>CM053622.1:621766722-621793751 GCA_028646595.1 Phalanger gymnotis | reverse complement strand
TAGTGTCAGTAGATGTGTATACACATGATTTTTTGCTGTCACATTTTTTTAGTCACAATTACACCTTGTCCCAAATAATTCCCACATCATTCTATATGAACTGATTGATGGGAGGTGCCTTTTATCGATTGTTTTTTCCTCATGTTTGAGAAAACATTTGAGGCTCACATTTGAGGTTTGGTAGCTATAGGTGTTAATATAGAGTGTGTGTGGGGGGGAGAATTTAGGGATGGGTATCAACTAAGGGGATGATCTAACCTTGCTCCTAAAGTAAGAGACAAGTATGAACTTAATGTTTAGATAGCTCAATTTCATTTTATATAACTTAGAAACCAGTCCAGCAAATTTTTAATACTTTATATTCTCTAAAACATTTTAGAAGGCCCCAGCAGCTATGGCTACAAGAGCTATGTAGCTATCTTCATCAAATTTCCAATCAATTTAATTCAGATTGTTGAATCATTTAGTGGAAGAAGAAACAATAAAGGAGAGGAAAGGAAACTGAGAGTGAAAAAGAGAGAAACACAGAGTGGGGGAGGGGATGAGAGGGAGAGAAAAAGACAGAGAAGAGGGATGGAGAAGGAAGGGAAGGCAAAAGCAGGGAAGAAGGGATAAAGGGAGGAGCAAGAATAAATGAGATAAAAGAGAGGGGGAAAGGAGAAGAGAAGACTGAGAAAACGAGAGAGAAGGGAAGGAGAAGGGAGGGAGAAAAAGAGGAAGAGAGGGAGACCATAAGTCAATTGTGAATTGCCAACTCATAACATTTGAAAGCAGATGATATTAACTTTAAGAACTCATACAGTAGTGGCTTCTAGTTGGATGATTCTTGACAAGAGTCCTCTTAAATATAATTGCTGGCTAAGTGCCAGTGACTTTACCACTATACAAATCACTGTGGATCTGGCGCCAAGACACCTCTTTCCAAAGGTATTAACAAGAGTTCCTAGCCCTGGTGTTATACAAGATGTCGCATTGGCTCTTATGAAGGTTTAAATAAGATCCATGAATTAGCGATTGCATTTTTATTATCTTTTAAGGGGAAGAGAAGAAAAGAATGCTAAGATTCACAGTAGTTTAAGTAATTTAAATCTTTGATCAAAAAAAGTCTTTGTTTTAAGCCGCTAAAATTATTTTGAACTTCTCCGATTTATTAACTTTAGTACATATCTATATTTTATGAAATCCTTGTTAACAATTAAAGGACCAAGCTACTTTATTTTTGATTATTAAATAATGATCAATATATAATTCCAATAATTATTTTTAAAACTTTTAAAAGTGCATTAATCACAAAGATCGTTAAGCTATCCTATTGTAAAAGTATAGAGAGTTGAGGGTTTTTAATATACATATGTAGATCTGAATATTTATATTTTGCTTTTTAAAAGTTCTATTACATTGATATATTGTACCTTAAAATTTTGGTGAATATTTTTGGAACATTAATGTTTCTCCTGGCTTATCTTTAATGATATTTTATTTTTAAATATTAGAAAATAATATACATGCAAGTTCAAACTCAATTCATGATGTAAATCAACTGAAACTGACAGAGGAAGTTTTGGTTAAAATGAATTATGCACTAGATCATATGCTTAAGTCAAGTTTTATCTCCAATCAAATGTTTATAGCCTAGTTATTAATGACAGAGAAAATGGGTCACTTTCATGTTGTTTGATAATTTGCTCAGCTGGTTTTTGAAGCCACCAGCTCCTGCTGAAAATAACTCTTCAGAGCATTTCCAGATTAAACAAGTAGGTCTACAGCAGCTTATCCTGATGAGTAATGATTGCTCAAGATGAAGGAGTAAACTAAAGCTTCAAAGTATTATATGGAATGAAGATGAGGGGCAACAACCTTCAGAGCAAAATAAAAGAAAAATATTTTAAACTAACCAATAGTGACCTGTTTTTCATACTTTTCTTCCTGGCTAGTTTTCACTTCTGTGATTTATGATTCCTTCTGAATACCAGATAAGAGCTTTTGTCAATTGTACTAACTCTAAGAGTTGTATTTCCCCCATTAAATAGGTATGGCAATTCATAAATGAAAAAGGGAATGTAATTGAAAAGGTTTCTTGTGGCTTGGAAATGCCTTCCAAATATTCATTAAACATTTAAGCAAGTAAATTTGTAGAATATGTTCCTGACATTGGCACTGGTTCTGTGGTATTTCTCTCATCAGATGGAAGGACTGTGTGTTATGCAGAGTGCATTCAGTGCATTCATGCATAAACAATATCATTTTCATAAATTAAAACCTCCCCTGCAGAAGAACATCTGTGCCTGCATTTGAATAAAAGATGGTGGCATGTGAGTTACCCCTTGGCTGACTGAAAGAATCTTTCTTTTAAAGTAAAAGTAATATAATGCAAAAGGTAGGAAAACATTTAAATCTTAAGTTTTTTCCCAAAAATGATAGCAAATTCAGTAATATAATTAGCTGAATTTTAAAGCACATGAATGGAGAATTTGAAATATTCTTCCATAGTTTTCTCCTATTCATGATAGCAACAGTTATTATTATTACTATTATTATCATTATTATTTTGCAAGGACATGTCCATTTTTAATTGCAGGTGAAACTAAGTATTTGAACAGACATCTTTAAGCCCATATATTAGTGTTTGCATCGTGATCTCCCAGATTGGAATACTAACAATTTACAAACACTGAATCAGTAATATGTTTTTTAAGATAGGAACACTGAAAGAAATTTTAAACATAGAAAAGGATACTTTGATTCATACCTGACAAGTCTGATTCTGTTTAACTGAGGGATTCATTTAGGATGAGTGTCGGGCTTATTCAAATGCATTCCACTCATCGGATGAAGAATGTTAGAAAACAAGATACAAGGAGATATTTAAAATCTCTCCCAAACATTTTTTAATTTTGAAATTGTCCTTATCGATATTGTCACAGCTTGACATAGCTTCATTGATGATGTTATTAGGATAGCTAATTGTTTCTGTCCATTAGATTACTCACATTTTTCTGGAGCAGCTTGCTAAATGAGGTCAGCTTTCTGGAACCTCTAAATCACCAATGAGAAGGAGATTAAAGGAACATGCTTGGGAAAGGGGGTAACCATCCAATGTGGCATCCACTTCATAGGGGAAACAATGGAGCTACTAATGACAGTAATCAGAACACGGTAGTAGGGCCAGGACATTAGTGCCAAAATGTTATTCCCCAGAAACCTTTCCTGTCAGTCAATACATCTAGGGGAAAGGCAAGTGCCAAGCTGCTTGGGAGTGGACTTAAAAACTGGCAGATTCATCTGCTATAGTTTGCCAGTGAATTTAGGTTTCTGTATTCATAGGGTGGGACCAGGAAAGTCAATACCTTATTGCTCTATCCTAAAGCAAAGAACCAATTTTCTCAAGCAGAGGTGCTATGTGCGCTACTTGTTGGACACGTTTTAACCAGAAAGGTTTATGCTCCTTTCGCTTGCAAACTTTATATTTTTGATGAAATAATATTTCTTTGCTGGTAGCAGATGCCCTGGGGGACAGAAGAGACCTAAAGTAGTCTATATGTTTTAAATAAGTAAGTGAACCATTTTAAAGGAAAAGGGTGCATAAGAAAAGATAAGATACTATGGCAATGGTGTTTACCCAAACTGAGCCCTTTCTCTTTTCATCTAACAGTGATTTATTGGTTTGAGAACCAAATTCTGAAGGGGATGGTATGCCCAATCCTGGCAAAAAATAAAGGTTTTTGTCATTAAAATTGTTTGGAATGTGAAAAAATGATTTTTTTTTTACATTTCAAACAATTGTAAATTGCATTTATTTGTTTCTAGCATCTACAATGTCTTGCTAAAATGCCTAGCAATAAGAAAAAAAGATGAACGCATATGAAAATGTGGTGTCCAGAACTTTTTCTAGTTTATTTTATTCTACAAATAATTAATGTTGCACCTTTCATGATCTGCCCAAATAAAATAGTAATCCCATAGGAACTGTTTACATAAAGGGAAAGAACACCTTTAAGAAGAAATGCAACAATCGATCAAACATTCAATACTATTTTATTGCAAATGATGAGTGTTTTCTAAAATCCCAATGTGCATTACACCATAATATACAGGATTACAAACAAAATTACAGTACAAATTGATTCCAGTTGAACCAGCATTACATTTCAGACAGCACTTATTCTGAACTGCATTGTACATGCAATAGCTATTGTTCTAATTATGGATTAAATGGTTCAAATTTGTTTTAAGCTACTGTACTAATTGACTACAATAGGTATAAAGCCCAACATTAACAACCTGATTCATTTTAGGCTCAGATTCATAAGATGAATATATGACAAAACACGATTTGTGTGAGTATGTATAAAATCATGCATTTATATTGTCTGGAAACATCAATATCTTCAAATTCTCTGTAAAATCATGGAATGCAAAGCAGTATATGACTAAAAAGAAACAGTGCAAATTGTATGTGATAGTCAAGCAGCTTTTGATTTCAAAAAAGGGTGTTGGCATTTGCTTAAAATATTTATATACAAGTTTGTGCAAGTAATGTGTTGAATTGATATGTTTTGATAGAAAATAAGTCTCTTGAGCTCGAGTCAACTTGAGAGCTATGGGTCTGATTTTTATCGTAGGGGAAAAGACTTTAATGGGAAAGAAATTGCTCAAATTGTGCAATTTTTACAAATAGAGAGGAAAGAAGTGCTAAGGCAACATAATAACTTTCTAAGCACTTTTCTGCTGGTTTAAATTAGTTAAATTATTTTGTATAAATTAGATATAATTCTACTTTTCCAATATGTATAAAAATTGATGAAGCTGCATGGTTTTAAAATAGGAAATCCACATTATAAAAAGTCATTAAAAATTCTGTACAAAATCACAACAAAATAATTCAGCATGGGAAAGGTAACAAGTAGTAAAATGTTGGTTGAAAAATATATATTTATATATATTTTAATTGGCCCATTACTAGTTTAAAAATTGCATAGATCCTAATTATTGCTTGTGATTTTGTTATCTGATCAGATAGTTAATATGATCTGAATACAGCTACACCAAATTGACAGTGTAGTTTCTTTTTTCTTTACTTTTTCTTTTTTTCTTTAAAATAGAGGAGCTATAGAAAATAATACATAAGATAAACAGGAACTTTGCATCCCTGTTTCTCCTAAAGGCAGTAACGACAATAAATACATATATCACTTGAAGCTTGGAATATTTGCACTTTGCAGCAGTGGTACCCAAAGGGCTGCCCTTTGTAAACAAGACAGTCACTGTAAGCACAGTTGATTCGTTTTCCTTCTGATCATGAAATCGATGCGACTCTTCAAGGGTTAATCGTGAAAGATGGCATTGAGCTGGGCACTCATGACTCGCTCATGATGTGAATGGCTATCATAGGACATAATGTTGTCTATTGGGATCTCACAGCGGGGGGCAGCAGTGCCAGAGAAGATTGATCCATGGCCTTGGGCTCCTGCCAGGGTCGCTGCAGGATAGTGCATGGTAAAGGCATAATTTTTGTCAAACTCGGTGGAGGGTTCGTGTTTGAAAGAGAAATTCCCATTGATGCTGAGTGGCGGGCTGAGGGGTCCGTCAAAGGAAGGACTGGTGCAATCAGTGAGAGTACTTTCGAAAAAGGGCTCCAGGGCCGCCCCATAGGAGTGAGGCGGCGGCTTTACGTGGAAGATGTGGGAGCTGTCCATGGTTCCATAGGGCGGGCTGGGAAGCCCGGGAGATTGGTAGGAGTAAGGATGCACCGGGAAGGAAGCACTGGCTGATGGTAAGTGGGGTGGCATGTCCTGGTTCTGCTCCGGCAGGAAAGTCCGAGGGTTGAGCTGTAGGCAGCCAGCTACCAGGTTAGTGGTGGGCTGGGATAAGCCTTTGCAGAGGGTCTGTACAAAGGACACTAAGTCCGGGCTCTTACCGGAGCGCAGTATCTCGGAGAGAGCCCAAATGTAATTCTTGGCCAGACGCAGAGTTTCGATTTTAGACAATTTCTGTGTTTTGGAGTAGCAGGGCACCACTTTGCGCAGATTGTCCAGCGCAGCATTTAGCCCATGCATGCGATTTCTCTCGCGGGCATTAGCCTTCATGCGCCTTAGCTTGAATCTCTCCATCCGGGCCTTCGTCATCTTCTTCTTTTTAGGACCACGTCTCTTGGGCTTTTGATCGTCGTCTTCCTCTTCCTCCTCCTCTTCTTCTTCCAAGTCTTCTTCTTCGTCGTCTTCCTCAACCCCGTTCCTCAATGAGTCCTCCTCCGGGTTCATGGCTTCAAGGTCGTCGTCCTTCTTGTCTGCCTCATGCTCTTCATCCTGAGAACTAAGACACTCGTCTGTCCAGCTCGGGGGACCCTGAGGCTGAGGCTCCCCCATCAGCCCGCTCTCACTGTACGATTTGGTCATGTTTCAAGTCCTACATTTAATAGGAGAGACCAAAAGGAAAGGGGGAAAAGGAAAACAACACATTCAAAGGAAAGAAATTCAACTCCCACCCCACCTCACTACTGTATTCTAAATGCTTGTGTGAGGAAGAGACCAATTAGTCAGAGCGCTGAACTCCCAGGGGAGTGGGCAAATTTAATGTGTTATATTGGCATGTGCAGGCTGTGTTAGTGTGAGTGTTAACAGTGTTTATGTCTAAGAATATATGCATGTATGCGCTTCTAGTATAGCTTCTTAAGTGTGTTTATAGTGATTAAATATTTGGGTGATGTGATGAAAATAAACGTGTGGTGATTAAATACATATCCATTTATAACTATTTCATATGTATCTGCATGTGTCAGAGTCCATAACATATCTGCAAAAATGATGTGTTGTATTTTTAAAGCAAATGTTAATTCTGTACGCGCCCAATTTCCCTTAGTAATAAATAGATTTAAACTTAAAACATCAATATTCAACTTCCTGGCATTTGGATGTGAATTTCAAATTAGATGGAAGGAAAATTAATTGGTAAACGGAAAGAAGTTTCCAAAATTAATTTTACTACGGACAAAAAAAAAATTGAAAACAAAAGTGACAAGCTTTTTCTCTTAGCCCTACCCCCACCCCAACGTTGAATCTCCAACCTTCTACAAAAGCTATCACATCTTTATAAGTGTTCAGGTCAAAGCAAAGAGCAGTTCTCTCGTGCCCGGGATCAGGTGCAGAAGGCTCCACTCTAATAAACAGCCCATTGAAATGTTCGGCCATCCTTTCATGGGAGCTTTTCAAAGTTCTGCTCAAACCTTTCTCTTTAAAAGATTGAATAATTATAATCTTCCACCCCTCTACAATGATCAGCAATGGAAAAGTCGCTGCTTGCAATAAGGAATATGAAAGGCTTCAAGTACAACTGAATATAGGACTCCAATAGTGATATGTGGCTCGCTCGGCTGCTGTAACAGGTAGCAGCGATTGCAATTCCAGCTCTCTTCTTTTCTCCTCCAACTCCTTACCTCCAAACTAAACTATCTCAGAATTCAATTTACTTGATGAGAAGTGGGTATGCAGAGCACGATTTAAAAGCCCCTTCAAGTTCCTTTGCCCAACTCGGAAAAAAATGCCTTTAAAAGCCAACCTCCTTATACTCGTTAAATTCCATGGATGCACGTGTAGAGTCATAAATTTATTGTTATTGTTGTTATTTTAGGTCTCTGAAACACTGCATACTGCATCGAAATAATCTCAGAGGCTCCCCCCCCCAAAAAAAAGAAGGCACAAAACTGTTCCTATATAAACTGCACATGCTGTAAGTAAATACTTGCGTGCGTGGGTACTTCAATAAAGACACAAGGCATGTGTGGGTCCTCTAATGCTGTTATTTAGTGGATGAAACGAAAAGAATCATAATTACCTGTGTTAGTTAATGTGTCCTTTGCAGTGATCGTCTCATAACCCTGTTAACTCCCGGGATTCTCTCCTGTGAGGGACTGAAATCTTGTTTCTGGGGGGCTGTGCTCTGGGCTCTCAGGTTATATAGCGGAGTTGGTGATGCTACCAGAGGGAGGGTGGGGAAGGAGGAGACCCAGGAGCTGGTTTGTAACGCCCAGCGCCTGCGCAAGGGGTTCTGGCTGTCTGCTTCCCCCTCCCTGCCGGCAGCTTTCCTATACTCCCGCCCTCCTCTACTCCAGCTCCGCTCCTACCCTCCATCCCTTCTCTCCCCCTCCATCCCCCCGCCAACTCTTCTTCTTCCTCCCCGGCATGCGCCATATGGTCTTCCCCGTCAAGCAAAGGGCCCGGGTGCCACGTGACCTGCCCATTTGTATTCCGTGGAGCGCTCCATTCTGGCCCCTTTGTGGCCAGAAGAAAGTGGCCCATCTGTCGCCAGTTAGAGACTCCGCGGACCTGTTTTTACCCGCAGGAGAGATTAACCCTTTCGACAGCAGAAGGCGAAGAAAAAGCCGAGCGGGGAGTTCCAGGGAGAGAAGTGATAAGGGCGGGGAAATGAAGCCAATGAATGTGATGCTTAGTAAGGGGAGAGGTGGAAGTATATAAGTGGGACAGTGGTGAATAGTGCAAGAAGGGAACCGTGAGACCAAGGTGTCTCTACTCGGGTTTCCTCTCCCCGTCCCTGACTACCGTGGTCACTTTTCTCCTGGAGACCCTGTTTGTCTCCATGTCCTTCCTCCCTTGGCAGCCGTCTTCTCATTCTCAACTAGTCTCTGCACTCGCCCTCTCCACTCCCTTGATCTCTGCCCACTTTTGCTTCTCTCTTTACCTCACAGCATAGGGCCCTCTAGGACTGACTGGGTATTGGCTCTGAGTTTGAGAGTAGCAATGATGCCTCAGCTCTTGTCAGTTCTACCTCTTTTTCGTGGCAGAGCCGCCCCAGGACTAGAGATTAATGGCTCTTCAAGAATATGATTTTTAAAGAAGCACAGCCTCGTTACGGCACACTGGGTAATCAGTCCCAGTGGGCCTAAAGGAATGTTTCTGGGAGTACTAAAGTGTTAAGCATGCTTCTGAAGCCCTAGTCCCCGGTTCATTTTCAGACGAATGGCAACACGTACTTCCGCGGCACTGGGGCTGGGAGAGAATCAATACCACTACTCAGCTCTACCTGTTTCTCTGAAAAAACATCAGGCCTGGTGTACAATCTGTGCGATTTTCTTCCTACATTTTTTACCTTACATAGTTGTGATTGGATTAGAATCTGTAACTCCATCTTGTTTCACCAAAGATACCAGAAATGAGATGTAGTGGGTATTCCTTCAAATGGGGCTAATTTTTATTAATTTAAACTTAGCTTCTCTTTCTATATTGACCATTTACAAAATCACTTTACTGTTCAGTGGAAAGGCTGGTTCACCTACATGTGTCCCGACAGTCATTCACTCTTACTTTGAACCTTTGCAATGAAAGCAATCCCGAAGGTGTTCTGCTTTTTAGCTGGCTTTACCAGGGCACTGATTCACAATTTAGATGTTAAGACACTAATTATGGAATTGTACTGACTAGTTTTGAATGAGTCACCTTCTCAATCTATTAGTTTCCATTAAATAAGGTTCAAAGACTGACTCTGTAGGCTTTGAATCCATTCTGCACTTCTTCTAAGGCACACCTCCCCAGGCCAAAATTACCACCGCTAACTCTGAAAGCCCTAAAACCCACTAGAACGTCTTGCATTTGAATAGATTATTTAAAGGTAATTGCCCTAAAAGGCTATAAACAAATCCAGAGGTTGCAAACAGTTGCCATGGGGGTGGAGGGAAAGGGATGTTGGGTACGTGAAACGTTATCATAGGATTTAGATCTGGAGGAGAGACACGTGCCTTTAAATGTGGATTTATTAGTTCTGGATTTCAGAGCCAGATTTGAATTATTGCTTGTGGATTTTCCTAGATGATGAGAAAATGCACTTAAGAGTGCAAAGTAATCCAACTAGAGCTGTAGTTTAAGCGTTTACTCGAACCGATTACTTATTTCTTCAATATTCCGTTGAAATATTTACTTAGGAGATGGACTTAACAAAGCAAAATCAAAGGGCAAAGGTGATAGAATGGTATTAATTCTAAAGGTACAGATCTGGCTGAGTACCTGATTGTTTCTATTTTAAAGTTGCTGACCCTTTATTTAGTTCACAAAGGGGCTAATGTAATATCTCTTACTGAAATACCTTCAATGTTTCTTCATCCAATATTAAAGTGTGTGTGTGTGTGTGTGTGTGAGAGAGAGAGAGAGAGAGAGAGAGAGAGAGAGTTATGATGCTACAGGTATCTAGGAAGCCAGGATTTTAAATTAGGTGACTTATTAGAATGTCCCAGATGCGAGAGAGATCTACGCTGTGGAAGTTTCATGTAGGATTGAAAGAAACCATTCTTAGGTGGTTATTGTTTCACAATAAATGCTTAATCAATGCTCTATACAACTGTCTAATTTAAGTTGGCCTCCATCTTTTTCATTAGGTTAATTCATGCCCATTTCTACTTTAAGTTGTTTGAAAATAGGAAGTTAGAGAAGGGAGGCCAGCAGTGTTTTTTTTTTTTATTTACTAAAAATACAATGATGCTTTCAGCACAATTTCAATCTCTTCAACCACTAAAAACTAGGAAAGCTCTGAGAGTGAAAAACAAAAAAATCTTGGGAGGCAAAAAGGACATCCGATATCAAATAAACAGACATGTCAAAACCACGGGGCAAATATAGTTAAAAACATTTAAAATCTAATGTTTTGTTTTCTTGAGGCCAAAAGATGATTATTGGACTAGAAAAATAGAGCTGATTATTTCCAGGTAGCAAAAACACCTTTCAACTATAGTTGGAGAAGGACAGCTCCTTGGTTCAGATTTGAAATATAAAAGGAAAGTTGTTGAGCTGAGAAGGAAGATAGGTCCAAGAAATCTGTGTTTTAATGTGCAGCTGCATTAGTCTACTTAATAGAGGCCGAAGCTCCAGCTTTTCTTCTGCCCTCTACAATCACACTCATCTTCTACAATCTTTCTTTCCTTCCTCCCCTCCTTATTTTTCGTTGTCCGAACATTGTTACCCCCTTCCCATCTCTAAGTCACCGTTTTTGTTTTTCCTTTGACTCCTTTCTGTTTTACTCTCACTACATCCTTCCCCCACCCCCTGCCACCCCCATTCTTCCCAGCACCAGCCCCTTCCCCCTTCTCGGCCCCCTGGTTGGGGACTCAGGTCCTCAGCGGTGCACGCGAACCGCACGCGCTCACAACAAAAGCCCCTTTCACGGCTCACTGACCCCATGCAATGTCCCAAATCTGTTTCCCTCTTAGGTCTCCCTTTCAGCTCATCTGCGGGTGCAGCCCGGGCCTGACCGTTACTGCAGCAGCGGGAATGTCCAGCCGCCAGAGGGAAAGGAGGGAGGGGGAAGGGGAAATGAACAGTGGGAAGAACTATATGGCAGGCGTCTACGTGGGTGTAGGATCAGGAGACAAGCAGTTGACCTGAGTCCAGAGGATAAAAGGTTAAAGGACGGGAGAGGAATTCCGTGTCTGGGTACCTCTCCGAACGACCTATTTCTCTGGGAAGCAGTAGTGAACGGTTCTTATTATGAAAGGTTCAAGTCCGGTTGAGTAGTCTCTCCTTTCTCCTCTCTCATTCCGCAAATCTCCCCCAACCCCCTGCAACATTCTTTTCTTTCTGAAAAGCTAAAGCAACTGAGGACCCATCGGATCCCATAATATGAAAGACAACTGGAGTCGAAGGGGTAGCATAAGGGACCGGAAAGCAGGGGTCAGAAGATGCAGGGATAAAAGCCTGAGGTAAAGAGCTTCATCATGGCCCTCAGGGTTTCTGAAGGTCCCATCTGAGTTATTCTTTGAGTATATAGCCCTCAGGCTAAAAAATCGCTTCTAGGAGCAAGACAGCAAGCCCTAAGCGCTGGGGACCCAGTCAGGTCCTTCACCTCCAGGGAAGAGCCGAGCTTTGCCTCCTATTGAGGCTAAGAGGCTTGTAGTTGCTCAAGCCTGATCTGGAAGTAACGGAAACGCTATTAAAATGCCTCGCAGTTGTCCAGAGTGCAAAATCCGTCCGATGCAAATCTCTTGGGCTTGAGGCATTATCTTAATTAAGATAATTGATTCATATTGCACCTGCGAGAACGACGGAAAAAAATGGATCCCTCCCCCCTTTCCCTCCAAATCGCTTAAAGCTATTGGAGAGAGTAAGCCTTGGTTGTAATTTGGTGAATGATTTAGTACAGTATTTCCACAGCTCTGCCTGTCTGGGTCTCTTTTATTTGTTATTTACGTTTTCCTGGCCCTAACCCCGGCCTCTTTAATCCTCCCCCACCCCACCCCACCCCGAAATTAATGAGGCCTTTGGCGGTTCACGTATACTTGCTTCTATTTCTTTCCATACAGGGATGTCTTATTTTAAAATAAAACAAATAGGGAAAAGCCTTTACAAATTAAAGTCAGTAAATCTCGGTAGATCATGGCAAATGCAGTTCATCTGCGAGATTATAGAACGGCTTTTCCCCATCAGATGCTCGGTGAAAGACTCTATGCCTGTGTGTATTGTGTATGGCATGTTTGACCAAAGTTCGCACACCTGTTTAAGGTCGGTCTCGGTAACATATTGTAGTCCAAAGGGGAGTGCATAACCGGGTAACCGACAAGGACCAAGTGATTATCAGCCTTCCCTTATTTAACAACACCCCCCCCAAAAAAAAACCGAATGGAGAGAAGTGGGGAAGTTATCTTCAGAACAATAGATCCTCAAGAATGATTGAGTATGGGGGAGGAAAACTAAGGGGCTCTAGGCAAGCTATGAAGGTGAGCAGAAACTAGAGAGGAAGTTATATTTAGAGCTAGAGTGGAAGATGGGGGGGGGGTGGAAAATGTCATCAGCACCGTGGACAATTCCCAGCTTTCTCCCCACAGCTTACTTCATCTTCAATAATCAAACAAAAATATATTTATCATGATTCGTATTTCCTTTATTTGCTTCCTTCCTTTCTCTCTTCTAAAAAGTATTTCTTTCTTTGCAAAAAGTTTCTTTTTCATGAGCTATTTTTTTTTAGAACTTTTAAAATCTGGAAACCTTGTAGCCTACACTATAAGCCTCTTCCTTTTAGAGATAGTTTTAAACTCTCAGAGAGAAAAAAGAATAGAGTCCATGTGAGTAAGCTGAAATATTATTGACAATTTCCAAAATTATCATGAAATCTGATTAATGAATGAATTTTTTCTTTATTCCTCGACAACTCTTTGTTGGCTTTTAAAGCAAAACCAAGGTAGGTTATTTTACTTGAAAGCTCTCTGGTTGTCTGAATGCGAAAAACATTTCTAGGAGTGTTTAAAGTGGTGTCCTTTATACTAGTTATGAAAATAATGTCATTCCCTCTTCCTTCTATATCCCCAATCCAATACAGTTACTTAATTTGGTAAACAATTTCTAGTAAGTTAATGGGAAAATAAATCAAATGAAATTAAGTGATGCTATGATAGTTAGGTTCAGGTTTTTGCTGAACTACATAATTACTGAAATCATGAGATTTTAAAATATTATATTTGATTTTAAAAACAAATTTGTTTCAAAGCTTTGACCTAAAGACCACTAGAATCATAACTATCAGTAGGAGGGAAGGAGTTTTTCCAGTGGCTCTACTTTTAGTATCGGAAGTAGTGTTTCCCACTTACTTTGATTTTAAAACACTAATATTAGGAGCTAGAATTCTTTATCTGGTTTGATTTAAGTTGTTATAAATGGAAAATCTAATTAATTTTGATCTATGTATATAGTTTTAGGTTCCCACTTTGTTTAAGTTAAGCATTCTCTTTTCTCTTTTTATAAATGCATTTCCATTTGAATTAAATATTGATAATTTGACCTTTTAGTGTCTTTAACTAATCAAAAGGGAAAAATTCCAAATGTAGATCTAGTGCTTGGCCCTGGTGGGTCTTTCCGCTTGAATAGGCACTGAGATTAAACGAGTCAACTTCCTTTTTCATTGCACTCTCCTTGCACTAATTGCTTATGCAAAAAATGCAGATTTGTATTAATTAGTAACTCCACTGATTAGTTCGGTGGTATTTTCACGTAATAAATCATGCTGCAGACATGATTTTTGGCACATTACCCAGTGGTGGCTCAGGCTGCAATAAGGTTTTCATATTAAAATAAAATCTCTGACTAAATCTACCTTTCCACTGCAGGTACCATGTGGAACCACCTGCTGTATGCACCTGCCACAGGGAAATTGCTTTCTCTGGGAGACAAGTCTCTTTTTGAGCCTACAGAGGGAAAGTCTTATTATAAAGTAAGGCATTATTAGGATATAAAATGATACAAATCAATGACTAAATAAAATCGCAAACCATATATAGATCCTCCAATATCTATACATCTGCACACCTAAACATTCCATTAGACTTCTTGTGGCTGGCTGATTGTATGCCACTAGTGAAGTTACAGGATATATAAGCCTTTTGTATTACCTATAAAAACAATGATCTATTTAGGTCATGGAGTTCCTATGATCCTCCTATACGTCTGTGTGAACTAATTATATACTCAGAGATTATTGGGCTCAGCCCCTTCCTCAGGAAAAAAAAATTGCTTGACCACTCTATGTGATCTAGAATTCTAAAGCTCCTTTGGTGATTTGTTCTCAGTGACTGTTCTTTACATTGACAAATTTAATTTATAGTCTGGACTTCAGTAAAGACATAAAGAGTTTTGAAAAAGGTTTGGGGTGTTATAATAGTAAGATATGTGGTAAAAAAAAAATGGGGCCCTGGAATCAGAGTTATAGAATCAAGGCTATAGTAATGACTTTTCCACCATCTACTTAGATGTCTGATCTTCAGCAGCTAGTAGTGGAAAAAACATTGCATTTAGAGTTAGAGGCCATGTCTTCCAGTCCAAATTCTGCTATTTACAACCTGTGGCAAGTTTCTTCACCTCTCTTGGCCTAATTTTTCATACCCATAAAATAAGAGGGTCTGGTTCTCAAACGTTTCTTCTAGGGTTAATATTTATCATCTCAATGGAAGTCCAGAAGTCTTTGGTTAAGGAATTGGTTGTGTCCACAAAAAAAGGCTTTTCACTTTATATTATCTCATTTGACCTTTACAACAAGCCTGTGGGGCAGGTAGGGCAGGTATTATTATACCCATTGAATAGATGAGGAATTTCAGGCTTAAGAGGTTAATTAAGTAAATTATCTAAGGTTACAGGACTGGTAAATGTCAGAGCCAAGACTTGAACACTTGAACTTGTGCAGATTTCTGGTCCCAAGTCCAGGGCTTTTTATTCACACCCTCCTTTCTCCTTTCAGTTATTACACCTGTAGGATAAAGGAGAAGTAAGTACAGGTACAGACATCTGTAGGGATTCCAACACATTGCGAGATTAACATGCTCCTTTGACCATAAATTATTATGTGCAAGCTTTGAAACTACTTCTTCTCCGAAAGGGCAGATCAGCATTTGCCCTAGAGAAAATTGTGGAATAAGTGAAGTATCCTTAGTTTATTCTTTCTAAACTCTTTATTATCCTCAGGTTCTTCTTTCTAAATTATTCTCCCATCAGCTCTGATTAAAGGCAACACCTCTTCCCAAATGCCCAGTGCAACCTTGTTCTAACTCCAACTCAACTTACCTGGGAAGGAACTGATAAACTCATTTACATATTAAGCTGTAAATGATTGCTAACGACTAATGTGTCAACTCTTCTAAGTCTATTTGCATTTTAACAAAGGAAAATACCAAAGGAATTAATCTTTAATTGTAAAATTTTCGGGTACCAGCTGAAGAAAACTTAACATCTAGGGAAATAAAGGGAAAGTCCTGGACAGCAATGGGTAAGTGAAATGTGGTGGATGCATCATACTGTGTTTATATCTCAAGTCTTGTGTCTCATAGATAGGCAGTTAATAACAACAGTTAGGCACAAGGATTAGCTAAGAGGAAGAGAAAGGATTCTGGAACTTCTAGTAAGATTGGAGTTCAAGGATAAAATGTTGGTGTGAATTCCTAAGATTGCATTATAAATGTGTTTCTGCTACTACCATGGAACTTGTTTGTCTTCTTAGAGGGAAAAAGTGAAAGAGCTGGAGAAGTGCAGTTTTACTTTCCACATCATCAATGAGAATGAAGTATTCCTTGAAAGATTAAAAAAAATCTTCAAGGAGGAAACAAAGAAAGAAAGGATAAGAAGAGTCAATGGAGAATTCTTAACTTAATCGAGAGGATAAAAGGTAGAAGAAAGTGACATGGAGAAGGAAAAAAGGACCACTGAAAATTTGATCAGAAGGAATTTAAGAGGACATAGACAAACAAGGTAGTTTTGTTGCTTCTTGTTGTTCAGTTGTTTTTAGTCACATTTGACTCTCATTTTGGGTTTTCTTGGCAAAGATCCTGGAGTGGTTTGTCATTTCCTTCTCCAGGTCATTTTACAGATAAGAAAACTGAGGCAAACAGGGTTAAGTGACTTGCCCAGGGTCACACAGCTATTAAGTGTCTGAGGCCAGATTTGAACTCAAGAAGATGAGTCTTCCCAACTCCAGGCCTGGAACTTTATCCATTGCACCACCAAGCTGCTCCTAGGCATATACATACATGCATATGTATTTGTGTATATGTATATATATGTATGTATTGAGAGAGAGAGAGAGAGAGAGAGAGAGAGAGAGAGAGAGAGAGAGAGAACGCACTGTAGTTGGCAAAATTCTTTTGAAGTCAAGGGCTACATCCATGGATAGTTCTTAGGCATCATAGTTGACTATGTCTGAATGTCACATATCCTCTGGGGCAAAGTTGCTTGGTCCAAAAAACCTGTAGCACATAGTTATGAGGCTCTTCTTCATGCCTCATACCACACAAAGGAGCTGGACAATCTTTAGGAAGCACTTTTTTGTGCTTCAAGAAAATACTATTTGTATAAGGTGGTTTCATAGGCGATATCAGATGAAATGTCAGTCTGGCCACCAATAAGCATTTATTAAGCATTTATTATGTGCCAGGCACTATGCTAAGCACTGGACATACAAATACAAGCAAAAAGAAAGACAGTCCTCCCTGCCCTCAAAAAAATTTACATTCTAATGGAGGAAGACAATATATAAAAGAAGAGCTTAAAAGTGGGGAAGTTGTGGTTAGGGAAGGAAGGGGATACCCTCACAGAGGCATGGTGGCGTATTTCTAAGAATCAGAGATAATTGGTATGGGCCTTTCCCCAAAATGAAGATTTGGGAGCAACTCAAAAGTGGAGAAAGGACTTGCAGAAAGAATGAGGAGGAAGTGGGTCCAGAGAATAAGAATAGCATTGAATAATGATAAGGATATATTTAATAATGACAAGAAGGTACAAAAGCAGTAGTATTTAT
Source organism: Phalanger gymnotis (assembly GCA_028646595.1). Taxonomy (NCBI): domain Eukaryota; kingdom Metazoa; phylum Chordata; class Mammalia; order Diprotodontia; family Phalangeridae; genus Phalanger; species Phalanger gymnotis. The sequence goes on along the minus strand of CM053622.1, from coordinate 621,776,483 downwards.
GGCAGAAGCTAGGTATAGATCAACATCTCATAGTGTATACAAAGATAAGATCAAAATAGGTACATAATTTAGACATAAAGGATGATATCATAAGCAAATTAGGAGAATATGGAACAGTTTGCCTGTCAAATCTATGGATAAGGGAAGAATTTAGGACCAAACAAGATATAGAGATCATTGCAAAATATAAAATGGATAATTTCAATTACATAAATTTAAAAGTTTTTGCACAAACAAAACCAATGTAACCAAAATTAGAAGAAAAGTGGAAAATGGGGGAAACTCAAATGCTATGATTCTTTGTAAGACAAATGGATTTGGAACTAGTTGAAAAACAAAGTAGTTATTAATGTATCAATGACAACATGAAGAGGGAGGTCTCTAGCAGAGTATTCCAGAATCTGTCTTAACCTTGTTCAACTTTTTTTGTCAATGTGTTGGAGCTAGCCTTCTATCAAAAGAGGTATTTCCTAAGTAGAATGTTTCTTGGAGAGAAAACCGGATGGCATCAGTGTTGGGTTTGACAGGGGTAGGGGCCAAAAACAATAATGTGAGAGAGCAAAGGACCTGGAATTCACTGTCCATGTCTAGGAGTATTTGTAGTTTAAAGAGAACTAGGGGAAAGTGTGTTTAACCCCCAAGAATGACTCACTGCTGGTAGCATTTCAGGCATCATTGGAGGAGAGATTTTCCAGTGAAGATTGGAGAAGGCTTCCTAGTGACTATTGAATCAAAACATATGGGTAATAGTATACTCTGCCTATGGGTAAGAGATTTTAGTTAACCCTTTTCACCATCCTAGTCCTTTTTATTCCATAGATGGCTCTGATATTGAACCTGTATTCCAGTTCTCATTGACCTCTTCAAATCTTTTTCAGACTAATGATTTCTTTGAATACCATATTTAGCTTCCACCTTTAAATCAGCTCTTTAGCAAGTCAAAAATCAAAGCATTGCAAAAGGATTTCATGAATTTAGAATAATGAACAAAGCTGATTACTTCTTGCTGTAATTCCTAGATCTGACCTCTGGCTTCCTAAATTGTTTCTGCTAGAGATCTGCATATGATATTTGGGAACTGATCATCTCTATCTAGTATATTAAAATCTAGTTAATAAGGCCCTTATTTCTATTTCATTTAATCCTCTTAAATAAAAGACTAGAGACGATGAATTCATATTCTCTTTGATCCTTAATATTTTAACATCTGTGGTTTCGGTATTTTGGCATCCATGATAGCACTGTGGATATTCTGTATACAAAAGCATATCACAAACTTTTCATTTCTTATTGCCACATGCTGTCCATAAGAAAGAAAAAGAGAATGATTTTCATTGTGTTCCACAACACCATCTTCTCCTTGTACATATCAGGGTTATAGTAAATTATCTATTATAGCAAATATTTTAATAGTTTTTAAAGGTATTGATTTAAATATTTCTCAAAACTGATCTTTTATTTGCAGAATAGCTATATATTCCATAATGTATAAAAAGAAGTTAAATGTCAGAAATATAATGGAAGTGGGAACACCATTTGGAAGGATCATCTCAAAGGGGAAGAATTAATAGTAAAATGATAAAAATAATTTGAGTTTATACAGAGCTTCTGGAAATTTCAAAAGAATTTTATTAATTATTGTTTGGAATTAAATACTCTAATTTCCAATTTGTAGGTGAAGAGGTCAAAGCATAGAGAGGTCAGATGATTTGCCCAAGGTCAGGTCACTTGTAGCTAATTCATTTTCTATGGATTATTCAATCCTTGAATTCTCTGATGAATTCACAATAGACAGCTGTCTACCATTGTCACCCTTGAAGCAGAATACAAAATACTGTCTTTATTTCATACAAAACAATAGCCATAAAAAATTTTAAAAAGCTTTGTTTAGGTTAGGAGAGTGCTTTGTATACTATAAAGTCCTTTTTAAGTAGAAGTTACTACCATCATTATTATTACCATCATTTGTTGGATGTGATTAGGCTGTCTAGAGGTTATAGGACCTCTACCCCATGATAAATTGCATAATTCATTCCAAGGCCAACTTAATAAATAGTAGCCCAGCAGTTTAAAAGAATCAATGAAGTTTCCAGTCTAGGTGCCACAAAGTTGTGGTGGTGGTGGAGGTTGTCATCAAGAAAATCTGGCTCAATATACATTTGGGTTTTATGATAATTTCATTTTGTGATCTATGAAATTCACTCTGTTCTAGTCCAAAATCATAGACTCTTAGAAGCAAAGGGTACCCTAGAGATAAAATAATCCTCATTTTACACATGATAACCACAGATGTTGTGTCTCTAAATAAATTTAGCAAACATTTATTAAGTGCCTAGTACAGCATTGTAAGTCATTGTGCTAGATTTCTGGGACAGAGTAGCACAATCTAAAAGGTATCTGTCCTCAGGGAGCTTATGTTCTGCTAGAGAGAGACATTGTAATGTTGAGTAGGGTGGAACTTTTTTTGCTGTTTTCTCTTTTGGAGCACTTATGTAATCAAGTGCCTTTGATGAGTTTGTACATATGCCTTTGTTTCTTTGATTAAATCTGGAGTCTTTGATGACCTGCTTACCTCATGGGTTTGAGTCCCATGTTTGTAATGCCCTTTGACCCTGAAGAAGCTTTTAGGTTACATGGGTTTGAGTTGCATTCTTGTGGTGCCCTTTGACCCTAAGAAGGGTATATAAACTCAGAGGTTAGCATTTTGTTTGGGGCTCTCACTCACTGGAAGAATGTCATGTGATTTGACTTGAGGAGACTCTGGGCAGCCATTAAGAGCTGCCCCCCAACCCTTGCTTTGGAAAAACCCAGATGTTGGTGCTTCTCTTTTTGGTAACTATGTATGTGATGTCTTGATCAGATAAAGCCTGTCTGTTGAATTGTGTTATTTGCTCTGTTTATATTTTCTCTGTTTGTAATTTCTGTTTGTATTTGCTTTGAAGTTCAGGGTGCTGGTTTTCCCCCTGAACTAAGTAAATGATATATGTATGTTTGATTAAAGTGAGATTGTTAACCCCTTAAAGGTGCTTTTCTTGGAAAAGCAGATCAAACAATATTTGTTAGCAGCTCTTCTGTGTGCTGGCATTATTGGTCTTTCACCCCCACAGCATCTGCTAGCAACATTGTTGTTAAAAATGTATACACTGATAATTAAATACAAAAAAAATGAGAAGAGAGAGAGAGAGAGAGAAACAGACAGACGATCAGACAGAGATAGAAAGAGCATTAGACATTAACAGCTGCTGAAGGGGATCAAGGAAGAATTCATCGAGGTGATACTTGAGCTGAGCCTTGCAAAAAAGGTTCTGAGAGGCATATATGAGGAAGGAATATATTACAGGTATAGATGATTGATCGTGTCAATGTATGAAGGTGAGAAATGGAATATCAAATTCAGGGAACGGCTAATGATATGATTTGGCTGGAGCTGATCCTATATATGTATCTTGTTTGTAAATAATTATTCTCCTGTTGTCACCTCCATCAGTTCATGAGTTTCTTGAGAGTGGGGACTGTCTTTTATCTTTCTTTCTATCCCCAGTGCTTAGCACACTGTCTTTAGGGAGTACTTAATATCTATTTATTAAATGACCGACTGATTTAGAGTACATGAACAGTAGCTAGTATTTACATAAGTTCTTAATGTTTATAAAGAGTCTTACATATATTATCTCATTTGAAACTCATGACGACCTTCTGAGGTATGTGCTATTATTAGACCCAATCTACGGATAAAAAAAAGTGAGACAGATAGAGCTTAAGTGACTTGCCCTGGGTCACACAGCTAGTAAGTGATTGAGACAGGATTTCAATTCAGGTCTAATTCCATATTCAGCTCTCTATCCACTATACTATCTAAGCTGTAAACACAGGTTAGAATCAGACTGTGGAGGGCTGTAAGTGTCAAACTAGAGTGTTTGCATTTTATCCTAGAGCCACTAAAGACCTCCTCTTGAACAGAGCAAATATATGATCAGATTTGTGCCTAAAGAACATTATGTTGTAGCTTTGTACAGGATGAATTGCAGAGGGGAGAGAATGCGCTGAGGGATACTTGCTAGGATGCTATTCCAATTGTCCAGCTAAGATGTGATGAGATCTTCCATTTCTGTTACTCTTCTTTAATATGTGGAAAGAAAACTAAGGATGGGCTTGGTTGCATCCAACCAGGAATTAAAACAACATGAACCTACTTAATGACTATTGGGCATTTGTGGTGAGAAGAAGCAGAAAACTCTATAATTAATCATGAACAATTTGATAAATGAAAAACAGCTACCAAAATATTTATGAAAAAAATCATTTGGGTTTTAAATAATTTAACCAGGACTGACCTTCCTTAACTTGTATCATTTCTTAGATGAGGGATAGATAGGGAGATAAAACATTTATTAAACTCTTACTTTTTGCTAGGTATTGAGCTAAGTTCTGGGGATACAAAAACAAGCGAAGAAAAGGATGTTTCTACCCTCAGGAAGCTTTCATTCTAATGAGGGAAGGTAACATATAAAAGGGAAAACAAAGGGAAAGAAGAAAGGGTACTTAGAAAGAGGTAAGGCTGCTGTCAAGGAGGTATAGAAGTTCAAGAGTGAATCTAGCCTGGAACATTTCTAAAATTACTGCTATAAAAAAGTGAGGGTTCTTTTCTACTTTAGAAGTCAAATTCTTTCTGCCATAATCATGATTCGACCATTTTCTTTGTTCCCTTCTGTAGTATATCTATTCCAGTGATTTCATTTATAAACTCTCCACAAACCAAGAAAATATTCCTTACCTTGGAACTGGGGAGGGAGATAAAATAGAGCAAAAACAAACAAAAATTGACCAGTTCCAGAAATCATTAAAATCTCCTCATCTTCACTTTCTAAACATGGAAAGACCTTCACTGGTCAACTGTATTTTCTGTTTGGGTGATCAAGCAAATATATTGACCTGTATAAACATAGTAATGGAACAAACTTTTCCTACCCTAAAGCATACATTGTATCCAGTCTAAAAAGGCTGACTTTGCCTTTCCTACATTTTCTCACTTTTTTTTCTGGCAATATTTTTATGTTTAAATGAACTACTTGCCCCAGTATTCCATCAGTGCAGGCAAAATTATATTTAATCACAGTACATATGCTTTGGGAACTCATTATGTTTTATCACATTCATAACTGACATGATAAATTAGTTCATTACTATTTTCAGAACACTAAAATTCTTTTGTTTCTTTCATTGCCAATAATCAGATGTTCTAAATCAAATTTCCCTTTTCTACCCAAGTAGTAATCCGCAATTAGGACTATTCTCTACTTAGATCTAACACCTGGATTTTGATAAACATAATTTCGGAAATCCTTTATTTTCTTCTGGTAAGTATCTACAAAGACGCAGCCAACTAAATGAAGCCAAAACACAGTTTTAGTATGTTCTATTATTCCCTCCCCATAAAACACTTACAAACCAAAAATTAACTTTCCTTTTATTTGATATTTCATAGAGTTGGGCTATACTTCTTGTTTCAGTGGGAAATATGCATATGATGTTGTTATTACTAAAGCAGAATAATTATACAATGTATTTCCTATTATCCCTATAAGACTCTCCTGTCCTCTCAGAAGAAAACTAAAACAAAAACTTCCTAAGTTATAAAATTAATAAACCATACAAAAATTAACCTAGCATTATAAATTCTAGTTATAGCATAGCTATAACATATAAACAAAAGTTAACTATTAGAAATATAATAAAAGTTGGGCAACCATTTGGAAGAAATACCTCAAAGAGAAAGAATTACTAGTCATGATAAAAATAATTTTATACAGAGTTTCTGGGAATTTTATTAATCATTGGTTGGCATTAAATGCTCTAATTTACAATTTGTAGGTGAAGAGGTCAAAGATTCATTCTAAAAATAAAATTTTTCAACTGAGTTATACTTATGAGCCTTAAACTAAATACTATAGTCTATTTAACTACATAAAACAAAGGGTCTCCTCTTAGCAATGACAAGATATCTGTTTGTTTGGTAGGCATCCTTATCTTCAAAGATCATTCAGTCTCATAGAGTACATTAAAAGGTAGCATGTAATAGAATATCTCAAAATTATTACAGATAATAAGTGCTAGGTGACATCAATTAAATATAGCAAGCACTTATTGGACACCTATGTGCCAGGCATTGTCCTGGGTACTAGGGATAAAAAGACAAAAAAGAACACAGACCCTTCCCTCGAGGGGGTTACATTCTACCAGGAGAGTGGGAGAGAGAGAGGTGGAGAATATGTACATGTACAAGAAAATACACAATACACGCAAATTAAGCACAAAATAATGTCATTATGGGAAAGGGTTAAAGTGTTAGAATCAGAGAAGGCAGAAAGAGCACTTGAACCGAGCCTTGAATGATAATGGTAATTCTTTGGGCTAGAGATGAAGAGGAAGGTATGTTGGGGGTTGGGGGTGAATGTGCAGTATTGAGAACAGCTCATGGACCAGTCTGACAAAAGTAGAATTTGTGAAGGAGGGTCATAGGAAATAAATCTAGAAAAATAGGTTGGAGATAGAAGGGGGCATCAAAAAGGAAGAGATATCATGGGCTGTTTTGTAGATGGGTTGGACTTGAGGGATGAATTAGATTTGTATAAGCAGACAGAAGTTAGGGTGAGGATGAACCAACTATTCTAATCTCACATGCAACCTTACATTTGTGGATCATATTCAAAGGTAAACTATAGTCTATCTCTAAGGAATGCAAGGCAGGACTACAAAGGGTCCACACTTTTCCTGTAGGTAACCTATTTGATAAGCAATGTGTTTTCATTTAAATAGACCCTAACACTATACCTCTTCCTTGAAGGCTTCTCTAATTAGGAATGCTTGATACTGACAAGGCATTTAAGGATTTGCAGAGCACTTTACATACCTAATTTCAGGAGAGTTTCACAACAACCCAGTTAGGTAACTATATAGGATATTATTGTCTCCATTTTACAGGGGAGTAAACTGAGGCTTGGAGAGGTTCAGTGATCTGCTTATGGTAACATAGAAGCGTCAGAGGCAATATATGAACCAAAAGTTTTCCTGATTATCCATTATGCTGTACGGCCACCCAGTAATCAGAATAAGGTTAGTGAACTACCCTGGACACTATACTTTCAAAATGCTGCCATGCCATTCTCTTCAAACCACTCTACTATATTGTCATACCTCTGCTTATATTTCCATCCTTCACAACCCACATTGGTAAAAATAGCATAATAATAGTTGCCCCACTTCTGAAAAACTATGTGGGCCTTACACATAAATAATAGTCACTTTGCAAACTTTAACATTGTGTGCATGTAGGATAGAATTAGCTGTATAACCTCCATTCATTTATGCATTTAACAAATTTTTGAGTGCTTAAGCTCTTCTTAAATTGGGGATTGTGACCCCATATGGCATGGTGGCCCACAGTGTAAGAAGCGCTGAAGGGGTCATGAGTGGAAAAAGTTTAAGAAGCCCATACGACACTATTGTAGTCACATACCAAAATTAGGTAGATACTTAAATTTCTTTTGGATGATGATGATGACTGGAATAGCAACTCCAACCTTTTCTTAAATAATGTATCTGTCTTATTTAACAATTGGATAGAAAGGGCCTTGAGAATATTCTTACAACTGTCATCTTTTCTACTAGAGCAGCCAAAGATTTGCCTAGTAGGAGAGACATAACTAGAGTGAGACAACTGGAGATTTGCCCCAGGACATTAAAATTTAGAGGGCACTGACAGCACTTGCAATCAAAACAGTGTAGAAACAACTGAGCTTAACCCCTAGTTAGCAAAAATAATTATATAAAATAAGAAGCTACCAGATGGCATGATTCTTTCTTTTCTACCTCCTCCTCCCTCGACTCCTCCCACTTCCTCCCCACCTTCACTCCACCCTCTGCTAGAAGATATGCCCTGAATAAGCTCATTGCTGGCCTGGCTCCACCCTTCTCCAATGCACCAAGTGGCAGTCTCCTCTTAAACAACCTTGAAATGTCTTAGGGTCTCCACCCATAGGGGATGGTATGACAGAGTCTCTGTTCTACCCCATGTGGTATTACCCCAGGGTCTGTCCTTTCAACTGAATTTATCTTTAAAAGTTGACTTAACTTTATGCTACTTACATAAGGCACAAAATTGCTGATTAGAACTCTGCTCAGCAGTGAGGAATAAGATCAAGAAGGCATAACAAATGTGTAAGTAAATATTAAATTTCAAGTAGTCTTTACAAAAGGAATATTTTTTTTCTTACCCGGGACCAGCTTAATAATGGTTTAACCCAAAGGGTTAGGCTGTAGCCCTTTAAGGTCCCTTCAAAAACTACATTTCTATGTATGACGTACAAGCATTATAGCACCACTTAAAGCGGTAAAACAGAGGTCTGTGTTACAACGAAAGAGACAAGATAGTTTGTGTATTAAACAATGGGAAATGTCAGCAAATTCACATACTATTCTTCAATTTTTACAATTGAGTTCCAAAGAACTAGTTATTTGTAAGTTTAAGTGAAGCCTTGTGCTTTCTATCAGAGTAGTTACATAAAAAACGTTTGCTAAACCAGGCTTTCTAGTGTGAAGTTCAAGATTTCTAATTTTCCACCATGCCTGTGAGATACAAGTACAATTTAATTTATTAGTGAAAGAAACCCTATTTACCTGAAGTCAAAGAACAACCTTACAGGCTCGGAGTGTGTCCTTTCCATACATCGAAATCATTCGATACAACACCACAGTCTTGGAGACCTGAGTTCAAATCAAGTCTCAGATACTTACTATCTGTGCAACCCTGGGCAGGTCATTGAACTCTGTTAGCCTTAATCCACTAGAGAAAAAAATGGCAAACTACTCCAGTATCTTTGCCAAGAAAATTCCATGGGCAGTATTGGTATGCTTTAGTCCATGGTCCATGGGGTTACAAAGTCAGACAGTACTGAATGACTGAAAACACACATAAACACATACAACCACTACAGGAATTTGTTTTGCTTGACTATGTATATTTGTTGTGAGAATTTTTTTTTTCCCCAGTGGGGGAAGGATAGAAAGGTGAGAATATAAATTTTGTTTGTTTAATTGAGAAATAGGAGGAGGGGTGCTATGGATGTGGAATGTTGCATTTTCAGATGAGATCACTCTAATATTAGTTTTACTTAACTGTTTTACTTTGCTAAAGAGATCACTCATGAACTGAGAGTAATCTATGAATGTTTTTAGTGTATAAATAAAACATATCTATGAAACTATAAAAACCAGCACAACACTTTGACTATACAATTGATTCAAGGAGAATTCTCTCATCAATATCTTTTCTTCTCTGTTATAATCTTTTTTGGTTTTACACTGTTATTTGGTTCTCATCATGTATAACGCCTACCAATTCTTTTCTTGAAGAAAGTGTTTATCCACCTTCACTTCAATTTAAAATCTTAGAGAATTGCCTGGAACTCTGAGAGATTAAATTACTTACCTGTGTTTACATAGCCAGTATGTGTCCAAAATAAAATTTGAAGCCAAGTAGTCCTAGCTCTGAGGTCTCTCCATACTACACCTCAGTCTAAATATCTGTGCCAGTAAGGCAAAACTGGCTTAGTTTAACGGGTGCCCTTGAGGAGTTTGGCTTTTGTTTATGGTGAAAGTACTTTCACCTGTTAAACGCTAAGCCCCAGGCCCAAAGCCCTATCAGGTGTGAAACCCCTGTGGGCGTAGATTAAAGACTTAAAAGGGGCCAATTCGGGAACCAA
>CM053622.1:621746066-621766222 GCA_028646595.1 Phalanger gymnotis | reverse complement strand
TGATTTATGCCATCTTATTTTTTTGTGGCCTCCTGGCTACTCTTGTGAGGCAGGCCTACTGGGCCTGGAGGCTTGTGTTCACAATACTGGAATGGGGAGGTTGGTTCGCTAATTTGTTGCTCTGGGCCCTGAATAAATTTTTTGATGCCTTCTGCTTGGAGAATTCTGTATACCCATCGATTTCGAACCATTCAGATAGTTATATGATCCTTTTTGAGATCATAAATTCAGCCTTCCTACTACAATATCCTATAAGTTTACTTTAAAGTTCTTTTACAGAAAGTAAACCCCACAGTATTGCTTTAAGATAAGTTAGTCACAAAGTTCTTAATTTTTTTGTATCATGAACTATTTTTGGGGTCTAATGAAGTGCGTGGACTCAAATATTGTTTATAAAGGTGTAAAATATATAGGATTACAAAGGAAACTGAGATAATTATCAATTTAAAAAAAAAGTTCCCAGACTCAAAGTTAAGTACCCTTAGAAGATAGAATATTAGATTAAACGTTAGGAAACCTATTTGACAAAAACTGCTGGGAAACCCAGAAAATGGTATGGCAGAAACTGGGCATAGACCAATATCTTATACCATATACCAAAATAAAGTCAAAATAGGTTCATGATTTAGATATAAAGGCTGATACTATAAGCAGTCTGGGAAAGCAAGGAGTAGTTTACCTGTCAGATTTATGGAGAAGGGAAGAATTTATGATCAAACAAGAAATAGAGAGCATTACAAAATGCAAAATGGATAATTTTGATTGCATTAAATTGAAAAGTTTTTGTACAAACAAAGCCAGTGCAACCAAGATTAGGAGGGAAGCAGAAAATTGGGAAAGAATTTTTACAACCAGTATCTCTGATAAAGGCTTCATTTCTAAAACACATAGAGACCTGAGCCAAATTTATAAGAATATAAGTCATTCCCAAATTGATAAATGGTCAAAGGATATGAACAGGCAGTTTTCAGAGGAAGAAATTAAAGATATTTATAGTCATATGCAAAATACTCTAAATCAGTATTGATTAGAGAAATGCAAATCAAAACAACTCTTAGGTACCACATCTCACCTGTCAGATTGGCTAACATGACAAAACAGGAAAATTATAAATGCTGGAGAAGAAGTGGGAAAATTAGAACACTAATGCATTGTTGGTGGAATTGTGAACTGATCCAGCCATTCTGGAGAGCAATTCGAAACTATGCCCAAAGGACTATAAAAATGTGCATACCCTTTGATTCAGCAATACCGCTTCTAGGGCTGTATCCCAAAGAGATCATACAAATGGGAAAAGGACCCATATGTACAAAAAATATTTATAGTAGCTCTTTTTTTGGTGGAAAAGAATTGGAAATCAAGGATATGCCCATTGGGGAATGGGTAAACAAATTGTGGTATGTCAATGTAATGGAATACTATTGGGCTATAAGAAAGGAGGAACAGATGGACTTCATAAAAACCTGGAAAGACTTACATGATCTGATGCTGAGTTAGGGGAGCAAAACCAGGAGAACATTATACACAGTTATAGACACACTCTATCTGTGATGACTAACTTTGATAGACTTGGCTCTTCTCAGCAATCCAAGGTTCTAAGACAACCCCAAAAGCCTCATGATGGAATAAGCGATTCACATCCAGAGAAAGAATTACAGAGTCTGAAAACAGATTGAAAGAAACTATTTGCTCCCTTTTTGTTGTTGTTGCTGTTGTTTTTGTTTTGTTTCTTCTTTCTTGTGGTTCATTCCATTGGTTATGATTCTTCTTTACAACTTGACTATTGTGAAAATATGTTTAGTGTGAAGATATATGTAGAACCTATATTGGATTGCATGCCGTCTTGGGTGGGGAGGAGGGAGGAGAAGGAGGGGAAGAAAATTTGAAACTCAAAAACTTGAGGAATTGAATGTTGTAAACTAAAAATAAATACATTTAAAAGGAAAAAAGTTAGCAAACTAGATTCTAATTCTGGATATATTATAGATATTATGTACCCTTGGTGACTAAACCTATCTATCTTAATTTCTTTAGCTGTTAAATGGGCTAACAAAATGGATATTCCCCACTTTCCACAATTAATGTTATATTTATATATAAGTAATGTTTTATATATTAGATATGTGAGAATATAATTAATATATATTTGACTCATTATATATACACACATATATGTGTATATATAAATGCATGTGTATGTATATGTGTATGTATGTATATGTGTGTGTATATATGTATATATACATACATACATATATATACATATATATGTGTGTATATATATATATATATAAACCATACACTCACTCACTGAGGAGAGTTCATTCCAATACTCAGACCAGAGTCCTTTTTCTGATGAGGATTCTTTTGTAATATGAATAATTTGTCTTATATCTGCATACTACTTAACATTTTTTCCTTTTAAGAAGAATGCTTAAAAATTCTATTTTGACTTTAACTCACAGAAAACATAAGAGATGAGAAACTATACTCAGTTCTCATCTTGAAGTACATTGTCATAAACCTTTAAAGGACATTTCCTTGTGAAGGCAAAGTTTGCTCTATACTGGCTACCTGGCCCCCTGAAGATGATTCTACCCTGAGGTTAATTGGTAAGTCCCTGCCTGGAACCACCATATCACGAGAAGGCCCAGACATGCTGCTCATCTTCCACTTCCTGCTTACCCTCTGACCTGCTTCACTACCATACTAATCTGCTCCTCCTCCACACTGGATACCTGGTTCTTGTGTGGGTGCTCCCCTTTCCTTCTTGCTCTAATTTCCAGTTTCCTTTTATATTTTATCTACCCATATTATAAAGCAAGCTCCCTAAGAGCAGAGAACTTTTATTTATTCCTAGTACTTAGCACAGTGCCTGGCATATAGTATGCACTTAATAAATGCTATATCTATCTGTTATATGTCATCTCTCTGATATGTCTATCCATCTATCCATCCATCTAGCTAGCTATCTCTCTCTATTTTGAGGAAAGTATGGAAGAAAGGCTGTCTTTTACTAATTCTAGTATACACACCATTGCTTTAGGAGAGTACAATATCACCAGAAAAAAGACTCAAGGAAGGGCAGAAAAAGCAGGCCTGGAGAGGTAGAAACTAACTAGAAAAGAGAAGGCAGAATCATTCTTACAGCCAGCTTGAAAAAGAAGGAGCTCTATAGTCTGACATAGATGAAGAAAGGCCCTCTTTTACTATTGCCAACAACTTCTGAACATAATACTTGATGGAAGTAGCCTTGGAATGAATCTAAATACAGCTCTTTAATTTGCCCCCAAACTATGGAGTTGCCATTTGTCCAATTCTTCAAAAATTCTGAATCACAGTGAATAAATAAAAACCTTCCGATATCTAGAATCATCATTTCATTGTTCGTTAACTTCCAATGACTCCCTGTTGCCCACTAGATAAGTTTCAAATTCATTATCCCACTATTTGTGACCGTCTACAATATGATTCCTAGCTTTCCAGACATAGATTACTCTCCTTCATCTGTCAAACCAGATTCCTTGCCTTCCAAACTGGACTATACACCATTCTTCATATATTCCCCTTGATTTCCTTCCTCTTGTCCCTTTTCTTATGTCGTTGTTTTTTTTTTAAACCTAGAATGCCCTGTGTAGATACTGTTGAAATCCTATCCAATTATGAGAGATTAACTCAAAAACTATCTCAAATGCATAAAGCCTTCTCTACTCTCTTTATTCACTAATAAGACATTCATTAGCCTCTTAGACCTCATGTAGCACATAATTCATCTTAAACAGGAAAATATCTACCTTTACAGGAAGTTTTGGTGTTTGAAACTTTCTTGGGAGTTCATCTTTTGACTCTCAGCTGTATATGGAATACTTTTTTTTGAGTCGAGCTACATTAACTGATCTGTCCTAAAGACTATATAGTTGCTAGTAGGGTTTGCCTTTCTATCAGATCAGTTTCTCAGGTGTGCTCTTGAAATCCAGTTGAAAATCGTGTCAAAGAGAGTCTTATAGGTCACCCAATGTGCCAAGCACCCTTGAGATTTGGAATTAATCAAAATTAAATGCCCTATATAAATAGCAACCAACAATTTTGAGTACATTGATGACTTCTTTGTCTGCATTTCAAGAAACTCTTAATGAATAAAAGTGGCCCTCGATGTGGCTAGAAGACTGAAGCTAATGATATGAATACTCTAAAAAAAAGAGCACGATTTACAATTTAAGAGTATTGGAAAACACAAAGCTAGCTGTTGGAAGTCAAACATCTGGACTTGCAATGCTTGAAATACCCTCATAGGCAAGCTTAATAGGTCCCATACAAACCTAAAACACAACTCAGGGGATACAATGGCAAAGACCTTCAGGGAAAGAACAATATCTTTTTTTTCTATGTAAAATTCCAGCTTGACGAAATACAATACTACGCAAACAGAGTTTCCAATGCCATTTATTTGAGGGAAAACAATCCCTATTTGGTGCATTTTCTCTGAATATCCTCTCTCAAATGACAATAGAGCAAACTCATATACAAATTAATGCCTAGAGGTTAACATATTCTGGAGAGTTGGGACTCAAGGCTAAAATTCACACATTTGAAGGGTTTACATGCAGATGTTCCATTGCTAAAGAGAATATTTTGTTACACACTTTTGTTATTTTCATGATTTATTCCTAAAAAACAATGAGATAGTGGAACTGGCCTTGGGAAAAATTGTGACACAGGCAAAATTTCTGTTCCAGTTCTTCCACCTTTCTTCCTTGGATAGCTTTTCTTCTTACACATGGATACACAAACACACATACACATACACACAGACGCATCTCACGTACATTAAAGCATATGTAGCTGGTATGTGTTGTGGAGATGAAATATGATCAATATTGAAGTAGAGTTAGTTCCTGATTATGATGTCTCACCCTGGTCTGCCTTCCACTGGAAGGGTTCCATGTTCAGGATCCCCATAACCTACTTCCTCTCCCTCTAGAGAAAAAAAAAACCAAGCTATTCTTTAGGTCTCCTAGGCACTAATCTGTGCTCAGGTGTTAATAGATTTATGTTACCCCTCCCATATTAGTGACAGAGCCCTCGGGCTAGTTTGCTAAGTACTCAAAATCCACAAAAGGCAATCCATAATCAGGGCCTAAGCCTCTGGGGTCATTAGTAAGGGAGGCTGAACTAGATAAATATAAACAAAGACCAAAAGGAAGAGCCAATCAAAGTCAGTGGAGGTCCTAGGTCATTAACCAGGAGATGAGTTGATATGACAGAGGCCAACAAAGGCAGCCAAGGCCTCAGAACACAGGGAATCCAAGAAAGATCAAGATGAGGAATAATAAATTGAGCAGGGGTTGCTTGCTGGGAGGGTTCAGGTGACAAGGTGGCCTTTATCTGGGTGACTATCTACACCCTCTGGGGCTCACATAAGCTTCTGCCTCTTCCCTACTAGGGAGTTTGCATTTTAACCAGGACCATCTGGCTATAAAGCCTCATTGGATTCATCCCAAAGAAGTCAATCTCCTGGTGGGAATTTCTACTACCATAGCAGACTGACAGGCCAGATAAATCTGAGAAGATTTCAGAATCCTTTACAAAAGAACAAGTTCATGTCTACCTGCTCAATCCACACCTAGGGTCAGCTTTGCAGACTGGACCTAGTTTTTGGTGCCAACTAACTCAATTTGTTCACAGCCTTTGTCCCAACACATGTAACACTGAGTCAAGATGGTTCAATCTCACACCTCCCATAAAGTCATAGAACGACAGAATCTCAAAATTGGAAGGGACCTCAGAAATATTTTAAATCTCCAGTGGCCTCCAAGTCAAGTTGCTGCTGTTCACTTGTTTCAGTTGTGTCGGACTCTAGTGACCTCATTTGGGGGTTTTCTTGGCAAAGATACTTCAGTGCTTTGCCATGTCTTTCTCCAGCTCATTTTACAGATGAGGAACTGAGGCAAACAGAGTTAAGTGACTTGTCCAATGTCACATAGCTATTAAGTGTCTGAGGTCAGATTTGAACTCAGGAAGATGAGTCTTCCGGATAACAAACCCAGTGATCTGTGCATTATGGTGCCACCTAGCAGGCCAAATCAAGTATCTGACAACAATGTAATACAGGAATATTCTTGTTATATCTTGGGTTCAAATGAACTTTCTAAATTTACTAGTTCTTTCCTTTCAGTCAGGCCCTAAACTAGGCTTATATATAAGGTATCATTTCTGGTCCAAGGAGTTAGATAAACCTTTCCTAGGTCCTATAGGATTGGAAGTATTGCCTATTCAACAGCCTTGTTCGTAGCTTTGCCTTTTTTTCTTTTTTCACTCTGTAAGCTGAAACACCTGTAGAGGTAGGTTCTCCATTTTGCCTCACTTTATAATTTTCACATTATGATTCATAGTTTATCTTTATAAATTAACTCCTTCCTAGAAATTTTCCTTTAAAGACCAGACCTAGGACTCCTCTGTTGCATAGAGTTTTCCATTAGAAAATTGAAGAAACTGCTCTACAATTTAACCAAGCATTTTGAATGACAGACAAAATTTGAATACATATATAACTGTTATATTTGATGTTAAAAATTCCTTTCTTTTTACTGTCTATTTCTATTTTGTCTTGGCACTCTCTGTCCCCCACTTGACATTTTTTATTGTCCCTAATATCTATTTCCCATCCTTTCAAACTTCAAATGTTTCCACCTGCTCTTACAATCTACTGCCTCTTTTTTAATACCATAAACCTTCCTCAACTTCTGGATGTCATCACTTGACCTGTAAATTTCCTTTGCTTTAGTCAAAATTCCCAAAGCACATTATCCACCTTGACATGGTCAAAGTGCATAAATCATCCAATTGGAGCGATTTCCTTTCCTTTCATAGTGGTCATGGTGCTTACAGCAAGGCATGGAAAATTTAGCCAGATAACTGAATTTCAGCTACATTAAACTCATTACACCTTACTCTCTGTGGTGTCTCTGGAGCTTCTTGGCCAATGCATTAAGCTCTCCAGTCATACAAGGGTTGGCTTTTAAGAACTTCTCAGTTCTATCCAAATGATGAAACTAGTTGAGCAAACAGATATGACCTAAGTTAGTAATTCTCTCAATGGTACCTAAATGATCTGGAAGACTAAAAACATTTTTGTGAGCACTCAAATACTAGGAGAAGGTATGACTTGTCTAGAGGAGTATTAGTACTATTTTCTTATAAGTAGTGAATACATTCATACTTGGACTGATTTCTGCTCACCAGGATCCATCTCTAAAATGTTTTCTCCACTTTTTAATGCATACAATTTTCAAAAACAAAGAGTGATAGATAGACAAGATGACCTGGGTTCAATCTTGGTTTTGTCATAATATGCATGATTTTGTACAAATTAGTGAATCCTTTTGGACCTTAGTTTCCTCATATATAAAATGCAGGAGGTGGACTAAATGAGCTCTGAAATGACTTCCCGTTTTAAATACATGATCTTATGAAAGTGACTTCAATAAATCTGATTATCTTTCATTTTCACATGAAATGTATTTATCAGTCTGATCACAGAATATATAGAAAGACATAATAGCACTAGAGAGTATTCAGAAAAGGGCAACTAAAATTATCAAGGGAATGAAGATTTCTGAATGACAATAGACACCCTGCATACAACTCTAGTCTGGAGAAAGGAAAGATCAAGTAAATCTTTATAAAATCATGAAGGGCTGGAATTGGTAGAAAAGAAAAAATAGCTCTCTAGACATATTGGGCCGTCTTCGATGCTTGGCTTATAACATTTTGATAACAATATCATGGTGGTGATAGTGATAGCATACTCCACCACAAAATGATACTTGGTTAGGCGGTTGTAAATAAATAACCATTTCTAGTCAGGCCTAGTATCACATTTTGTTTATGCTTCCCACCCAGTATCCCTAAGAATTGAATAATCCAACCAAATTATCATGTAGATATATTAATTTAGTCTTGGCACTTTGAATATGTAAATTTCATTACCAGTTAGTGTTTGCTGTAAATCTTTCTATAATTCTTCAACTCCATTAGTGACATTGTGATTCCAAGCATGTACGTGAATGTGATGCTGAAAAGGTTACAGCATTGCTAAGCAAGTGGCTCCATCTTGAGGTCAGCTCAAAAAAAAAGTATCCACATAGAGAAAAAGATTTCAGAAGCCAACAGATGAAAAGGGTAAATTTCTCACAGCAGGATGCATTAATACAATTTTTCCCTAATGAAATTACTCTAATCATATCTTGTTCAGAAATGAATCAACTAGACCATTTCTTTCAGCTTTGGTGGCAATAAAGTGTTTTGTCTCCATGAGAAATTAAACTTATCACAGTATTTACCATGGGTCTTGCTTTAAAATCACTCCCATGAGAAAGAATAGGAGTTTTGGTTTGGAAAAAGAAAAAGAAAGGAAAGCATCCTTTAGAACAAAAACAATCACAATAAAGAGTATATTACAAAGTCAGAAACAGAAAAAGTATACTTTTAAAAATAATAATAAATATGAGTAACAAGTAAAAGAATAAACATATACGATAGTGTTTTTAAACATCAATCAAGAAGCATTTATTAAGCTTATACCATGTGCCAAGTTCTATATGATGTATTGAGAATACAAAGAAAAACTCAAATTAAGAAAAATCTTCCCTCAAGGAGCTTACGTTCTGCTGGGAGAGACTATATATATATGTATATATGTGTGTGTGTGTGTGTGTGTGCGTGTATATATATATATATATATATATATATAATTATGTACATGGCATATACAAAAAGTTGATACGAGATAACCTTAAAGGGAAAGGTACTAGCAGCTAGGAATGGGGTAGGAGGGAAAGAAAACCAGAAATATCTCCTATAGTAGGTGGTGCTTGAGTTGAATCTTGAAGGAATCCAGGGATTTGAAGAGGGTGAGGAAGGAGAACATTCTAGTGATGGTGATAGTCAGTACAAATGCACATAAGTGGAGAATGGAGTATATGCAAAGAAAACTAAGTGGGTGATTATGGCTGGACCTTAGAGACAATGAAGGGAAATACTATGTAAGAAGACTGGAAAGCTAGAAAGTAAAAATTCTTTAAATTAAAAAAGAAATTTTTAAATTCTCGACCCTATAAGTAATGGGAAGCCATTAGAATTTATTGAGTCATACCTATAGTTTATATAGTACTTTGACAGCTGTGTGGCTCTCATCCTGACCTATGTCTTGCCACTGGACTCAGATGAATCTGGAGGAGAGAGTGAGGTAGATGACTTTGCATAGCCCTGCCGCCTTTAAATCCAATTCAATTGCAACTCAAGCCATTACCCTCTTGATGTCATTGGTCCTCTTCAACAACAAAGACAATATAGATTGGAATGAGGAGAAGGTTGATACATAGAAGCTCATTAGAAGGCTATTACAACAGTCTAGGTAAGAAGTTCAAAACTAAGTTGGTGGCTCTGAGACTGAAGAAGTGATATAACTAAAACAATCAATTAGGGAGGAATAAAAAGATTGCCTTGAGGCAGAGACAGCCCAGTTAAGATTAGAAAACAAATTTGTATTTGATCTAGTCCACATAGTTTTTTTTTTTTAACTCCCTTTAGATCTTTTAGGTGGTTCATAAGTAGGAGTAAAGGAGAATAATGATGAGAATAATACATAGTTGGGGTTTGGCAAAGTGAGTGGCAATAAAACAAAGGAGCAAAAGTCTTGAAAGTAGAAGGTACTGCAAGACTGAACCAGTTCACTAAGACTTAAAAGAGAGGCCATCTAGAGTAGGGGCCATGACCTGAAAAATACTGAAGGGTAGAGGCATTGGAGGACATGATGAGAAAAAATCAATAGCTTTAAATGAAGTAAGGCATAGGAAGAAGTAACATGATAAAATATCATGATATAACAGAATTTTGAAGTTCTTTGTTGTACACAGTAACAGCAATGTTGTTCGATGAACAACTATGAGTGACTTAGCAATTCCCTGCAATACAATGAGCCAAGACAATCCCAAAGAACTAAGGATGAAGCATACAATCTGCCTCCAGAGAAAGAATTGACATTGAATACAGACTGAAGAATTCTACTTTTCAGTTTCTTTCTTTCTTTTCTTTTATTTGAGTCTTCTTGTACAAAATGACTAATATGAAAATGTTTTACATAATTGCACATGTATAACCTATATCTGATTGCTCACTGTCTTAGGGAAGAAGAGGAGGGAGAAAGGGAGAAATAGAATTTGGGATGTAAAACTTTAAATAAAATGTTTAAAAGTTGGAAAAAAACAATTTTGAAATCCTTTTTTTGAGGGGGGAAGGCAGGGAAATTAGGGTTAAGTGACTTGCCCAAGGTCACACAATTAGTGTGTCAAGTGTCTGAAGTCAGATTTGAACTCAGGTCATCCTGATTTCAGGGCCAGTGCTCTGCTCACTGTGCCACCTAGCTGCTCCACAATTTTGAAATTCTTGAAGATGGAACACTGGTGGGTAGCGGCAAGATCAAGAGTATGACCATTTCTGTATATAGCTTAGATGGAGTGGAGGGATAGGTCAGGAGAGTTGAGGAGATGAGGACTTGGAAAGTTAAGGAATTTGAGTGAACATTAACGTGTATCTTAAAAACACCTAGGATCAGGGCAGAAATTAGACTAGAGAGAGAAACTAGGCATCAGGCACTGAATTCATTAAGGAAAGAGGGAGAATGTCCTGGGGACTGGTAAGAAGTAGATAGGATTCACTAGGATCTAGATCAGGGGTGGGGAATCTGAGACCTCGAGGCCACATGTGGCCCTCTAGGTCCTCAAGTGCGACCCTTTGACTGAATCCAAACTTCACAGTCTGTGAAGGCCACATGTGTCCTTGAGGCTGCAGGTTCCCTGATCTAGATGAAGTAGTTGATGAATGATGGTGGTAGAGGCAAATCTAGAAAGACTTTCCATCCTTTTGATCCTCTGGATCGGGATCTCTGTCATTTATAAAGCACCCTAATGAATAGGATTCTGCATCTGCTTGAGCTGGACATAATAGATACATATATACATACATTCATACATAGATATACACACATAGATATGTACAAACATATATATATATACACACATATATGAATGTCTACATAAGTATGTGTCTATCTATGTAGTGGGGCAGCTAGGTACCACAGTGTATAGAATGCAAGATCTGGAGTCAGGAAGACTCATCTTCTCGAGTTCAAATCTGGCCTCAGACTATTACTAGTTCTGTGACCCTGGGCAAGTCATTTAGCCCTGTTTGCCTCAGTTTCCTCATCTGTAAAATGAGCTGAGAAGGAAATGGTAAGCCAAGAAAATCCCAAATGGGGTCACAAATAGTTGGACATGACCAAAAAGAGTGAACAAGATCTGTGTGCTGGTGACTGAAATATACATGGATTTCTTTGAGAAGTAAAATAGAAAACCATACCTACTGGCCTACCATTGTTAGAGATTACTATCCATTAGAGACCTATTCCTTTGGGTTACCTCATTGTTTATTCTGGAGTTTCCTTCTAAATGTACATACAAATAACTATGTAAAGAGTCATACATTAAGATATTATCAACATAGGGATATATATATATATATATGTATATATATCTCATGGGAGATAGATTAGGAGTAAAATTTGCCATTGGTCCTTTCCCTTACCTTAAGAGAAGGGGGGCAGAGTGCAGGAGAGAAATGGAAAGATCTGCAAAACTTTTCCAGGTTTCTGGTAATGTGGAGTATATAGGATGGTCAGGATATGTAGAATGTATCCTCATATAAACTCATATCCCTTCTGAAGACCATCCATTTTATGTATTCCCTTATAGAAAGGGCCAAAAGTTAACTCTCACCTCACAGGGCACACCCAACTTACACTCAATGCGGGCCTAAAACCACGAGGTATTAAGAATTTAACTTGATTCAGTTTATAAGAGATTACCCGATTGGTTTTCTATGAAGACTTCAAGATTGGACTTTGGTTTAAAATTGAAGCTTTAGACAAGAAAGACTTTATGGGCAAAGTTTTCTGT
This sequence comes from Phalanger gymnotis, assembly GCA_028646595.1. Taxonomy (NCBI): domain Eukaryota; kingdom Metazoa; phylum Chordata; class Mammalia; order Diprotodontia; family Phalangeridae; genus Phalanger; species Phalanger gymnotis. The sequence continues at coordinate 621,754,208 of CM053622.1, read as the reverse complement.
CTGCTTGTCTTTTTAATCACTTCTCAGATCTGAATGGAAGTCAAGGGCTTCGAAAAAAGGCAGCTTTGGGAAGTGAAAGACTTCTGAAAAGATTGTGTCTGAAAACAGGATTTACATTTCTGGAACATGACTAAAAATATAGGCAGGATGGGTTTTCCAGCTAGGGATAGAGGTGGACCTGACATCACCTAGTAAGAATTCATTTACCTGAAATGTTGTAAACTTAATCAAAATAGTTTTAAATTGAAAAGGAAAGCTAGGAAGAAAAATTGCCAATGTGTACACATCAAGCTAAATAGAATAAAAAGTAGCTACAAAAATACAACAGAAGAGATACCCCTAAATACGCAGGAAACAAAATCCAAAAAGAATCTGGTAATAAAATCCTTGGTACCAGATAGCAATGTATAGCATATACAAAGTATGTATAGGATAGCAAGCAAGGTTCACTAAAGATCTTAGTTCAAAAAGGTATATTTAACACCATAGCTATAATTGAGAATTGGTGGGATGACATCCACGACAGGAAAGAGTTGGTTGGATGCTTTGGTTTGTGCTTGAAGCGGACCAAAATGGCATCACCGTGTCAAGGTCAAGGTATAGTGTGTGTGACTGTGGCTGATCAGAACCATAGGAACTCAGAAGGCTCTACCAAGGTCAGATACAAATAGTCCATGTGAACATTTGGAATAGAGATGTCTCTAAATGTGCACATCTCACATTTCTTTTGAGCTGCTACAATTCTGCTTTGCTCATAGAGTATAGTGCCTTCTTTGATGCAGACATGCCATACTGGGTGGCCCTGTGCCAGTGTCTCCCATGTCTCATAATCAACTCCAAAGATCTTCAGACAGACTTTGAGAGTGTCTTCGTATCACCTCTTCTGACCTCCGTGTGAGTTCTCTGTAAAATAGTCTTTTAGGAGAAGGTATGTTTGCTATTTGAACAAACTGGCCAGCCCATTGTCGTGCCTTGCTGCTATGGCTGCTATGAATATGCCAAAGTAGTTCTGAATCGCAAGATATAACAGACTCTCTTCACTGAAGACAGAACCAAAACATTTATTCAAACATCAGAAAGGCAAATCTATCATAGCAACAAAGAAATCTATACATATTATCAATGCAGTGGGCACTGCCATCCCCAAGCCTTCCCCTGTTAGCCTTCCCACAAATGAACATCTTCAAGCAAAGTCTCTCCCTGGCTCTCACTCATACTAGCTGCTGCTCTCTGTGTGTGTCTCTCTCTCCCAACTCTGACTGCTCTGTCTCACTTCCTCTCAGCTCTGCTCCATCCTTCCTGCTCCACCTGTTCAGCAAGCCCCTCCTACCACAGGCTCATGTAACTTAGACTTACATGTGACTCAGACAGGTCACATGGGCCTATTAATTGATGGGAAGATCTTCAAATTGTATTAACATTACACCCTCTGGAGTTGTGCTCTAGTAGAGTTTGAATGCTTGGCAGTTCAATTCAAGAAAGGATGTCACTATCTTTCCAGATAGTCCTAAGACAATTGAGATGGAAGCAATTCATTTTCCTGGCATGGCACTGGTAGACTGTCCAGTTTTCACAGGTGTACAACAATGAGGTCAGCACAATGGCTCTGTAAACCTTCAGTTTTGGAGGCAGCCTAATACCTCTTTTCTCCCATACTTTCCTCTGGAACCTCCTAAACACTGGTCTAATTCTGGCAATGCATGCGTCAACTTCATAATCTATGTGTACATCCCTAGAAAGTATACTGCCAAGGTAAGTAAACTGATTCACAGCGTTTAAAATTTCTCCATTTGTTGTAACCGTGGTTTCACATATAGATGGTGTGGAATTGGCTGGTGGAGAACATCTTTTTTCTTGATTGTTAATTGTCAGGCCAAAATCAGCACAAGTGGCAGAGAATTGATCCGTACTCTGTTGCATCTCAACCTTAGAGACTGTGTTAAATGCACAATCATCTGAGAACAAAAAGTCAAGCACCAGCATTCCTTCCACATTAGTCTTGGCTTATAGCCTTTTCAAGTTAAAGAATTATCATCAGTGAAGTAGCTGAACTCGATCGCCATTTTTATCGTCATTGAAGATGTCTGACAACATTGCTGAAAGCATCATGCTAAAAAGAATGGGAGCAAGCACACAGCACTGTTTTACTCCCCTGGTGACTGTGAAAGCATGAGAGCATTATCCATTATCTAGAATCTATGCAAGCAGGCCATCATGAAACCAATGTACAATACTGGTGAACTTCTTCAGGCAACCAAATTTTGCCATGATCTTCCATAAGCCCTCACAACAGAAGTATCAAAGGCCTTGGTCAGATCAATACATCATGTGTGCAGATCTCTGATCTGTTCCTGGCATTTCTCCTGGAGTTATTGGGTAGCAAACCCCATATCAACCAGTCCTTGACCCTTTCTGAAGCCACACTGGCTCACTGGCCATCTAGCCATCTTTCAGGTGAAGGATTAGTCTATTAAGGAGGACTCTGGCAAGAATCCTATAATTATCACAGGATAACCTATCTCCTTTTCCATCATATCATTTTCATATAACCTGGAAGATTTTACTCCCAGTGGATCCCCCCAGGGGCAGGAGGGTTAATTTGTAGTCTGAAGTCCTGGATTCAAATTCTACATCCACCATTTACCAACTTGTGTGTCTTTGAGCAAGTAACTTTATCTCTCCAGTGTTTCAGTTTCCTTATCAATGAAACGAGGAAACTTGATCCTTCCAAAACTAAATCTAATATCCTCAGAAAATTATGTAATGTTGAGGGCCTCACAAAATCTGTGGAGATTTATAAAATGTTGTAAGAAAACTCCTCATAATTTTTGTTTTGGTGAAAATAGTTCTACCATTTTCCTTAGTGTTAATCCATAAACATTCATGCTCTAATTAAATGGAGAGAAAGGAACAATCAATACAAACATTATATTAAGGAGGAGAAAACAGAGATGGGCTATTTTTCATATATGAATCAAAACTCCTTCTCCAGGAAGCCTTTTCTAATCATTTGCATTTGATGCTGATCATCCCTATAGTGGAAATAGCTTCATCCTTTGCATATACTCAGTTGCAACTCTGCTGCAATTATGGCTTCGTGGCTTTTTAAATGTTTCCTTAAAAAAGTTGCAACTTCCTTCAAGGTTCGGCTAGGATACCACCTCCTTTGTGATCTACTCCACTAGTGGCCAGTGCTCTCTCTCTTCTCGAATGACTTTTTACTTGCTTGTGTACACTTTGTGTCCTCCAGAAGAATGGAGCCTTTTTGAGGGCAGCAGCTATATCCCTTTTGCCTTTGTATCCTCAAAGTCAAGCAGAAAGTCTTGAATATAGTTGGTACTTAATAAATGTTCATTATTTCTGTATACTCTTGGAGTGGGAGAGGTATGTGCGTGTGTGTGTGTGTGTTCAGTCACTCCAGCTTTACCAGAGGGTATTTGAGCAGCTAGGATGACAAGAAGGTACCAGGACCAGTCTCTCTTCTTTGTTGAGGCTCCATTGGGCAGTGTATTACAATTCATATTAGGTAGTGCTTTAAGACTTAAAAGGGGCTTTCTTGACTTTAACCCCATGGGGTAGAAAGGATTACTCTTTTACACATGAGAAAAGTGAGGCTTAGAATGATTGTGTAATTGTTCATACAGATACTAAATAACATAAAAGTATTTGAATTGTAGCTTTCTAACTAGATGTTATGCTTTTCCCATTAAACCAAGGAGAATAGTGTTGCTATTAACATAAAAAAGAGTTGCAAGGAGGACAGGTTGAGGATAGAGGAAATGAGGAGTAATCATACTTCACTGATACTATTTACTATATATACTATTTATGCTAATGATCACATATGTTTTGGTAATTATTTATGCTACCCAGAACGTATATTATAGATTCTATAGATTATAGCTTACTTTCAGTCTGTCTACTAAGCAATAATCACTCTCTTCCCCCCTGCTCCCTTTTTCTTTCCCACTCCCTGTCCCTTATCATCTGTCCTTCCTTTTCCTCCTCTCCTTTCTTTTTTCCTGCCTTCCTCTTCCTTCCTCGTTTCTCTTCTCTCTTACTGCCTTCCCTTCCTTCTCTTTCTTTTCATCCTCTCTTTCTCTTAACCTCCCCATTCTCCTCCCACCTCTTTACCACCACCCCCTTCTTATTTATAAATAGGAATGCATGAAATTCAATAGAAATCAATTGGCTAATGTGTCAGATAGATCAAAGAAAACAAACTGTCTCTATGCACTCTATCTACAGGGGTTCTTCTCTTCATTTACACTAAGGATAGCTCTAAAAAGGGCACAAGGGGTACTGCCAACACAGGCTGGTTGCTGAGCCAGAAGCCATGTCCTTATTCTGATAACATCAAGTGGGTAATGAGCATATACTTGTGAGCATGAAACCCAGGGCGAATGATGGGGACATATTGTTTGGCATGGTAAAGGCTGTCAATTTGGGAGTTATCTTTTCTTTCTTTACCTGAGAAAAGATGGAATAGTAATTGGCTTGTGGTTCTCAACAGATGTTGACAAGGGAAAAGCATGTTACTTAGTCCCATTGAGTTTCTGCAGAGAGAGATTAGGATGCTTGTCTTACTGCTTCTGAGCCTCAAGGGTATAGTTAAATTTTTCCTATACCCCAAGTGCCAAGCAGACATCAGTGCAGATGTTGCACAGCTATGTCAACATCTGGCCAAAAAATAGAACTCTCTAATCCCATATAAAGAGCATATTCAAAAGAGACTATTAAAATTTAGTGGGGGGGGGAATCTAGGCAATGTGAAACAAAAGGTATCAATAAAAATATTTTTTTTAAAATCAAGGGACAATATTAATGCATTATGTTGCTAACCAAATATGTATGTATACATGTACATATTACTGTGGAAGAAAAGTAAATGAAAAAATGTAGTTTTCATTTGTTATTGTGTGTCCTACCATTTCCTATTAGATGAAACAATTCAGTGATATGTTGAAATTTGTAAAATTCCCATAATACAATACAAACAATCAGATAGCAATAATAAGTAGATTATTAGAATATCGTTGTGTAAGAATAGGAATTCAATTTAGAAAAGAAATATTTGAATTTTTTTCTTTGCTAAACATCCAGATGTAATTGTGAAAAATCTAGTCCATCATGCAGATTTTTGCAAATATTTAGGTGCATGGTATCATGTAGAAAAAATATTTACCTGCTTGAATCTTTCATTCTTTACCTCATATGTCATTCTGTAAGCATGGTTAGACAGATACATAAAATATTATAAGTTAAAAGCATAGTTAAGAAAAATGGAATAAAATGTGACAAAAATGTTTATGAATACATTTTAGTAGGATTCTACTGGAAAACTGGGATAATCTATAGTTTACATAAATAAAGAAATTTCTGTGGCAGGTAAATTAGCACCCTTCTTCTGTCAAAGCTAACTGTTACTACAGGTTTTCTTTAAAATCAAACTGTTTGTAATCAAAGAAAACTATTCTTCCTTTCCCTCTATGTTGCCTTATACAGGGATGCCCTTGAGGACTTTGTAGATTACTCTCTATTTTTGATATGCTAAAAGAATGGGAGAAGGCCCTGATGGAAAAGAATTAACAACACAGGATGGATCTGCATGAATGGTTCCATGAGTCAAGAAACATTTATTAAGCACCTACGATGTGTCAGGCACTGTGCTAAGTGCTGGGAATAAAAAGAAATACAAAAGACAGTCCCTGCCCTCTAGTTGCTCACAGTGTAATGGGAAGTCAGCATGCAAACATCTATCTACAAACCAGTTATACAGGATAAATGGGTCCTGATATGTATCTTAGAGGGATTATCTGCATCCATGAGGGCACAAATCCATTGCAGCCTTGGAGTATGTTATCTTTATCATCTTCAAAAGCCTGCATGAAGATTTATTTATTCAGAGCACTGAGGTTAATGTCAACTTAATCAATCAACCAATTGTCATTTATTAAACAATTATCATATGACAGGAACTGTGGATGCAGACAGAACTAAGAGTCCCTGTCCTCAAGGGACATTTGGGAGGGCAGGAGGTCTCAATGTGTATGCATAAATATATACATTCAAAGTAAATAAATGGTAATTTCAACTGGGAGGCACTAGGGGCTGGAGAAGAGGGAAGACTCAAGAAAAGCCACATGTGGCATACTAAAATGCTGGGTTCAATCTATTAAGTGAAATTTAGATGACATCAATGTGAAATTCTACACAGATTCAGATAATCAATTTCACAAGTATAGGATGGGGTGGTTGTGGCTAAACAAACATTCCACATGAGAATAGATATCACCTGTGTGATACAGTGCCCAAAAGAGTTAATGCTATTCTAGGCTGCTTTGAGAGATAAATAATATTGTTGTCCATCCTTTATTTTCGAAGAGGACCAATGACATTGTGGGATGATGTCTTTACTCATGCATGAATTAGATTAAAGTGGGGCCGAGTTGCACAAAAGCATCAGCCTCACTCTCTCTTCCCGAGTCACTGAAGCCCAGTGGCAAGACAAAGGTCAGGAAGACTGGTGGTAGCCTAGGATGCAGTGGACAGAGCAAAGGGATCTGCCCTAATCAGATCCTCTTTAGAGTAATGTGTTCAATTCTCAATGCCACATGTTAGAAAGGGCATGGACGTTACTGTAGACACTATAAAATATTTGGGAGTCTACCTGCCCAGAAAACCCAGGGCCTATATGAACACAATTATGAAACGCTTCTCACACAAATAAAGTCAGATGGAATAATATCAGTTCCTCATGGTTAGGCCAAGTTAATATAATAAAAATGACAATTTTACCAAAATTAATTTACTTATTCGGTGCTATACCAAGTGAACTACCAAAAATTATTTTACAGAGCTGGATAAAATAATAAAATTCGTATGGAAGAAAAAAGTCCAGAATCTCAAGGGAATTAATGAAAAGAAATGCTAGGGAAGGTAGCCTAGCCATACCAGATATCAAACTGTTACTATAAAACAGCAGTCCTCAAAACTACCTGGTACTGGCTAAGAAACAGAGTGGTAGATAAGTAGAATAGGTTAGGTAATTTAGATGCAGAAGTCACCAGCTATAGCAATCTACTCTTTGATAAACCCCCAAAATCCAGCTTTTGGGTTAAGAATTCACTATTTCACAAAAGCTGCTGGGGAAAATTGGAAAATAGTATCCTAAAAACTGGGCGTAGACACATATCTTACACCATATACCAAAATAAAGTCAAAATGGGTACATGATTTAGGAATAAAGGCCGATACTATGAGCAATTTGGGAGAGCAAGGAATAGTTTACCTGTCGGATTTATGGGAAAGCAAAGAATTCATGACACAACAAGAGATAGAAGCATTATAAAATGCAAAATGGATAATTTTGATTATGCTAAACTGAAAAGTTTTCATATAAACAAAGCAAATGCAACAAAGATTAGGAGGGAAGCAGAAAATTGGGAGAAAATCTTCACAACCAATGTCTCTGATAAAGGCCTCATATCTAAACTAAACAGGGAACTGAGCCAAATTTATAGGAATACAAGTCATTCCACAATTGAGAAATGGTCAAAGGATATGAACAGGTAGTTTACAGAGAAGAAATTAATGATATATAGGTATATAAAAATGCTCTAAATCACTATTGATTAGAGAAATGCAAATCAGAACAACTCTTAGGTACCACATCTCTCCTGTCATATTGGCTAACATGACAAAACAGGAAAATGATAAATGCTGGAGAGGATATGGGAAAATTAGAACATCGTTATTACATTGTTGGTGGAGTTGTGAACTGATCCAGCCATTTTGGAGAGCAATTTTGAACTATGCCCAAAGGGCTATAAAAATGTACATACTCTTTGACCCAGCAATACCATTCCTAGGGCTATCCCTACATCCCAAAGAGGTCACACAAGTGGGAAAAGGACCTGTATGTACAAAAATATTTATACCTTCTCTTTTTGTGGTGGCAAAGAATTGGAAATCAAGGGGATGCCCATCAATTAGGGAATGGCTAAACAAATTGTGGTTATATGAATGTAGTGGAATACTATTATGCTATAAGAAATGAAGAGCAGATGGACTTCATTATAATCTAGAACAACCTATGTGAACTGATGCTGAGTGAGGGAAGCAGAACTAGATCATTATATA
>CM053622.1:621711363-621745566 GCA_028646595.1 Phalanger gymnotis | reverse complement strand
CTCTTTTTGTGGTGGCAAAGAATTGGAAATCAAGGGGATGCCCATCAATTAGGGAATGGCTAAACAAATTGTGGTTATATGAATGTAGTGGAATACTATTATGCTATAAGAAATGAAGAGCAGATGGACTTCATTATAATCTAGAACAACCTATGTGAACTGATGCTGAGTGAGGGAAGCAGAACTAGATCATTATATACAATTACAGGCATGCTGTATCTGTAAGGACTAACTGTGATAGACTTGACTCTTCTCCTCAGTGCAAGGTTCAAAGACAGCTCCAAAAGACTCATGATGGAAAAAACAATGCACATCCAGAGAAAGAATCACAAAGTCCCAATGCAGATTGAAGCAAACTTTTTGCTTTTTCTCCCTTCTTTTTTGGTTTCATTTCTCCTTTCTCATGATTCATTCCATTGGTTACAATTCTTCTTTACAACTGGACTATTATGTAAATAAGTTCAATGTGAAGGTATATGTAGAACCTACATTGGATTGCATACTGTCTTGGGGGAGAAGAGGGGAAGAAGAGGGAGGAAGAGAAAATTTGGAACTCAAGAACTTGTGGAACTGAGTGTTGTAAACTAAAAATAAAAAATAAATGTATTAAAAAAAAGAAAGAAACATGTATCCTACCCTCAACCCTTCAGTTTAACACAGTGGCTGGGACACAGTAAGTGCTTAATAAATGCTTATTTACTGAGTGACAATTAGAATCTAGTAGAGGAATAAGATTCTAACTCAGACTCAAAGTGGAAGCATAAATATTGTATTAGATGTATGATAGCTTTTATATTCCTATCCTCACCTTCACATGTGACAGTAGGCATAATCATAGCTCATTTGATGCTTCACCAACCAAAAGCTCTATATTCTCATCAGTAAGTGGAAAGAATAAATATCTTAGTAATGTGTACCCAACCTTGACAATATCCAGGAGCACACACATATTTACATTCATTTTAAATCATAAAGAAATTCACACAAGCCTAATTCTTGTATACATGATTTTCTCTTTTAGTGATTTTCTTATATAGTATCTGCAGCTAGAATTGATTTGGGCCAATCACTTTATATTCTACAATTATCGAGAGGGGGCAGTCAGACTTGACTTGGGCCACAAAAGCTGTTGCTGGTTTGGGGTTTCATTTTGGTTTTGAGTTTTGAGTTTTTTGTTTTCATTATGAACTTTTGTATGGAATCTGCAAGGGAAATGAAAAGGGTGGGAAAATTAGACTTCCTATTATTTCTGTACATATTTTCCCAGTACAGTAGATACTGCTAATATTACCAATACTTGCTATAATTTTCTGTCCTTAAAAGAGGTCTACTAGGAATGGTAAGTGGTATAATGTAAATAGTGCTATACCTAGAGTCAGGAAACTAGGACTCTGATCCTAGTTCCATAACCATAGACAAGTGGCCTATCTTCTCTGATCCTCAAGTTTCTTATCTGTAAACTAGAGATAATACTTTTTCTACCTGTCTCACAAGGTTATTACAAGTAAAGTGCTTGGCTAGTCGAATGTGTTTGTCATTTCTGACATCTCTCTTTTTTTTATTTTTTCATCCCACAATACTCTAGAGATGTGAATGTTTTGCCTTTATTGAAATAAAAGTTTGGCAGATCTTCCTGCGGATAAGAAGTGACAGGTTCTTTTTATCTCATCTGTTTCTGAAATGATCGGTTTCCCATCTAAGAAGTCAGGAGATCTGGCTTCTGGTTCCAGTTCTGCCACTTTCTAGCTACATGACATGTTCAAGTCTCAATCTCTCTGAGCTGAAGTTTCCTCATCTATAAAACAAGGGGATTTGACCAGCTGATTTCTAATTCTAATTTTTTTTTACTCTATCATCTGTTGACATTTATTATCTATTTACAAAACTGGTAGGAGAAGGGAGAAAGACATAAAAAGAAGGGCTATCATACCCTTTAGGTTCACCTGAGTGCAATTTACTTACCTCCTGGGAGAGCCTATTAAATTGTTTAAGGCGATACTGATTTGCTAAGAAGATTTTTTGCGTGAGAGCCAGCTCTTGCTTCAGGGAGCAGAAAATCCAACTAAAAATGAAGTAAGAGCTCTTTGGGACAGGGAATCTTTAAAAATTGTGAGTTGGCATTTTAACTTTTCTACTGTACTGTTTTCTCTTTTAGATACTTTCAACTACTAGAGTTCACTAACTCATCTGAATGCAGGTATGTGTATTTTTCAGACTTAATCTCTCTCGGCATACGTGAGTTTTTTATGCTTTAATTACAACTTATCAAAGCCTATGTATATAGATATAAATTATAGCAAACATCAAGATGTGTTATAGATAGTGGTAGAATTCCAATGCCGGCCATACTTAGGAGAAATAATCATAATTTATATATGAAAGAAAATTATATATGGTACATATTAAAGTTTGGGGGATTGGCATTGGACATATGAATTGCATGATTATTTCAGAACCTAAAATTTTAAATTTGCTTTTAATAAATATTAGCTTGATTCCTTGGAGGAGAAGGGAGAGAAATATTCATTTTGAAACTAAATAATATATTTCAACTTTAATATTAATTTACCCCTCCACTAAAGACTGCCTCTGAGATCTCAACTGTGATGTGATTATTCTGGATTCTCAAAAGCTCTGACAGAAAAATACAATCTCTGGCATTTTCTAACCATCTGGAAAGGCTTTGGATTTAACCTGGAGAAGAATTAAGGAACAGGGGTGATACTGGCTTTCATCGTGTTTTTAAGAACTGTCATATGGAAAGGATTAGACTTGCTCTACTTAGTACCTAAAACAGAACTAGGGACAATGTCAGTCATTCAGTCAACAAGCATTTATTAAGGATTTACTTCATGCCAGGCACAAGGCTAATCACTGGGGAACGAAACACAAGCTATAAGAAAGACAGCCCCTGCCTTCAAGTAGCTTAACTTCTAAGGGGGGAAGACAACACAAAAAAAAGAAGCTGCAAAGTGGGGGTAGGTGATGTGGTAGTGTAAGATAGCTGGCCTGGGGCTCTTCCTACCAAAATGGAGGTCTTGGAAGGAAATCAACAGTGAGAGAAGGCAGGGGGCAATGGATGAAACCTTGGAAGAAATCATTTTAGGTCTGAAATAAGAGAAAACTTATTATTAGGGCTTTCCAAAAGTGGAATGGGTAGGAGGCATTGAATTCTTTCCCATTGGAGGTCTTCACACAAAGGCTGAATTATCAGTTCTGTGTTGTTGAAGGGATTCTTTTCTTGGTACCGGTTGAACTGAATGACAATTGAGATCTCTGAAATTCTAAAAACTCTGAAATTCTGTCATTCTGATTAGTGGTCAGGGGATGAACAGAAAGTCTGTGATACAAGGATGAACCATCAAAGCTCAGAGAGGTTCATCACCAAGTGATGAATTTGTTGACATATTAATTCTTGGAGACTATTTCTAATTGTTGAGGTATTTAGGTCATCATCAATGGAGGGAGTACCCATACTAACAGCATCATCACAGATATCACAATGTTGTAGTTTGAGCTCATACTATCATTATCATTTAAAATTATTAGTGGAGTTACCATATTATGTAACATTATGTAATTCCATTTTACTTGAAATAGAAAAAAGAATGGTTCTTTCTCCTGTATAACACATATCTAGGGCAGGTGAAAGAAGAGAAAGGGAACCCACCAAAGCAGAGGTGAATCAGACTGGAATTTAATCATGTTTTTTCATGAGCCAGTACATAGAGAAAGGTCTTTAGATTGGCATTGGAGTCACTATTGAGATTCAGGGACCGATAATCAGAACTAGGAAATCAAATGAGACTCTCAAATAGTTAGAGCTATCCAGACATGGCATGGACAGCCTCTGGAGGTTGTTTCCACTTGCTGGAGGTCTATGAACAAAGGTTGAATGAATATTTCTGCATGTGATGTATGCTGTATTCTCTTTTTTAATTTTATTTTTTGTGTTAACTTCTACCCCCTCGAAAAAGAAAAATACATAGACAAGTATTACAAATTCCTGAATTGGCTATCTTCAAAAAACATGTCTCGCTGGCAGCTAGGTAGCACAGTGGCACCAGCCCTGGAGTTAGGAGGACCTGAATTCAAATCCAGACTCAGACACTTACTAGATATGTGACCCTGGGCAAGTCACTTAACCTTGATTGCCTCCAAACACACACACGCATACGCACACATCTGTATCTTGAGTACATCACCTCTCTACTGTAGAAGAGAATCTTGTTTAGGTTAGGACGGGTGACCTTTCAAGTCCCTTCCAACTCTGAGATTCTGTAATTTTCAGTGGGATGATGACAGTATCTTTGCAATCTGATCAATTTGGGAGTAAAGTAAAAACTAATTAACAGTTTTGCCTGCTTTCAAGCAGCATGGTAAAATGAGAACATTATACTTAAAGCCAAAAGATCTCATAAGTAACTCAGCCACTTAATTGCCTTTGTGATCTCAGACAAATCATTTCACACCTCTGGGACTATTTTCTCATCTGTAAAATAAGAAATAATCTCTAAAGTTCCTTTCCAGCTCTGAATTTTTTCTATCTTTGCAGCAGAGTTAGGAAGAGCCCAATAGTACAACTCTCTGGAGGCCCTAGTAATAACGCAGACAAATTTTCAGAAATCGGATCAACTATTGGATAGTCAACCTGACCCACGCACCTTGGCTGGATTTATCTCCCAATATGATTTCCTTATATTAATATAGGGACATTTTAACCAAGGATATGAACATATTGATGATTTTATCCATAGTAAATAATGGATGGTTTTATTTTGAAATCGTTATAGCCCCGTCTATCCTTACATGGTGAAGTAGAGAATTAAAATAGGTACACTAATAATTGTTTCTTAAGCTATTACAAAGGATATTTACTTCAAAAATATTACAAGATGAAGCATATAAACATCCCCCTCCCCAAAATAAAACCTCAAGGAGTATGCTGTTCTCGAGACTACTTGTCCTGGGAGCAGTAGGCTCAAAACTTAGCTCAGTTCCCATGTAACTAGTCCCAACAAGTTTCTGTCCAGATGGATATGACTGCCGGATGAATTCTTATCTTAACTTCCACCAGTCTGATTCCACAAGATCATTCTTTGCTCCTTGAGGCATCGATGCTGGACTGGCTGCAACACCTGGCCTAGATTCTGACACACAAATTCTTGTGGCTCACTCTCCAGATCTTTGAAATTTCTGGGATTGGAGATTCTACTCTCTTCACCTAGAATAGAAAAGAAGAAATAAAAAAAGCCAAGGACAGAATCCTACTTTTCTGGGCCATATGGCCTCAGAGGGGGAGAAGGCACTAATGCCTTTCTTCTTATCAGATGGTCTCCTCACTCTGTGAGTGAAGGAATTATTAAATGAAGTCAATGCCATCAGCCAAAACTGACTCAGGTCTTTTGGCAGATGCTGATAGTTGTGTCTAAATGAAGAAAAAACTCCCTGTGACCATGTGGTTAACCAATGAGAATCACTGCAAATTCTTGTCTTCCTTGTGTTTCATACTCTGTCCAATGTATTTCCCTTACATACCATCACAGTCCTCCCAGAAGCAAGTTCCCTAGAATTCTTCGTGTATAGATGTTGAATTAGCTAAGGAAGCCAACGAGGTCTGTGCATTCACAGAACCCAACTTCTTCCCCCATCTAGTGAAAAATGTGTTTTCCTTGACAAACAGATGGGGGTGCATTTTGAATACATTGTCCATTTCCACAATACAAACAGTCCTGTAGGGCCTCTGAGGAGGCAGAAGCATTGTCCTTTCACTTGTTTCCTCACTGCCATACAGTAAAGAGTCTCAAAGCCATCAATGTGGCCTGAACATGCACAGTTCCTCTTGTACATGTACAATTATCCCCCCAACACAAAGTGTTACAGATTTTACGAACAAAGAATATTTCACAAAGTTTACCAAAGATTACTGCTTGCTTACTGCTTAATGCTTGAATGACCTTAAGGTGCTTGAATGACCTTCTTCAACCCAAAAGCAAGCAAGAAAAAAAACTAATCAAAGAAAATTAGCTTCTTGTCTCTGAAGTAAAGCTGGTTCCTGCTGAGTTTCCCAGACCATGTGGAGTTCTCTCCATAGGAATTTTGGTCCTAGGGTTGATTAGGACTCACACCCTCACTCTCAGTCTAGAAATCAAACTGACTTGACTTTGTGCCTAGAAACTGCTCTGGATCTTGGGGACCAGGTACTTCACCTTCTACCACTATCCACCCCTCCACATATACACACACATTCTCCTCTGTTCTTGAGTGTGTTTAATTATGAATAACTCCTAAAGAAAAAGAAAATTAAGCTTTCTCTCTCAGGAAAGCTGAGTCCCAGATCTCAGATTTATTTCTTCATAAAAATTAGTGACCTGGGTAGACTGAAAGCCAACTCCTCCCCAACCTGGCTGAAAATTCTTCTACTAGTCCCTTAGCAATAAGGTCATCCAGCTGGGGTCTGGGCAAAATTTCCAAGTGTCCCTTTCTACATAGGGTACAGCAAAATTTCTCTGCATCCCTGTACCATAGATCATCCCCTTAGAGGTCGAGGCAAACTTATTCTGGGCCCTTATTCCAAAGGCACCAGAAACCTCCCCCTTTGGATTCTTGCTACTACAAGGGCAATCCAAAATGGAATCGCAAGCTCACACAACAGGATAAGTAGGTTCAGTTAGAGAAAAATAGCAAGCAAAGTCAAATACTCTAGATATACAGCTAAACTTTATCTTAATGGATTTATACAGCAAAAGGATCTCACAGTAAAAGAAGTAGTCTACGTGTTTTTAAATACAAAAATAAAAATATAAATATTACTAAGCTTGATTGTATCTTTCTAGTGATACAAACTATATTATTTATATTAGATTCAATATCAATATTTATACAAGATTCTGTAATATAACAAGTAATAGTAATAGCTTACATTTATATAGAGATTTAAGGTTTGCAAATGGCCTTATAAATATTATCTCATTTGTCTTCAAAAAAAATCCTGAAAGGTGAATGATATTATTATCCCCCTTTTACAGATAAAGAAACTGAGGCAGGTGGAGATGAAGGGACTTGCCCAAGATTACATAGCTATTAAGTGTCGGAGGACAGATTTGAATTCATCTCAATGATTCAAGGTCTATTGCTCTGTACACTGTACTACAGTTGCCTCAACAAATTCAACCAATCAACAAATGTAACAATCTGGAAAATCATCTCAATTGAACAGATTTGTGAGGGAATACATACTAGACAACTGATTGTAAACTTCTAGTCAATTTATCTAGGATCCTGCAAAGTAGAATCCCCAAAACATAAAGTTCCATGTAGAGAATCTTTCTGTGGGTCATCATAAATTTAAAGGGCCAGATTGTATCCCAGACAAGCCCTTACAGATAGTAGTAAATGGCCTCAGCCCCATTCTTTCAGACCCAAGCTTCCTTCATCTGATTCTCAGGATTGAAGGGGGGACCTGAAAGGTTGGGGTATCTCTTCTTCATTGCCCTTAGCTCAAGCCCTGATCAGCTGTATTCCTTTCATTTTAGGGGGGTCAGTTGCTAGCACTACAGGTTCCATTTAATTACTTAGCATTAATTAGCTTTTACAAAGGAATTCCAAGTACATAACAGGAACAAGAGTACAAACATTTTCCCCAATACTATTGTGTATACTCTCTCCTATAGCGTCTTGCTGTCTAGGAGAGTGCTTAATATTTAATTCAGTCTCGCCATAGCATTGGTCTCACCAAGTTCATGTCCAGAGGTAGTATGACTACTGGTTGAGTCTTTTTTGGTGCTGGGATCCAGAAACTCACTCCTAAAATTGATTCTTAAGGCATCAATACTACACTGGCTGCCTCATCCAGCCTGAAATTTGACTCTCAAATTCCTATGACTCACTCTTCTGCCTTTTGAAATTCTCAGTCAAAGATTTCATTCCCTTCACCCAAAATGGAAAAGAAAAAATGCAAAGCCCAAGGACTGAGGCCTATTTCTCAGAGTCCATATGACCTCAAAGGGGGAGAAGGCACTAAGGCTTTTTCTTCAATCACATGCTCTCTCATTGGATGCTGTGAGTGAAAGAGTAAATGAATTAAGATAACAGTCTGATGGTTGTTTTTTAAGAATTCCTAATTTGATCTGAAGGAACCCAAGATTAAATTCACATATAGACTAGCTCTGTTGATTGGATTTACTTGGGTTCTTGCTTCATTTTCCCTGTGTACACACCTTAATATGGGATTTTATGAAGGATATAAAATTTCATCAGTGCTTGGAACTCCCAGTACAGGAAATCTCTCCAGTGGTATAGCAACTCCTCCATAACTTAGCAAATAAATCCTAGAGAGTCCCCTGAGGTTCAGAGAGCTTAATTCACTTACCTAGGGTCACACAACTAACTTGGAACTCTCAGAGGTAGTATATGAATCCAGGTCTTCCTAACTCCAAGCCCAGTATTCTGTCTACTATATACTGCCTCTATCTACATCTTATTAGTCAGAGAAAGTATTTTCATTTATCAACTGTATTGTTCTACATTTCAGTGCTGTATGAATGATTCACATGTTGCCTAGAGATACACTTTCTTTGTATTGCTCACTATTTATGGATTTTCTACTCATGCTATAAAGTGACAGAATGGAAAAGACAGACCTAAAGATTTATCCAATCTGTTCTCCACCCAGATCTCCCCACAATACATGTTCCATTGCTCTGTCCCATTTGGTTTCAAATGTATTAAGAAATGGAACTTCCCTTGAGAGATTGCAGTAATCTAATAATTTCCTTAGTCAGGAAGTTCCCCTCCCCCATCCTCCCATCCCAATATTGTTTAAATTTTCCTCTCCTTGACTTCATCTTGTTACCTACTCCCATTTGTAGTTCCTGGGACTATGGAAAACTATATCATTCTTCCACATGATATCTCTATTTTTAGAGCCTGCTTAGTCAGACTTTATAGACTTAGCTCCGTTAATGTTTCCTTACTTGGTAACTTAATACCTTTCCTCCCTTTGTCATTTTCTGTTACCGATCTCTGTTCTTTATGTAGTTATACCTGGCTTCAAAAAGAAAGTGAAAGCAATATTTCTCCTCAGACTTGTCTAAGGCAGCCCCACAGGGGGGTTCATGGAGTGTGTCTCTCACTCTTCAGTTTGTGGCCTAAAATGACCTTATCTATTTTTAACCAGATCTTTTGCATGAAATAGGCATGTTTGATGCCCTAGAATCTCTCATTTAAGTCAATTAAGCAAATATATATCAAACCCTCACTATGTGTAATGCACAGTGCTAGGCATCCAGGATACAAAGGTAGAAGTGAGGGTTCCAAACCTCAAGGCTCTTACTTCTTTTGAAGGAATGTAGCATATACAGAGATAGGTAAAGACAGTGATTGAACAAGAAAAACTTGGGTTCAAATCCTACCTCAGACTTACTAGCCATGTGACCTTGTGCAGGTCCCCCTTTGTACCTCACTGTCACTAGTAAAATGAAGATATTGGACTCAATGGCCTCTCAGGTCCTAATTAGCTCTAAATCTATACTCTTACAAAAGTATGATCCTATAGAAGTTATATCATCAGAGAAAGAGCACCATATATGGATCAACTTGTTTATAGCTCAGTTTGTCTCAATAGAAAGATGCACGAAGTATGCATGAATATGCATGAAGTATGAACTAAGTCTGGAAGTCAGATTGGTGACAAATTGTAGAGATCTTTAAATGCCAAGAAGAGTTTATATTTCTTCCTAGAGAAAGCTTTTGAGTAGGGGAATAAAATGGTCAGTTCTGTGTCTTAGAGAGTTTATTTTCACAGTTTTATTGGGTATAAATTTGTATTGGAAAGAGACTAGAAGCAAGGAAGTTATAATTATGAGGCTATCCTGCTAGTCTATGTTAGGAGTGATACACATTGAATTAGGGTAGTGACTGTGTTATTGGAGAGATGAAAAATTTTATGGAGGTAGAACTGACAAGATTTGAAAGTGATTGGATATGGCAGAGGGGGGAGGGGAGAGTCAAGAATGTGTGAAACCAGGTACCTGGGAAAATAATAGTGCCCTCAATAGGAACAGGGAAATTTGGGGAAGGCAAGGGTTTAGAAGGGAAGATGATGAGTTTAATTTTGAACACGTTAAGTTAAAGATGTCTATGAGACATGTTGAAGACACTTAGAAAACTAGGTGGTAGAGTGGATAGAGGGCTAATCCTCCAGTGAGGAACTCCTGAGTTCAAATCTGGCCTCAGACATTTTTATGCTGTGTGAGTGAACCAGTCACTTAACCTTTGTTTGTCTCAGTTTCCTTAACTGTGAAATGGCAATTAATAAAAACACCTACCTCTCTTGGTTGTTGTGAGAATCAAATGAGATATTTGTGCAGTGTTTAGCACAGTGACTGGCACATAGTAGGCACTTAATAAATGCTTGCAGAGATTAGGACTATCTATGTAGGTTTGGAAGTCATCTGTATGGAGATGGTGATGGAAGTTGGGAAAGGATGAGCTCACAGAGGGAGGAAGAGAAGAGAGAAACCCATCTATGTTTATGAGTGATATATGGATGATGATCCAACACAGGAGACTGAAAAGAAGGAGTTGCACATGTAGGGGAACCATCAGGAAGCTGCGGTGTTACAGAAACCAAGTAAGAAAAAAAAGACAGTAGGGGTGGGGAGGAAACATTGTTGCTGGGGATGAAAGCCGCATCACTTCTCCCTCCACCATCCCTCACCTTTTCCCACTATTTCCAGGATCCTTCCTCCAAGGAAAGATCTTTGAACTTCAGATACCACTTTCTCGGATGTATTCATGTACAATTATCTTCGTCAACTTATAGATTGGGAATTAATCTTCAAAAGATGATTTCTAAACTCCTTAGCTCATATATCACTTTTCTGCTCTCTTTTTACTACCTTCTCCCATTTTAGGTTGATACGTCATCAATGGTTTGGGTTCATCTTATAGAACTAGGGATAAGTCTATTGTGTAACATTTTCTGATCCATTGACCTTGGAGTGATTTCTGGGACAGCTTATCAAATATTGCTAAGCATAAGATCACGGCATCGTGGAGGGTTAGACCCAAAGGGTCTTAAAACTCATCGACTCCAGTCCTCTCATTTTACAGTAGATGAAACTGGCTCAGAGAGGAAAATGCACTTGACCAAGGGTTAATATTCAAGGTCATGACAAATGACTAGCACTATGTCATTACTGCTTTCTTCATTATTTCTTGTGTTTATTTTCCCTTTGTGATAGACATGGCACGATTTGCATAGGACTATTGATATGTGACCAAGAAGACTGATTAATGTTAGACACTTTTTTATTTATTATCTCTGAGGATAATCTTTTGGTTTCTAGGTAAAATTGCTATTTATAGAGGCTTTTTCACCCTGAGCCTACCTGTAGAAAACATCCTGCTGTTTGAACTTGTGAATCAGCATATCATTCCACTTATAATTATTTCACTTTAGCTCCCTATGCAGCAGGGCCTCTTGATCTGGGGTTCATGAGCTTAGATGGGGGAAAAAATACATCTTTACTTTCACTAACTTTGGTTTTCTTTGTAATCTTATGCATTTTATCTTGTGCATTTAAAAACATTATTCTGCCATGGGTCTGTAGGCTTCACTAGACTGCCAAAGGGTCCTATGACACAGAATAAGGTGAAGAATCCTTGCAATGGGGCATGTATCTGAGGATTTTATGGTCATTCATTCAGCCCCTGAGTCTCTCTGGGCATCAACTTTCCCCTGGCCTCTTTGCTTTTATAATTATCTGACTGTTTTCAGGTTGGTCACTAGGTGGCACTGTGGATAATGTCTTTATTTTCTTCCTTGTATCTACCCTTTCCGATTTATTGCCTTTGTCTGTTTTGTTTTAAAACTGCCCCGTCCTGGAGGAATAATGAATATAACATACACACACACACACACACACACACACACACACACACACACACACACACACTGCCATTTCCATCAGGGTGCAGGTGGAATGATTTTATGACTCCTGGCTTCTGGCTCAATCAGTAACCTTTGGAACATTGAAAAACAGATTTATGTTAGCAATGGTAATCATCACTTTAACAATCTTAGCTTATGGTAACCATGTGATTACAATAGGGGACACTTTGTTTTAAAAAAAAGGCTGATGTTCCATTGCAATCAATAGTCTATGGTATTAATAGTTTAATATTGTAATGGCATAATTTATCATCCTGTGACCTAATATATATGAATGTTCCAAAAATCACATGATTCTTATTATTCCTGAACTCTAAGTGAAGAGGCATGGAAACGTGTGAGAGAAAGAGCAGGTGGGCTAGTAACATGACACAAGATAGCCTGTGTGCTCCACTGGTATCCTTAATACGTCAAGAGAAAGCAAGAAGGGTCCCTCCCTCTCCCTCCCCAGTGAATAGTGTGGGTTCCCTGTGGCAAACATACAGGAAGACACAGACTAGGATCCTCGGGAATGGGCACTCATGGACTGGTTTTGATCTGCACTGGTGGACGGAATCCCAGCATCAGCTGAGCTCCACCAAAATGTATCGACTATATTCACACAGTCTTCTCTGCCACTGGATAATCTGTTATGTTGTAGAAGCAAGAGACTTTATAACAGATGTTAAAATTTAGTACCCTGGGTCGTAAAGATTGAAGAAAAAAGGAAGTGTTCTTTGTTACATGCTTGGCTTTTATCAGAACATGTATTTAATATGGTTCATGATTCAATTTATTTGATACAACATGGCAATCGTTCTATAATCATGGCTTTTTAGTAATTCCCAACATCAGAGTGAGGAGTATTTCTCCAGAAGTACTCACTATCGATTGACTTTTAACATTTAAGGAGATTGCCATCGCTAAATTTTTTTCCACAAAGGATATGGCTCTGGAATCCGAATCACTCACCATCACATTATTTCCTGTGATGAATCATGAGAGATCTTTACTTTGATAGGAGCTCTGCCCAGTACATATCCCAAATGGACTATCATCTTTCTCCTAAGCCTCCTTAAGACTAATAGAAGAGGGAAAACACAAAAGAAAAAAAACAGTCATAATTGTAGACAAAAAGAACCTGTGTTTCTTAATGTGCGGTCATTCCATTTCCAGATATCTCCTCCAAAGGAAGCAAACAACTTCACAATGATTCATTCTCATTACAGGCCAGCTTTTAACAGCATTTATGTACTAGTAATGTGTGTAACTTAAAAAGAGGACAATTTGTTATTCTCATTTCTTAATATGAAGAAAATGAGGCCCAAGATCGGTTATGTTAGTTGCATAGGGTCCCATAGTTTTTGAACATTGGCCACTCCTTTTGTTTGGTGTAGTACTAGTACAAACAACAAACACATGTGAATTTTGATCAGTTTCTCTGTTCCTTTTTAAAAATTATTTGAAAATTCCAGTTTTCCAGAATATCTTTAAATCAATGAACTTAGTGTTTGAGGAATAAATGAAGGAGGAGAAGTGTGTCCTAGGTCATTTAGAATTGGTTGTGCGATAACCAGAATATATAGCTATAGCAACAGCTATAGAAACTTTTGTTAAATATTTTAATTAACTAATTTAAAATTTTGCTCAGTAATTGTCTTGGGTTCAAATCCTGCCTCTGACATATACAACTAACTATGTGACCCTGATTCAGTCACTTATCATCTCAAGATACCCAGCAATAGAGGAAGAAGATCATTCTAGGAATTGGGGACAGCCAGAGAAAATGTACTCTATCCACGGCATCACCTGGCTGCCCATGAAATATTTACCAGACATTTTTCTTTTTATATATGTTAAGTCACATTACAAATGGCATGAAGGGGCAGCTTGGTGGCACAGTGAGTAGAGCATCGGCCCTGGAGTCAGGAGGACCTGAGTTCAAATGTGACCTCAGACACTTGACACGCTTACTAGCTATATGACCTTGGGCAAGTCACTTAACCCCAACTGCCCTGCCTCCCCCACCCAAAAAAAACCCCAAAATGGCATCAAAACATAAACCAGAGGTTGGAAATTCCCTGAGGAGTAGAGCTATGCCAATGCAGCTAGAAATCTCCTGGCTCCCTAGAGCATACATAGAATGATCTGGCTACTTTTTCAACTAATTTCCAACTGCCAGACATGCTTACACCAGTTTCCTTTAAAGGCAGTTGTTGCACAGTTGTACAGGTAGTTGTGCAGCTTCAAGGATAGAAGCAAGAATCATTTTAGATGCAATGCATCAGAAGTCTACACTGGCTATGCCCTGCCATGGTGAAGGAATGGCCATTCTTCCACCATTTTCTTTCAGATTTTCATTTGGCTGGAGCAAAGTGACGAAGATGTGTGGTGAGCTCTCTTATTTGAAGTTTTGTTGTGAAATAAGTACAGTGCAAAAATACTACTAAATAACATACTGCATTTTTTTGAGTGAGATGACCTAGCTCTTTTCACTTTTTTTCTTTAAGCTTTCAAAGCCCCCAGAAAAATAACGACATGCAAAAGTTTGTTTTTTTATTTTTAATAATATTTGTTCAACACCCTTTTCAACACCCTAATCTTCTTTCTCCATTATTGTCCATAACCCTCCCTGCCACCCCTGTCCCTGCACTACAGTCCCTTCAGCCCTTGGTCTCTGAGAACTGTCCACTAATTCCTTAAATGTGTTAGCTCAATCAAGGTATTTATGCTTGAGGAGAGGAGTCTTCAAGGCTAAGAAGTCCAAGAGGGACAGATCCCTAGTTGTGGAATTTCAAGCATTTGACAGGTGGTAGTGGTGGTGGTGAGGGATATACAATGAAGAAGGGACTGCCTAGCCTTCCTCGCCACACCTGGTGTGATGGCTTACTCATAAGGCCAATTATATTTAAAGTTCTGATTCACTACAGAGAAACATAGAGAAGAGGGCATGGAATTGGATCAGATTTTCATACCACCTTTATCTTGGAATGTAAAGCCCCTGTGGACGGCAAAGTGAACAATTTCTTTAAGATAATCGGTGGAGTAAAACTATACCCTTCAGGACTCTCCAAACGCTGGATTATGTTTCGATGCCATTTTTAATGTGACTGAACACCTATAAAAAGAAAAATGTCCGGTAAATATTTCATGGGCAGCCAAGTGATGCAGTACATTTTCTCTGGCTGTCCCTGATTCCTAGAATGATCTTCCTCCTCTGTTTCACCTACTGAAACCCCTTCCAAACTGAAATGCCATCTTTTACTGGAAGCCTTTCCTGACTCCTCTGTCAATTGTTTTCCTATTGATCCTGTATATTACTCGCTTTGTATATTGTCTCCCTCATTAGATTGTAATCTACTTGAGGGCAGAGATTGTCTTTTGTCTCCTTTTGTATCCTTAGCACTTAGAAACATAGTAGGCGCTTAATAAACGTTGGTTGACTACTTAATTGCTTCATTATTTATTCACTTATTTATCTATTTATGTGTTTATCTATTTGTTTAGGTAGTTTGTTAGTTCTAGACTCGTGTTTTTGAGTCTCTGTGGAACTCTGGTGTAGAAATCCCCTCTAGTGAACTCATTTTTAACTTAGAGTCTTAGAGAATGGCTGGGTATCCTGAGATGATAAGGGACTGGATCAGGGTCACATAGTTATGTATGTAGTGCCAATGCGACACTCACAGTTCCTGCGGCGGCTATGAATATGCTGACGCGGTTCTGAATCACAAAATATAACAGACTATCCGCGTGGAAGACAGAACCAAAACGTTTATTCAAACACCAGAAAGCCAAATCCATCATAGCAACAAAGAAGTCTATACTCATTAGACTGCCATCCCCAGGCCTGCCCTCTGCTAGGGCCTTCCTACAACAAGGGCAAAATCACTCGCTGTCTCACTCCCACTAGTCCCTGTGCCTGCTCTCTCTCTTCCAGCTCTGACCACCTTCCTCTCAGCTCTGCTCCACCCTTTCCTGTTCAGCAAGCTCCTCCCACCACAGGCTTCATGTGACTCAAACTCATGTGACTTAGGTTTCCATATTACTTAAGCAGGTCACATGGGCCTATTAATGGATGGGAAAGATCTTCCCATTGTATTAACAATACAATATGTCAAAGGCAGGATTTGAACCCAGACAATTACTGAGCAAAATTTTAAATTATTTAATTAAAATATTTATCAAAGGTTTCTATAGCTATGGCATGACCAATTCTAAATGACCTAGGACACACTTTTTCACCCCTTCATTTACTCCTCAAACACTAATTCATTGATTTAAAAATATTCTGCAAAACTGGAATTCTTAAACAATTTTTAAAAAGGAACAGAGAAACTGATCAAAATTTACCTGGATTTGTTATTTATACTAGTACTACAGCAAACAAGGAGAGTAGCCATTGTTCAGCAGCTATGGGACCTTATGCAACTAATTTAACCAATCTTGGCATACTTCAGTCTGTATTCAATCACCATCAATTCTTTGTCTGGGGATGGATAGCATTTTTTCATCATAAGTCTTTCCAAGTTGTCTTGGATCATTTTATTGCTGAGAATAGCTAAGTCATTCACATCTGATCATCTTACAATATTGCTATTACTTTATAGACAGTACATTTCACTTTGCATCAGCTCATATAAGTCTTTCCAGGTTTTTCCGAGAGCATCCTGCTCATCATTTCTTAAAGCATAATAGTATTCCATCACAGTCACATAGCACAATTTGCTCAGTCATTCCCTAACTGATGGGCATCCCCTCAATTTCCAATTCTTTGCCACCAGAAGAGAGATGCTAAAAATATTTCTGTACACATAGTCCCATTTCCTTTTTGTTTTTTATCTCTTTTTGGATACACACCTAGTTAGTGGTATTGCTAGGTCAAAGGGTATGCAAAGTTTTATAGCCCTTTGGGCATAGTTCCAAATCGCTCTGCAGAATGGTTGAATCAGATCATAATTCCACCAACAGTGCATTGATGTCTCATTTCTCCCACATCCCCTGCAACATTTGTCATTCTCCTTTTCTGTCCTATTAGCCAATATAATAGGTATTAGATAGTACCTCAGAATTATTTTAATTTGCACTTCTTCAGTCAGTAATGATTTAGAGCATTTTTTTCATATGGATAGATAGCTTTTATTCTTCTGAAAACTTCATATCTTTTGATCATTTATTAATTGGGGAATGGCTCTTATTGTTATAAATTTACTAAGGTCTCTATATATTTGAGAAATGAGGCCTTTATCAGTGAAACTTCCTTCCAAATTTTTTCACAGTTACAAGTGCTAAATGTATTTCCCTCCATTTTATCCCTCCTCCTGTTTATTCTAGCCTCTCTCTCTCCCTTCACCCTGTTGTATTGGTAATTAAGGTGGGACCTTTTTACTGTTTTCTTTTTTGGATCACTTAGGTAATCAAGTGCCTTTGATGAGTCTGGCCTTTGTTTCTTTGTTTAAATCAGGAGTCTTTGATGACCTGTTTACCTCAATGGAAAGCCTAGTTTACTTGGGTTTGAGTCCCATGTTTGTGATGCCAAAAGCTTTTAGGTCACATGGGTTTGAGTTGCATGTTGTGACGCCCTTTGCCCCTGAACAGGCTGTATAAACTCAGAGGTTGGCATTTTGCCTTTGGGTCTCACTCATGGAAGGAATGTTGAGACTCTGGGCAAGCCATTGTAACTGCCCCCCCCCCCCCCCCCCCCCCCCCCCCCCCCCCCCCCCCCCCCCCGCTTGGCTAATGCAGACCCATTGGTTCTTCTCTGGTAATGATGGATTGTGATTTGGTCTGTTTATATTGTCTCTGTTTATAATTTGTTGTATTTGCTCCAAAGTTCAGGGTGCTGGCTTTTCCTCCAGAACTAAGTGAATGGTATATGTATGTTTGATTAAAGCGAGATTGTTAACCCTTTACAATTGCCTTCATTAGAAAAGCAGATCAAAGAACCTGTGCTGGCAGCTCATGTTGCTGGTTTTGTTGGGTCTTACACCCCTACAGCAGCTGCTACCTGAATTGTTGTTACACCTATCCCTCCTCAAAAGTGTTTTGCTTCTGGCTACTGCCTTCCCTAATCTGCCCTCTCTTCTATCTCCCTCCCCCCACCTTCTCTTCTCCCCTTCCCCTCCTACTCTCCTGTAGGGTATGGAGAGTGCTCTGTCCCAAGCTTCAGGGGTTTTACACAGCTGTTTTCCAAGCTAATGTGGGCGCCTGTAAATTTTCAGTTCTTCCAAGGTGGTGTGATCTAAAGAGAGGCCTGTGCTCTGGTCTGAGAGTGACCACAAGCACTCTTTTCTGCCCTGGAACTGTGATGAGGGTTCCTGCTCCACTGCCACTGCAAACTCTGGTGGGCTAGTGTTCCTTCTTTCCCTGGAACTGCCACCCAGGATTGTGATCCAGTTATGAGTATGGGCAAAGCAACAGAGTCCTGCCTCCAGTGCCAACAAAGAGACCCCTGTAATCTCCTTCTATCTGTGGGCTGAAAGTTCTAGAAGCAGCCACTGCTGCTTCAATGTCTCCCAAGGCCTGTTCCTGATTTGCTGGGGCCTGGTCTGTGCTGGCATAGCCTGCACTGAACTGTGCTACATTCTCACCCTGTTGCAGTAGACCTGTCCTGCCAACTTTCTAAGTTGTCTTTGGCTGGCAAATTATTTCATCCTGTTCTTTTGTGGGTTCTGCTGCTCCAGGAATTGTTTTATGGCATTATTTAAAGGTGTTTGGAAATATTTTGGGGAGAGCTCAGATGACTGGCTGCCTTTTCTCCACCATCTTGGCTCTGCCTTGATCCTTCCTAGGGAATACCTACTCTTCCAATAGCATATAAACTGTGAGCCTACCACCAAGAGAGGTCTTTGGTCTAAGAGAGACAGCCAAATAACCCTCATTTTATTAATAAAATGATTAAATTACCCTGAAACTATGTGTCTCGAGCTTTGTAAACATCACAATATTAAGGAAACCTCTATCCATGAGTCTAGTACAATAACATGGACGCTAGTTACATAACCAATGCAGTTACTGGTAGCATACTGCCCTCACTTTAAGGCACGAATTATAGTGCAACATTCCTCCCTACCTAATAGTAACTTCAGAGAGGGCATGGGAGCCTGTATTGGCCAGGCACACTAATGGAGGAGGCTGAGATACGGTTTGAGAAGGGGACATACTCATGCGCCTGATGGCATTGTACTCAGGTAGCATGCATGTTCTAAGCACTTAGAATGTAGGAGACACAAGTGCTGGGAATGCAAAGAGAAGTAGAAAGATAGTCTCTACCCTCCGAGAATTTACATTCTAATGGAGGGAAGACAATACACAGAAAGGCACTGAAAGGGGGATGGGGCATGGGAGTTTTAAAAGTGAAGGATAAGGAAGTGACCTATTCAGGGCCACTTTATAAGTTTCTGTCTTCTGCTATGAACCTTAATTATGAACATGAGGATACCACCTACCTTGTTATAGCCTGGGCCCTATTACCTATACTGGAAAGGTCATAGGGACAGACAAAAGCTCATGAGCAAGTGGCATCCAGCCAAAGCATAGAGAAGGTGTAGGTTGGGGAGGGAGGGGAGAGAAAATACTGTCAACTTAAAGCAATAAATGAGAAATTATGCAGACTGCATAATTGAAAGAGGCTCTTTTATTCAGCTCCTTGCTGGGAGCAGTCAAGAAATGAATTTTTGGATAAGCTCTCATACTAGGAGAGGAGAGAGAAAGGTAGATTTTATCTTTGACGAGGTTTCTGCCTTTGGCGGGGCTGGGACCAGAGGTCAAATGAGATGTATGTTCCATGTCTGTATTACATGTGAATAAAGTTTCTGTTTTTATTACCTTTGACTTAATCCCATTAAATGCTTATTACGGTATGTCCTTGAACTAGAGGTGAATCAATTAAGAAAGAGCAGTTCTAAGGGAAGTAAGTGGAAGGGCAGGAGTTTCCCTAGTGAAACAGAATCGTAATCTGGTTGGATAATCCAAACTGATCCCTAAAGTGAAGGGAACAAAGCATTCCCATCCACAAAAGGTCAGCCCTAAGGGGAAGGAGTCATCCTGCAAAGAGCTTGGTGGTTACCCCTGAGTACTCTATGGTATTGAGTGGTACATATGGCAGGTGGCACAGACACTTGACTGAAAGCCTGATTAATGAATACACTTTCTACAGCACCCTACCCCCTTTCCCTTCATGTTCCAATAGAAAGGTTATGATTAAGCAGAAGACACACTTCTCTATTTTCCTCCAAACCATCTGATAGGATTAGTAGCTTTATTTTTATCTTTGATCCTTCTTTTATGAAAACATGCACTATACGCACAAACACAGACCTACTAAAGACAGAATTATAATGCTGGTGTGGTTAGGTCTGCAATGTATTTCATTTCTGTGGGAGCTGAATGTTCCCAGAGGGTTCCCACGGGGAAATCAAGTTAACAGGGCATTGAAAGCAGGAATTACTGAGTGTGCACAGGAGTGAAACTATGTGAGAGGTCAAGGGTAGATACGATTTCATGTGGATATACAAGTTAGCCCTTTTCTCTCCCTTCCCCTTTTGCACTTTTTTTTCCTCCCTTGGCTCTGAAGACTTCCATTTTGCCATTTAGTTCAGACAGGTAAAGAGCTATGGCAAATATATGCATTCTCTTTGCTTGCCATTGGGAGTCTTAGTCATTGGTTCTCAGACTTCTGGATTCCTTATAATAGAGACTTCCTGCTTTGGAGACAAGATGTAGCAGGCTTTGAGAAATAAACTGCTTCAGGTGCCAGCAACACACTCTGAGTGCTACCTCTCATGATCAGAAGCCAAGGTCCAAAACTAGAATAGAGATGTAAACTTCTAGCCAAGGTTGGGAAGAACATAGCTGCCAAGATGAATCACAGAGGCTCCGATCAGACAGATATTGAAGCATGTAGAGGAGGGGAGTGGTGAGCAAGTAGGAAGAAGACATATGTGGCTGCTCTTGACTTCCTGTTTAAATTCCAAAGTCCTAGATCCAACCCCAGACAACTGGGATGACCCAGGTTTGGTTTGAGAGTTGGTGATTGGCTGAAGGGCTCCATGACAGGAGAATGTTTAACAGTTTCGATGCAGTTTTACTGTTTAATAATGCATTTAGCCTCATACGTTGAACAGTGTTTGCTTGAGTTTTATGAATTTGGTGGTTGGTCAACAGAGAACGGGAAATTTCACAGATATGTTGAAAGGGGTGAACCAGTAGATATTTTCCTTTGATTTTCCAATAACATGGAGTAGCATTTCATTTTCCCCTAGATCAATATTGATTTTGCAGCCAATTCCTAGTATACCATGAGGAGCTTATGGAGCCATATGGCATTGGGAGAACAGCCTAAGAGTTTGTAGGATAAGTGCCCCCTGTCAAGCAATGGGTACACTGCAGCTTTTATGAAGGCGGACACATGCAGACCAGGGAGGAGGCCCACATAGGCACTCTAACAAAACTAATTTGGAGGCTGACGTGTAGTGGCATCTTACGGACGAGTTCTGTTTTATACAATCTTGCTGATTGATTTTTCATTAAGTGAAAACCTATGAAGGATTTTTTTGTTTGTTTGTTTTTTGTATTTTCTTGTAAGCATGAAAAGTACTGTTGTAGTTTAATCCCCAAATGTCACCCGGGACATTTTCCACTTAGTTACAGTCTGAACCATTTAAATATTGGTTTCCTTTGCTGTATATTTGCTTCACTTTTCCGGTTGGCTTATTCATCTTAAACTTGTAGCCTGTTAGAGCTATAGAAAATAACTTTGAGATCACCTTACTTAACTCTCTCATTTGATGGATAAAGGGAAAAAAGGAGTAATTGCCCAAGAATATGAATTAAGTAGATTGTGGCAGAACAGGGATTTTCAGAATCCAGAACAGATGTGCTCTTGGATCCAGACAATACTGAATTTCTCTGCCTACTAATCAACAATATTACTCTAAACATCTTTTTTTTTCTTTTCTTTGGAGGGGGGAAGGCAAGGCAATTGGTGTTAAGTGACTTGCCCAAAGTCACACAACTAGTAAGTGTCAAGTATCTGAGGCTGAATTTGAACTCAGGTCCCCCTGACTCCATTGCCAGTGCACTATTCACTGCACCACTTAGCAGCCCCTTAAACATCTTTGCTGAGATACCTTTTCTCCATAGCATTTCCTCTTTCCCTCAGGATACTTATGTTTTATCGTTGTTAGATGGTTTTATCTTTGATACTTCTTCCCATCAAAGTTTTACAATTTCAATTCTTCTGGTCTCAGTTACTGGAGCATGATAATTGGTATTTCAACATTAACTCTAGCATCACTACCACATTTGACTTGATGGTTTATGTTTTAGGTTCTCAACAGAAGCATTGTGACTCAAGTTATTCAAGGCCAAGAACCATTTAGCTCACTGGGTTTTTTTTTTGTATAGTACAAGTATTGAGAATTTGCCCAAAACTATGGAACAAGTCATGCGTCAAAGACCTCAAAACATATTCTTATGTGCAAGACAGCAGTTAATAGTTTTAAAACAAGTTACTTTTATTCTCTCTTTGTCTTTCAGTCTCTTGCCTTTATTTTTATCTTTCAGGCCAAGGCTGTGGAGAGGAAAGGGAAGGAAGAATTATATGAGAACAAAGATAAAAGAAAAAAAACACTTGTCCGTTTATCTATCTTGATACACCGTTTAGTTGTGTGGTTTGGGTTTTGTTTAAAGCTAATAGAATCATAGACTAATGCATTTTAGAGCAGGAAGGGAACTTAAAATTTAATTAGTGGGTTATAATGACAAGAGATAAGGTGATTTAGGGGAAAAAATTCTGGACTGAGAGTCAGAAAGGTTGAGTTTGAATCTCAACTCTGACTCTTACTAGCTATGTGATCCTAAACAAGTTATTTAATCTCTCTTAGCCTCAGTTTCCTCATCTATAGTAATGCTTGTGCCATTTGCCTCAGTTGTTGTTGTGAGGAAAATACTTTGTAAATGTGAAAGAAATAGATAAATGTGAGCTATTTAGTTCAAATTTCTTCATTTGAATAAGGTACAAGTGATAAGAACACACCGAGTTTGTTGAAAGCTGGTTTTGATTCTGTATTTTTTGGTGAACTTCGTAGAGGAACATTCTTCTGACATACAAGGTTATAGTCAAGAAGAAGTAACCAGGGGTGCTGCCATTTCATGAAATGACAGGGACAGTTTTCATTCTCAGGAAGCTGAGAAATCCTTTGCATTTCCAGGGAAGTCTTAGGCTGGGTGCCTGGGACTTTGTCTGCCACATGTCTCTCACTCAAGCCTTTCCACATCATTACTGATTTTGAAAACTACAACGTGCTATTCACTAGCCTGGGGCCACCCTATCATATCATAGAAGAAAGCTGCTGCCTACATTCTACATTCATGTTGTAAGTTGAAGAAGGTCACCAAATAGTTTTTATACCAGCTAAACACAATGCCTGAAATTTCCATTAAAAGAATCACATCTTTGGCTTAAGGACCTGAATCCATGTCATTTGAGGTTCAGTTGAAGGAAGTAGGGATGTTCAGCCTGGAGAAGGTGAGACTTTACCATCTTTAAGGACCTAAAGGGGTTCATCAAGAAGATGAATTAGAATGATTCTGTTTGGCTTCATAGGACAGAACCAGGAACAATGGAGAGAAACTGCAAAAAGACAAATTGAGACTTGATGTCAGGGAAAAAAAAGAAACTGTAACAATAGGATCTGTTCAAAGGTGAAATACACTGCCTTTGGAGACAGTGGGCATTCTTTACTGGAGGTCTTCAAGCAAAGGTAGGATAACCTTGCAATGTACTCTACTCTGTCCTGGGGAGAATATTATGTTCAGTTCTGAGTATCACAGCTTAGAAAATACACTGGCAAACTATATAGCTTCCAGGAGAGGGCTAACAGGTGATTTGAGGCTATATATGCTTTAAGGGTATTAGTTGAAATATTCAAATTGGAAAAGGGAACCCTTCAGGTTTAAAGTATTTAATGGTTTATCACCTGGAAGAGAGATTAGATTTATTCTGATTGATGCAAGAGGGCAGCTTTGTGGCTCAGTGGATAGGTGTTGGACCTGGAGTCAAGAAGACCTGAGTTCAAATGTGGCCTCAGACTCACTATCTGTGTGGCTCTAGGCAAGTCACTTAACCTAACGTGCCTCAATTTTCATATCCATAAAATGACAGTAATAATGGCACGTACCTCCCAGAATTGTGTTGAGGATAAACTAGATACTATTTGCAAAGCATTGTCCAGACCTTAGAGTACTATGTAAATGCTAGCTATTATCATAACTAGGAGCAGTAGATTTCCCACTACTGAAAGCTATCAGCAAATGGAATGGACTCTCTCAGGAAATAGGATGTTTCCTCTCCCTAGAGGTTTTCAAATGAAGACTGAAGGCCAACTTATTGATAATATTGTAAAGAATCTATGAAATAAGCAAATAAACATTTTAAAATCTATCCATTTAATTCCAGACCCTTTTTTAAAAAAAAGCTTTTGTATTTTCATATTTCCCACATGCCCATACAAATTCAAATCACAATCCAAACCATAGTAAATTGCTTGTAGAAAAATCCTGATACTCAAATCAGCCATCTGTAATGAAAATAGCGTTGCTAAATGTATTTATTTTAATATATATGAGAAAATTCCTACAAAGAAGTTCTGAAGGATATATATATTTACATTATAACACACACATATATAACGTATATATTGTGTTACATACATGTGTGTATATTGTGTATATGTGTATGTACATAGATACGTACACATATGTGTGCGTGCATATGTGTGTATGTATACGTGAGCAACCTGGGAAATTTGGTAGCTGATTTGTTTTTCCTGCCAAGTGGTATCTCACATTATCTAGCACTTTAAAGTTTATGAAATGATTGCTTCAGAAAAGGTAGATATGAGGTAATTGGTGCAAGTACTCTTATCTTCATTTTACAAATAAGGAAACAAAGCTCAGCAAGATTAAATGAGTCACTCAAGGACACACAGCTGATTAAGGAACTGGGACTTGAACCCCAGTTTTCTGACTCCAAGACTAGTGTTCTTTCTATCACCACACTAGTAACATAGAGATTTCTCCCATGGCAGGTGGGGAGTGGAGAATTACAATTTTTTCCTGGGTTCATCCCAAAGAAGGAGTGGCTTAAAGATATTGTATATATCCAAACCTATACATATATGACATATATGGCGTGTGAGTGTGTGTGTGTGTGTGTGTGTGGTGTGTGTGTGAAAGAGAGAGAGAGAGAGGGAGGGAGGGGATAAAAGGGAGAGAGAGGGAGGGAAAGGGGAGAGACAAAGATAGAAACAGAGAAAGAGACAGACAGAGAACAGTCAACTTCACTGTGCAGAGATCCATCTACCTGTGCGTGTGCTAAGCTATGAAGCCTGCCATCGGTTGTACTTCCTGGTTATTAGGGATCATGGCTTTGGATTTGTCACATTGATGTGTGCTGTCATTTTCAATCATGTCTGCTCTACAGGAGGATGATTTTTCCAAAGCAACTGTGGCCAAATAGTGCAGCAGTCATTGTGGTTTTTTGGGTCCCTCGGAGGCAGGAGCCCTTTTTTTCTGTGTGTGTGTGTGTGTGTATGTGTGTGTGTGTGTGTGTGTGTGTGTGTGTGTAAAATTTTGTTGTTGTATTTTGGGTTCTGAATTGTCTTCATTCCTCCTTCCCACTCCTGCATTAAAGATACATACGTGTATGCATACATATGAATATAGACATAAATATATGGAACCGTGCACTGCATACTTGCGTATATCAGTTCTTTCTCTGGAGATGGATAGCATTTTCCCTCATACATCCTTTGTAGCTGACGTTGCTCAGAATAGCTTAGTCATTCACAATGCTCTTCAAACAATATGGCTGCTATTGTGTGTAACATTCTCTTGGTTCTGCTCATTTCACTCTACATTGTTTCATGCGAGTCTTTCCATGTTTTTCTAAAATTAATCTGCTCATCATTTCTTATAGCATTGTAGTATTCTATCCCAATCATGTACCATAACTTTTTCAGCCATTCAATTGATGGGCATCCCCTCACTTTCTAGTTCTTTGCCACCACAAAGAGACCTGTAATACATGTTTTAGAACATGTAAGTTCTTTTCCTTTTTCCCTGATGACCTAGGGAAACAGATCAAACAGTTTCACAACTCATACTGGTTTCATAATGTAATTCCAAGTTGTTCTCCAAAATGGTTGGATCAATTCTCAATTCCATCAACAATGTATTAGTGTATTTTTTCCACATCCCCTCCAGTGTTTGTCATTTTCCCCTTCTACTGTTTTAAACAATCTGATAGGTATGAGAGGGCCCATGAGATTTGTTTGGTTTGCCTTTCTCCAATCAATAATGATTTCAAGCATTTTTATATGACTACAGATAGCTTTGATATCTTCCAAAAGGCTGCCTCTGTGATGTTTTATCAGTTGGATAATGACTCATATTCTTATGTATTTGACTCAGTTCCCTATATATTTGAGATACGAGGCCTTTACCAGAGAAACTGTTTATAAATATTTCCCCAATTTTCCGTTTTCCTTCCATTCTTGGCTACATTGGTTTTATTTGCACAAAAACTTTTTAAATGAATGTAATCAAAAATTATCCAATTTACATCCCACAATACTCTCTCTCTTATTTATTCATAAATTCTTCTCATCCATAAATCTGATAAGGCAATATGATCCATGCTCTTCTAATTTACTTATGATACTTTACTTTGTGTCCAGGTCATGTATCCATTTTGACCTTATCTTGGTAAATGGTGTAAGATATTAGTCTACATTTACTTTGTACCAGACTTCTTTTCAGTTTTCCTAGGAATTTTTGCCAAATAATTTTTATCCTAAATGTTTAGATTTGTCAAACACAAAGTTACTATAATCATTTATTACTGTGTATTGTTTATCAATTACTATAATCATTTACTACTGTGTATTGTATATCATTTTGAAACTCCTTTCTTAGGTAGAAGTGCTACAGTGAAACGTGACAGTAATTCAAGATGTTAAATAATTTTCATATCTCAGCCCTGGCTGACACTTTGATGGAGAGTATTCATTCCTTAGGCTTATAATGCTCTAAATACTGCTATTTAGACCACACTCTCATTCTGTGTAGGCATCC
Source organism: Phalanger gymnotis (assembly GCA_028646595.1). NCBI lineage: Eukaryota > Metazoa > Chordata > Mammalia > Diprotodontia > Phalangeridae > Phalanger > Phalanger gymnotis. The sequence continues at coordinate 621,718,496 of CM053622.1, read as the reverse complement.
ATTCCCAATTCCCATTTCCAGAGAGAGAAATTGAAAATTGGGACTGTATTCATAAGGCTGTTATTATGCCTTTAGGGAAGGGATAGATTGTAGCCTGACCCTGAGAACAGAGTGGAAAATAGCCACAGGAAAGTTAAACCAGTATGAAAAATCCTTAGCCATGAATCTATCTAACTCTGTTTAGGAATTGATTTACATTTTCAGCCAATCCAACTTCTCCAGGATAAGGCAATAAACCCTATAGTTTACCATTGTCTACTGTATGAAGTGATAGGGATGGGGATAGATTGGACCTGTGAACGCTACATCATTATAGGGAATTCCCAGCTAAGGAAATACCCTCTATTAAATACAGGTTGCCACCTTCTCTGGAATTTATCCTAGTCTAGAGACCTTAAGTGATTTGCTCAGGATCCCAAAGACAATATCAGTCAGCGGTAGGCATTAAAACAAGGTCTTCCTGATTTGTAGGCCTGCTTTCTATGCATTGTACCAAGGATGCCTTTCCTATGCGAGGAGTAAAGATTTTTTTATTCTATTTGTCTCTCCCACCTCCACTCCAGTGCCTTTTCTCCCTCCAGCCTTATTCAGTCTTTCCTCTGGTTATCATTCCCATGCATTATATATGCTTCTTGGAGTATATACTTTTTCTCTGGTTACTCAAATAAGAAAAGGAGGTTTTGCTGTTGTTCAGTCACATCCTACTCTTCATGACTCCATTAGGGATCTTCTTGGCAAAGATACTGGAGTTATTTGCCATTTACTTCTTCAGCTCATTTCACAGATGAGGAACAAACAGGGTTAAGTGACTTGCCCAGGGTCATACATACATAGTAAGTGTCTGAGGCCAGATTTGAACTCAGGGAAATGAATCTTCCTGACTCTACTCCCAGCCTTCTGTTCACCACCTAGCTGCCCCAGAAAGAAGGGAAACTGGCAAATAACTCTACACGTAGTACATAACAATCATTCACTTTTGTTTAATGCTGCAAGATTTTTACAAAGTATTTTACTCATATCAATCCTAAGAGGAAATAGTGCAAGTACTATTTCACCCATTGTACATATAAGGAAACAAAGGCTCAGAAAGTTAAAGTTAGTGCTTATACAGTTATTAAATAGCAGAGGAAGGACCACAAGTCAGACTTTCTGATTCCAAGTCCTCTGCCTTTTGTACTATATCTGACTTCCTTTCTCTAATATATTCCTCTTTTAGAATGTAAGCTCTAGAAAGGGAATCTACTTTCTCTTTGTCCAGCTCCAGTTCTCAAGCCCCATGCAGTTAAAGGTGTTCAGTAAATATTTTTACTTTTTGGCTTGTTTATAATCTGAGTATTTATAGAAGTATATAACTAGCAAAGTACAGCTGGGCATTCACTTTGGTTTTTACTCCTATCTCTGTGCAGGAAGGGAGAGGAACATGTTCTTTCCAAACCAAATCTTTCTCTTCTCATTGGGTAGCACAGAGGCATGACTTTCCCCTTAACTCCCTACCTATTGCCTACCCCCTACTCATGTAGGAAGATTTGCCTGATGCATCTATTGTCTGAGTCACTTAATCTGTCTGTAATAATATCTCAGTCTTTAGCATAGGGATGAAGACATCCACATGGTTCTGTCTGCCATTTTAGGAGATTATAAAAATAATAAAATCACAACTATGGCTTGCTTCTCTTTGCACCCTAGCCCATGGAAACTCCGGCTAGCAGTCTGGTTGAATTTTTAAAATTTTCTGCTAGCTACTGGCATCCTTCATTTTGCCCAGCCTGGTTCAGAATGAAAATACAGGCGTATATAACAAAGCAGTTATGATTCATTATAGATTTTTTTCACAGGAAAATAAAAAAGCCAGGAATAGTTTAAAGAAAAATTATTTAGAAGTACTTGATTGCAGTAGGTACCAGCTAAAAAGAGTTGGGGGTTGGGGAGAGCTAACTTTTTAGAGTCACTCATACACATAGGCAGAATTCACTAGCCTCAGAATCTGTATCAAAAAAGTCTGGTTATCACAATCACAATCACTCCTCAAATTTAGCCTACTACTCTCTCTGCCCTTGGTGTGTGTGGGGGGTGAGGATGGGGGATGAAGGGAAACACTGCCACCATAAAACCCCAAACTCTCAATTGTCTTTCCCAGGATTAGAAGTGAATAATGTTGTTTCTTTAAGATACAATTTCTCAAAAATTTCCAGTCAGGTTTGGAACTCCTTTCCCTGTTAGGGGGAAATCAGTCTGAGCATATACAGATACTTGATTACCTTGTGAAGAAGTAAGACTTTATATCTTTCTTTGCAGCTCTCTTATTCTCTTATGTACTTAGTATATTTTTGTTAGGATTATTTTATTATTTGTGTTTTATGTCTGTAGGGCCAGCATTGACTTTGTTATTAGCAGTAAAATAGGATCGAGGTGACCAGCTTCACGCATCTTTTCTCAGCATTGCTCCTGGGATCATTTGCATGGTTCCTACTAGGAAATATGAAACCACCCAAGTGTCTTTGCCAAGAAAATCCCAAATGGGGTCACGAAGAGTCATATACAACTAAACAACTGAACAACAACAAAAAATGGGTATTATGAGAATAGAAAAGAGGTGAAAGGCATTTTCTGACCTCAAGTCAAATAGCATACTGAACTCTAGGACTAGCAGCTGAGGCAGAATCAAAGAGATTCAAAAGACTCTTCCCTAAGATCTTTTCTGGCTGCTTCTGGCCAGGGTCTAAATCACAAATTTGCTGACAGACCTGACGTAACACTTTCTCTACCATGAAAAAGACAGCATTAGGCTGAAGACTAACAGAGGACCCACAGAGAATAGCCCAAACATGGTGGGCCAGTGTATGGCAGTAGAGAGCAGCAGAGGTTCTGCAGAGAACGGTTCAGCCACAGGGAAAGACCATAAAAGATCAGTATAGTAGAGCTAACAGCCCAGCATTACAGCCTAGCAACCTTTAGTATGAGACATCTGCAGTTTTGTTGCTGGGGGAGGGGAAGAGAGGACAACAAGCAGAGGCAGAGGGGTTCCAGCTGGGTTTTAGTAGCATGAATTTCTCTAGATATGTTTGTTCCTGTATATGTGTCTTCTGTCATATATATGCCTACTCTACATATGTACGCTATGTGTGTTTACTACATACAGATCTACTCCCTCATCTGTTCCCTAGCCATGTGTGTTTCCTCTCCCCCTACTGGTGTGGGCAGAGTACCCTCAGGTAAGGGTATAAGACCCCACACAGAGGAGAGGAGATGAGTTGCTCAACTGGAACTTGCCAGTTGGGTCCTCGTTGCGCATCTTGCCCATTCAGTGATTAGGGTTGTTTAAGAAGTGAGCCAAGGGATGGCCCCTTTCTTCAAAAAAAAATCAAATTGGTAGGGGGAGACCTTCAGGGTTGTTTCTGACCAAAAGAGAAGCAATTACTGCCATCAGTGCCCAAAAAATTACCATTTAGTGGTGCTTAGGCAGGGACCTGTTGCTGGCCAATCCATGCCAGTAGTCCTGATCTATATCTGGCTACTGGACCCAGATGACTCTAGAGGAGGAAGTGAGGCCAGTGACTTTGCACCAGCCTCCCTCACTTTAATCCAATTCACTTGCAAGTCATGACATTATCTTCCTGATGTCATGGTCCTCTTTGAGAACAAAAGACAAACCACAACCGGTATGGGAATCTGCAGGAGAGCGTATCCCTGTGTGTATGGCTGATATTTTCCTTGTCACTTATTTTTCTGTGTTTTAAAGTAAATATCTTTTTTTAAGTAATATGTCTTCTGGTAGGTTGATAAAAGTAACATTAATGAAATATTGCTCTGAGTCTGACTCAAAACCTGCATTTGATTCATTTCACATGTATCTATTACACAGTAAGCTCTATGAGGACAGGACAATGTCTTCTGTGAACTTTATATTTCACCTAGGTCAAGGTTTGTTATTTGGTCATTCCCCTATTTGGGTTTTTCTTGGCAAAGATACTGGAGTGGTTTACCATTTCCTTCTCCAGCTCATTTTACAGATAAGGAACTGAGATAAACAGGGTTAAGCGACTTGCCCAGGGTCACATAGCTAGTAAGTGTCTGAGGCCAGACTTGAACTCACAAAGATGAGTTGTCCTGATGCCAAGTCCATTGTGCCATCTAGCTTCCTGGGCCAAGGCTCATTGTTCTGAATAGCATTAGTACATAATAAAGGTGAACTCCAAACTACTGGCTAGTGAGGTTAACTCAAAATCCTAGCAAAATTCTAGAATGTATTAGTAGGAGATTGTTGGTGATCCTTTGAAAAGGACATGATAATTATTATGAGTGCAGCTTCACGAAGAATAGATAATCCCAGACTAAACTAGTTAATTTAACAAAGAAACAAAGCAAAACAAAACAAAAAAGGTAGTGAGCTGAAAGATTAGGGAGAAACTGGAGGTTTCTCATCTCAGCAACATGTTTTAAAACTCTTATAATATCCTTGTGAACAAGATATAAACATGAGATGGATGACAATAGTTATTTGTACTTGAAACTCATTGACTAACTGGGTACAAAGAGAGTTCCTTCATGTCAATCCGAGGGAAGGGCACTAGTGACCTGCCCCAAGATTCTTTGGCCTTGTTTAACATTTCTCTTAGTGACTTGGATGAAGGTCTAAATGGCAAGCTTATCAAATCTGTACACCACATTATGGGAATGATGTTGACACATATTGACTATGTGACTGAACAAGTCATTGAATTTCTCCATGCTTCATGCAACTCTCCTAAGACTCTAATTTGTAAAACAGTTGCTAACCTGCAAGATGGTAGATGGAATTTCCTCATCAGGTGTTCCTATTGCAATGAAATCATAGATGCAGTCCAAAAAAAAATTAGACAACCTGGAACACATCTAGAAGAAGTTGACCAGGATGATGAGGGAATTTGAAACCAAGCTATTTGAGGATTAGTTGAATGAATAGGGCCTGTCTAGAGAAGACACAGGAAGCACACAATAGCTGTCTGCAGAAATTTGAAGGGTTGTCAGTGAAAGAGTGGTTAAACTTGTTTTGCTTGGCCTAAGAGGGAAGAACTAATCTGTGGAAGTTTCAGAGGCAGATTATGATTTAATATAAGGGGAAAACTCTGTAACAGTTGGAGCTACTGGTAAGTGAGTACCTGAAAAGGCCTTAGCCTAAAGGGTCAGGGTCTCCCATTGCATCCTAGGCCATCTCCAGTCATCCTGATGAATATCTGGTCACTGGATCCAGATGGCTCTGGAGGAGAAAGTGAGGCTGGTGACTTTGCATAACCCTTCCTCACTCAAATCAAAGTCAACTGTAAATTGTATCATCATTTCCCTGGTGCCATGGTCCTCTTCAAAAACAAAGGACAAACAAGTGGATTGTACTGAGCCTAGAGTCAGGAAGACTCATCTTCCTGAGTTCCTATCTGGCCCCAGACACTAGCTGTGTGACCCTGGGCAAGTCACTTAATCCTGTTTGCTTCACTTTCCTCATCTGTAAAATGAGCTGGAGAAGTAAATGGCAAACTACTCTAGCATCTTTGCCAAAAATAACTAAACAAACAAACAAAAAAATGAACAAAAAACTGAAATTGGGACACAAAGAGTCAGACATGACTGAAAATTACTGAAAAGCAACCAGCCTAATATCTGCGTTTTGCTAAATGTATAACAGTACAGGTGCATTTACTGTTGTTTCCCTAGTGAAATGAGTATAAATTTTAGAATTCCTTGGAAATGATATTCAAAAAAAACCAAACAGATTGACCTCTCTGATGGGGGAATTAATGTGACAGGAACATTTAAGCCTCAGACTGAATCACCCTTTTCATTGCGTGCATAACATAAGCATCTAAGAACAATTGAAAATTCAACCCTATTTTTTATTGTGAAGCTGTCTCTTCTCTTATTCTCAACCTCATAAAAGCTGGTCTGGGCACAGTGCTACTATTGAATTCAAGGGAAGCTCTGTACTCAGATCAGTTCTTGTGGGTATGGAATGAAATCAAGAACTGACCATAAATTTTTCAGGCCACAAGAGCTCAGACCTCTCTTGAAAACATCAGATAAATTTGCCCATCCCTAAACCTGCACTATTGCCCTTGTGCAGGATGGCAAGGCATTGTTGAAATCTATTTGAAATTGACAATTGAATGTTCTGGATTTTTTTCCAATTCATAGGAGAGAGAGAAGAGAAGAGAAGAGAAGAGAAGAGAAGAGAAGAGAAGAGAAGAGAAGAGAAGAGAAGAGAAGAGAAGCGAGTAAAAGCTTGGTCTTAAATATGTAACTCCACTCCATTAATATTTCTCTTAAAAAGTAAATATCTTGGTGTGTTTTTTTTTTCATTTCAATCATGAATATGAGCACAGTTTCAGTGTTGTACTACAGTAATTCTAAAAAAAGGCATTGTGAATGCCAAATAGCATGCATACATACACACAAGAAATGTCACCTACTGTGATATTTCCTCATGGAAGCAATTGGGTAGGCCAGTGGAGAGGGTTCTGGCCCTGGAGTTAGGAGGACCTGAGTTCAAATCTTGCCCTAGTCTCCTATGTAATCCTAAGCAAATCATTTAACCTCTCAGCCTCAATTTCTTCATTTGTAAAAGAGGGATAATAATTAACACCTATCTCACAGAGTTGTTGGGATGATCAAGTGAGATAAAATGTGAAAAGAATTTTGTAAACTTTAAAGCATTATGTTAATATTCACTATTATTTTTATTATTATTAGCGGTGGTGGCACATGATTTGAAACATATTACTTAGGGCCACTGATCTTTGCCCCTAAATTAGGCCCTGCTGTTAATTCAGGCACATAGGTTGGCCCAGGCATTATATCGGACTATTGGGATGCTATCGATAACATAATTTCTAGCCAAAACTTTGATAATCCCCCAGGCCTGGCCCATGGTTAATTAGAGTTGAATGATGATAATGATAATTTAGTTCTTTACCACTATCCTGGTGTGTCGGTAAGCAAAATGGGCTCTTAGCACTTAGCTGGCCTTTTGTTTCCTTTGAGTAATTCAGTGTATTTCATTGAGCCTTACTAGGTGCTAAGCCCCAGGCCCAAACCCCTATTAGTTGTAAAACCTTAGTGGGTGTGGATTGGCAACTAAGGTGGGGCCCAAGGTGGGGCTAACT
>CM053622.1:621693270-621711263 GCA_028646595.1 Phalanger gymnotis | reverse complement strand
TGGGTGAGTTGCATGTGTGACTCACCCCTGACGCTGAAAAAGATATAAAACCAGGGGTTGGCCTCCTCTTCCTTGGAGCTCATTCCCGCAGGAGTGGTGGCGCACGTGACTCTGGCCCAGCCCTTGTTTTGAGCTCCCAGGCTGAACCTAGATGTTGGTAACTATGAATCTGTATTTGGTCTGTCTGTTGATGTTTGTAATTTGCTCTGAAGTTCAGTGTGCTGGTCTCTTCCCCTGAGCTAAGTGAATGATATTTGTATACTCAATTAAAGTAAGCTGGTCAACCCCTTCATCTTGCTTTTCTTAGTTAAGCAGATCAAAAGAACCTGTGCTGTTGGCAGCTTTCTGGGTGCTGGCTGTGGGTGGATCTTACACCCCCACAGAAGCTGCTAGCCAGACTGTTGAAACACCTGGTTGTGGCCATATGCCATTTACCAGACCATCTCATTCCAAGATCTGCATCTGATAAATATTAGTTCTACTTCAATTTAGGCCGTCTATCTCAATATTCTCTCTAGAAATCAGGGATTTCCTTCCAAACACACAACCCCAGGTGAAGTTACCAATCAGTTTCAAAAGCAGCTCAAAGGGCAATGTGGTATAATCAAAGCCACAATAGTTTGAGAGTCAAGAGACATAGGTTCTAATATCAGGCCTGCTATTAATTAGCTAAATGAACTTGGGAAAACAATTTCACCTCTTTGGGCCTCAGTTTCCTCAATTGTCAAATGAAGAGATTAGACTAGAAGATTTCTTAAAGGCCCTACTGGTTCTAAAATTCTATGGTTTGTCATTTAAAAAACAGCTTTACTACAGTTTACATATGCCTTTTAAAATTATTTTAAGACCTCTCCCCAATACTTTTCATGGGTATCCCTTAATTCTAGCATTATCATGTTTGTCTTTAGTGATTGATAGATTTAGATTAGCACTCTATTCTTGCTTAAAGTTTCCAGGATAAGAAGTCTTAATCTTTTTAGCCAATTCTCCTGGAACTCCCTCTCCTGGCTTGGTAATTTGAGTTGTTCTTCTTTAGCTTTGCTGACATGCAGAATTGGGACAAAGATGACTCAAGCCTCTAAATGAGGGGTTCTTAATGTTTTTTGTGTCAGACCCCCATTGTCAGTCCAATGAAACCTATGGATCTCTTCTAAGAATAATTTTTAAACATACAAAAAGCATAGGATTACCAAGGAAATAAATTACACTGAAATAGTTATCAAAATGTTTTTTTGAAAAGGTTCACTGACCACAAGTTAAGAACCCTAATTTAAATAAATTCAAATTCATAATATAAGGTTTTTTTTAAAATAAAGTACAAAAGACAAACAATATTTACATGGTAGAAGAATTTAGAATTGTTAACAATTTGAATTTGATACCCTGTCTCAGACCACATTTTTTTCCCAGTCTCAAAAGTCTTTTCTATTTTCACAAGTAGTATTTGTATTTGGTGTGTTGAGGCTAGTTTTTTGGCCCAGCCAGTAACAGGATTAAAACGTTGAAATGCCACTGTAGTTGACTAGGTCCTTTGTCTGACCAAAGTATAATAGACAAATTGAATACAAGAATAAATGGTTTCAGATTTTTGGAATGAGACCTCAGAAACAAAAGCCTTAGCAGCTTCACATGGTTACTAGGGATTGCACTTCATATTTTGAGAGTAGGTGTTTGCTGGCAGTTCACTTGCAACAATAAATATGTCATCCATTTGAAGCTTCAGAGAAATTTAGCAATCACTCTTTCCCACTATTCTGTATCAAGTGCCTTATGGAGACTGCTACATTTTTTTAAAAAAAAAATCTTTCGTGAAAACAATAACTTTTTTATTTTAGAACAAAGGCTACATGTGCTTGTGGAACAGCACTATTTAGAAAACTTCTGAATGTGTAAAATAGAATCAAATGAGAAACAGTGATTGTATAAAATGAGATTACAAAGTCTAGGAGCTGTTGATAGGTCATATTGGATACACCCTGCAGCAGACATACTGGCTTCTGATGGAACATATCCAACTACAACAAAACGTAGTTGAATAGATATATCATAATACAAGAACTGCCTAAGACTCTCCTTCTAAAATGTCAGAAGTTTCTAAGAGTTGCTAAATTGGTTTTATTCCCTTTGTCAGATAAATAGCTATTAATTCAATAATGCCTAGAATTTCAGAGTTGGACAAGATGGATGTTAGAGACCATCTAATTCAGTTGTCTCATTTTACAGCTGGAGAACACTTAAAGGATAGCAACCAGATGAGTAGAGAGCCTTGAGTCCACATCATCTGAGAACTGGGTGAAGAAACAGGGGCTGTTTAACCTGGCAAAGATGATGCCTCCTGGGAACCTGGGAACACAATACCTGTCTTTAAGTCTTTGAATGGCTATCATGTGAAAGAGGAGTTAGTTTTATTCTCTGAGACTCCCCAGATGGCAGAATTAGGATCTATGTGGAAATTTCAAAGAAACAAATTTAGGTTTGACACTAGGAAAAATTCCTAACAATTAGAACTAACTCAAAGTGGAATGGGCTGCCTTAAGGGATAATGGATCCAACCTCTTTGGAGAGGAAAGGCCAAGTAACCACTAGCTGGCCATATGGCGATTCCATTTCAGATTTAGTTGGAGTAGGTATCTACTGAGCTCTCTTCCAAATTTGAAATTCTGTGCTTCTGTAACTGGACAGATGAGAACACTGAGGCCCAGAGAGGTTGGGTAGCTTAACTAAGGTCACACAGTTAATGAGCATCAGGAACAGGACTTGAACATTCAGGTCTTCTGTCTCATAGCAGTCCTATGGTCTTTCCATTTACTATCACTTTTTGGCTGGTTGGTATAATGCATTTTCATTGCCATACACTACCTCATTATGCTACTCTCTAGTGCCCCAATATCAATTTATTGATTTCACAATTCCCTTGATCATTATGGATACCTACATAACAGAGCACATAGAATTGATTTGTACTGTGGTTGGTTAAATGGTTAAAATCCGTAGTATTGATGCTTGGTTGTTTTTGGTCCTGTCTGACTCTTTGTGACTCTATTTGGGGTTTTCTTGGCAAAGATACTAGAGTGGTTTGTCATTTCCTTCTCCAGCTCATTTTACAGATAAGGAACTGAGGCAAACGGGGTCAAGTGACTTGCCCAGGGTCACACATCTATTAAGTGTCTAAGGCCAGATTTGAACTCAGGAAGATGACTCCTCTTGACTCCAGGCCTAGTGCTCTATTCACTGCACTACCTAGCTGCCCCACAGCATCCATATGACCCACCTAAGAACAGGGAGTAACAAAACTGACACTCTCAAGTTGAGTTTTCTCTCGGTTAAGTAATTGCATTTACCAGGTCATAGTTGGTTTCTCTAGAAAGAGTTACAGTAACCAAAACAGTGGATTATAATTGCAATTTCAGGTGTGGTATCAACCGAATGAGCAGATGAGTTCATAAGAAAAAAAGTTCCCCTATGGTTCTTCTGTCCTCAGTGGCAAAGAACAAAGAGAGGAGCCATAAATAAATGAGTTATTATATAAACAAATTGAGCAATCCAAAACACACACACACCAGGGTGTGTTTTATTCAGCCAATACACACACACCCATTCTCTATGATGTGGGTCTCTTCACCACCACCCTCTACTTGCCCTGACTGAGTGGAGCAAGGTTTCTCTTGTCCCTCCCTATTCCCTACCTTGACTTCAAAATCAATACGTGGAAGCTGAAAGAATAATGGTGCCTTTAGCTATTATCCTTCTTACCCTTTTCTCCACCTACCCCCATCCCCAAGCCCTTCAAGGCCTTCTCCTTTCTTCAGCTGGAAAACATGAGTGTTGGCTGTGATTTCACTGGAGTGTTTAAAGCTCCTTTTCACCGACTGGAAGGAAAATTAGTTGAATCTTCTCTTGCTAGGTTTGGGCCTCAGGCACCAAAGTACTGAGTGTTAGATGGCAGCAATATATTTTCAAAACCCTCTCTTACCACAGAATAGAAAAAGGGAAATCAGGATTGATTTTAGCATGATTAGAATGCAATGTGCATTAGTCACTCACTTCTAGTATTACATTTAAAAAAAAACCTACACACATCTTTTAAAAGCTCAGTAGCCTGGTCTCCAGGGGGCAAAGTGAATCAGGGAATTGAGGCTATTCTCCAGATAAGTCAGGCCGACCAACCAAACAACCAACAAACAAAATCCAACAACAGAAATCTTGTCTGCCCAGAGAAGCAGTCTGGTCAATTGCCCCAATTTCCTGCTGGATGGGTGCTCTCCAAGACTTGGCTTTTGAATGTGGGGCTGGCTGTTAAAAAGGATAACTGTGCCCACTGAATGAATGCACCCCACTCTGTGCTCTAGTTCCAATGTGTGAATATTCTGAAATATGGAATGGATTAGCAGTTCTTTCAGCCAATCAAGCCAGACTTTTATCTTAGCTACCTGGACCCCTGCCATATTTGGACTTTCTTTGGGAAGAAAACCAAACATCCCACTGCTCTCCCCAAAGTCCAACTTGAGGCATATTCTTAAACTCTTATGGTAAGAAAAGGGAAAAACTGGTTTTGGGGACCTTGTCTCTAAGTGAGTGTAACTGGGGGAGGGGGCAAGTAGGCGATCATCAGTTGATGTTCATTTGGTGAGGAAGAATTCCAAATAGTTGAGCTCTCTTCCTACATTCAGGTTTTCTCCCCTCTTGGGAAACTGGGTCAGAAGACTAAAATCTGAAATAAAATCTGATTAGGATGTAAGAAAGCATCTCATGTTAGTTTTCAGCACTTGATATTCGCCGGCGGATAAAATTGCACGTCCTGTACTGCTTTGCAGGCTTCAGTTTGGCAACTGGGATCTCTGGGGGAAAAGAGCGGAGAAAGTTCAGCCTGTACTGAAAGCAGTTACTTGACCAAAAAGGGATGGTGGCAGCAGCAGCAGCCCTCACATTCTAATGAAAAGAATTACTGCATTATCCATTTAAGCAAGTTGGACAAAGACAAATGAGAATGCCAAGTGCCCTCGAAGGCTATTAATTATTAGAACAGTCCCTGGCAGTCTAGTTTCCTTCAAAAGCAAGCACTGTTGATTTGTCTGGATGGCCTTTCCCAGTTTGGGGGGTTGCAGTAGGCTTTCACACAGACCCCTGTGCACAGGCTGTCTGGGGTCTGATTTTCAAAACCACACAAAGCAGAACTCCAGCTTCCATTTCAGAGGATGCTGTGCTCTGTGCCAAAGCAGACCATGTGGATCTTGTCTCCCAGGAATTTCAGGCCAAGCGGTTATGTTGTGCAGCCTCTCTCTGGGAGCAGAGGGCAGTGGCAGACCTCGGCACTTTGAAGGTTGCCTCCTCTCTATTTGTTTACTTGACTCCAAGTTGCTGTGAAAAAGGCAAGCCCCATCCAGTTGCCTGCAGGCACACACAACCTGGACATTTCAGAGAAACGAGGCATTGTTGTTGTGCTCCTAGGATGCTCTCACCCAGAAGGAAATTGAGGGTTTCTTGTGAAGCCACGAATGCATGAAACTCTTCCTGAAAAAGGAGGGAACAAGCCCTTCTCTGTTTGATTCACATGTAATAAAATGTCAGTTCATCTGCCAGAGTGTTCTCCCAAAGCATAGGAAATCAGATTCCTTTTCAGAAGAATCAGAGCTGGCAGCAGCAAATGCCCTAACAAAATACTGTTGATTAAGAGAAAAGGTTTAGCTTAGCAGTTTTGGATAGGCTTTTGCTGCACAAATATTGACTGCTTAATTTCAATAGTATGCATATCTAAAAGGCGTATAAGCATATAAGCTATCCATAGCTGGCATTTATATAGAGCTTTCAGGTTTGCAAAGCACTTTACGTATGTTGTCATTTTCTCCTCACAACAAACCTGTGAAATATGTACTATTTTGCAAATGAGGAAACTGATAAGTGAATCGCCCAGGGTCACATAACCAGTAAGTGTCTGAGGTAGGATTTAAGCTCAGGTATTACCTGACTCCAGGGGCAGCTAGGTGGTGCAGCAGACAGTGTGCCAGGCCTGGAGTCAGGAAGACTCATCTTCCTGAGTCCAAATCAAGCCTCAGATGCTTACTAGTGGTGTGATCTTGAGCAAGTCATTTGACCCTGTTTGCCTCAGTTTCTACATCTGTAAAATTAACAGGATTAAGAAATGGCAAAACACTCCAGTTTTGCCAAGGAGATCCCAAATGGGGTCACAGAGTCAGACAAGACTGAAAAAATGACTGAAAAACCTGAAAAACTGACCCAACTCCAAGTCCAGATAGCCATCCATTTTACCACCTTTGCTGCCTCAAAAATGTGGTTAGCCTAATAACAAAGTACCTAATTGTGAGTTAATTTTGTTTGTTTTTGTGAAATAAACTAAGAAACTTGAAGGCATGAATGGTTGCTATTGAAATAGTTGTTTTAATTAGTGTAATCATGACAATTACCTTTTCTTTCATTCTCTTAACCAGGGCTCCTTTTCAAATAATTGACAGAGCTGAGATTTAAACCATTTTATATAAACGTTTTATCTGTGTTCTTTATTTTATATAGCTGTCACTTTCCCTCCATTCAGCAAACAAGAATTAAGCCCCTACTATATGCTAGGTACTATGGGTATATGCAGAAATGAATAGACCTTGCTCTCAAGAAATTTACTTTATACTGGGGATTGCGTATAGGTTACAAGTATATATAAAGTAATTTAGAGGGTACTAGCAACCAGGTTGAGGGTGGGGGGAAAGGATCAGAAAAGCTTTTGTGAAGGAAGCAATCCTTGCACTAAGCTTTAAAGGAAGTGAGGGATTCTACAAGACAGAGGTGAGAAGGTAGCATATTCCAGGCATGAGGGACAGCCTGGAAAAAGCACAGAGATTGGAAATGTTATGTATAAGGAACAGCAAGTAAGTATATCTGGCAGTTAAGTATAGCAGAGGGCACAAAAGGGAATAATATGTAATAAGCTTGGAAAGGTAGGCCAAAACTAGACTGTGAAGAGCTTTAAATGCTTCCAGAGTTTTATTTTATCATACATACATATATATATATACGTACACATATATACACATACATATGTATGTATGTATGTATATATACATATATAAATATGTGTGTATACACACATCCATATATACATATATATACACACACATATATACATGCACACACACATATATATGTCCTATACATATCCTAATTACACATATATGTAATTATTATGTCCTAAATATATGCGCACATACATATTGTGTTTTAGACTGCTAAAATTGAGACTAGTGTTATGTACGTTCCTTTTGGAAGACTCTGGCAAAATGTATCTGGGTCATTATAGTGGGTTATAGCTTATTATAAGTGGCTTTCTCCAGCCATGCTTCATAAAATTCACTTAACTACCTGACTTTTGAAAAGTCATTTAAATCTACATGGACTCCAGTTCCTCATATGTAAAATGAGGGGTTGGACTAGGTGACCTCTGATGTAACTTCACGCTCTACCAGGGTGAGGAACCTGCCGCATCAAGGCCACATGTGACCCTCTAGTTGCTCAAGTGCGGCCCTTTGACCGAATCCAAAACAGAACAATATATTCTGTGAAGTTTGGATTCAGTCAAAGGGCTACACTTGAGGACCTAGAGGGCCACATGTGGCCTCAAGGCCGCAGGTTCCCCATTCCTGCTCTAGAGCTATGATTCTTTGATTCAAAAGGTAGATTTTTGCTGACCATGCAGTCTGAATGCTCCAGACTGCCAGACTTCCAGATATCATGCCCCATGATCCACTTAGTTTGGGAACTCTCACATTGGGACTGTTACAGTCTGAACTGCTGAGAATGTGAGTACGACTTTATATAGCCAGCCAACCCCATGTAGGCTTCCTGGTCACCCTAGCCATCTTCTTCTGCCGGCGCATTCATTCACCATCCCTTTGGTATTCCAGACCACAACTCCTTTCTGGACATTACTTCCCTGTATCTGCTGTTTCTCCCAATGGAATTTAAGCTGCTTGAGGGCGAGGACTGTTTGGTTTTTGCAATTGTTTCTGGAGTGCTTTGTATAGTGCTTGGCACATTATAATCACCTCTTAAATGCTCCTTTCAACCCTTCACGCATTCATTCTAAAGACGATAGGCAACCGCTGGAGATTTTTGATCAGGAAAATGGTATGATCAAACTCCTGGTTTCCCAATGACCTCCTTCCTCCCCCTCCACAGCCTTGAAAGAACACTCCCTCACAATAGAGATGTATAGATAAGAGAAACAAATCAACACACAAGCCGTGTGTGGTAACTTACGCATCATGATATACCTAGTTCATCTCTTCTCAATCAAGAGAGAGAAAGCAGACATGTCAGTAAAGTCTGAATTAGTCCCTGAATTAAACAGCTCAAAGTTCTGATGTCTTCTAGTGTAGGTTTCCTTTACATTGTTGTGGCTACTGTGTAAATTATTCCCTAACTCTGCTCCTTTCACTTTGTATCACTTATCATTTCTTATGATACAATAAAATTCCATCACTTCCACAGGCCACAAAATGTTCCACCATCTCCAACTGATGGGCACTCATTTTATTTCTAGTTCTTTGCTACCCCCTACTTTGTGCTACTTTGAATACTTTGGATCACACAGGTTCCAATATATATCTTACATTTAAACTATTTTCCTAGAATGAGCCTTTGCCCATTCTAGAATCAGCTTGGAAATAGGGCCACAGCTGGTATTCCTCCAAAGAATACTTATCACTGACTTAAATATAGATAAAGTATAAATCAGTTCACATATTCTTTGAATAGCATTCAGAATCTTAAAAGACAGCTTTATCATCTTGAAGATACTGTTATTTGTTTGTTTTGTCTTTTTCTCTGTCCACTTATGGTACATGAATAATCAACTCAGAGCAGCTGACAACTACTGATAAGGGCCTTCTCCTTTAAGTGAATACTATGGGATACAGGTATGAGGCCTAGGGTCGCCTGCCATCTGGAGAAGAGGGGCTTCTCCAAGGAGTAAATAGAGGTCTGTGGATAACCCTATACTTGTCCTCTAGCCCAGAAGTGAAGGTCCCAAGGATGAGAGAATGGAAGAGGGCCCCTCTTCCAGACTAACATCTACCTTGATGAAGCCAGAGGCCAAGGGGATGAGAGTAGCTATGCTATAGAGTTAACATTTATCATTCCACTTATGGGTGCCAGCTCCAGGGTCCTCACTGCCATTTTTATTAAGTGACTACCCTCACTGCCCAGATTATTAGGAGTCAGGGGTACCAGGTGAATTGTGGTTGGACAAAAATTAAACACAGAGAAGTTTTTGAACAAAATATCCATCAAAAATATGATTAAAAGGGAAGTAATTATTTAAGATTTTTACATTAGTAGAAAGTTTCTTTGATAAGTCACATTTCTAAGATATATAAAAAACTGATTCAAATCTATATGAAAAAGAGTCATTCCCTAATTGACAAATAGTTATAAGATACAAACAGTCCTCAAAGGAAAAAAAAACCCAGACTAACTATAGCTATATAAAAAAAAAATTCTCCAAAGTACTATCAATTAGAAAAATGCAATTTAAAGTAATTCTGAGATGCTTATATATATACTTCAGAGTGACAAAGATGATCCCCCAAAAAGGAAAATGCAAAATGTTGTTGAAGCTATGGGAAAACAAGCACATTGATGTTGGTAGATCTATGAAAGGGTGCAACCTTTCTGGAAAGTAAGTTGGAATTATACTCAAAAAGTTACTCAACAGTGTGTTCCCTTTGCCCCAGCTATATTGACTAGGCCTATACCCAAAAGTAATCATAGCAAAAGGAAAAAGTCATTTACATACAAAATAGTTTTATCAGCTTTTTGTGGTAGTTAAAAAAAAACATAAAACCTAGAAACTAAAACGATATGTAACTATTGAGGAATGCCTGAATAAGTTGTATGATGGAGCACTATTGTGTTATAAAAATTGAAGAAATAGATGATAAAAAAGACATGAAAAGAATTGTATGAAATAAGCAGAATGAGAAGAACAATTTATCATAATATCAGTACTATAAAAATGAACAACTTTGAGGACTTTGATAAACTTAAAATGAAATGAATAGAACCAAGAAGATCGTTTATACAATAGCAACACTATAAAAACAAATTACTTTGAAAACTATAAGAATTATGATAGATTCAATGATCATTCCAGAGGACCAACGAAGAAATATCAACTGGCTTTTCATTAGATACGTGACAGATTTGGGGTATATAATGAGCTATATACATTTTTGTGTTCAGCCGTTGAAGGAATTTATTTTGTTTGACTATATTTGTTATAAAATATTTTGTTTTCTCTTTTCCCCAATGTAGTAGAGGTTGGGAGGGAGAAAAAATAGATTTCTGATGGTGTTTTTGTTCTGTTTTGTTTTTTAATGGAAAGGCAGATATGAAATGTTGTGTGCATTTTCAGATGAGGTTATATAGTCTTATTTAACTATTTTACTTTGTTACAAGAGGCTTCTCATGAAGTGGTAGTAATCTGTCAATGTATGTAATTATAGTGAGGCAGCAAAACAGAAATCAGAGAAAGGAAACGTAAGAGAATTGATGCCAGACAATTCAGAATGAAGGAACTCCCCATTGGGAGCTAGGTAACAACTCAAAAGAGAGAGAAAGAGAGGGAGAGGGAAGGAGGGAGAGACAGAGACAGAGATAGTGAGAGGCAGAGAGAGAGAGACCCATATTTCACCTTAGGGGAAATTCCCTGAAATCTCTAGTGTAACAGCTGGGGATAAGCATGTGATGTGTGATAGAGACAACCAGCTCCTCTCATGTAGGCTTCTTTCCAGAGTCTTTTGTTCAGCAACCACAAGTGAGTACCAGTGGGATTAGGCCTACATAATGTAAAAATAAGGCACATCAATAAAGCTTAAAACAAACAAACAAGTGCTATAAAGTGTGTCATCAGGTAGATGATCTGGAGCATTGGCAAGTGAGGTCCCAAAGATGAGAGGCTATTTGGAGGGGAGGGACCTTTCCAAGGAACACATAGAGGCTGACCTGTCTGCCCTTCTAGAGCTCCTCAGGCATGTTAGAACAACGTTCTCCTCCTCCTCCTCCATTCCAACTGTCTCTTCTAGGGTTCCTGAGAGTGACTTTGTACATAATGGAAAACTCTGGGAGCTGAACCTATGACATATGTTTATGCTGTCGGTTAATTAAAACAGCTTGATAGATTGTATACTTAATATCCCAGTGCTTTATTCTATCAGAATAGAATAAACATCGAGTCTCTGCTCTAGACACCATCTTTGTTCACTTGTTTAATCTAGGTACAAAGTATTACGTTACCTATGGGGAGAGGGATAATTGGACATTATCCCACAGTTAGGTTATAATAATAGCAAATATTTGTATAGCACTTTAAGGTTTACAAAGTCTGTGAAGTAAATGTTATTTTGTGCCCAAGTTACAGATGAGAAAACTAAGGCTGAGGGAAGTTAAATAATTTGGCTAGGGTCACATAGCTAGAAAATGACCGAGGCAAAATGTGAGCTCAGGCCTTCCTAACTTCAAGATATGCTCTATTTAGGTAGGTAGGTGGCCCAGAGGACAGACTAGGTGACTGAACCTGGAGTCAGGAATACCTGAATTCAAATTTTACTTCAGACACTTGCTGGCTGTGTGACCTTGGGTACGTCACTTAACCTTTATTTACCCTAGTTTACTCAACTATAAAATGGGGTGATAATAGCACCTACTTCCAATGGTTGTTATGAGGATCAAATGACATAAAATTTGTAAAATGTTTTGCAAAGTGACCAGCACATGTTAGGTACCATATAAATACAAGACTTTATTATTATTGTTAGTATTATTACTAAGATTATCATATCCTCTACATCGCTGATCTATTTCCTACACAGATAATCCTAAACAGCAAACAGCTCATGAGGTCAGATCTGAATTCCTACCTCATAGTCCTGCTTGTAGCTGTTCTCCTGAAATGTCACTTATTTTAAGAGCTTGGTCCTTGATTATTAATGTTGCTGTTCTTCAGTCATTTGGTTGTGTCCGATTCTTTGTGACCCCATAGACCATAGCATGTCAGGTCCTTCTATCTTCCTTTATCTCTTAAAGTCTTTCCAAGTTGATGTTCGTTGTTTCCATGACTATCTCTCCATCTTATCCTCTGCCCTCCCCTTTTTCCTTTGATTGTCAATCTTTCCCAACATCAGGGTCTTTTCCAATGAGTCCTGTCTTCTCACTATGTGGCCAAAGTATTTAAGCTTCAGCTTTAGTATTTGACATTCTAGTAAATAGTCTGAATTAATTTCTCTAAGTATTGACTGATTTGACCTCTGTGCTATCCAAGGGGCTCTCAGAAGTCTTCAGCACCATAATTTGAAAGCATACATTCTGCAGTGCTCAGCTTCCTTATAGTCGAACTCTCATACATTGCTACTGGAAAAACCACATTTCTGACTATACGAACCTTTGTCAGCAAGGTGATGTCTCTGCTTTTTGGGCTGCTGTCCAGATTTGCCATAGTTTTTCTTCCAAAGAGCAAACGTGTTCTAATTTCATGGCTGCAGTTGTCATCTGCAGTGATCTTTGAGCCCAAGAATATAAAATCTGACACTGCTTCCATTTCTTCTCTTTCTATGTTCCAGGAAGTGATGGGGCCAGTTGCCGTGATCTTAGGTTTTTAATGTTAACAGCTCTCATTTTTTGCTCCCCTCCGGTTAGAAGATCTAAGAAAATGAATGTTTAAGAAGTCTGGTGTGAAGTCAGTGTTGGCTTCTAGCTTCTACTTTTAGCTACTCATGCCATCAATTTTTAATGTGAATGACTGCATTGGACATTTCCCTTGACAGAAAGAGTATGGAAGCAGCACAATGTAATTAATGTCTAGAAAGACAACTTCAGAGCTAGGAAAACCTGGGTTCAAGTGTTACTGCTGTTACTAGTTCTGTGATCCTAGGGAGGTCCCTCAACCTGTCCATGATCTAGGCAATTCTCTAAGACTCTGTTATAAAAAAAGGTGATGAACTCCATTCGTAAAGGGAGCTTCCTCATCTGGGAGTTCCCTATGTCCATGAAATTCCTGTAAGTAGTAGAGGCATTATGGTCCTTCTTGTGCATCTTGGGAAAATCTTTGCTGTAGAAACTCTACCTGAGGTCCTCAGGCAAATATCTTGGACTCATAACTGCTTGCTAGGTTCAGGATGAAGAGGTTAATGTTTCCTGATGGGGTCTCATAGACCCTAATGGTGTCGATGAACAAACAGCCTGCCTGGGACTCTAAATGTCCCATGGACAATAATGTGTTCAGGTGACATTGTGTAGCAGGAGTAAGAAGGGGCGGGGGGATGGCTTATTTTGCTTTATGTCTTCAACTATTATCTTTGCTCTAATATTCTCAAGCATAGCCAGTTACCTCAAATTGGGGAGTATGTATGTAGAACCAACTACTCCATACTTATGCATTAGAATTCCCAATTAGAAATATATTGGAAGATGTATATCTCACCGGGTTTTGGTATTTTTTTTGTTTTGTTCTGTTTTTTGATTGAAATAGTATTTTGGTGAGAGGGAAAGAAAATATTTGGATCCTCATTTTACAGGTGGAATAAATGAGGTCCAGAGAGATAAAGGCATGTTCCCTAGGTTTCACTCTGGAGGAGTGGAGAATCAAAATTAAATCTCCATATTCATTTTCCTGTTTCGCTCTTCTCTCTAGTAAGAGACTGACTACTCATCACAGGGATAACAGCAGAGAATCAGACAAGGAAAATATGTTCCAGCATTTCTGAAATGAGCAGATTTTCCTTCATCTATGGTACCATTTAAACACATACATGAAAAAAATCAAAGCTCATAGGAGCAAGCATAGCTTTAAATGTCAAAGGCGCCTTCGAGGTCACTTGAGAGAATTAGTTGGCTTTCTTTTGACAACAATTACAATAATTACTGCAGGCATTCTATTTCAAGAAAACTTTAAAAGGCTGTCTTGTATTAAATAACTTCTTTAAAGTGGAGCAATAAAACCTTTTTCTCTAGGCTGCTATTTTTCATATTTTTCAAGGTAGAACATAATGATATTTTCTTACACTACAAACAAGATACTATCCCGCCCACCCCCACCCCATATACATATATTTTCTGTTTTTTTTTTAAGTAGACTTTAACATTTGTAGGGTTTGTATTTGTGTATAATAATAGGCATAGGTGGTTGTGGCAAGGAGCCTTTAGGCGCATGCTTAACAAGGCAGTCAGGCTTTCACTATTACCTAATCACACATGATCTGTCATGTTTTATTGGTTTCTTATTGGTTAGTCATTGTATAGTTTGGCAGCCTGATGAAATTTCACATTTTTAGAAACAGTTGTATGAACAAAGATCAAGTTTCTCCTTTTGTTATGTGTTATTCATTTTGGAGTGCTAAAAAAAAGTCTACCAATTTAACCTGCCATACACCAGGTTCCTATCACAGATCAGTGTTTCTGCCATGATGATCACACCTAAAATTTGAATCTGAAAGACTCAGAATGACTAAGGTGGTGGGGAAAACAACAAGCTGGGAGAAGAAAAAAGAAGGTGGTAGTTGTTGAAATGGAGACAGAAACTATTGTCTAGCATGAGCTGGCATATTTACAATTTGCTGTTGCTAGTTACTCAACTACATGTGTTTGAAGGTTGAAGTAGACAGCCTATGTGAAACAACTATATAAATAAGAGCAGTATTCTGGCTCAGTTACGTGGGTTACACTGTAGGAGTTCCTGTTTTGACTGTTTTTGTTTTAGTATTAAACCTTGCTACTCCAGAAAGTCAAATTGGAAATGGAAGAGGGGCCATGTTAGAAATGTGACCAGAGAAGCAACTTTGTCTCCACCAAAAACATCTTCAGACACTGTTCTTAATAGAGGGGCCCTGCTAGACTGGTAGACCTTTGGGATATGTGTGGTCTTACTCTAAACAATACCATCTTTCAGGCTTGCAAAGGAAAAAAATATCCTGTTTCCAATATCTTCAAACATCAGTGAGAAGCATGCTTAAGCTTGATGGGTCCTGGATTTGCTTCCTTCGTTAGACACTATGCATCTCATGTGCTGCTGTTTAAACTGCAGCTTGGTGTAAGTGGCAGAAGCCAATTCCATGAAACTCGGACTTCCTGCCTTGAGTTTCTCTAGTAAACAATTAAGGCCTTTAGTATGTAATTAGCTCTCCTTAGTCAGCCATTACTTATTCATTATGCACCTGAGGTATGGCCAAAAATGAATGTGGCTGATTGTGAAATTCAGTGGTTTTTCATTTCGTTTTTTAAGGAAGTAACTCAAAAGCGAAACAGCTGTCATGGGGACCTTCAGCTTTTGTACAGGGCAAGCTTTGTAACTTCCTAGTCATGAGCACAATTCATTGAAAATCTTTTATAAGTATATGCAATGTTTGGCTGGGCTTCCCTGGAGCTCAGCCTCTATTGCTAGCAGACATGCTAAACCAGGGTGTGGGAGTCATCTCAGCTTCTAATTGCAGTTTAGTCATGCTTGAGCAGTGGGTCACTCATTCCTCAGGTTTTGTTCAGTTTCCTTAGGCCAACCTGGAAATAAAGAGTTATGTTTGGTACTTTAAAAATTGTTCTGAGAAGAGCTGGAGAGCTGTAGCAACTGTGGCACTGCAATGATGGGGACTCAGGAAGAAGAATGGGTGGCCAGATTGTGTCCCACGATGAAATCATTTAGTCAATTGACAAACATTTATTAAGTATCAACTATGTTCCAGGGTTGTTCTACGTGCTGGGAATATAAGTACAAAGAATGAAATAATCTCCAATCCATAATTACAACTAGATAGAAGTTTAACCAGTCCTGGAAACTAACCATGGAAGTAATTGTCATCCAAAGATAGGAAGTCAGTGCCTGGTCTTCTGAATTCAGAGTCATCTTGGCCAGCTGTGAATATATCTCTGAAGTGGGGTGGAGCTCACCTATCTTTAAGCCTCCCTTGGAAAAACAAAGGTGTGGTCTCTGGTGCTGAAAACTTCCCTCTGCCCTTGGAAAAATTCAGCTACTGATGCACCTACTTATTTTCAGTAAGTTAGAAGTAGGCAAGGAGAAAGCCAATATTATAAGGAAATTAGGCTATCTTATTAGAGAAGAGACAGGGTAAGAGTGGATAAGTAAATTTTCCAGTCTGGTATAATATATCCAGTATTTATAATCTGATGTGTCATTTTTATGTGATAAAATGTATATATACCTAGTTATTGTTATTATTGTTGTTGTATAGCTGAGCTTATGCCTCTGACTTTGAGGGTAGAAGTTACAAGAAATCAGGAGGTAAACTATTTTAAATGACTATGAGCACACTCAATAGAATTAAATTCTTGGGCTTCCAATGCCTGTGGCATTGTCATCATGGGAACAATCCAGGGGCAGCCCGCCACCTGAAACTGGGCAGAGCTGCTGGGATAACCCAGATTGGGGAAACACCCAGGGGTGTTGCCAGCATGTTCTAGATTTCACCACCCTTGGGTGTTCACTGAGGAGAGATGACACTGAAAGTTGTGTGGCCAGACAGTAATCATCACGTGCCATTCTCTGATGGGACATTAGATAAACAAATAGCACACCTGCTGCTGGCTGACACTATAGTCTCTCTCATTAGAACAATACTGCCCCTCCAGACTTATCTGATGCCATGTATTGTGCAACTTCTCAAGGTCCTTTCCATCATGTTGAACAAGTGAGACTGCAGTCAACCTGGCATAATGAAGAGTTTAATTAGCCAACCTGGACTTATGCAGAATCTGACCACTCATTTTGCATATTATTCACTGCCTTTCCTTTGCCATTCTCTTCCTTCTTCATGGTACTTCCTGCTTTGGGGGCCTGTCCTTGATTTTAGTGATACCGCCAGAGAGGTTCACAGAAAATGGCCATAGTGCTACTGGTTCTTATGGTTGGTTGTTAGGCATGATGGTGAAACCTTCAGTGTGGGGAGGAACCATATGTTTTGAGGAGTTTTAGAGATGAATGTTGGATTTTATCCATAATCTCTCTCGGGTCCCAATTAGCAAGGATAATCAAACACTAATTGGAGTCTATTGGAGGCCATTTATGGTCTCTAATAGTCTCTTGAGGATTTCCTCTTGGATGATATGTCTCTTATGTTTTCTTAATATTCCCAGAGTTTTGAGAGAACTTTGAGAAGTCATGGTACCTCTAAGTTCTTTCATATCCCATGATTTTAGTTCTTTAAGGACTATGAGTTATGTCTTCAATGAGAGCTATGTTTATTCTTTCAAGCACCCTCTATGACCTCTCTGAAAGGGAAGCCATGTCAGTGGGCAAAACTGTTCAATACACATCTCTACTCCATTGGCATGCCAAGTTCCCTTAGGAATGATAAGTGGCTGGGCACCAAAGGCACTGCAACTCATCATCCCTAGTGAATGAGAGGAAGAGATGGTGTGGAAAGAACATCCTGTTTTGCAGAACCTCAGTTACTAACATGTCATCACATACATTCTTGTGCTAGGCCTGTATCTGTTTAATCTTACACGACCACTGACACCACATACTTAGATGAGGTCAATGGTAAGCATAGTAAGTCCAAAACAGCTGTATCAAAAACAAAAATGGGCAGTGTTATTTAGTGAATTATTAGTTTCATCATCCCAACAGTTAACAGTGGAACAAAATAATCATGGCTCTATTTACCAAGCCCCATTTTCTTGTACCTGAAGGCTTCTTTCTAAGTATTGTTCCATGCTTATTGTGACTTCTGGCACTAATCATATTGGCCTTCTTTTTTTGACATTTTATGATCCTTTCTTTTCTTTTTTTTAAAATTTTTATTTTTAATATGTTTAGTTTTCAGCATTGATTTTCACAGGCGTTTGAATTACAAATTTTCTCCCCATTTCCACCCCACCCCACTCCAAGATGGCGTACACTCTGATTGCCATGTTCCCCAGTCTGCCCTCCCCTCCGTCACCTCACTCCCCTCCCATCTCCCTTTCCCTTCCTTTCTTGTAGG
>CM053622.1:621675436-621692770 GCA_028646595.1 Phalanger gymnotis | reverse complement strand
CTGGCCATGTTCCCAGCCAGCTTACTTGACCCTTGAGTTTTTCAGTGGGGTATGACTGCTTGTAGACTAAAGAGTTCTATGTTCCACGCTTGGACTCTGCCACACCAGCACTCCTCCTTCCCCAAGAACCCCCATCCGGACTGGGCTTAGATCTTCAGCAGGCTCTTCACTCCTGCTCTGATCCTCCACTTAATTCCTCCCACCAGGTGGGCCTGGGGCCAGAAGCAACTGCAGCTGTAGTTCTAAAGCTGCCCCACCTCTGCTGCCCCAGGGGCAGTGGCCGAACTGCAAACTTAGTCCCTGAAGCTTTTCTGACTAACCTTCTCTGTTGTCTTTGCTGTTTGTGGGTTGTGAGGTCTGGCAAATGCCACAGCTCAGTAATTCAGGACGCTAGGGCATGCTCCGCTTGGCTCCTGGTCTGGTCGGTCCGCGGTCTGGTCAGTTCGCGCTGCGCGTGCTGGGCTCTGCTCGGCTCAGCTCCCAGCTCCATGCAGGACAGACCTTACCCAGAGACCAGCCAGGCTGTCCTGGGCTGGAGCCCTGCTTCCCTCTGCCACTTTGTTGTTTCTGCAGCTCTAGAATTGGTTCAGAGCCATTTTTTAATAGGTTTTTGGAGGGACTTGGTGGGGAGCTCACGCCAGTCCCTGCTTTCCAGCAGCCATCTTGCCATATTGGCCTTCTTAATTGAACTATGGTTCCATCAGACACATGACATTCTTACTCACTTTGTGATTTGATTTGACAAATCTATTTACTGAAAGGCAAATTCTCAATTATGTTAATGCTATAACTTTTTACTAGAGAAGCACAACGGTGTCATGAATTGAATTTTGATCTCCAGCTCAGGATGACTGGGATTCAAATCCCACCTCTGATATCATTTGTATGACACTAGGCAAATCGTGTATCTTTTATGTGTCTCACATAACTCTCAAAATGTATCTAAAGGAGGCAATATGTTATAATAGAGTGCTGAATCTAGTATCAGAGGACCTGGGTTTGCATACTGGCTTTACCGCTGTGTAACCATAGGCAAGTCACACTTCTCCAGCTGTAAAATGAGGGACTGCTCTCAATGACTTCTAATGCCCTTTCCAGAGGTAAATCTTGAAATTCTGTGACTGTAGAGTGTGGTAGATGGGTTGTAATATACATCAGTAAAAAGGATTTTCATAGCAAAAGTTTCTCAGGCTGATTAAATCATAGATTTTTTTTTCATATATAACCTACTAAAATGAATATGCTAAAAAATAATGTATTTGCTTTTCCATTGGTTACGGTTGGTTGTTAGGCATGATGGTGAAACCTTCAGTGTGCGGAGTGCATGGCCACATGCAGTGGCCATGTAAATTGATTTGCTCAAAGCATATACTCCTATTACTATCTAGAAAGACAATCCAAACATGAGTTAACTGGATGTTGACAACGTTGGATGTGTTCTAGTCACATTCCAAATCCTTGAGTAAAAGTAACTCCTTTGTTCATTGGAGGATGTCTATAGACACTTAAAACTTTGAAACGTTAGTATTTCTATGTTCTAACATTTAAATGGCAAAAATAAAAATTTTTGCTTTACAGGCCAAGATGAATAAATGTCTCATGGTTGCCTAGATTGTATTGTATCTTGCTACAAAGATGATGTAAAACTGTGATACCGTTGTACCACTATTGCCAGGTTTGGGTGCTGTGGATAACCAGTCTCTGTATATGAGATTAAAGATTAGTAGACTAATTAATCACACTGGCTCTTAAGCTGTATTTGATTTTGACTTCTAAGGAGTAGGAGCCAAGGTATTAACCCTATATTGTTTATTTACCCATGAAATAGAGTTTCATTTAGCACAAATGTGTTTTCCATTTTGTCTTTGCATTCCTAATGCCTACCACAGTGCCTTACAAGTAAGTACTTACTAAAGGCATGCAGGAAGAATTTTTTATTAAAAAAAGTTTGCATTTTCTTATGCATTTGTAAAAAAGCATTCTGAAGATTATGTAGGATTTTAAAATTCTGTATGGTATCTAAACCGTCAAAAGTTTATTTGGAAAAATCATTATTTACTAGATGATTTTTTATTTCATTGGGAATTCTCACTTGAATACATCAAATCTTAGATAGTTTTCACAACCGAGTAATATATATGTAACATGAAATGGAGAATCAGTTTAAGAGGAAGAGGGGATGTTTTTTTTCCTGGTTTAAGATGAACAGCTTTAATCTTAGTCATTTTATTTTAATGAAGCAGCTGGCTTATTCTATTCCTTGCAAAAGTCCATCTTGAATGTGTAAAATTCTTTTCTAAAATGATGGATAAGAACTTGAAAAACTCTGCGTGTTGTCACATTTTGTTACTATTAAATATCCTCTTATATTTACATGTATGGATCTTTCTTTTTTACTTTTGAAAATCAAGCAGATGTTGTTGACTATAGCATATGCCATATGATCATTATAGAAATGTATTAAATTTTAAAAAAATTTTTCAAGAAAAACACGAAATCAGATTTCTGGGTCTTTTTTAAAGATCTAGTACTTCGGCAAGCAAGATTCAACTAAAGAAACAGATAAAACAAGTTTTTATCAATAGCACGAGATACTTTTTGAGTTAATTGAAAACCAAGTAGTGCTATATAAAAAGACAAAGAAGGCAATGAAAAGGCTAGTTGAGATTCAAACCCATAAATCTGGTTATCAACAGTGTGAGTCACTCAGGGAGAAGGGCTTCCAGTAATTACTTCAATTCATTTGGTGCCAGCTTGGAGAGGTTTTAGGAAATAAGCAGCCGTTCATTTTATGGATGACTTTCCTAAAAAGAGGTCCATTCAGCAAGGAGACAGACCCCTTAAATTTAAAGTTGGATCTTCTATTTTAAAAAGCTAAATGTCTATAATATTAACTAAAAGAATATAAAGAAATGGATAATAGAAGAAAGCCTATTTTCTATGACAATGGGTAAAAATAGGCACAAACATCCTTTTGACATGGTGGTTGAAGTGTAGCCTAAATATATCAAAGATTCTTCCATGAGTCTGTGGTTCTAGTCATATAACATTATCCCTATTTTGTTTGTTTGTTTGATTTTGGCAATGTTGACAGTGGCAGGGAACATATTCCCTTCTGTTATTTTAAATTTATGGGCTGTTGCACTGACCAGGATTATACTATTTAAGATAAGCTATAATATACTGTGATACTGATAGTATTCAACAAGCAATGATTTACAGAAGCACCAGAAAATAATGGTATTTCATTTAACATTGTAGTATCTTTTCCAATCCTAAATTGTTGTCCTTTTCGGCTATGAATCCAATAGAATATAAACTTCTTGAGGGGAGAAACTGTTTCATTTTTAATTTCGTATCCTTACCATTTCACAATACTTGTCACATAGGAGGCACTTAAAATGATTGTTTTTTTGAAATAACTTGTATTGATGTCTTCCGTTTTAACGTCATCATAAGTATCCCCAGGATCCCTTCTAATCCCCCTCCCAGACTACCATCCTATATATCAATAATATATTTTAAAGACAAAAAATATAATAATAGCACAATTAATAAATACATTGAAAAAAATCTGAAAATATGTACAGTGTATAATACCTGTGGACCTCCCATCTTCATGAAAGTATAGATTGGTGGTATACTCTCATATCTTTTCATTTAAGTCATGTCCGATCTTTACAATTTTGTTAGATTCACTTTTTTTTCCTGTGTAACTTTTCTTTCCATTTACATTTCAGTAGTCATGTTTACTTGACTTTGCTTACCTCACTCTGCATCAGTTTATGTAGATCTTTCCATGCATCTCTGTATTCATCACATACACCATTTCTTACAACACAACAATATTCCATTAAATCAATGTACCACAATTTGTTTAGCCATTTCTCAGTAAAAAGGCATTTAATTTGTTTCCAATTTTTTGCTATTACTTTAAAAAGTACTGTTATAAATATTTTGGAATAACTGAAGACTTCCTTCTTATCAATGACTTCATTGGAGTATAAGCTCAGTCAATGGTTCAAAGAGGATGGACAGTTTAGCCACTTTATCTGTATAATTCCAAATTGCTTTCCAAAATGGTCATACCATTCCAACGTTGACTATTGCCTTTTTTTTTTTTTGGTCTCTTTGTCAATTTGAGAGGTGCGAAGTAAAACCTCAGGGTTGTTTTGATTCACATTTCTCTTATGATTTGTGATTTGGAGCATCCTTTTAGGTGATCGGATTACTTTGCAACTCTTGAAAAGTCTTTGTTCATATGCTTTGAGCACTCATCTATTGGGGAATGACTATTTTGTGTGTTTGTAATATATATAAATACATACATACATACACACACATACATACACATTATATATGTGTATATATATATATATGTTTTACGTAAGTGTGTATACACACACACACACACATGCACACACACATCTTGAACATGAAACCCTTATCAAAAAAATTTGATACAAAGATTTTTTTTCCCATTCAACCACTTTCCTTCTTATCCTAGGTATAGTAATTTTGTGTGTGCAGAAGCTGTTGAATTTCATATAAAGTTATCTACTTTATATTTTGTTATTGCCTCCATTGTTTGGTTAGTTATGAAGGGTGTATGATCTGCTTCTCTTCCAATTTTTATAACATAATCTTTAATATTGAAGTCACTTATCCATTTAGAATGTATTATGGAAAATGTTGTAAAGTATTGGTCTAAACATAATTTCTTCTAGACTGCTTTCCTGTTTTGCCAGCATTTTTTAAAATCAAATCAGTGTTTTCCTAGTTGATTTATGTTTTCCATTTTATGTGACATTGGGTCATTGAGTTCTATTATTTCAGATTCTCCCTTGTCTAGTCTAGTTCCATTGATCTATTTTTTAGCCAATGCCAAATGGTTTGGACAACTGCTGCTTTAAAATGTTGTTTGAATTTTGGAAGTGTTATGCCCCCTTCATCTTTACTTCTTTTCATTATTTCCCTTGTTTTCCAAGATTTTTTTCATTTTTGATACTAGTAATTTGGTTTTCTTTCTTGTTTGTTTGTTTTTTTTTTTTGGCGGGGAGAAGGGAAGGCAATTGGGGTTAAGTGACTTGCTCAAGGTCACATAGCTAATGTGTCAAGTGTTGCAGGCTGGATTTGAACTCAGGTCCTCCTGATTCCAGGGCCAGTGCTCTACTCACTACATCACCTAGCTGGCCCAGTTTTCTTTCTTTTTTAAATAAAATTAATAGTTTATCTGTTTTATTGGTTTTTCATAAAACTAGCTCCTAGTTTGTTTTAGTTCAATGTTAATTTAGTTTCAATTTTATTAATGTCACTTTTAATTTTCAAGATTTCCATTTTAATTTTTTTCTAGTTTTTTAAGTTGTATACCCAGTTCATTGATCAGCTCTTTCTCTTTTTTATTGATGTATGCATTTAGAGATATAAACTTTCCCCTAAGTACTACTTTGGCTGTATCCCACAAATTTTAGTGTGTTTTCTTGTTGTTATTTTCTTCAATAAATTATTGATTATTTCTATGATTTGTTCTTTGATCCACTCATTCTGTAGGATCAGATTTTCCAATTTCCAATTAACTTTTAATATATACTTCTACACCTTTTTAAAAATATAATGTTTATTCCATTGTGGTATAAAAGGATGAATTTAATATTTCTGCTTTTCTACATTTGGTTGTGGGGTTTTATGCCCTAATACATGGTCAATTTTTGTGAAAGTGACATGTACAACAGAGAAAAAGGTGTACTCCTTTCTATGCCCATTCAGTTTCCTCCAGACTTCTATTGTATCTATCATTTGTAAGATCCTATTCATCTCTTTGACTTTTTTCTTATGGTTAGATTTATTTAACTCTGAGAGGGGAAAGTTGAGGTCCCCTATGAAAATAGTTTTACTGTCCATTTCCTCCTGTAATTAATTTAACTTTTCCTTTAAGAATTTGGATGCTATGCCATTTGGTGCATTTAGTATTGAAATTACCTCATTATCTATGGTTCCTATTAGCAGATCTAGTTTCCCCACTTTTCCCTTTTAATCAGGTCTGGTTTTGCTTTTGCTATGTCTAAGATCATGATTACTACAACTGCCTTTTTTACTTTAGCTGAAGCATAACAGATTCTGCTCCAGCCCTTTATTTTAATTGTGTGTGCGTGTGTGCATGCGTGTGCATGTGCGTGTGTGTGTGTGTGTGTGTCTGTTTCAAGTATGTTTCTTGTAAACAATATATTGTTGGATTCTGGTTTCTAATCCACTCTGCTATCCACTTCCATTTTATGGGTGAGTTCATTCCATTTACATTCGCAATTATAATTATAAACTGTGCTTTTTGCTCCATCATTTTTTCTTGTTTATCCTTCTCTCCCTGTCATTATCCTCTAAAGTATGCTTTGCTTTGTCTTCTTTTATCTGTTCTCCCTTTTACCACTTCCTCTTTCCCTTATCTTCGTCCCTTCCTACTTCTCAATTTTGTAAGATACATTTCTATTATCATTTAAAAATACACACATATATGCATTTCAAAGAGGGAAAATGCATATATATGTACATGTGTGTCTACACATATACACATATATGCATTTTCCCTCTTTAAACGAACTTAGATGTGAGAGAGGTTCAAGTATTATCTACCACCCCTACCACCCTTTTCCCCTCCACTGTAAAAGCTCTTCCTTGCATGCCTCTTTTATGTAAGATAATTTTCCCCATTCTTCCTTTCACTTCTCACTTCTCCTAGGGCATCCCTCTTTCTTGCCTATCCCTTTTTTTACATCACCCTTTCATGTTTACATTTGTTTGCTTCTTTTGAAGGTTGTATTTAAAAGTCCAGTTGTCTATTCAGCACTGGTCTTTTCTTTGGGAATGCTTGAAAGTCTTCTATTTCATTAAATATCATTTTTTTCTCTTGAAGGATAATTACTTAGTTTCTCTAAGTAGATTATTCTTTGCTGTAATAGCAGCTCTTTTGCCTTCTGAAATGTCATATTGTAAGCCCTCTGCTTCTTTAATGTAGCACCCGCTAAATCTTATGTGATCCAGAGTATAGCTCCATGGTATTTAAATGGTTTCTTTCTGAGTGCTTGAAGTATTTTCACTTTGACCTGGGAGCTCTAGAATTTGGCACTAATATTCCTGAGAGTCTTCATTTTGAGATCTCTTTCAGTTGATGATCAGTGGATTCTTTTAATTTATATCTTACCATCTGGTTATAGGCTATGGGGCAGTTGATAATTTATTAAAATATGATGTCTAGGCTCTTTTTTATCGAGACTTTCAGGTAGTCCAATAATCCTTAAATTATCCCTCCTTGATTTATTTTTCAGTTCAATTGTCTTTCTAAGATATTTCACATTTTCTTCTATTTTTAAATTCTTTTCACTTTGTTTTATTATTTCTTGATGTCTCATGGAATAGTTTTTACTTGCCTATTCTAATTTTTAAGAGGTACAGCAATGAAGCCAATGTCACTGGACCATACAGTATATTGAAGGGAATGTGTCAGAAGACTGTCAAAATAGGAGGGGGCAATGCTTTGGCCATGGCCTGAACTAGTAGTCCAGGAACACTATGGACTATGAAGTCCTTTATAACCTGTCCAGCAATGGCCAGATGTCATTAGTAGCTAACGATAGTTTTCAAGTCACCACTGATCACAAAATCTCATAGTTGGAAGTTATTGCAGCAGGCAATTAGTTTGATCCAGACTTTAACCAGAATTCCCTCCATAACATGCCCTACAGCAGGTCATCCAACCTTCTTTCAAGGACCTGGTCTTATGTGGATGAATTCACATGCCGAATATTCATTTTTTTTAAAATTAGAAAACCAACAAGTAAATAGACCTAATTTCAGCAAGCTTTTGTACTTCTTTTTCTATTTGGCTAATTCTGGTTTTTAAAGTGTTATTTACTTCAGTATTTTTGTGCCTCTTTTACCAAGCTGTCAATTTTTTCATATTTTTCTTCTTTCTCTCTCATTTCTTTACCTAATTTTTTTCTAACACTCTTGATTTTGAAAATATTTTTGCTCTTCCGGGAATTCTTGTTGGACTTCTGAACAATTCATATTTTTCTTTGAGGCTTTGCTTGTAGATGTTTCACTTTATTGTTTTATTCTGAGTTTATGTCTCGATCTTCTCTGTCACCATCATTAGTTCCTTTTTTGTTATTTGCTCATTTTTTACCCAATTTCTTGATTTTGGACTTTGGCTCAGTTTCCAGTGTGTGGAGGTTAAGGAAGGGCTCTGTCTTGAGCTTCAGGCTACTTTGCACAGCTCTTTTCAGGACTAGTTGTTGCCAAGGTGGTATGATCTGGGGAGAGGTATGGTCACTACTCTCTTGGTGTGCACTCTCTCCTTGGTAATTTGATTAGTGTAGTATGAAAACTATGAATTAGCTTTGATAATATTCTCATTTTTATAATAATGGCAAAGGTGAATATGAACATTGAATATTCCTCCTGCTATTTTTTAAAATTTCTTTAAGGAATGCTTTGTAATTGAATCTATATGCCTTTTGTATATTTTGGTGAGCTTATCCCTAAATATTTCATGCATTTTACAATTATTTGGAATGAGATTACTCTGTAATTGCTTCATGGGCTTTGCTATTATTATGTAATAATTTGTTAGTTTTTTGAAATTTATTTTGTAGCCTGTAACTTTGCTGATGCTATTGCCTCAATGAGTACATTTGCTGATTTCCTAGAATTTTCCAGGTATACTATTATTTGTCAGCAAATACTGACAGTTTTATTTTCTCTTTACCTATCTTTGTGACTTTAGCTGTTTTTTCCTCTTATCATTGCTATTACTGGCATTTCTACAACTATATCAAATAATAGTGGGGAGAATGGGTATCCTTATTGCACTCCCATATTTATTGGAAAAGATTCTAGTACATTCTCATTGTATATGATGCTTGCTTTTGGTTTTAGATAGAAGATTCATGATATTTTAAAAGGTCCCTCCATGCCTATTCTTTGTAGGGCTTTTAGCATAAATGGGTGCTGTATTTTTGCCAATCGCTTTTTCTGCTTCTATTGAGATAATCATGTGGTATTGGATGCTTTGGTTTTTAATATAATTAATTATGTTGATTTTTTTCTAGAGTTGAACCATCTTAACATCCCTGGTAGGAATCCCACATTTATAATAAATGATTTCTTAGTTAAGTCACTGTACTCTAACAGGAGTTTGTTTAAAATCAATATTCATTAATGATATTGCCTTATAGTTTTCCTTCTCTGTTTTCTCTTTCCTTGGCGTAGGTATTTAGAGTTTATTTGTCTCACAACAGGATTCCAGTAAGATGCCTTTTTCCCTCAGTTTTTGAGAATAACTTGTGAAATGTGAGTACTAGTTGGTCTTCAAAAGTTTGTTAGAATTCTCCTGTGAATACATCAGAACTAGAAGCCCTGCCCCCTCCCCCCACCTTAGTAGTTCTTTTATAGCTCGACTTATTTCTCTTTCTGATCTCAGTTTAATTAAAAGCTCTGGCTGGTCTTCTGATATTTAGGTATTTTATATTTTTGAAGATTTATTGTATTCCATTTATTTTCTCAGTTTTGTTAGCATACAATTATAAATAATAGGTTCTGATTTTTCTTTTTTATTTATGTTTGAGTTGTGATTTCACCTTGCTCATTCACTAGTTTATTGTTTTTGTTTCTTCTTTTTAATCAGATGAATTAAAGATTTATCATTTTAATCTGGTTTCAAGGACCAGCTTTTAATCAATTATTTCCATGTTTTTTTTAAATTTCCGATTAATATATTTCTCCTCTAAATTTTAACATCTCCTCATTTGGGTTTATTTTAGATCTATTTACTTGTTGGTTTTCTAATTTTAAAAAATGAATATTCAGCATTTGAATTCATCCACATAGGACCAGTTCCTTGAAAGAAGGTTGGATGACCTGCTATAGGGCATGTTATGTAGGGAATTCTGGTTAAAGTCTGGATCAAACTAATTGGCTGCTGCAATAACTTCCATCTATGAGATTTTGTGATCATTGGTGACTTGAAAACTATCATTGGCTACTAATGACATCTGGCCATTGCTGGACAGGTTATAAGCGTCTCGTAGTCCATAGTATTCCTGGAGTACTAGTTCAGGCCATGGCCAAAGGATTGCCCCCTCCTATTTTGACAGTCTTCTGATACATTCCCTTCAATATACTGTATAGTCCAGTGACATGGGCTTCATTGCTGTTCCTCATATACTACACTCCATCTGCTGACTGAGAATTTTTACTGGCAGTCTTCCATGCCTGGAACTGTCTCCCTCCACATTTCAACCTCCTAGATTCCTTGATTTCCTTCCAACCACAGTTAAAATCCTATTTTCTGCAGGAAGACTTTCCTGGTCCTCCTTAATCTTAGCACCTTCCATCTGAGATCATCTTCAATTTATCCTGCCTATATACTGTTTGTACAAATCTGTTTGAATGTTGTCATCCATATTAGAATGTGAGTCCCTTGAGAACAGTGACTTTGGGTTTTGTTGGGGTTTTTTTTTGGCTTTTCTTTATATCCTCATCAGTTAGCACAGTGTCTGGAATATAGTAGGCACTTAATAAATGCTTGTTGATGTGACTTGTCAAGGGTGGATATTCTTAACTCTGCTTCTCTATGAGGTAGGTGAGCAAAACTGGAAATGGTATACTATTTGTATAGGTATGTAAGTGGGTAATATGAGTTGTTGGTTTCTGCATGACTTTTTATGGCTGCACTCCATTATTTTAAATTATGCTCCTTCCTGTCCTTTATATAATTTTTTTTACCATAGCTTATGGGTATTGGTTTCTGCCATTTCTCTTGCCAAGGGGAAATTGATTTGCAGGGACTATGATTGAGTTCTGGAATTGGTAGTCTCACTGGCCTTTCAGTCTAAAGTCTCTATTCAGCCATATCCCCATATTTAATATAGAAGTAAGTTATCTATACAGTTTAGATTCACCAAGCCTTTTCATACCATTCTCAGCTTAGTAATTTGTTGTTGTTGTTAGCATAATTTGTAAGTTACTTCCTGAGCTGCCCTCTCTAATGTCAAGAGAGATTTGACAAGCAGAAGCTGCTGCCTCAGGGTTGTAAAGTTCTGCTTCCTGTTCCTTTCTCTCTTCTGAAGCATTCTCTTCAAACAAAAAGCTTAAATTAATTGGACATGTGACTGAAGTGAGGCTTAGATGAAACCCTCCAAAGACAAGAAACTTTATATATTAACTCGCAGTTCCACTCCTTTTATTAGAGTGACTAAAACTTACAAAGAAAGTCATTTAAAATAAGCCAAAATAAATGGCTGGATGGCTCAAACTATGCCATAAGTAAGCAAACATAAGCAGAATCTAATATCAGAAATGACAAAGTAAAGAGATATTGACACAATGGAGTGAAGTTCTTCTGAACAAAAGTTTAAATGATTGTGAGTACAGCCTTATTTGAATACTGCTTGTAATGATATACTTTTGAGTAAAAAGTGAACTAGTCTCAGGCCTCATCCAAGCAGGTTTACTGCTATGAGTAACAAAAAGAACTTGTTATGTCATTGTTTCATCTATAACCATACTGCAGCATGTACCCCCAACCTCTACCCCAGGATAGTTGTTAATATATTTTTTAGATTATGTTTTTCTATTCCCATACAAAAAGCCTTCATTCATTCTGTGTTGATAATTCACCAGGAGAACATTTCTAAGTATCTAGAAGCACCTATTTACATATCAAAAAGATGTTGCTTACAAATCATTCTTACCTATATCTCGAAAAAATTTCACTAGGGGCTGTATTTGTCAACATTTTATTAGCCCAAATTTGTATGCATGGAAAGTATAGTACCCCTGTCTATAGGAGAAGGGAAAATTGTCATTTATTTTACTTTTCATTAAATAAAATGCCACTTGTTTTTAACTTATTTGGTTCAAGTTCACAAGCATTTATTAAGTGCCTACTGTGTTACAGGTGTTGTGTAGACACTGGAGTTAGAAAGACAAAAATTAAAATAGTCTCTACTCTGAAGGGTTATAGAGGAGATAGAGACATATTTTCTACCTTTCCGTTCCATCCATGAACCAACTAATGCATCGTCTAGTTAGGCTGGTAAAACAACATTGGTGAGGGCTCGTAGCCTATGGTTTTGAGTATAGCTTAACCCAAAACATGTCTTGAGTAGCTTTACATGGAGGAGTGTTGAGGGGATGGAGGAGCACTGTGTATGTGCGAGTGCATGTGTCAATAGGGGTGGGTTTCTGAGGCTATAAAACTATTAGGATTTATATTTCGATTCCTATATGGAATTGATGCAGCTTACAAAAGTAAACATGAATAAATTAGCCAATTAAAATCAGGAAAAGAACCAATTAAAGGGCAGAGAGGAATAAAATTGCTGCTGTCATGAGACAAACAAATAAAGATCAGCTGTCTGGCCTGAGATTCACTGAGTGAGTGTCTATACTTTTATAACAAGAACAGGGAAGAGTCACTCTAGATCTTGGTCCTTAGTTTTTCAGCTTCCAAAACTCAATTTTTTTCACTTCATACAGGAGGGATTAGGTTCTAAAGAATTAATTCACACTATTCTAGCTCACAAGAGACCAGTAAACTAGAACTGAAAAATATAACTTCCAAATGGCCTTCATTCCTGACTCTCTGGGTCTTCCTTCTCTACCCCATGATCCAGTAAGCTTCTTACCCTGGAAGTTGCCCTTACCACCATGCTCTATCATGCTTCCTCTTCCCCTACAGCCTTTTTATGCTGGAAGAGTCCTCTTTTGTTACTCCTCCCTCTGATTAGTCATTTCTTCCAGGAATCTATTTTAAGGAAGGGCTCCAGGACCTGATCCCTTCCCCTCTCATTTCTCTTCCCCCTCACTGCCTGCCATCAGTCATGTTCACTCTTTTATTCCTCTCTGGGCTTTACTTATGATTCTCCATCCTTTCTTTTTTTCTCCATGCCCCTAAGTGGAAAGTCTTTTTTTTTTTCAACTTCCTATTGCGTATGTGTTGTCTTCCCCCATTCAAGCTCCTCAAAGGGAGGAACTAACTCTCTTTTTTGTTTCTGTTTGTATCTCCAGTGCTTACCCAAGTGCTTGCACATAGTAAATGCTTAATTAGTAAATGCTTGTTGACTTGACTTGATTGATAGTGCCATCCAACTCTCAGTGTATCTCTATCATTAGGATATAAGTGCTGAAAAGACAGGAAAATGTATGCTGTCTGGGTTTATGAACCCTCTAGATGTGTTATAGATACACCGAAAAAGTCTTATTACCCAGCTTCATTTATTACAGTATTCCTGATTGGTTACTAAATACTTTTGTATAAAAACACCTTCTCCTGACAGGTATTCTAAGTTTCAAGATTATAACTGATTTTACTTTTGTTATACTTTAAATCGATGCCTTCCTTTTTAGGGAGTAACCCAGGACCCTTTGCTGAAATTTGGGATGCATTTCTGGGAAGACTTCCATAAAAGGCTACTGTCATTCATCTATGCAAATTCATATATATACATATATATATCATTCCGAGTGACATTGACTTTATTCCCCAGTTTTGGGGTCATGTGGCTTCATATGCACTCCATTAGGTAGTATAACACCACTGGGGTGTATGGGATGTTCAAGGAGGACTAGCACTTCTGGTGTCAGGGCTTGCAGAGCCCTTTTCTGGGCTGCTCATCTACCTTTGGTGTTGCTCTGGCACTCAATTCTCACCTGTGTGGCTCCAAGAAGCCACAGCATGCACAGCAGGCACACTCTGGTAAACTATCTCAGCAGATGGGCTAAATGAGGTTGAGGGTAATCAACGGGACGTCTATCCCATGCATGTGGAGACTTCCCCCAGTGGAATGGGAAAATGAAAACAATTTGTTCCAACAGCCATGAAGGCAGCTGAAGCAAGAATGCTTAGAGCTTGGTCAGACTTTGAAGATGCCACGGTCATCCATTGCATCCTGGGTCATCTTGACTTTTGTCTTGCCAGGGCACTTTGACGACTCTGGAATAGTGAGGCTGATGACTGTACAACTCTGCCTCACTTGAATCCTATTCACATCCAAGTCAAGATATCACCCTGTGATATCATTGGTCCTCTTTGAAAATAAAGGACTAACAATATAGCAACACCACAGTTCAGAGAACAATTTCTTATTCGTTGTAACGTTTGATAGGGATCTAGTATCTTTTCATAGTGTCTCTGGGGCCTAGCAAAATGCTTTGTACAAAGTAGATGATTAACTAATTTTTAAATTGAATTTGACTCATGATGATTCTATGAGGTGTCCTTATGATGCATTGGAAAGAATGCTGGACTTGGAATCAACAGACCTGGGTTTGAATCCTGACACTGTCACTTACTACATGTGTAACATCAGGTAATTCAACCTTTCTGGGGCTCAACTTTCCCATCTGCAAAATGAGGTTGTTGAAATAGATGACTTTTCGAGTGTCTTCTATCTCTAAATTCTTATGTGCTATTATCCAAGTTTTACAGATGAGAAAACTGAGATTCACGGAGTATAAAAAGAGTGCCATACTTGGAAATCAGTAGTCAGTGAAAATCTTGGCTATATCACTCACAAGATATGAGACTTTGAAGAAATATCTTCTCTCTGGGCTTTAGTTGTTTCAACTGTAAAATAAGGGAGCTGGATCAGATCATCTCAAAAATCCATTCTGACTCACATTGTCATTGTAGTTAAGTGACTTGTGCAAAATCACATGACTAGAGGAACAAGACGAAAAACTAAGATTTAAACACAGATCTCCTTACTTCCAAGTCCATTGCTCTTTCTACTATACACTTGACATGAATTAATTATGATCATTAGGCTCTGAATTTCCTGGTAGCTAATTCTAGACTTTTAATAAAACATCAGCAGTGTGATGCAGTGGAAGGAGTGCAGGATGTGTTGTTAAATGATTTTAGTTCTAATCCCATCTTTATCATTGGCTACCTGTGTAACCTAAAACAAGTCACAACCTCTCATAGACTCAGTTCTTCATGGTGAAAGATTTGGGGTAGGGCAGGGAGGGAGAAGCAATGGGTGGTGTTGGACTACATGGCCTCTAAGGTTCCTTCCGATTCTAAATCTATGATCTTATGGCTTTAGCAGCACCATATGTAAACAGTGGTACTTTTCCTATAGCCTATAGTGAATGTACATATCTGCCCGTTCAGTTGTTTTTCAGTTGCATCTGACTCCTTATGACCCCAGTTGATGCTTTCTTGGAAAGGATACTGGAATAGTTCACCATTTCCTTCTCTAGCTCATTTTACAGATGAAAAACTGAGGCAAAGGGGGTTAAGTGACTTGTTCAGGGTCACATAGTTAGTGTCAGAGGCCAGATTTGAACTCAGGTCCTCTCTGACTCCAGGCGTGGTGTTCCATCCACACGGTACCACTTAGCTGCCTATGTACATATACCTTTAAGCATATGAGAAATTTTTATTTTTGAATCGTAGTTCATTTTAGTCCATGTTGAGTTACTTATGGCAAAGTATTGAATTAAATCAAATCAAATGAGATAACATATATACAACTTTTAATTTTTTATGTTATTTTCTTGAAATAAATTTGTGATTTATTTTTTCACATTTTTTTTACATTTTGAGCTCCAAATTCTCTCCTCCACTCCAGTCCCTCCCTTACCCATTATATATGTGAAATCATGCAAAACATACTTCCAAGTTAGACATTTATATGCAACACTTTTATAAACCTTAAAATGCTATATAAATACTAGTTATCACTATCATTATCGATATCATTGTTGTTATAGTCCAATGAGAATGTTTGAAATACAGTAGTCCTTTCTTTTGACGTAACAATTATTATCTGATAATGATCCAGCAGGAAATAACAGTCATCTTGGAAATCAAGAGTGAAATACTAATGGAATTTAATGCACTGATTTTAATTTAGTACATTTATTTTGTTGATGTACTTATTAACCTTCTGATCTGTGGTTAATAAGCCATTCCTACTCAAGTGTCTGACTATTGGAGGTGAGAGATGGAAATCATACCAATGAAGCTAAATAAATTTTGGCTTCATCTCTCATTTTATAATTCACAGCAATTACCATAAATTTATTTCAATAAAGAATTCATAGGACAATTATATGGCTATTACTGCAACAGTAATGGAACAGCAGCTTTCTTTTAAAGGAATAAATCTGAAAAGAACTAACTTCAAAATATGCCCAATAATGTCAATTCCCCGGAGATGACATGAAATTGTGTATTTACATATGTTTATATTGTACATCTTTGTAAATTTTGTCAGTCTAAGACAACTGTATTTTAAATCATTGACATGTTTGTGACTAAATTTAACAAATATTCATTTAAGAATGGTAATGTGTTGTTATACCTACATTAGGGGCAAGGGCCTGGAGGAATGGAATAAGACTACAGAGAGCCATATAAGTCGGGGTTTTTTTAGTTCGATAACTTTTGTTTAGGTAGATAGAAAAAGAATATTGATTGCACAAAACTGGACTGAGCATAATCATCACTGAATTCTAGTTTTAGCCCTGCCACTAAATCATTTCATTACTTTAGATGAATCATGAAACCACTCTTTGGTTCAGTTTCCACATCTGTAAAATTATTAGATTCCCCTAAAGCTATCCAAGTCCTTTTCTATCCTTGCCTTATATGATTCTAAAAAGAAAAACGTGGCCAAATCAGAGTAAATTTAAATAAAGATAAACTCAAAATCATGAAAATCAAGAGAAAAATATATTTATCTTTCTCCATAAAACCTTTCTCTGAAGCTACCTAATGGTATAAAGGCGATCTTGGCTTTTCCAAGGCTGTAACACAGTAGGACAAGCTTTGGCAGATTCTACTAGGTGAGAAAGGCTCCAAGTACAATCCTAGAGGAAAAATATGTGAGCACCTGCCTAGGAAAGTATGGAGAAGATCATCCCAAGCATATTGGCTACTAAGTGATGGATTTTTGTTGTTGTTCATAGTCTCCCATGAAACAGTTCAAAATACAAAATAGCCCTTGGTACTTTGTAGTTAGTCAGTCAACAAGCATTTATTAAGTGCTTACTGCATGCCATGCACTGCTCTAACTGCTAGGAAAAAAAAAAGGCAAAATTTAATCCCTAATCTAAAGGAAATCATGGTCCAATTGTAGAGAAAACATGGAATCAACTATGTCAAAACAAGATATAGACAGGATAGACTGGAGATAATGAACAGAAGCATTAAGGGGGATTAGGAAAAAGGTTCTTATGGAAAGTGAGATATTAGCTGTAACTTGATGGAAGCCAAGGAGGCCAGGAAATGGAAATGGAGGGAGAGAATTCCAGGCATAGGAGACAGCC
>CM053622.1:621664233-621675336 GCA_028646595.1 Phalanger gymnotis | reverse complement strand
AGGAAGGAAGGAAGGAAGGAAGGAAGGAAGGAAGGAAGGAAGGAAGGAAGGAAGGAAGGAAGGAAGGAAAGAAGGGAGGAAGGAAGGAAGGAAGGAAGGGAAAAATGTCCAGAGCTGGGAGATGGAATGTCTTATGTGCAGAATTTCGGGGAGGCTAGTGTAATTAGAGATCATGAAAGGTATGAAGTGGCCAAGTTATGAAGGGCTTTGAAAGCTAAAGGGGGAATTTTATTTCATCCTAAAGATAAGAGACAGGGAGTTACTAGAGTTTATTGAATAGAGAGGTGACATGGTCAGACAAGATTTTTGAAGAACAATTTGACAGTTGAGAGGTGGATGGACTGGAGTGGAGAGAGACTTGAGGCAGAGAGACTAACAACTAATAAACTATTACAGTAGTGCAGGCAAATGGTGATGAGAGCTGATTTCAAAGAGGTGGCAGTGTCAGAGAGAGAAGAGAGAATATTCAAGAGAAGTTACAAACATAGAAATGACAAGATTTGACAACTGATTGGATATGGGTGGTGAGCCTGAGGAGCCAAGGATGACATCTAGGTTTCAAACCTGGACGACTGGGAGGGTGGTAGTGTCCTTGATAATAATAATAGGAAAGTAAAGAAAGAAGAGTTGTGGGGGGTGGGGAGGTGAAAAATGAAGATACTAAGTTTTGGACATGTTGAGTTTAAGAGGTTTACTGGACAACCAGTTCAAGGTAGCCTCCTTCTACTCCCATGGTGATGGTATATTGATGTAAAAGGAAGGTCCTAGGAATCACACAGTTTTCAAACAATGAATAAACACTAATTTATTGTTGATACTCTTATGTGAAGTCTTTATTCAAAGACCAAAAAACTGTATTTGCTACCAGAAAAACTGAATCACATCTATTTCAAATTTATCACTATGAATGAGACTAATTGACATAAAAAATCTCCATAAAACAGATGTTTCAGTTTTACCTTGGAAAGAATAATACAAGAGTTGGAGGAGTTGATTTCGTCATATACCCCAAAGCAACAAGAAACATCATTTCATGGGACACTTGCTCATTTCCCTTTGCTGTGTTTTCAATGTGCCAGAGCTAATAGATGGCTACTGAGATAATTGCAACTTACATGCCAATTTCTCTTATATAGGATGAAGAGGTGGAAAAATTACATGAAAAGCTTAACAAGATCCTCTAAGCCAAATTAGCACATGTTTTGTGACTTCAGGGTGAAGGTGGCCACAGGAAAGGATGATGAAAACTAATTTAGAAAGTATGTTTTGAGATCAAAAAATGAAAGAGGTCAAAGGCTTAAGGAATGCTCATAAGCCTCACGCTATATAGGATGAATGCTTTCTTCAATAAGAGAATTGAGAGGCATTGGATGTGGAAAGAATTAAACAACGCAAAAAGTAAATTTTGTTATATCAGAAGAGATAGGAAATTGTTATTGATACAATAGTCATTTCAGAATCATTTGTCTATATATAGTCAGATCATCAGCTGGTTAAAATGAAGGTAAAAATGAATGCCAAATTAGAAAGTAGGATAAAAATGAAAAGAAACTGTGGGCAATAAGCTTAGCTTCTACCGGGCCTGCTTAAACCAATAGTCAACTCCGAAAAGAGAGGGTGTATTATGTAATGAATAGAGGGCTAGTCTTGGAGCCAGGGACACTTTGTAAGTCACCTTGGTTGGTTGTTGTCCTTCATTCTTGAAGAGATAAGTCACCTGTCCTCTAGGTGAAACAAGCAACTTTCTGAAACTAAAAGTTGTAGATGGGTTGCTGATCCAGATCAGTGGAAGAAGTTTCCAAATTGGGAACTCTCTACTATGATAAATCAGAGGTCAGAATAATAATAATAAAAAGTCAGCTGCTATAGGAAATGGACAAAAGCAGAGAAATTGACTCTGGTTATTATGATTTTTTTTAGAGAATTTTAATTGATAAAAAGTAATCACTACAATGAACAGGCCAAAAAAGCCCTGGAACCACTTGAGTCAAGAAACATTAAATATCTTCCGCAAGCAGAAGGCAACCAAGGGCAATACTGATCTTAAGTTCATGTTCATTTATAAGCATTAAATTAAAGATGATTGAACATTACAATCAATATGATCGCCCCAAAAAGTGAAAAGGAACAGTGAGGAAAAAAAAAACAATCTTCCAATGACCTTGGAGAGCCCATGCTAAGCTATCTCACAAAGGCATTTGAAGATTAAACTAGAAGGAGGTAACCTAGATGTGAAATGGAACAGATTTACTGATGTTTCCATTCTCATAAGTAATGAAAGTGGAACTACTTCACTTGGCCTTTGCCACCTTAGTATCCAGGGAAAATAAATTGAGGCTGTGATAATAACCTTTAGTAGATGGAGTTAAGAAGAGGGATTGGATTTGACC
This sequence comes from Phalanger gymnotis, assembly GCA_028646595.1. Taxonomy (NCBI): domain Eukaryota; kingdom Metazoa; phylum Chordata; class Mammalia; order Diprotodontia; family Phalangeridae; genus Phalanger; species Phalanger gymnotis. Next base: position 621,672,946 of record CM053622.1, on the reverse strand, counting down.
AAATATACACCAAAAAAATTGTATAGAAGATATAGTCCTAAGGATAAAATTTTAAGATATCTCAGGAAAATTCCCAAAAGTCCAAAAATGATGAAAAATTTTATTACTATATTAAGCAATTGAGACGATAGCAGTATCATGATTGAAATTAAGGTAAACTGAGGCATAAAACTCTGATAATGTTCAATTTATTGAGGCTAACAGTTACCAATAAAAGAGGTCTTTAGCTCCTCAGCAAGCCAAAAGACCCTGAATGAGGAATGACAGATCATTTTACAGATAAAATTATGAGCATTCAAAAACTAGAAGGCAGCATCATGGATGGAGAAAACAATATGACTGGCTGAAATTGGGAATGCAGGCTAGCAATAACCCCTTATTCTATTTAAGAAATTCTGATTGCTTTAGTCCACCTGCAAGAATAACTAACAGTATATAGATAACTGATTTCTTCTAATTGTGCAAGGGCAACTAGTGGCATAGAAATAACAGGTTTTTGGGGGGCAGCTAGGTGGCACAGTGAGTAGAGCACCGGCTCTGGAGTCAGGAGCACTTGAGTTCAAATACGGCCTCAGACACTTAACACACTTACTAGCTTGTGACCTTGGGGCAAGTCACTTAACCCCAATTGCCTTGCCTTCCCTCTTGCAAAAAAAAAAAGAAATAACAGGTTTTCTCTCAATTAAAATGATTTGTATGGAAACTGAACTTTCAAAATGAAATCAGAGAGGAAAATGGAACTTCTGAACTCATGAACTGCTGAACTAAGAAACAAAGAAATTTGGCTTAGCCAACTATACAAAATGTTGACAGTGATACAGAATAGAATAAATTATAAAAGAGAATCAATTTGATTTTCTCAGTAGCAACCTTCTCATCCATATGCTTATTTTCTCATCTATAATTTCTAAGAATGATGCGCTCTAGCAGATTATATCACCACAAATGTTAGTGAGATCACAAATGTACTGCTTATTGAAGAAGCTATATCATATTCACAGTGACCATACTAGGACTTTCCAATTTAATAAGACATAAGTGATAATGCACAAATGAGACTTATACTTGTTGCTTATTAACTTCAGACAACGTGTAGAACAGAGAGATATTTCAGCTGGCAAAAATTGTCTTTAATAGTCTACTATTGGCTTTCTCATAGTTTCTTTAAAGATACCACCTATACATGCATAGTTCGTTCTCAAAAATTATAGACGAGAAAGGAAGTATATGGATGAGAAGGTTACTACTGAGAAAATCAAATTGATTCACTTTTGTTAGATAAAATAACTTCTCAAGACCCTTTCAGTAATTCTGTGGTTCTTTATATCTATATATATTAATGCCAAGTTACCTTGCTTCTGAATATTGTGGTGAAAAATGGTATCAGCTATGAATATAGTAGCAGTCAGGCCACTGGAACTAGCTGCTTTCATTCTTTATGTCAGACTAATTTGTTTGAGTCCAGTCCCAGAATGCTCAAGATGACCTTTATCAAATCATACTCCTGAGCTATATTCTAAGGCTCCAAGACCCTGGGATAGAAAGAGTCTGGGATGTGGCTGTTCTGTCCAAGAGTTCTCCATCAGGCTTATGCATAAGGGGCAAACTCTCTTTTAGATGTTGTCTTACCTCTTGAGATGTCATTCCCCTTCAGAATATAAGTTCCTTGAGGGCAGAGACTGTCTTTCTTTGTTCTTGTATTTGAATCTCCAAGGCTCAGCACAGTGCCTGGCTCATAGTAAGCACTTAATAAATACTCATTGACTTAACTTCACTATGGATGCTATTGATTAAAACAAGGTGCTATATAGCACGATGGGCACATTAGCCTAATCTAGACAGCTCTACCATATTCTCCTCTCTGTCATTCTCTAGCTGTCCTCAAAACATTTCCTCTCATTTCCCTATATTTATTGACTATATGCCCTATCACCCCATTATTGAACATATCAGACTCAATCTTGAATAGCATTTCATTTTTTAAATTTAGTCTTTCTCCATCAACTTCTCAAATGTGTTTCTCATCTGGATCACACCTTGCAGAGGTAGTCTCAGCCCCTGCTGAAGAGCAGGTGTTGCTTTTGTTCCAACATTTCTTTTTCCTTCTTGAACATTTAGCAAGAGCTAAAGGTGCTATTGGACTAATTCATGTAAATAAACATTTTTTGCAGTGCCTGTTCTGTGCTAAGCCCTGTGAAATTTAATATATTGTGGCAAAGCTCTTTGGGAAAACAAAAAGATTTTGAAAAGGACATGCTTCATGCCTTTCAGGAGTTTATAATCTGCAGAGACTTAGCTAGAAATCCTTTTCCCTGAGCTAGAAAATAGTTGAGGGATACAGGTGTGAAGGACAGTATGACTATGGATTCAGTTTTCCCAAGCAAGGGCTGGAGCCCATTTCCAGAAATTCCCACACATACACATGCAGGAAGTGGATGGGAAAAGGGGCGGCTAAAGGGAGTCATGCTCAGTACAAGAAGTGATGGCTTACAACCATGGATGAGCCTGGCTTCCTTATTGGCTTTCTATTTCCAGTCTCTCCTCTTCTCAAAACCTATCATCTGCTTAGTTGTCAAACTGATATTCCTCAAGCATGGATCTGACCATGTGATTTCTGGCCCAAGTAGCTTTAGTGAGTCGATACAATGGATGACCTGAAGAAAGGAAGTCCTGAATTCAAATGTAGCCTCAGACACTCATTAGCTCTGTGACCCTAAGCATGCCGCTTAACCTCTGTTTGACTCAGTTTCCTCAATAACAAAATGGAAACTACAATAGCACATACTTCCTAGGGTTGTTGTGAGGACCAAATGAAGTAATATTTGTAAAGCACTGAGCTGAGCACCTGGCATATAATAGGCCCTGCATAAATGCTTGTGTCACGTCCCCTTTAGTAGCTTCCTATTACTTCTAGGATAAAATACAAATTCCTTTGCCTTGTATTTGAAAGCCTCTACTACCTGGCTTCAATATACTTTTCCATTGTCATTTCACATTAATTCCCTTAAAAAACATATCACAGTTAAATTGGCCTTTTAGTTATTCTTCAGACTTTGTGTATTTGCATAATCTGTCTTGTAAATCTAATGTCCTTCATCTTTGCTTTTTCGGAATATTTGTCTTCCTTCAAGACTTATTACAAGCAACACTTCTTCTGGAAGTCTTCCCAAATTTCCACCCACTCTTTCTCTGCTCAAATTTTCTTAGAGTAGTTTAATTGATTGCATGTCTCCTTCTCTGCCTGTCATAGACATATGCAGAATATAAGCTTCCTGAGGGCAGAGACTTTAAAAAAAAACTTTATATCACTAACCTTCTACATACAAAGCAATGCATAATAGGTATTTCTTGAATTGAGTGGAACCCAGTTTGATAATTGATTTTCATATTGATGCCTCTTAGTCATTAAGAAATTTAAATCATGTTTAAAACATATTTACTGCTTAAAATGACAGGGAAATGAGAAATCCATTTTGGAAATTTTTTTTCCAAAATAGTTTAAATATAAAAACATACTGATGATTAAAAGCATAAACCGTTAGTTATCTTCCCCTATTAAAATGCAAACTCCTTGAGAGTGGAGATGGATTTGGTTTTGTATTTGTTACTCCAGGGCTTAGCACTGTGATTTCACATACTAAGTGCTTATTGATTGACTGATTTTTTTCAATAATCTGAATAACTCTTCTATCCCAGATACTGATTCCATGAGGAGGGCCTTGTATAATGAGGAAACTTTTATACCATTTTACATCATTTTTGTAATTTCAATAAGGGCTAGGGCCTGAATTAATGATCAGTTGGAAGAAGAGCCTGGACCTAGGCTTCTTTGTTCTCTGAAGGTTGCTCAGAGAATACCTTTTTCCTCTGTCAACAAGGCCAGATTGGGCTGACCTAAGAACATGCCTTCCCCTGTTAACCATTAAAGGATAAGACTCTAATCCTGAGAAACTACCTTGCTTAATATTTTATGGGCATATACTATGTTATGTAATGTTAATGGTAAATTAAACACAGAAATGCTGGGTTGTAGTTTAAACTGACCCTTGTCAACACTCTTATCTTATTGTATTTACAAGCTATTCCATTGTCTTGTATCATGGTTAAACATACATGGGGATCATAAAATTGAGTAACACAAAAACATGCTGGACTGTGAGTGTTCTAAAAATATAAAAAACCTGTTCATTCTTCTATAAAAGTCAGTCAAACTCTGTCTGGCTCAATCTACGCACGCATGTCTGCTATGCTTAAGGGAATAAGTAAGTAAGTAAGTAAGTAAATAGATAGATAGATAGATGAATGAATAAATAAATAAATAAAAATGAATTTTTTTATCACCTAGCTTGTTTGCCTCCTTTAACCAAACTTTCAGATTAACAATAGCTAAAGTTTTACCATGTATAGCCTGTTAGGAATTGAGATATAGAAAACATCCTGCATAGTAAGGTTGGTCAAGGTTGTAGAGAAGACTTTATGAAGAAAAGAATATAAGGAGGATCTTGAAGGATGGGACAGGTTTTTTAAAATCATAAATATTAGGCACAGAAGGAAGCATTTTATAGAGAGACACAGACGGAAGCATGGAAGTAGGAAAGACTACGGCCTATGTGTAAAATGTTAAATCACTCATGTGTAGAATATGTGTAAGCCAGAATTTCACCTCCACAAGGTTGGAAAGATATATTGCAGCTGAAGCATGGGAACTTTGAATGGCATGCTAGAACTGTATAAGTTTAGAGTTGAAAGTAGCCCCAAGGGCCATTCTGTTCAATCTCCTTTTTTTCATAGATGCTTGGACTTTATTCAACATTTAGTTTCCAGGGCTAATGGTAGGTTTCTCCCACTGCTACCTTCAAAATTAAGCTTATCTCCATGAACAAATGCCTAATATTGCTTTCTGGAGAAATTTAATTCTGCCTTTGAGAAAGGGCTGCTGCTTTTTGCCATTTTGTGACTTCATTTGACAATTTTTCATCCTATATGGTTGATAGGGGAAGGCCGAAGGAAAAAAGCCCAGTAACTGATGGCTAGAACAGAAGGTGGAAAGTTTGGAGAATGTAGTTCTGGGTGGCCATCAAAGTGATACCTTTCCACTCCCAAATATAGCTACAAAAGAACCAAGTCATCAAAAAAAGCACATGAAGCCCCTTAGATTAATAAGCATGTATATTTTGAGATCCTTGTATGAACAGTAGCTAGAATTATAGGTGGTGCACTCTGCCTTTGGTGGTGCTTGGGTACCTAATCCCAAACTGCAGGAGTTTTACTCTTTTCAGGAGAAGTGCTACCTTCCCAATGTCTTTCACCTGACTCATCTCACCTGTTGGGATGGGAGCACCTATACATCATGTGAAAGAATGGAGAAAGGAAGGCTTAAAAAAGATGATGACTCACAGGATAATCTGTGTAACTTTAAAACAGTGGAAACATATGCAGGTGGTGGCTGTGTGTCATACAGCCTGCTGCATATATTTGTTCTTATTAGTCACACATCCTACAGAAGTCAGAGATGTCTGTGGTGAGAAATTTGTGTAAGATGATGACTAATTTTAGCTTGATTTATGTTGAACAAGAATGAGTAAAATACTCCTTGGGAGAAAATTGCTCACTCTACAATGCAGACACACTCCTTCAAGGTTGTTGGATGCTATTTAGTGGCTTGGAAGAGAGAATCTAATAACTGGTATCCTAGACGAGACCTATTAGTGATTCCCTTTTCTGGAAAAAGTGCTTGGCTGCCAAAATCTGTTTTTAGAAGGGAAGTTAGGACTATGGCTTGTTTTGCACTTAGATTGGATGTCCTGTTACTAGTCTTCTCAAATCTCAGGTTTGGTAAAGTGATCTACAGATGAGGGATAGAAAGGACCTTTGTAGCTTTCATTTACATAGTGATTTACTTAATTGGGATACCCCCACTATGAGTAACCATAAGATTGTGTGTCTGCTTTGTACTATGTGTCTCATGTATACCTATATACAAATGGTCTTTCTTTCTAAAAAGTGGAGCACCTAGGTGGCACAATGGATAGAGTGCCAGGCCTGGAGTCAAGAAGACTCATCTTCCTGAATTCAAATCTAACCTCAGACATTTACTAGCTGTGTGACCCTAGGCAAGTCATTTAACCCTGTTTGTCTCAGTTTGCTCATCTGTAAAATGAGCTGAAGAAGGAAAAGGGAAACCTCTTCAGTATCTTTGCCAAGAAAACCCCAAATGGGGTCACAACGAGTCAGACATGACTGAAAATGATTGAACAACCAAACTAGAAAGTAGAATCCTTGAGACCAGAAACCATTTCACTTTTCTCTTTGTGTCTCCAGGGTCTAGCACAGGGCCTGGGACATAGTAGGTATTGATTGACTATTTGCTGTTTGACTGATTTTAGTTACCATGGCTCAGAGAATTTATATGGAATAGAAGTTCATCAACTTGTGTTGATTTTCATGTTTGAAATGCAATGCCTTGTATATATGGTAACTACTTTTTTCTATATAACCTTTAAAAAAAGGAGAGGTGACAGAGAAATTATTTTTCCAAAACTAAACATGTAGGTCAAAAACAAAATGAAAGTATTGACTAAATAAAGGACATTTAGGACAAAAGAGGGGGGCAGGAATAGGACTCTGCCAAAGAATCTTAACCTTAGACCAATACCAGAGGATGTACAACTGTTTCTGCACTCCTTTCTGAGTGTCAAGTCATTGTCTGAACCTTTGTCTCCTGTAATATAATATGTAATTCATGGAATTTGGATCTGGAGATTACCTTGATGAAAATCTCATTTTATCTCATCTCTCACAGGTATAGAAGCTGAGATCCTAATGGGTCCCTTGGGCCTCAGTTTCCTCATTTATAAAATGAAGAGGTTGGACTAAATGGATATTATGACCTCATGACCGTAAGTATAAGGTTCTATAATTAGGAGCCTTCTGACACCTCATCCAACTTCTTCCCCTTTTATCCCACCCTGGCTCCATGCTCTGAGTAGATTTAGCACACATCACAAAATTGGTGAAGTAAGGAATTGGGTTTTCTTCTGGAACCTAACTTCAAAAGCTTTAAGTGACTTTCCTCTTGGAACATAGATGTCTTGGACGGAAGCTGTCATGGTAAAGTGGGATGTCACAGAGTGGCTTCACTAACACTGAAATAGCTAGACAAAAGAAAGAAGGGAACCACATTCCAAAAACTTTGAGTTTAAAAGGATAGGCTCCTCTGGTATAAAGAGAGAAGGAAAAAAATGGAAAAAAAGAAATTTACATGATAACTTCATTATAAATTTAAAAGGAATAGCAAGTTGTACATAACAGATTTGTAGTTTCACGTGCAGTCATCTTTTTTGATTATACTATGTCATGGAAATGCTGGTTTTATTCAATAAATTAAAAAAAAACAGTCCAAGATCTCAAGGAATTGAGTCTAATGAGAGACAACATGCAAGCAAGTATGTATAAACAAGATACTTACAGTATAACTTGTGAAAGAGGCATAGAAGGGAAGGCACTGAGATTAAGATCTGGGAAAGACTTCTTACAGAAGGTAAGATTTTAACAGAGACTTGAAGGAAGCCAGTGAAGCCAGAAGGCAGAGATGAGGAGGGAGAACATTCCAGAAGTAGAGGACATTATTGATTATAAAATAAATTTCAAAGGAAAAATAGGAAACATTGTACAGAAAATTACCAGCATTGGTAAATACATATTCCACAAGGCAAAGGATACTTTTGTTCTTTTAAAAATATATGTTGGGGGGCGGAGCCAAGATGGCGGCTGGAAAGCAGGGACTGGCGTGAGCTCCTCACCAGGTCCCTCCAAAAACCTATAAAAAGATGGCTCTGAACCAATTCTAGAGCTGCAGGACACACAAAATAGCAGAGGAAAGCAGGGCTCCAGACCAGGACAGCCTGGATGGTCTCTGGGTAAGGTCTTTCACGCACAGAGCTGGGAGCAAAGCAGAGCGGAGTAGAGCCCAGCATGAGTGGCGCAGACCAGCCAAACCAGGAACTGGGCGGAATGTGCCCTAGTGCCCTGAATCAGTGAGCTATGGCAGTTACAAGACTTCTCAACCCACAGACACCAAAGACAACAGACAAGAACTGCAGAGCCCACAAAGTGGTGGAGGGAAGCAGGGCTCTAGCCCAGGACAGCCTGGATAGTCTCTGAGTAAGGTCTATCCCACATGGAGCTGGGAGTGGAGCAGAGCCCAGCATGGACAGTGGGGATCAACCAGAGCAGGAGCCGGGCAGAGCATGCCCTAGCACCCTGAATCAGTGAGTTGCAAAAGTTACCAGACTTCTCAACCAACAAACACCAAAGACAACAGAGAAGGTTAGTGGGAAAAGCTGCTGGGGACAGAGTATAAAAAGGAGTTCATGGTTCGGCCACTGCCCCAGGGGGCAGCGGAGGTGGGGCAGCTACAGAACTACAGCTGCAGTCGCTTCTGGCTCCAGGCCCACCTGGTGGGAGGAATTAAGTAGTGGATCAGAGCAGGAGTGCAGAGCCTGCTGAAGATCTAAGTCCAGTCCAGGTTGGGGGTTCTTGGGGAAGGAGGAGTGCTGGTGTGGCAGTGCATCCACCCAAGCTTGGAACAGAACTCTTTAGTCTACAAGCAGTCATACCCTGCTGAAAAACTCAAGGGGCAAGTAAGTTGGCTGGGAACATGGCCAGGCAGCGAAAACGCACCCAGTTTCAGTCTCAGACTTTGGAATCTTTC
>CM053622.1:621641914-621663733 GCA_028646595.1 Phalanger gymnotis | reverse complement strand
TAGGGAGGGTGGGTGGGAAGGGAAGAGGGGAGAGAATTTGGAGCTCAAAGTTTTAAAAACAGATGTTCAAAAGCAAAAAAAAAAAGTTTTTGCGTGCAACTAGAAAATAAGATACACAGGCAATGGGGCATAGAAATTTATCTTGTGCTACAAGAAAGAAAGGATTTTAAAGGGGATGGGAGGGCAGTGGGGTGACAGAAGGGAGGGCTGACTGGGGAACAGGACAACCAGAATATATGCCATCTTGGTGTGCGGGGGGAGGGTAGAAATGGGGAGAAAAGTTGTGATTCAAACTCTTGTGAAAATCAATGCTGAAAACTAAATGTATTAAATAAAAAAAATTTAAAAAAATAAAAAATATGTTGAAGTTAACTAATATGTACAAATAGGTTTCAGTTTCTTAGAGTCTTTTTAAAGCTGTATTTTCTAAAAATGCCTAAATTACCCAGGAGTAATTTAAACACTGGGAGAATTTGATTGATCACAGGACAATAGGGACTATAAAGAGCATATAAAGATGTGGCCCCTCCCTTTTGGGATGTTCTATCCTAAAAAATATTTCAGGTTCACATAAATGAATTTCATTTTCAATTATCCAGGGGCTGATAGTTTGTAAAACATCTAGTCCTTTCCCTTCTCTTCTCCCTCCTGCTGCCCCTTAGCACTTCCACAGTGAGTAGGTGGAATAAGGTTACTTTGAAGCCCTCCTAAGGAGTTTACATTGTGTTTTGAAAGATGTTGAATATGGGTGTTGGATTCTCTACAAATTTAGTTTATCTAGGCTTTATTTTCCCTTGAAGGCAAGTATTGAAAATTAACTGTGATACATTCTTTATTTCTGGTCTAGGCACAGCCCCGCGAAGGACTTTAGTTTTGTATTAGATCCCCTGAGGCCCTCAACAACCAAATTCAGTAAGGAATAGGATTGTATGGTCAGGACTGCTGCTGACTTTAGATGTATCTTGGTATTCAAAAAGGCATTTATCAAGTAAGAGATTTCATCACCAGAGAGCATGATGAGTCACCAATACCCATTCCCTCCAGCACCTGGGTGCTTGCTTCTTGGAGGTCTTGGCCAGAAAGTACTTATTTGTGAGATCTGAAAGGATCATGGAAAGCAGTTACATAGCTGTAGGCCATTTAGTGAATCGACCATCTACACATGGTATTCTATGGAAACAAAGAGGTTGAAGAAAGATGGACCAATCAATAAATTATTGCTGGTCACATTTCTAGTGAACTGAAGAATGTGTCCTACCCACTATGACCTTATGTATTATATACATTCCCTTTAGGGCCTGTCATGTGAATGGCATGGCACATAGACAAGGATTCTTTATTCTCCATTCTTGTCTATATTTGCTAATGCACATCTAAGATTGTGTCTTGGCTTGTTCTCTCCCAGTTTTGCCCATTTGCTATCACCTATTACTCTAAGTCAGGGGTGAGGAACCTGTAGTCTCGAGGCCACATGTGGCCCTCTAGGTCCTCAAGTGACTTTTGACTGAATCCAAACTCCGTAGAACAAACCCCCTTAATAAAAGGATTTGTTCTGCAAAACTTGGACTCAGTCCCAGGACACACTTGAGGACCTAGAGGGCCATATGTGGCCTCGAGACTGCAAGTTCCCCACCCCTGGTCTAAGTACTCTCCCAAAGCACTGGAAGGTCCAATGAATTCATATGGATGACCAGTCTGAGGCAGCCCTAGTAGCATGGAGACAAGAAGACAGGGATACTTTTAGGTCTGTTCTGAAGAGGGAAAATCTCCCAGGTTCCAATTATCCTTTTCTGTGTCCTTTTTTTCCCTTGACAATCTGGCTTCTCCAATTTACTTTCTTTTGATTTGTCCATGTTACTTCCTGAAAGTGTTTTTGCATTCTAAGTCTTATCTTTAATTGTGGAATGAATGTCTTTGTCACTTGTTAATTAAAAGAAATGGGGATTTGGGATAGAAGGGAGAAAAATGGGGGTTGGGGGGAAGAAGAGCTCCTTTATCACCTGAAATCATGCAACCTAGATTGATATCTATTTAACTAAGCATCATTTGGTCCTGAAGATAGGCAATTAAATTCCAATCAACATCCTTACTCCCAAGCACTATACAGTCTACTGGACTTCAGGGTGGGGGTTGGGATACAACATGTTTGCCAGTAAATAAATACTTAGAAATTTCCAGAAGGAGCATCTGAGTGCTAATAATTGGGAGTATCAAGAGAGTCTTCATGTAGGAGGTAATAGCTGAGCTGGGCTTTGAAGGAAGCTAAGGATTTTAAGGGACCGAGGTGAAGAAAGAATGAAGAAACTGAGGACGGGAACTAGGCAGTAGACTATCTGGAGGGGACAGAGCTTAAAAGAGTGAGACCTAGTATCTTGCCTTGTGAGCTGCAGACAGCTCTCTTGTCTTCCCTTAGTAGAAGGCCTAGGCCAGGGGTGGGGAATCTGCATCCTCGAGGCCACATGTGGCCCTCTAGGTCCCCAAGTGAGGCCCTTTGATTGAATCCAATTTTAGAGTTCAGTCAAAGGGCCACACTTGAAGACTTAGAGGTTCACATGTAGCCTGGAGGCCACAGGTTCCCCACCTCTGGCCTAGGCAATAGCAATGCTTATTTGTAAGTTAGAATTAATTGTGATATCAATGCAGTAATAAGTTAGGTGGGTAAGCGTATGGTAGAGGAATGGAGGGGGATGGAGGGTGAAGCTTTTCTTTGCTTCTTGATTCTTTCTTCTCTGGGGCTTATTTCTTCATATGCCACCAATTAGTAACTGACAAGCAGTTTAGAAACAGTAAATAAATATTAGTGTCCTGGTATATACAATACTTTGACATTTGAATAACAAGGGTTTTTTTTCCCCTTGGATTAGCAGATCTCTGCACTGGGATTCTTCACTTTTTAATTTGTCAGGTAAGAAATCTGACATGTCCTGGTACTGCACATGTGAAAATAATAGAGATGTTTTTGCCTTGGGCTACTTTACTCTGTGTATGTATTCAAAACTAATCCATTGTTTAAGAAATAACTCATTGTTCATTGAAACAGTCAACTTCAATACCCATACTATTTCCTGAACTGTATTTAGATGAAAATTCTTAGGCTACCTAGTTATTCAAATGTAAGTCACTGCTACACCTTTTGTCCATGGACATTTTGGTCGCTGAAAGAAGCAAAAAAAAAAAAAAAAAAAGAACATTTGTACAAGGAAGACTGATAAAAATCAGCTACAGAAGAAACATAGCCCCTTAAATAAAAAGTGTTGAAGAGAGTGTTGTTTCTGAAAAAAAAAAACCTGCCTCTCAGATAAATGTTTAGAGAAGACTACTTGGAAGAAAGAACATTGACTGATTTAAATAGGATTGCAATGCATTGTGGTACATCAGCTCATTTTCATATTTTCAATCATTCATTCAAGTCTTTTTCTAGCTTTTAAAGAATATAACTGAGAAATTATAAATCAAATAACTATTTTGGGAATATGGACTGATTATGTAAGAACTGTTGGAATCATACTAGAGAGTAAGGTAGATTTTTTTTTCTTTTTAAGTTTCAGCTTATAAAGTCAAATCCATACACAATTATTAAGAATTTACTATATGCCAGGCTCTGTGTTAGGAATACATATACAACTAGAAGGAAAAAGCAGTCCCTGCCTTGATGGAGCTTACATTTTAGTGGCACAAGATAACACAGAAAAGGAAGCTGAAAAAGGAGAGGAGAGAAAAAAGGATGCCCATCAGAGGTGTATTGGAGACAGTCTGCACAGCCAGAAAGGAATGAAGACTTCACTGTCCTAGTACTTTCCTTACAACAGAGGTTCTGTTGTATCAACCAGGAGAAGAAGCCTCACAGGTGGAGCATACTGTTTAACCCCTGGTTAACTGGGAGCCTGGCTCATGGGTAAAAGAGGCTTTGCTTTGCTGAGAGCTGATTGGCTGGAATAAGACTGAGTTAACTAAGAGAGCTAACTGAAGCCAAAGGGGCTCTATATATGCTAGAATCCGAATGAAGAAAAGCAGAATCCTCTGATATTTGAAAAGATAACTGGACTATCATACTCTAGTAACATCAGCAATCTGAGAGAGGGGAAACTTCTCACGGGTCTGGGGGTAGAGGAAGGGATGCCGAGATTGCTCTTTATTGCCATCTTTAGTTTAAGAGAAAAGGAAAAGGAGGGAGAAAAGAGAGGTTTTGCAATTATTTTATGCTTCGCTGGCATATTTTACTGAAAGAGAACAGCATTTTCTCGGCACTCTACCAAGGGTAGCTGTGTTCTAAAAGAGTTTCAATAGGTAGAGAACAGTAGAAAAGTGACTTTGTCCAATAGGAGACCTGTGAGAACCAGGAGGGGAGCAGGTAGCTGAGAGAAGGTTCTACCTAGCTGGTGATATATGATACAAGCTGTTCTCTAAAGAGACCAAAAATATTAAAGCCTGCTGTCTAGAGTTGTGAGTTGCGTCACAACTCACAACTCACAACAACATCCCTTACAATTTATGCTTTCAGCTGTCTTTGTTTTAAATAATGAGAATAGTTTAAATATGTATTGATCCTATAACAGCTGCAAGTATGAAATAGATAACATCTAACCTTGCTTTCCTGCCTAAGAGTCTGTGATCACACCCAGTAGTTCAGACCTAAGATTTACAAACCTAAAGTCTGTAAACTGCCTCTACCAATGCAAGTCAGCAATCCCTCTTATATCTTACAGTCTCAGAGGGTTGCTTGGAGCAGGAAGAATTAAGTGCCCATGACCATAGTTACTTAGGTGTTTTACGTCAGAAGCAAGATGTGAACTCTGGTCTTCCTGACTCTGGTCCTCTAGTTACTTCTGTGTTCTCTCCTATGATCCTATATTTATATGGTGTTTCTAAGAGCTCTGACTAATTCTTAGGTTGAAAAAGAAAGAATCAGTCCTCATCTTTTTTTAGCAAACATTTCTTGGTCAATTAACAATAGTATATAATACACAATAAAAGGAAAGTAAATGCTGAACAAATGGGAGTTGGTCATTTTTGGTCAGGTTCAATTATTACTTTTTTAAGAACACAGATTGAATAGAGAGGCTGAATAATACTTTTTCTGGTTTGTTTTTTTTTTGACCTTCATAAGAACTTTGAATACCATAGCTTACCTAAATGGCAGGGAGAATTTTTAAGAACTTTAACTTGGTCAGCATGTGCATACACACACACACACACACACACACACACACACACACACTCACACCAGGTGCAGTGATTGTTTTAAGTACCAGAAATTTGGCCTGAGGTTTGTTGATAGGACATGTTGGCAGACAAAAGAATACGCTAATTAGCAATGTACCTTTGAATGGTTTTGTGCTTTATGGTGCCACACAATTGTGAAGAGATGCCCCATTTATTCACATCATTTCATCTCTCATTTCTAGAAGTAATTGTCAAACTAATTGTCGGACAGGACTCATTTAAGCTCAATTTATATTTTCTATTCTTAGATGCAGCTAATGTAAGACTATATCTTCATTGTTCAAACTTTCCCTTTTCCCCTAAAAAACATCATTTTGGCATGTGTGTGTATATACTTTAAAAATGATATTATGTTCTGACAGTGTGTATGTGTCCCCAACTTTCTCCACCAAAACTTCACTTTCATTTGGATACTTTTGTTTGGGTGTGGTGTTATGAAGTAAAAAGGTGTCTTAAAAAGTAGTACATACTCTCCTGCAGGCTGATTTTCTTTTCTTTTTTCCTTTTTAAACCACCCTGGAAAAGGAAACTGAAAGCTAAGGCAAAGAGTATTGGCACCACTAAGGCCTAGATAAGATGTTAGAAACCTTGTTCTGTCCACAGTTTGGGAAGTCTGAGACTACCCCCAAATTATGCTATATACATATGTGTATACACACACACACACACACACACACACATATATATGTCTATATATATATATACACACACACACACACATATATATATATGTATATAGCATTGTTTGCACGTTGTCTCTCCCATTAGACTGAACTCCTTAGGAGTATTGACTGGTTTTTACCTTTCTTCATATCCCCAGATATACCACAATAATGGTAAGTACAATATAGTAAGTGTTTAATAAATTCTGGTTGACTTACTGCCTGACTTAAAGGAGGTGACACCCAGTCGTTTATAAATGAAGACACTGAGTTAGTAAATAGCAAAGATCTCAGGTCCTTCAATTCCAAATTCAGTGCTGTTTCCACTTCTTCTTATTGCCTGAACAGAGCCATTCTGGGGCCACTGTGATTCATGAGGGGATGTTCATCTCTTTGCCAGGTCTCAAAGATAGCACTGAGAGCTGCGTTCATTTAGCTCGGGCATTTACTCCATTGTATTCTTTATTCAAGAACTCTTAAAAGAAATCAGAGTGACATGTAGTGTGTGTCAGAAGGAAAAGGGAAGGATTTGGCCCCTCAGGGCGTTTTCTCCCTATCGGGAGGTTGCTAAGCTCAGAATGTTCTTTCCCTTGGCAATTGATTTGAGTGAACTTTTCCTCCCACTGCCAAACATGCCCAACATCAGTCTTCAGCCTGACTCAGTAAGTCCTGAGTGGCCGATGACTAAAGAGGGGTTTGCCAAACCCATTGATTTCTCCCTACTTGTGTGTTCTATATTAGCTTCAGACTACCTCATCTCGAAACACTGAATTAGAGTTCTTGAAACCTCCCAAAGATTGCTATGAGAAAAAATATGAAACTCAAGTCCAAGCTTCTTAACTTTCTCATGTGTCATGGACACTTTTGGGAGTCTGCTGAAGCCTATAGAGCTTTTTCAGAATAATGTTTTTAATTGCATAAAATGGAATACCTAGGATTCCAAATGAAACCAATATTTTATTGGAATATAGTAATCAAAACCTATTTCGTGTTGACTTTTTCTGTTTATTATAAGAATAATGTAGTATATATGTAGTATCAGGGGTCTTACTTAGATTTCTTTCAGTAAAACATTTGAAAACGAATACTGCAAAATTATAATGACTAATCCTAGCTGCATAAAAAAATCTTGAGAAGGTACCCCACTCCCCACTGCTTCTTTACAGTGGTGGAGGACTAGGCATATGGAAGACTTCATATAACATTAGACTTTTTGAAATGACTATAAAAGTTTTATAGAGCTTTTTCCCCCCTTTCTCCTAAAAATATTCTTCATAAGGGATATATCTCTGGGATATGTAAAAGGGGAAAATATACTGGGAAAGTAAAGGGACATGAAAATAAAACATATCAATAAAATTGATTTTAAGAAATAAAGTAGTAATCATTTTTTTAAAAAAAAACCCACTAACAGTATTATGTTTATTTGTTTTAAAAACATCCATCCCTCTGAAGCCACCCTGGTAATAGGCATTTCTGAACTTAATTAGGCTGACCTTTGAGAAGACATACCTATGGTCTCTCACCAAGCCTATACTTGAAGCCTTTCCAGCCTGGGAAAACCAGTCTGAGCTTGCATTTTACTGGCATGGCCTTAGAGAAACTAGGGTCATGTCAATTAGCGTGAAAAAGCAATACATTTCTTAATTTGTAACTTTCCTTCATTTATTTATTAATGTTTTAATACCTAACCAGAAAGAAGCCCATAAGAAATATGGAACTACTCATTTTCACCAAGCAGTCAATCTTAGTGCTAATTTTCTAGATTCATATATTGTTACTACTTATGTTGAAGATAGAAGACACACCTATTAGTGAAAGTGGGATTTCATTAATCCTGGCTATTTTGGCCCCTAAAAGGAAAACAGAGGCAGGTATAGCATACAGAAATATTCACTGGACTTGGAATCTGGTTCTCTTAATTGCTACCTAGGAGACCTTGGGTAAATCACTTAACCTCTTGAGGCCTCACTTATTTTCTTCACCTGTAAAATGGAGAAACTGTCTTAAGATAATCTCTAAACCACTTTCTAATACACATTAGCTCCTTTAAGAGAGGCGGTTTCCTTTAATATACTCATTACCAAGGTAATCTCTGAAGCAAATGAGTGGTGTGAATTGTTTCTTGATAACAGCACAGAAAATTGAGTGCCAAAATCAACAGCCTATTTCAAAGACTTCCAGGTTCTCTGTAACAATAGCTGACTAAACTGTGACTCATAATCAGGAAATTTCAAGTTGTGGACCTTGTTATCTCTGTTCATATCTGGGATGTGGGAAAGACTGTTTGGGGTAGGCAGTTTGGGAGAGATACGGTTTTGTGGCCACTCACACACAACAGGCAAGGAGTCAATGAGGAAAATTGTGTCTTAGGAATGGTTTTTCCAAAGCATATGCATATATATATATATATATATACACACACACACACACACACATATATATATACATATATACACACACACACATATAAATGTTACAGAAGCAAAGAGAAATACTTTGAAGGTGCTAGAGAATACAACTTGTAATAATAGAATTGTGCTTGAATGCCTGAGGTGAGGATTAAGTAGCTAGACTGATAAAGGATAATAGTTATTTTGAAACTGCATAAAAACACAGCCCTATTTACCAAATGCAGAAGTAGCCAAGCTTTTATCATCCAATCATTAGAGCTGAAAGGAGACGTTGAGGCCTCAACTCTTCATTTTACAGGGGATAAAACTGAGATCAAGAAGCTTGCCCATGGTCACACAGGTAATATATGTTTGTTGTCTCCCTCATTAGACTGTGAGCTCATTGAGGACTGTCTTTTGCCTCTTATTGTCTCCCTAGAGCTTAGTACAATACCTGGCACATAGTTAATGCATAATAAAAGTTTATTGATTAATTAATTATTGACTGCTTGAACCCGGTGCTCTGAATTCAAATCCTGTGCTCTTTCCACCAAAGTGTAACAAAGCTGGCTGTCCTCAGGAATCTGGCATCTCTGTACTGAAGTACAAGAAACCTAGGTGTGGCTGCCTGGTACAGTGCCTGGCATTTAGTAAGCTCTTAATAAACGCTTCTGGACTGATTGACTGATTGGAAGGAACACTTAGGTTTCTTAAGTCATAATAGGGTTTTAGGGGGAGAGGGAGAAGTGATACATATACCACTGCAAATACTCCTAAGAAAGAGTATATTTCCACACCCTCTCATATTGTCTTATAACATTTTTAAATGCTCAGATAATTAGCAATTACATCCCTGTTAACTATCTCAACAGATCAGTACAAGTTGTTTTTATTTTGCTTGTTAATCTTGAATTGCCCGTGTATAACTTATAAATCATAACTTATTTAGAAGACCCTATCACTGAAGTCCTCGACTGATGCTTCACTGTGGAGGTGACCCTAGTTTCTTCAAACTCTTGCCCCAGTAACACAGGCTCTGGTAGGTCTCACCAAGCTGGATTCTGTCAAGATGATTAGTCCATGTCTTTTGTCCAGGGATCCACAGAGAAGTTTGAGGAGTTTAATATTAGCAGGTTAGCCACAAGGTGATCAATGTTTTGGCCATAGCAGTAAGTTGTTTAGTCAACTAGCATTTTTGTGCCAATGTGTAAGAAGATTGGAAAGAAAGAGGGAAGAGTTGGAAGGGAAAGATAATAAGTTTAGCTTTGGACAGGCTGAGTTTAAAATATCTATGGAACATCTGGTTTGAGAGGTCTAATAGGCAGTGGAAGTAAGAGACTGGAGGTCAAGATAAGAAGAGCTTTAAAAGCCAAACAGAGGATTTTGTGTTGGACCCTGGAGGTCATTCAGCCTTTTAAGAAGTCAGTCAGTCAGCAAATATTTATTTATTAAGTCCTTACTATGTGCCAGGCGCTGTGCTAAGCACTGGAGATACAAAGAAAGGTAAAAGATGGTCCCTACTCCCAAGGAGCTCCCAGTCTAATAGGGGAGACAACATGCAAACAATTCATACAGGATAAAATGGAAATATTCAATAGAGGGAAGGCACCAGAATTAAGAAGGATTGGAAAAGGCTTCCTGTAGAAGGTGGAATTTTAGCTGGGACTTGAAGAGGGCTCAGGAATCCAGGAGGGAGAGATGAGGAGGGAGAGCATTCCAGGCATAAAGGACAGCCAATGAAAACATGGAGTCAGGAATTGGAGTGTCTTGTTTGAGGAAGAGTGAGTAGGTCAGTGTCAGTGGGTCAGAGTATCACAGGGAGCGTAGGTATCAGAAAACTGGAAAGTTGGGGGGGGGGTCATGCTTTGAAGGACTTTAAAAGCCAAAGGATTTTATATTAAATCCTGGCAGTGAAAGGAAAGCACTGGAGTTTATTCCACAGGGAGATTATGGAGGTGATATGGTCATACCTGCACTTTAGGGAGATCAGTTTAACAGTAAAGTGGAAGATAGCTTGGAGTCGGTTGAGGCTTGTGATAGGGAGATCAATCAGCAGCTTGTTGCAATAGTCCGTTTGGGGGGAACTGGGGGAGGCAGTTGGGGTTAAGCAACTTGCCCAGGGTCATCACACAGCTAGTAAGTATCTGAGTTCACACGTGAATTCAGGTCCTCCTGACTTCAGGGCCATTGCTCTATATACTGTGCCCGCCAAGCTGCCCCACAATAATCCATTTTTGAGATTATAAGAGCCTGCACCAGGGTGGTGGCATTGTCACAGGACAGAAGGACTTGCCAAATGATTGGATATGAAGGTGAGAGTAAGGAGTGAAGAATGACACCCACCTAGGTTGCAAGCCCGGGTGACTGAAAAGATGATGGTACTCTCAACAGTAATAGGGAAGTTAGAAAGAGGGAAGGGTTGGAAGGGAAAGATAATGAGTTTAGCTTTGGACAGGCAGAATTTAAAATGTCTATGGAACATCCAGTTTGAGAGGTCTAATAAGTAGTTGGAAATAAGAGACTGGAGGTCAAGAGAAAGGTTAGGACTGGTTAAGTAGATCTTAGAGTCATCTGCATAGAGATGACAATTGAAACCATGGGATCTAATGAGATCACCAAATAAAATAGTGTAGAGGTAGAAGATAAGAGATATTATTGAATTATACGTGATAAGTACACACAAAGTACATAGAGATCTTAACATACTTTATGTCTATCTGACTTCAACTAGAGACATGAAACAGGAAATATAAATTGAAATTCTTCTGTCTCTTCCTGAGTTTGGGGATTGAGCTTCATGCTACATAGAACTAAAGTCCTCTTGGGTATATAACATTATACAAGGGCCTGAGGGTCTCCTATAGAGAACATATAAACAGACACTTGGGGGATATCCATAGTTAGTGTGTGGAACCTATATGAAGATCCAGGAAAAGAGACAGAGAAGGAACAGTCAGATAGGTAGGAGGAGAACCAAGGGTGCCCAGTGTCATGAAAACCTAGAGAGAAGAGAGTATCAAGGAGAAGAGGTTGGTCGACAATGCCAAAGGCAGCAAAGAAATCAAAAAGGGTGAGAATTGAGAAAAGGCCATTATTTTCAGGTGAAGTATGATGTTGGAAGCTAAATTGTAGAGGATTAAGAAGACAGTAAAAGAAAAGGAAAGGGAGACGCCTGTTGTAGATGGCCTTCTCAAGGAGTATAGACACAAAAGGGAGGAGAGATTTATATCTGATATATACATAAATGGCAGGGATGGATGGATCAAGTGAGGGGAGACATGGTCATTTGTGTAGCCAGTAGAGATGCACTTAGTATCCAAGGGAACAACGGGAGATTTGTGAGAGAGTAGGGATGATAAAGCAACCAATCTTCTGGAGAATACAAATGGAATGGGATAGCTTGAAGGGCAGAAGAAGAGATGGTTATAGAAGTATCTGTGTGATGTGAAATGAGGAAGAAAACAGAAGAGAGAGTGGTCAGTGAATAGTCTCTGTCTAGTCACTTAGCCTGCCTCAGTTTCTTCATACTAGAAAGTGAGGATAATAATAGCACCTCTTCCCCAGGGTCATCTTGAAGATCAAATGAGATATTTACAAAGTGCTACATAAGTGCTAATTGTTGCTGTTATTAATTATTATTCTAGCAAATTCTGAAGATCTACTCAATTATAAAGGGGTTGAAGATTTGTATCAGTCGAGAGCATACACACTTCCAAAATCACAGATCCCTAAAATAACAAAGAAATATTTCTAGTAAACCTAAGATAGAAGCCTGAGATCTGGTCCGAGAGTCCTTCCCACTGCTTGATTCATACAGATTAGAGAGAAGAGTCACATAGTCCCTGGATTTTCTGAATTGTAGAGTTCATTCCTTAACCCATGATGATACTGGCCTGACTGAGGCACCTGACCGAGACTGTTACTGCTTTGGCAGGTTAAATTTTGTCGTATTATTGTTGTATGTGAGCCACAGATTGCTCTGGCTTCTAGGGTTCAAAATCCTAGCAAAATATAACCTTCCAGAGAACAAGGATTATTTTGGTTTATGCTCTCAGGGTCTAGAATAAAGCCTGGGAGTTAAAAGGTACTTAATTCATGTTTATTGAATTGAACTGAATTGAAAATGGATATAATTATGATATCCCAAAGTCTGAGCTTGCGGTACCATGTGACTGACAATTCAACTAGAAGTTACATGTGGTGACTATTATTATGCAGAGCCTTCTACCTCCAGTCCACTTCCTTTAAAGGCATAGTTCTGTCTTCCAGGAAAGGATCCAGGAAGTGGTTGACATTTGGGTTCTTTTTTTCTGGAACCCTCTTGGGTATAATAATATAGAATTGAGAAGAGATAAATAGATGTAGCCTAGCATTCTTGGAAAGTTTGCCTTGTAGCCTTCTGGGAATTTGTCCAGCCTGCTTTCTGGGGGGAGGATGATCCTGCTAATAAAATACAGTTAGGGGAAAAGTAATTATCTAATATCTACTTTCTCCTACAGAAATTTCTGAGCAGACTGAATATTTCATTAAGCTACCCACTTCATGAAAATGTAAACAGAGCAATACCTTGCTTTTTCATGCACACCAAGAAACCACAGTTTGGGCTCCTGAGAGCAGGTGCATTTGCTTTCCCTTGCCTCCTTTTTGGGAGAAGCTTTAATGTACCACTTCCTGGCAGCATACCAAGTGTTGAAGAGAAGGCCACTCCTAGTTGATTCTTAGAAATTATTCTTCTTCATAGCAAGTAAAAAGGAAGTATTTGACTGGAATAGATAGAAAGAAAAGAGGTCCACTTGTTGCAGTCATTGGATATCACTAAAAATATGCAGAAATATACTCACCGATGGCTTTTTTTCTTCAAAGATCTCCAATAATTTTGATAAAGAATTTTAGGATGCTAAGGGAATTGCTAGAGTATGCAGTCTCATTCTTGACTACACAATCTGTTCTTTATCATACTCATCTATAGTCCACAAAATGCTTTATGTTTACATTACAAATACTACAATGCAGTATAACTATAGGGGAAGTGGTTTATCT
Source organism: Phalanger gymnotis (assembly GCA_028646595.1). Classification (NCBI taxonomy): domain Eukaryota; kingdom Metazoa; phylum Chordata; class Mammalia; order Diprotodontia; family Phalangeridae; genus Phalanger; species Phalanger gymnotis. The sequence goes on along the minus strand of CM053622.1, from coordinate 621,650,415 downwards.
CTCCTTTGTTATAAATTTAAATGTTAATGAGTCAATAATCCAAAAAGTATGTGCAATTTTATCTGTGGTCACAAATGGGGGCTTTTGGAGAAGCAAGAAATCTGCTGACTGCATTCTTACATGTGAAACTTTAAACTGACCCTTTTTCCGGAGGGCTAATGCAATCTTTCAAGCCAGAGTGAATGTCATAAATAAATTTCTTCATATTGAAATGTTTGCAGGAAAACGAAATGAAAGGCTTTAAAATGTTGCTAATGTTTCTAAGACGTCTTTTGTTATGTCTGAATTCCCTTTGTTACAGCCTAATTCTGCTTTTGCTCAGACCCAGAGTGAATTTCTAAATTGAGTTTATGTCATGGTCTGCTTTGATGAAAATGATGGATGTGCCAAATTCAGCCTTGTGCTTTCTTTCACCTGAGACATAAATGCCAACAGTGGGATGTTGGACTCAAAGATGTTATTTCCACAATCAAGAAAAGGGAACTTTACCCATTGTTTAAGAGTTTGGACTTAAAACATAAATATTGCTATCATGGTCATAGAAGGTGCTGAACTATGAGCATTAAGGTTATTTGTCTGCAATGGCAACCATAAGATAGAAAACAGAAGGGATAGAGACTCTTTGTGTTTACTTCAGTAAACAAAAGCACCTTTGGATTCATGAGCTGAGATCTAGGATGATTGGATCATATATTTAAAACTGGAAGGCACGTGAAAAGCTGTTACTCCAGCATATTGTTAATATATTGTTAATGCAATGAGAAGATCTTTCCCATCTATTAATGGACCCATGTGACCTGAGTCACATGAGTTTGAGTCACATGGAGCCTGTGGTGGGAGGAGCTTACTGAATGGGTGGAGAAGGAAGGGGTGGAGCAGGAAGTGAGACAGAGCAGTCAGATCTGGGAAAGAGAGAGCAGGAAGAGGAAATAGGGGGAGTGACAGAGGGAGTGATTTTGCTTAAGAGAGTTTGTTTGTGGGAAGACCCTAACAAAGGGAAGTCTTGTGGATATTGGTGCTCTCAGCAATGGTTACCTGTATAGACTTCTTGGTTACTGTGATGGATTTCTTTGTTGCTCTGATGGATTTGTATTTCTGGTGTTGGAATAAATGTTTTGGTTTCATCTTCCACGGAGAGAGTTTGTTATACTTTTTGATTCAGAACTACGGCAGCATATTGGTAGCAGCCCCAGCCTCTGTGGATATTGTATTGGCGCTACCTCCAGCCCTTTCGTTTTCCAGATAACTTATCTGAGGTCTGGAGAAGGTAACTTGACTTGCCCAGGGTTACAAACTAGCAAATGTATGAGAGAACAAGTCTTTCTTGCTCTGAGTTCAGTGCCCTTATCCACTATATCATGTTGCCTCTTTTGGATGAATTTTAAAGATTGAATTTATAAAGATGAATTTCAAATATCCCTGTGATATGGCTATTATTCTTGACCTTATATTATACATGGGAGAAACTAAAACCCAGTGGAGCAGAGTTATTTTCATTCATCATTTAATATAGAAGCGAAGAGAAATGAATAGTCATAGTCTATAACTGTGGGAAAGTTGGCCTTGTGACCTTGTGGAAATTTGTTCACACTGCTTGTGTAGGAGTATATCAATCCTGCTAATGATCTATATGTCATTGTTTAATATTCTTTGATGGGGGGAGAGGGAAGAGGGATTATCTAATTTCTACTTTTTCTTTATTTTTGAAAACTTTCAGATATGTATAAATATCAACAAACATGACTTTTCATTTTCTTGGGGTTATTTATATTTGTCTTTTGTTCATTTAAATTTCCATTCATTTGTGTCAATTCTGAGTAACTGAAATTGAGACTTGTCCAAAGAGCAATGGAAAATCATGATGGGAGTAAATAGGTTTCAATGCCTGAGAAACAAGGAATTAGGAAGAAAGAGTAGTATAAAGGATGTTATAAAAGAAATGTACAAGTCAAATCAACAAGCATGTCTAGGTATCAAACATTTTGTAAGTACCCACTTTGTACCATACATTGTGCTAAGTACTAGGGATACGAAAAAGGAAAAAATAGTCCCTGCTCTCAAGAAGTTCACTGTCTAATGGTGGGAAACAACATGCCAACAACTATGCACAAACAGTATACAGAGAGGATAAATTGGAGATAATCTTGGAGGAAGGCACCAAGATTAAGGAGGGCTAGGAAAGCCTTCTTGCACAAGCTAGAATTTTAGTTTGAAGAAAGCCAGAGAAGCAAGGAGGCAGAGATGAAAAAGCAGATAGATTCTTCATCTGGTGAGAATGAAGAATAACTCATGTTCAGCTTGAATGCCATGTTGCTATCTTCACAATGTCAGAATATAATAAAAAGTCCACCTATTGTGTATACATTTTGTGGCAAATCTGTAGGAGGATATGGACAAGAGTAGTCCAGGATGTGTAGCCATGTGTAAGCACCTAGGATTGTTATGCTATTATAAGGATCCTATTATAGGATCATTAAGAAGTTAAAAGGACCTTAGGGGCAATCTAGTCCATTCTTCTCAATTTACAAGCAAGAAAATTGAAAAACCTGGAGAAATTACATGATTTGCCCCAAGGTAACAGTAATAATAAGTGGCAGAGTAGCTATTATATGCCTTCTGACTCCAAATCCAGTGTCCTTTCTACTGTTCCGAGCTACACAGAAGGACTATATGCCATATCATTGAAGGAAATACCCACAGCTCTCTCTGAGTATTCTCTAAATTAAAGATAGTAATTAAGCATACCCATAGTTGACATTAATAACAAGCACACCAAAATATCCTATCATCAATTGTCATAGCCAAAGAAACTATGAAGAGTGATTTTAAAAGATTGATTATATTATATTTATGGTTATAGAATTTTGGAGTTGCAAAAAAATTTAAAGATTATTTTCTCCAGTATTTCCTCAAAAAAATGTAACTGTGGGAGCTTGAAATATCTTCATAGAACCTAAAAATGTTGGTTTGAATGGAAATGTAAGGTACATTTATAATAGATATAGGATTACACATTACCTTTAAGAGCTAGAAGGAATCTTAGGGTCATCTGTCCAATCTTCTGGAGAGAGCAGTTTCAGTTGGGCAAAGAGTTCAGAAACGAGACTAAAGAGGGTTCAGAAGAGAGTGAGGGTAGAGAAGTAGAGGTTCTAAGTTTAGGTGGGTTCTCTTTGAGCCTTTTTTTTCTTCTTTTTTCTTAACGTGTGGTGAAACTAAGACACGGAGAGGTTAAATGACTTACCCAAGGTCACCTAGTAATCAACTGCTTAATCAATCAGTCAAAGACCAAGCATGTATTAATGGCCTACTATGTGCCAAACACTGTGCTAGATGTTATAGGTACAAAGGCAGAAACTAAATAGTTCTAGTCCTCAGAAGGTTTACATTCTTTTGGGGAAAAGCACAGGTATATACACACACATATACATGTATATGTATATGTGTGTGTACACACACAATCTTCAACTTTTGTGGGGGCAATGTTCCTAGAAAATGGCACAAAAGTAAAAATTGCAAATGTTGATACATTGAACCTAAGGGAAATAGGGAATTAAGTTCCCAAGATCACCAAAAACCAAAAAAAATCTTTCACTAGAGATTTCTGGAAATACAGTTTTCTGCAAACAATTCTCTATTACAAAATGATAAATTCTGATAATATGTACTTTTTCTAACACAGTAATTGTGAAATAACCCATTCAATGCAATACACATAATAAAATTGGTAACATGCAAAACATTTTTTTCTTGCTAGTAATTTTCTAAAATTCTGTGATCTTTTGTGCTAACATCTCAATTTTAAAGAACAAAAAAATGATTTCAGACAATATTCACTTTTCATAATACATGAAATCTATGGTGCCATAAATACTATAGAGCAAATAAAATTCTTAAAACTAAAACATTTTAAACCTGAATCTTACCTTCCACCACGTCAGATGGCAGTGTGAGGGTGTAGTGCTGTATACTATATACTATTGCAAACCTCACTATTTGAGCTGATCTCTGAAAACCAAGGGAGAGGTTGCTGGGATATAAGTTGCTGCTATAGTAACATTACCTCCAACACTCCTTCAGGGCTAGTGGATGGCATTGGACATCTTGAAAGATATGCCAACTTGAAATCATCCATCACTGACGGCTGCTTCACGCACAGTTTGAGATCCCTAAGAGTGTCCTAGCCAATAGCTGTTATACACGTTCCTGCACAAAGTTTATCTAACGCCTTTATTTTCTCACTAAGTATTACTGACTGCCCACTTGGGCTCAGTGCTCAAAGGACTTATACTACACTTTGGGAGTATAATTGCAGCACAAAGCTTGAGTTTTAAAGGCACACTGAATATAAGCAAGGAATGTATAGGGAGCTCTTTACAATGGTACAATGTACAAGACCAGTGAAGAACCTAGTAGGATACCAGTCACAAACTTGCACATCTGTTTTTCATTTTTTTCTCTACACAAATGTATGGGGTTATAAAATTAGGCTACTAATAAAATCACCAGAATGCTTGAAGTCACAAAAGTTAAATGTGAAATTTAAGAATTGACACTTTGACACTCTCTCTCTCTCTCTCTCTCTCTCTCTCTCTCTCTCTCTCTCTCTCTTTCCCCCGCCCCCCGCTATATATATTTATGTGTGGGTAGACACATATGTGTATATATATATGAGGTACATAGGGTATTATATAGTACTTCTGGGATTTGAATTTAAATCCTCCAAATCTAATGCCATGAGAATAAGGAAATTAAGGCTATTTTTATTACGAAAAAATTTTTACTCATAATAAGTATTGAATGCTATACTGTTTCAAATTTAAGAGAGAAGACATCAGTATTAATAATAATATTAATATTTTTTTCAAAAAACCACTGTTCAGGTGGAAGAAAATACAGCACCAGGGTTCTGAGGATGAAACTTTAGGAACACTTATCTAGCCTAAGTCCTCTGCCTACTTCTCAGTAAAGAAAGGGTTGGTGAAATTAGTAAAGCATTTTATGTATGTGTAAATTAATTTATGTACTCCTAAGGACATTTAAAAAGATGTCATTTTGGATGAGATTGCTGTTCTCTCTAGCTCAATGTTCTCTGTTAGATAACAACACCAACATTTCATGGAATTTTAGATTTAGCTGCTGGGAAGCTCCTTAGAGGTAATTTAGCCCACTCCCTTTATTTTATAGGTGAGGGAAATGAGGAACCTCTACTTCCTCAACTCTCACTCTGTTCTGAACCCTCTTCAGTCTGGCTTAACTCTTCACCCAACTGAAACTTCTCTCTTCGGTTATCAGTCTCTTGATTACCAAAACTAATGCCTCTCCTCCTCTCGTTGTGGCTCACCTCTCTGAAGCATCTGACATTTTTCACAACTCTCATCTCTGTCTTTCTTGTGACATTGCTCTATCCTGGTTCTCCTCTTATCCAAACAGCACAATAATTGTGAAGAACCCCAAGGCTTTACCTTGAGTCCTCTCCTCCTCTCCTCTCCTCTCCTCTCCTCTCCTCTCCTCTCCTCTCCTCTCCTCTCCTCTCCTCCCTTTTCATCCTCTCTTTTGCTGTCCTCTACTCTCCTCTCCTTGCTGTGGTGAGGGTGTTCTGCCCAAAGGAAGGTAAATTTTGACGGCTAAAAGCTACCTAGTTAACCTGGTGTTTACTGGCTAGATTTCTTTCTCAAAGACCAAGCATGTATTAATGGCCCACTATGTGCTAAGCATTGTGTTAGATGTTATAGGTACAAAGGCAAAAATTAAATAGTTCATTACTTGGCCCTTAGAAAATGCTTAACACATTTTCTCTCTATCTGTCTTGAGGCAATGAGTTCCCTATGTTGTATAAATTAGTGTTTAAACTACTATCTTTTGAATCGGATGGAGCCCATCAGGTATATAGAGGATTTTCAGCAGAGAATATATTAAGTTCAATTAATAAGTAATATGTGCTGACTGAAAAATGCATGCTTTCGGGGAAGATTGGTTTCAAAGACATCTAAGGAGCCACAGAATGTAGATAAGTGCTTTAGGGGAAAAGATGAAGAAAGGGAAGAATACTGAGCAATTGAGGAGGAGGTGTAAAGATTGAAGACTGGATTTTCACTAGCAAAGGTAGGTGCATATGTTGATGAGAAATCATGCAGATGGGGAGGGGAATGGCTTATAGTAATGAATGAAGTTGGGCCACGGCAGGGAAAAGAAAAAAAGTTTGTGCTTATGAGTAGTATTTAATGGTATATAGCTATGGCCAGGATCATCCAAGTTGAGTTGAGTTGAGTTGAGGGACCACTCCTTCAGTGAGCATACTAGGTGACCAAAAAAGGAAAGAAAAAAAAAGGCTGTATCAGATGCTTTTATCAAAATGGACTCATGTTACTATGTGTTTTGGGGAAGTGATCATGGTTATCAGTAAAGAACCCTTGCTAACATTTGCTTTAGAAAATACCTGATAGTTCTTAGTCTCTGTGTTCTCCTTATATAATGATAATAATAATAATAATAAGTAGCATTATTATATAATAACCAGCATTTAGATAGCACTTTAAGATCAGCAAAGTACTTTACATATATTTTATTGATACCCAAAAACAACTCTGTGAGGTAGGTCCTATTATTAACCCTAATTTATACATGAGGAAATTGAAGCAGAGGTTAAATAACTTGTCCTGGGTCACACAATCAATAAACATCTGAGGCTGGATTTTTGCTTAGATCTTCATGACTCCACATCCATCACTCTATCCACTTCACCACCTCGCTGCCTAATATCCCCTAAGCGTTCATCTTTCTGGAATAAAGATCACTATTTTTGGTCCATTTTATGGAAGTCACTATAACCCTTTACTCATTTTCGTCTATATTCCTGGTGTCTTGTTCAGGCTCATGATCGACCATTCATACACGGTATAATATTCTGGATGCATCATGGGTTGGTGAAAGGGTACATTTTCTGTTTTGTATATAATCCCTTCTTGATGATAACATCATTTTGTTGATCACTTTTGGCTACAGAAAGACATCAGGACATTCTCTTCAGAAAGAAACCTGCCATGCCTCTTAAATTCTTTTTTTCTAGATGTTATTTAAAAAACTGCAAACTCAATTATGGCAAAAATCTCAATTAATTGAGATTTCATTAATTCAAACAGGCCTTGGTCTGATTTCATCATTGCAAGCATTTGATAGAGTAAATTAAAATGTCAAGGGGTAATGTTGAAACTAATTAAGATAGCGAACTTTTCTTGAGCCCCTGAGAGACATGAAAGTACCTATTTATACACCAAGAATTGATATGCTAATTGCAAATAATTCTTCTCCATTCATTAAAGCAAATCCCTCAAGGATCTCCACTGAGCAATACTTCATTAGACTAGTACTAATTACTATGTATATTTCAAAGTAATAGAAAACATTATAAGACATACAATTTTGTAATTCGATCAGGACTTCCCCCCAAGTTAGCCTGTAAGATCAAGCCTTTGTTGGGGATATGCAGTAGCTGAGGGACTTTCAATAGTTTCCTTCTACCTTCTAATAATTCAAATCTTCCCCTACCCCCATAATACCCTAAGATATTTTCTTAGGTTGAAGTTGAATATGTGTTTAGACTAAACTTTGACCTGTTAGTTTTTTAAAAAAAATATTAGTAATGCAAAGCAGGATGCCAGAGTGGATAGAGAGCCATCCTCAAAGTCAGAATACATAAATACCACTTATATCTCTGATACATATTGGCAATGTGGCCCTGATCCAGTCATTTTACCACTCATATACCCAGGGCAAGTATCTAATACTCAAGTTTCAGATTTGGTGCTGATTTGGTAAATCCCACACTGATAAAATCACAGCTTCGACCAAATAATGGCAATAATTTCAAAGTTTTAATAGTTATAGCCTACTTGTTTCCAGTCTCCCTACACCCCTCTTTAGTTCATCAGTCCTTTGTAAAACACTGGCTTCCCCACTATGTGTCTCCTAGGCTATTTCCGGAGTTCTGCTTTCTGTCTTTTTCTGTCAACTTTAATGCTTCCAATTTTTTATTATATTTCACCTGGTCTTTTTCTATTTTATAACACATTTCATGTTTCACTTCTCAAATATGACTCTTTCTCTTACCATAATCTCTTTATTTTATTAATAGCATATTTGACTTAATAGCATCAACTCTTTTTCATCAATAATTTCTATACTGTCTTACCCTACAGAAAAGGGAACTAGGCAGAGCATGTTCCAATTGAAGTGGATAGTAAAGCTACCATTAGCAAAGGTTATTTTGGTCAGATAAGCTAGATTGGACCAGACTGGACCTGGAAGATAGAAGATACCAGACATGTAAATTTTAATAGTGGGGGAGCATGGCAGCAATAGGGGCAGCTAAGTGGCACAGTGGATAGAGCACTGGGCTTGGAATCAGGAAGACTCATTTTCTTGAGCTGAAATGTGGCCTTAGACACTTATTAGCTGAGTGACCCTGGGCAAGTCACTTAACCCTGTTTGCCTTAGTTTCCTCA
>CM053622.1:621477786-621641414 GCA_028646595.1 Phalanger gymnotis | reverse complement strand
CCCTCTTAAGTCATTAATCTACACCCACACAGGTTTCACACCTGATAGGGCTTTGGGCCTGGGGCTTAGCACTTAACAGCTGAAAGTACTTCCACTCAAAAGAAACAAAAGCCATGCTAAGGAGACAATTTTGCTTAACAACACACTGGAGTACTGAGTCTGAAGTCAAGAAGACTCACCTTCCTGAGTTCAAATGTGGCCTCAGACACTTCTTAGCTGTGTGATCCTCGGTAAATCACTTAACCCCGTTTGCCTCAGTTTCCTCATCTATAAAATGAGCTGGAGAAGGCAATGGCAAACCATTCCAGTGTCTATACTGAGAAAGCCCTAAATGGGATCATGAAGGGTTGGACGCAACATAAGATGAACGAAGGACAATAATCTAGCTTCCATCTATCTTTCTAATCTTCTTTGCTATTGCTCCTCTTCCATTCTTTCTGATCCATTTGATATGGTATGATAGCCATTGCCTATCAACATTCCTCTCTTGCCTCCATCCCTTTGCATAAGTATGGAATGCATTCCCTCCTCACCTTCACCTATTAAGTTTCCTTTATATCACAGTCTTCCTGCCCTCAGACACAACACTCTATCCACTGGACCATTTAGCTGCCCATATAGAACAATGGTTAGAAGGAATAGTAGGGTCAAATGATTCTCCCAGCTCTCCCACTCCCCATTTAAGGCACTGATAAAATGATAAATAACACGGGGCTAAAGATAATATCTCTGGGGCTTTCTACTATAGTCAACAATGAGCCACTAATGATGGATCTATTTAACCATTTTTGAAACTTTACTTGTAACATCATTCAGCTCACTTCTCTCCATTTTGTCCACAGATACCGTGAAAGACTTTGTCAGAGATCATACTAAGAGAACTAAATATGTTAGATCCTATCCTCTAGGTGTTTCTGATATAAACCATCCAATACAAAAGCCATTTTCCTCTTACTCATTGTTAGCAAAGAAAATACTGTGAATAACTGGAATATTATTTTAAATTCTATGATCATTTATTTTGCACAGAGCATACACGGTATAATATTAATTAAGGTGGGACTGTTTTTTTTACTATTTTCTATTTTGGAGCACTTATTTAATCGAGTGCCCTTGATGAGTGCGGCCTTTATTTCTTTGATTAAATTAGGAGTCTTTGATGACCTCCTTGCCCCAAGGAAAAGCCTGGTTTGCATGGGTTTGAGTCCCATGTTTGTGACACTTTTAGGTTATGTGGGTTTGAGTTGCACATCATGATGCCCTTTGACCCTGAACAACATATATAAACCCAGAGGTTGGCATTCTCCCTTGGGGCTCTCAGTCACTGGAAGAGTGGCATGTGACTCTGGGTAGCCATTTTAAGAGCCGCCCTCCAGCTTGTAAACCCAAATGTTGATGCTTTCTTGGTAACTATGAATTGTGATTTAGTCTGTTTATATTGTGTATGTTTGTAATTTGCTTGTATTTGCTCTGAAGCTCAAGTTGCTGGCTTTTCCTCCTGAACTAAGTGAATGATATTTGTATGTGTGATTAAAGTAAGATTGTTAACCCCAAAAGTTATTTTCCTTAGTAAAGCAGATCAAAAGAACCTGTGCTGGCAGCTCTTGTTGCTGGTCTTGTTGGGTCTTATGCCCTACAACAGCTGCTAGCAAAATTGTTGCTACACAGGGTGAATAAGACCTTTATAAAATGACTCAAGTAGAATGATTATACCTCAATGTGCTAGATTTCATCTCTCTTTGTACCTATTCTACTCCCTCCATTTCCCCATTTCTCTTATTATAGATACATAGGCAATAGGGACCAGATTTATAATTTCATGGTTTTAGGGAGCTCCAAAGTGAGAACATCTCTCTACCAAAGCATTTTCTACAATTTATAGTGTTAGAGACTTACTTAGGCAGAGGGGTCAAACATAAGGCCACATACTCCATGCCCCATGGTGTTGCATAATACTCCCCAGTGCAGCAGGAACCAGATTAAAATGTAATTGGAAAATATTTAACAAAACAAATTAAAATGCAATAAAATGTAGATAACATCACATTTTAAAACTAAGTCAACATGCAGCTAGCAGGGTAGCTTATGTAGAGATTAGTGGCCTCCATTTTCTATTTAAATTGGACAGGACTGAAAAAGTTGTAAAGTAATCTGCCAGAGGTCACACAGGCATTACATATCAGAGGCAGATCTTGAATCCAGTTCTTCCTGGCTTTAAGGCCGCTTGCTATCCACTACACTAGGCTTCCTCTCATATTAGATATACTTCAATAGAAAACTTAGGAAGATTCAATGTAATTTAATTCAACAATGATTTATGAAATACCTATTTTGTACCTGTTGCTGTGCTAGACACAGGATACCAAAATCAAAAGAAGAACAGAACTTGACCTTAAGAAACAACATTCTACTGTGAAACAGTCAGGGCACAACATGTATGAAGATAAGGAAATGCGGAATACATGCAGAATAAATACAAGGAAATCAGAGTTAAATGACTTGCTTGGGGTCACACAACTACTAAATGTCTGAGGCCAGATTTGAACTCGGGTCCTCCTGACTCTAGGGTTGGTGCTCTATCCACTGTGCCGCCTAGCTGCCCCATTCTTAGTCTCTTAATTGCTACATTAGGTGCCCTTTTTTTCCTATTCATCCTTCTCAACCTCTTAGAAGTATTTGACAGTGTTGGCTATTCCTCCTGGATACCCTCTCCTCTCTGGGTTTTCATGGGTTAGCACTCTCCTGTTTATCTGTCTGACTTCTCCTTGTCAGGGACTTCTCCTTTGCAGGGTCATTCATATCTCACCCTGTAACTGTGGGTATATCCCAAGGTTCTATCCTTAGACTTCTTCTCATCTCTTTCTAGACTTTCTCTTGGTAATATCATCAGATAACAAAGTCTATTATTACGTCTATGATGACAACTCCCAAATCTACATATCTAACTCTCTTCTCTCCTGAGCTCCCATACCACACCAAGTGCCTATTTCAAACTAGATGACCCAATATACATTTCAAACTCTGTATGTTCAAAACTGGATTCATTATAATTCTCTTCAAAACCCACCCCTATCCTAAATGCCCTATTTTGATCCAGAGCACCACCATTTTTATAGTAAATTTATAGTTACTTTGGTGTCATCCTCAACTCCTTACTCGGTTGATAGGCATTTACTAAGCACCTACTACGTGACAGGCACTGTACTCGGTGCTGGAAATACAAAAGAAAAAAAAGACAAAAGAGAGTCTCTGCTCTCAAGGAACTCCCATTCTAAAAGGGGAGACAACATTCAAACTATGTACAGACAAGGTATATGAAGGATGAATCAGAGAGAGTCAATAGGAAGAAGGCACCAGATTCAAGGGGGAATGGGGAAAGGCTTCCTGCAGAAGGTGAGATTTTATCTGAGACTTGAAGGAAAGCAGGGCAGCTGGGAAAATCAGGAGGCAGACATGAGGAAGAAGAGAATTCCAGGCAATCTCTATGTCCAGCAACATCTCACAATCCAGCCCCATCTCTCTGCCCACATTGATGCCATCTTACTTGAGGTCATCATCACCACTTACCTAGAATATTGCAGTGGCCTCATATATGTATGGAGGATGAAATAGAGCAGGGAAAGATGAGGTACAGGCTCCTCATCTTTCCCTGCTCTATTTCATCCTCCATACAATTGCCAAAATAATTTTCTCTAAAGCATTTCTGAACATGTTCTTCTTCACAATAAACTCCTGTGGTTCCATATTGCACCTAGAAACAAATGTAATCAAAGAATAATTCTATCTGTTTAGCAGTTTAAACCCTTCACAACCTGTCTCCATCCAACCTCTCCAAATTTATCAAAAATGACTACCTTTCAAGCCACTATAGTCTGGACCATTTCTTAATGTTTATCAAACATGATATTCCAACTCCCATCTCTATCCCTTTTTGTCTGTCCCTCTGCACCTTTGTCTCTTAAAATCCCTTGTTTCCTTTAAAACTATGTGCAATTGCCACATTTCCTGATCTACTCAGCTGCTTGTACTCTTCCCCCAAATGATCTTATGTCAATATGAATAAATTAATGGAAAAGCATTTATCAAGTGCTTAATGTGTGCCGAGCACTGTGCTGAGCAAGATAAAAGTAATAAAATAAAAACAACCCCTGTTTTCAGGGAGCTCACAGTATAATTGGGGGAGAGAACAACAAAAGAAAAATGAGCTGCAAGGCATCCATCCTCAGTCTACAGTGGTGGTGTAGATGGCAATGCCTGGAGGTCCTTGGATTACATAGATAGGGCAGGTGACAACGGTATTGAAGGACTGCAAAGTATGGAGGGCAAAGAGGTGATGATGCCTCAAGGTTTTTAGAAAACAATGGGCAAGCAGATGGTAAAGTGGTCATCCATGAGGAATGGAACTATTGATTCTTCTCATCTAAATTTAATTAAGCAGGCAGAGGGAAAGAGGGATACAAGGGGGAAGGGTGCCTCTGGTTGTGACAAGTCTTCCTACTGCCCAGGCCTATGAGATGATTTCTGGGACAGCAGGGGCTGGGGTTTAACCTGGAAGGGATATAAGGGTGTAGGGTGGCCCAGGTGTGGCTCCCTCCTCCAGATAGACCATAAGCTTCTCAAGGGAAAAGACTTCAGTTTTGGTATCGTATCTCCAGTGCCTAGGAGCAGCATGCCTGGACATAAAAAAGTGTTAATAAATTCCTATCAATGAAAGAAAAGCAGTTGTTAGAGGTATGTATGGCCATTGAAAATTTTAGAGGAAACGGCTCCTATTTTTGTTGTGTGGTATGAGTTTGGGTATACTCCCCTGGGCCTAAATAGCTGGAGGCCTAAAAAGATACTAATGACTGAAGTTACTAATGTCAGTAGCCAATATCTTAGAGGGCAAACTGTGTTTTCAAAATGAATATAGCTCAGTTGCCCCCAAAGGAGCATTTCTAAAGCTCTTAAAAGCAAAGGGTTTGAAGTATTTTGCTTCATTCCTAACACATTAAACAACATTGTTTCTCTCTTTGGGAAGCCACTGCCAACTATGTCACATAGAGGAATCTGCAGTTACTTGATAAAAAAATTTAGTTTAAGCCATAGAGTAAAAATGACAAGAACCAGAGACTGCCCTTCTCCACTTGAACTTCCTGTTTTGCTGTGGGCTGTGTTGGGTTTGGGGCAGCCTCTGCATTCAGTGGCATGGGGAGGCCGCAGGTCCTCTGCAGCCCGTGAGGCCTGCAGCAAGAACAGGCTTGATTCAGAAATGACTTACCGGGTTAGAGGGAGTCGCCTGCTGCTTGTTAACTCCTGAGGTAAATGAGGAATGAAGCTGGGACTTGTTCTGTTTGTTATCTAGCACTTTTCCAAAAGAAAACATATGCTGAATAAGGATTTCTTTATTTCGAATTCTCTGGTATCACTGTCATTTATGACAGCTCAGAATCCCACGAACACTTTACCATGTTTTTTGCTACGGATGCATTTTTGGTATTAAGATTTTCCAGACAATTCAGGATCTAGTATTTGGGAAGTGGGGCTGGGGTGAGGAGGCATTGTTGAGGACCTCAAAAGACTTTAATATAAAAATGTTCTTATTCTAATATAAATATTTGGACTGCATTTGCTATTTCATTTCACTTTAGGAATTGAATCTTCTATAATATCCAATATTGAAGCATTTAACTATTTAAGCCTATATAGATTATGATAATACCTATGATGGAAAACTGTTTTATACATATATATGTACATATATATATATATATGTATGTGTGTGTGCGTGCATGTGTGTGTGTGTGTACAGGAGAAGATTGTCGGTATGAGTAAGTTTTTGTTCATTTTGAATTATATTTTGCTAACACTAGAGAAAAATGGGAGGGTAGAAGTTCTGGGAATGTTCAGCAGACCCCAGGAACACCAGTTATTTGGTTGTTGCAACATTTTTAAGAGGAGTGGTTATTCTTATCTCTACCATTTTCATGACTCCTTAATTTAGCAAAAGAGTAGTAATCCTTCATCACTGGTAAGGAGCAGCATGGCAGAGCAGATAGAGGACTGGACTTCAAATCAGGAGAACCGGGTTCTTCTGATGCTTGTAAGCAGTGTGATTGTAGAATTAACCTCTCTGAGCATCAACTTCCTCATCTATAAAATAGAGATAGTATTTTAAAACTTTATTTCACAGGGCTGTCAGAGGCAAAGTGCTTTGTAAATCTTAACATGCTACATAATTGTGAGTTATTTTTTTATTGCCAAAAGAAAATATCCTTTCACAATAAACCATTATTGTCAAAGGAAGATTTTTTTCCTCCTGGCTCTGCTCCTGACTTTGCAGACTTCAACACCATGCTTCACCTACAGTTTTACCCTAGAACCTGCCTCAGGACCTGGGGCCTCCTCACCCTGAAATAACCAACCATCCCTGCAGTCTCTCCACCCTGGAATTTCATGCCAAGCTAGTCTGCTTCTGCCATTAGGGAGTTCTTGAGGCCTCCATTTTGTGAAGGGCCGGCCTTCATTCCCTTCCTGCTCTGCTCCTAATTTTCTGACCTCACCCTCCCCACCCTCCCCACCCCCAACCCTGCTTTTCATTTCTATTGTGTGTTGTCTTCCCTCATGGAAACGTAAGCTCATTGGGGATAGGGGACTTTCTTTTTGCTCGTATGTGTATTTCCAGTGCTTAGCACAGTACCTGACTCAGTAAGACCTTAACTGCCCAAATGCTTGCTTCTTTCCATCTTTCCATGGGACTGGGGGGAAATTAATTTGTTTTAATGACTTATGTTGTGTCGTCCTTCCTCACATTTAGACTGCTGAGTAAAATGTTCAAATAAGTAAATAGTGGGGAATCAGAGCGTGGAAAAGGAAAATAGGAAGATAGGAAACTAGTGATGGGGTAGAACAAAGGGAAGAAAAGTGACCTTTGGAAGCTAGCTATTGAGAATTGGGTTTGAATGTGGTTTTTTATTTGTTTGTTCTGGTTTTTGGTTTTGTTTTTTTTCTTTTTTGAAGGGAGGCAGGAGGTCTGAACTTGTTATTTCATGAAACTCCTGGAGTAGAAACTCTATCCATTAATAAAGATCAACAACTTGTCTATAAGTTTTAGTTTTAGAGATATGGTACCTGGGGTATTGAGAAATTAAGTGATTTGTCCATGGTCACATAGTCAGATTATATCAGAGGTAGGATTTGTACCTGGCTCTAAAGCCGGCCCTTTATCCACTATTTCATACTGCCTCTCTTAACTCCTTAATTTTGAATTTGAGGAACATATGACAGTCCTTAGGAAATACTATGTGTAATAGAAAATGTCATTATAGGATGGAAGAACACAGCATTTGTAGCCTTGGATTCAAGGGTTGGTGAACATCAATGGGACTTCACAGTGGTTTCAGTGATCTCCACTGTGTGCTACTTCAAAGAAAGTTATTCTTTCTGTCCCCTCCTCTTGGAATGTCCTATAGCTATGGGGAAAAGGCAGAAGTCTCAGGGAAGGAAGGAGGCACATTTTAAAAGCATCTCCTAACCTTTTGCTGTACTTTTCAATATGGCCTGAGCTGTAGCCAAATACAAACAGTGGTGAGGTGAATTGAGTTGCCTTCCCCCAACCCCCACACCCCAAGACTTGGCACCAGGCACCACTGGCTACAGGAACCAACCACAGCCTACCTTTCCTCCCCAAACCCACGTATTGGATCACAGAAAAACTGAACTGGCAAGTGTCAAGACACGCTGGCAGCTTGGTTTAATGAAACAAGCTTTCGGCAAAGTCAAGAGAACTTGCTTCTAATCCCAGGGCCCTAGCTAACAAACTAAGTGAAACTTTGACATTCAGTGTCTCTGGACCTCCATTTCTCCTTTTTATAAAACAGAACCATATCAACTGATAAGGGTAGGGAGCAGGGTATGCCCCTAAATAGAGTCTCAAAGAGTGTGTTATAAGGCCCTTCTTCTAAGAGCTATAAGGTCTTAATACTTCATTTCCTCTGAACTAGACTATAAAAAGACTACATTATTTCTAAAGGCAGCAACTACATTTTATCCTTTTTATTCTTCCATTTCATCTAACAGTGCCTTGCATGGAGCAGACACTTAATGTTTTGTTATAGTTGTTGCTGTTGAAATAGCTATTGATTCTATAAGCTGTTCCATGCAAATCTAACATAGCAGGGGGTGAAAGAGGAGAAAGACATTTCCTGCGTTCTCATGAAGGTACTAAGGCAGGGGGAAATTTAAATAAATTATCTAACATACTTTTCTTTAGCTATCAGCCAACTATCTATTTAGCTATTTGTATCATAAAATCATTTAATGATTTTTTTTTGCAGGGGAGAAGGCAGGGTAATTGGGGTTAAGTGACTTGTCCAAGGTCACACAGCTAGTAAGTGTGTCAAGTGTCTGAGGTCAGATTTGAACTCAGGTCCTCCTGACTACAGGGCCGGTGCATTACTCACTGTGCCACCTAGCTGCCCCCTAATGATTTTTTTAAAGAATAACATTTTATTTCCTTTGTAGATTGTATTTCTTAGCTACCTGGATGATAACATCAACCTCTAAAACTTGAGAAATGCCCACTGTTTTCAAAAGCTTTGTTTTGAAATCCATCCACAATTTAATCAAATAGATGAAAAGTTATATATCTTGAGCTGTGAGTGAGCTGATATGGAATTACAGCTGTCCTATTTGCCCCTTATGGATCATAGATCGTTGTCATTAAGTTTGCAGAATGCATTGGGAAATATTCCAGAGTTATATGACCCTTTAGATTCACATGAGCAGAAGGGGATTGAAGATCTTTATTAGAAAATTGATCTTCGGGAGATGAAGAATTGGCAAGGTTTTAACTTCTTTCCACAATTACAAAATTATCCAATCAAATAAAAAAGATTGTAAATTTAGTTTTTTTAATAGTCATAAGGCAGAAGAATAGATAGAATGTATGATCATTGTGTATCCTGAAGCCAAATACAAAGTAATAAACAACTAAGAAATATATATGGGGTTATTAGCAACTTTCTGATTTAGACTATAGTGTCTCTTGACTGATAAGATAAGCAGTACTTTCCTCTTTAGGTATATGCATATTAACTTATACATGAGATTGTCTTTTTGAGGCTGACAAAGTATGTGTTAAGGCTTTTCGAATGGTGATACAAATGAAAGAGTACAAAGTTTTTTTTTTTAATTTGTAAATGAATGTAAGATGAATTCGTAAGTGATTTTGAATGTTAATCTTAGCGTCACCTCCTCTTTCTTGGTTAAAAAGCTATCTTTCTTTCTCCTTTCCCTTGTCTCTTCTTTATCCCTGAGTTATCTCACCCCAAATAACTTTAATAGTCACAAATCTTCCAAACTAAGAACAACGGATGAAAGCTGAAAAGAGGAAAATTTCGGCTTGACATAAGAAAGACTGCTTCGTAATTAGAAGTGTCCCAGTGTGGAATGCTCTGCCCCAAGAGGTGGGGGTTCCTCTTCATAAGAGAGCTTAATGCAAAAGACTGCGTGACTACTTGTTGGACGCATGCCTTTGGAGAAGATCCTTGTTCGGGTGTGGGTTGAACTAGATGTCCGTTAAGGTTCTTTCCAACACAGAGTCTGTGATTTATTCATCTATTCATTAAGTGGACACATATTATATTCAAGATCCTATGCCGGCTGTCATGGGGGACGTGAAGAGGAATAAGATGTGCAGTATAAAGAACACTGCATTTAGAATAAATTCAAATCAACAAACCTTTATTAGGCACCTGCCATGTCCCAGGTACTGTGGCTGAGTCAGAGGAACCTTCATTTGAATACCAGTTCTACCACTTAATTATGTGACCTGGCTGGCCATAGGCCCGGGTACAAATCCTATCTCTGACACAATCTTACTTATGGCCATGGCCATATCTTCCGAAGTCCACTTTTCTCATCTGTAAACTGAGGAAATTGGACTGTAAGGTTTCTTCCAGCTCTAATGATCCCATGACATGGCCTCAACGAATTTGACCATTTATGACAGGTCTGCCAACTAAATAGGTTGTTGTTGTGTTTGTACTTTATTTTTAAAGAGGACCGTGGCATCACGGAAATGATGACATGACTTGCAGTTGACTTTGATTTGAGTGAGGGAGGGCTGTGCAAGGTCACCAGCCTCACTTTCTCCTCCAGAGCCATCTGAATCCAGGGACCAGATATTCATCGAGATGGCTGGCCAACTAAATAACCACATTGCTCTGTAGGCCGGGCCCGGAACAATAAATGATTATGGAATAGAATTTGATTAACTGAATTGAGGAGGCAAAGTCAATCCTTAAATAGCATTTGTTAAATACCTCCTGTACGGCAAACACTGTGCTAAGTCCTAGGGATACAAAGAAAGGTAAAAATCAGTCCCTCTCAGAGATCTCACAGTATAAGGTAGGAGACAACATGGAAAAGAGTATGTACAAACAAGATATATACGGGATAAATGGGAGATGACCAGCTCACAGCAAGGGGCATCAGGAGAGGTTCCTTGAAGAAGGACGGATTTTGTCTGGGATTTGAAGGAAGCTAGGAAGGAGAGATGAAGAAGGAGAATGTTCCAGGCATGGCAGATAGCCTGTGAAAATTCCTCGAGGGTAATGTCACTGGATAATTGAGAACATGAAGGGGAGTAAGGTGTAAGAAGACTGGAAAGGTAGGAAGGGGTCACATTAGGAAGGACTTTAAAAATCAAGCAGCTATATATTTGATCTAGAAGAAAGGAGCCGCTGGAATTTATTGGATTGTAGGGGCTGGGGGTGGGGCACTGCAGACATGGTCAGACTCATGGCTTAGGAAGATCAATTTGAGAACTGAGTGGAAGATGGACTGCAGTGGGGAGAGATAAGGCAAGGAGACCAACCAGCAGACTCATGAAATACTCCAGGCATAATGGGATGAGTGTCTGTTCAGGGACATGGCCGTGTCAGAGAACTGCAGGGGCTGTATTTGAGAGATGTCAAGAAAATAGATGGAGGCAAGGAGAGGAAGGCCGCCATTTTTCCTGCAGACAGCATGGCATCGGTTTGTTTTGGTGATGTTGGTTTTGTGTTGTTGTTGGTGGTGGTGGTTGTTTCAGTTTCCTATCTGATATATTAAACCAAATTGTATTTTTTTTTTATTTAGCATAAGACTCATCAGCCTTCACTGACATGTGAGGTGAAAAAATGCAGATATATAAGAAACCAGGGTGGTCAATGCGATCATACTTCTGGAAATTTTAGATTTGGTCTTGGACTAATTCTGACCCTCACACCTTCACATACACACACACACACACACACACACACACACACACACACACACACACACACACACATGCCTTCCAAGATTTGAGCTTGTACTCTGGGGGAAGTATATACCACCCATTGATCGCCTGTCATTCACATGTACATCACGTACACATCACTTGTTAATCAGCTGTACAGTGCCTGACAGGGACCTTAGACCCTTTTTACAATCCATAGGAAGTTGATCCATTCTTTTGACTTGCATGGAGGGACTTTTCCATACCCACTAAGACAGATAAGACAAACTATCAGCCAAACCCAACTGACCTAAAATATAATACTTTTCCTGGGTAACTAGGAGCTCTGTCCAATAGTGGTTAGCCCCTTCTACCTCAAGAATTCCTCATAGCAACTCTCAGCATGACTCTGACTTCTTAAATTGACTCTCTGCACCCCCATCCCCACTTAGAACCCCACCTGTCACACTGAGACAGTCCTGGACACCTTGGGAGCTCAGACCCAGAGTGGAACAGAAACCAGGATACAGCCCCAGTCAGGGATCCCTGTTCACCCAACTGAGACATAATGGCCTGCATGAAATTGCGTTGAGAAGTGCAAACACATAGATGCTGATTCCCTCTTAACCTTGAATCCCATAGGAGGCCTTCACAGCATGCCATTCTAGGACCTTTTCTCTGGAAATCAAAGCCCTGCCCACCAGATGACATGGACCTGACTGGCAATGAACAGTAGCACCTACTGCACTTCCTACCCCCATGATACTCATCATACCACTTCCCCTCCACAAGTACATCACCTGGCAGGACTTTCCACCAGCTTTCCCAGGCCCTGGCATCCTGCCTGAGTCCCTTGGAGTCCCCACTGAACTGATGACATTGACTTCCCTCAGAGATTTGGTCACAGCTACTGGAAGCTCTGCCTACTCTTTGACCAAACAGAGGTAATTCCTATCTCCTCCCACTCTGCTGACATGAACCTGGACTTTGCCACAACAGCCCTAACTCAGCCTACCACGTGGAGATCGATTGCAGGCTTCCTCCTCAGGATCACTGTCTTCCTTTCACTTGCTGATGAATTTCAGAACACTGTTCTCTAGCCTACCTACAAAGGAACTAACTACCCACACAAACATAAGTCCTCATCAGAGGCAGTGGCCACTTTGACAACCACCCACCTGCTTATACAGCACCTGGTCCTCAGCTGCTGGAACAATTAGATTCCCCTGGAAACTTCTGGGAGCCTAAATGACACTCCCTGGAACCGATCCCTGCCTCGACTCTCAGTTGGAGTCCTCCCCACCTTCCAGCAGGATAATGACCCCCAAGAATCTAGCTGTTTGGAAAACTTAGTAGTTGAGAATAAAAAGTCTGATCCTGTTCTTTGCTGTCCCCCAAACTCTAATTATAGGGTTTTAAAGAGAAGTATAATCCAAATGACATCAGAGATTAAAAAAAAACATCTAAGTAGTGAGTTTCAATCCAGAAAAGTAGGCAAGGAATAACCTTAAGTATCATTAAAAGACAATGAAGGAAGGCAGAAACGGAGCCTAAAGATTAGAAGGAAAAAAGTGGTAGATTGAAGAAGAATGGATTATAGGGGGAGGAATAGGAAGGAAAAGATAAAGTTCCTCTCATAGAGTGTAATGTTAAGACACTACATTAAATACCCAGTGACAGAGAATATGGGCAAAAAAAAAATAAATTAAGAGAAAAAAATTTAGACTTGTTTTCTTGAACTTAAAATGGAGACCAGATGTCTATTTTGGGATGTACTGTAACAATGTACTGAAAGATGGTTGTTGAGAAAGTTCATGAATAGATAATTTTTAAGCAGTAAGCTGCAGGACAGGCTGTTTTGTTTTATTTTTAACCCAGTACGTATAGCAGTGAATTCAGTAAATTCCTTTCAACAAGGAACAAGCATAAATCAGGAGCTAGACAGAGTCCAGGGATGTGACAAATACTATGCATTGCATTTTGTTTTACATTTTTACCCAGTATTGAGTAATTAACAGATATAAACTGAAAGATAGCTAATTTTTCTTGCTTTAGTCAGGTCCCGAT
The DNA here is from genome assembly GCA_028646595.1 of Phalanger gymnotis. Classification (NCBI taxonomy): domain Eukaryota; kingdom Metazoa; phylum Chordata; class Mammalia; order Diprotodontia; family Phalangeridae; genus Phalanger; species Phalanger gymnotis. The sequence goes on along the minus strand of CM053622.1, from coordinate 621,628,105 downwards.
GTGTTTTAAAATAAATTGTTTCAAAATCGATTTTTTTTCTTTTAACCATGAAAGTACTTACAAACACATGTTTAGAAGGGAAAACAACATTAAATATAAGTATGGTTCTAAGTAGGATGAGTTAAACCTATGTACTTCAAAACTGGTTATATTCTTTAAGATTGGATTCTCTGGGAACAAGATGAAGAAAAGGAACATACAAAGAAAGCATTAACAATTGTAACCCTATAGGGTCTGGAGAACATAATGATCTCACTCTGAAAATCATCCTCATTGAATAAGTTAACAAAACTGGAAAATCCTGGATCCAGATAAAACCACCTAAAGCAGCATCCAGCTGTGTATTATCATAAAAGTAGTCACATGGATAATTATAATATTATTATAATGGTCCAAATAATTTAATTAGCAAATAATTGTTCTCCTACTATGTGCAAGACAGTAGAAAAATAAAACAATTAGTGAAAATGTGATGATAATAATAATAACTGACAATTTAAAAATACTTCATATTTTATGGAATGCTCATATAGATATCACATCTGGCCCTCCCTCACAATAATCCTGTGAAATAGTGCGAGTATCGCTATCCCCACTTTAGGGATGAAGAAACTGAGGTCAGAGAGTTTTAAATGATTTTCCCAAAGCCATACAGGTAGGAAATATCAGATGCAGTGCCCAAAATCAATTCTTCTGACTCCCCAGTGCAGCGATGCTTTTTCCATTATAGTAGATTGTGTTTATTCACACACACACACACACACACACACACACACACAAGAATAAGTGGAACAAGGCAAAGATTGTTGGACACAAAATGACAACCTGACTTAAACAGATCCTTTACTTATAACCCTCACATATGATATAAATGGCTTCCCTGGTCGTGTTAATAACGGGACTATAGTGTTCTTTTCTTGACTTGGGGTTTCCTTCCTCTCTTCTTTCTTTCCTCCCCTTCCCCCTTACGCCAAAGGGGCCTTTCCCATTTCCCTAATTACAGGCCTCTCTTCTCTCCTCCACCCAATGCTTATCCAAGGCAGGGTCTGCAGTCCCAGGAACATTGGTAGTGAAGGCAAAGAGGTAGGATAGCCATAGTAGCAGTTCTCCTCTCTCCTTTTATAGATGCTTCCAGAGCTACTCATTCTTTCATTCAATAGCATTTAGTAAATACCTACTACGTGCTGGGGCCTTAGGATGCCGAGACAAAAATTGAATAGTTCATTCCCTAACCCCACTTGTGTCTCCGAATCAATACGTCCTGCAGCTTTTGTCCTAGCTCCTTTGACAAAATGCCAGGAAAATTTTTTTTTAAAAAAGGGGAAGCATCAGATTATGTCTAAAGTGGACATTAATATTACTTGGATACTTTATTTACAAAAACACGCCATTATCTAAACTTTGTCTTTCCCTAAAGGATCTAAGTTGAGAGCAGGGGAGGAGGAAAGGTAGGACATTTTCCTTATCAAGGGAGAGAGCTAGTAGACTGCTCTCTCATTTAACTGGGCATTTAAAAGGTGGACAGGGTTCTGGAAAATAAAGATGAAAACTTAAATCCTATTTGTCCTTATCACAGTGAACTGGTTGCTCTTTTCCTTCTTTTGATAGTCATGATAGTCATAGCTTATGACATCAGAATTTTCTTTTTGAGAGTCTACCTTCCCCCTTGGTATGACCTCTTCAGTAGAAGCAAATCTAGGTTGAATGTGTATTAGCCTTCTACTCCTACATTTAAGATGTAGCCTGACATAGAGAGAAATAGTGTCATGTAGTGGAAAAAAGGTGGACTTGTACCAAAAAATCTGTGTTTGAGTCAAAGATGTCACTTATTATCTATGTGAACTTGAATATATGATTTTGCCTCTCCAGCCCTCTCTGATTACTCTTCTGGGAATATTAATATTTATACTTCATACATCATAGGGTTATTGTGAGAAAAGTGCTTAATAAATTGCAAAGTATCACGAATGGGAGGTTTTTGTTTTTGTTCTTTCATTTCCTAAAAGAATGTAAGCTCCAGGAGGACAGGGATTATGTTTTATCTAAATTTTAAATGTGCACAATAGATAAGAACATGGGGCTAAGGGTCAAGGAGACTTGAGTTTAAATCTGGCCTCAGACACTTATTAGCTATGTGACCCTGGGCAAGTCACTTAACCCTGTTTACCTCAGTTTCCTCATCTGTAAAATGAACTGCCCCCCCAAAAAACCAAAACCCTAAATGGGGTCATAAAGAGTAGGATGCAGTTAAAATAACTAAACAATGAACTTATGTCCCAGTACTTACCACAGTTCTTTATTCTACCTTAGCAGGTGCTTAATAAATATTTGTTTTATTTGCGGTCAAATTGCAAAATGTACTTTATATTGATATCATTTCTATTTAAATTATATGTAGTTTGTCTTTTGATGGAGAAACCATTTTTTAGGAAAGTGATCCTTCCTAGAGAACTTACAATGATAATGTGATATAGTTTTGAAACTTTGGTATTTGTGGATTAGTTCTAATCAGTTCAGGAATTCTTTACATTGAGAACATAAGGATGACAGCATTTTAAAGGGCTTTTAAGGCTATTAAATAATCTTAAATCTGATAAATCCCACCTCATCTTAAAGAAGGTCTTTCTAACTGGCAAAGATTTAATACATCACAACAGTCATCACAGGCCACTTGGTTTCAATTTAAAAAAGAGATGCATTATTGAATTCTGCACACTGTTCAATAGTGTACTGATTGACAAAGACATAAAAAACTAAATGAAGAAAGCTAGCATGACTTTTGAGAGATTGATAAATTATAGCATCTAGAAAATGTTAGATACCAGATTCAACTGGAAGGTGGAGACTATTGCAATATTATGAATATGATTGTGAAATCTGAGTCTACCATTCTCAGAACTGGTTTCTGAAGCATTTTCACCAATGCTTCCCTAAAGCCCTACTGAATGTTAGAAAGAAAGAAAAAGGATCATATACAATGAAATCCTGGAATAAAGTCAACCTACATTCATTGTAGGGTTGACCACACCAACAGTGCTTCCTTAGGTTGGTCACAAGAATAGGATTTATGGGAGCAGGATACTTCTATAGACTTGATGTGATGAATTAATATAGCATAATTATGAGCAAAGATGATAGAAGAAAAACTCTGAGGCTATGTCTGAATCCTTGTGCAATGTGGTATAACTGGATGCCTGGGAAAGGAAAACTTATAGACCAGTTTGCATACAGCTATAAAAAATGGAATTGTTCTTCCTGAATATTCTTGGGCCAGCTCTGAATCTAGGAAGGAGGCGGAGTGATAGGCCTTTTGGAAAGAAGCTACAGAAACTCATTAATGTATAAACCTCATTCCTGTACCTTATGAAAATGAATGGTGATCCTGAACTGGTCTTTTCAACCACACCTATACACAAAGATTGTAATTATAATGGTTCAGGAACATCTCTTAAAATGAAAGATGGTTATATATAGTAATAGCCCAACTCTACCCTTCAACTTAATAGTCAAAATTTAGAAATTTCAGCTATCTAGAATACAGATACCAAGCTCAAATGAAAACTCTTTTAAGCAGTGAAGAAAAATAGATGCCACAGAATTTGTGCTGATTATTTTTCTTTTTTTATTTTGATTAATTAATTATTTTTTGGTTTTCAACATTCACTTCCACTAAGATTTTGAGTTCCAAATTTTCTCCCCATCCTTCCCTTCCCCCACCCCAAGACAGCATGCAATCTGATACAGGATCTACATATATATTCATATTAAACATATTTTCACATTAGTCATGTTGTAAAGAAGAATTAGACCTAATGGAAGAAACCATGAGAAAGAAGAAACAAAAAAGAGAAAGAACAAATAGTATGCTTCGATCTACATTTAGACTCCATAGTTCTTTTTCTAGATATGGACAGCATTTTCCGTCATGAGTCACTTGGAGTTGTCTTAGATCCTTGCATTACTGAGCAGAGATGAGTCTATCAAAGTCAGTCATCTCACAATGTTGCTGTTACTGTGTAAATGTTCTTCTGGATCTGCTCACTTCACTCAGCATCAGCTCATGCAAGTCTTTCCAGGTTTTTCTGAAGTTCGCCTGCTCATCACTTCTTGAGAAACAGTAGTATGCCATTACATTCATATACCACAACTTGTTCAGCCTTCCCCCATTGATGGGCATCCCTCACTTTCCAATTCTTGGCCACCACAAAAGAGCTGTTATAAATATTTTTGTACATGTGGGTCCTTTTCCTGTTTTATGATCTCTTTGGGATACAGACCTGGAACTAGTATTGCTGGGTCAAAGGGTATGCACAGTTTTATAGCCCTTTGGTGCTGATTACATTTCAAGAGAAACATGGAGCCCCCACACTGTCCTGATTTGATTTAGAAATGTGGCATCTAGTAAAACCGGCTACTTGACTTCCCTGGTCACCTGGGGGAGAAAAAAATGGAATTATTTACTGTGAAGGTAAATAGCACCAAAAAGTTCTCAAATTCTAGTTTGGATACTTATCTGACGGCAGCTGGGTGGTACAGTAGAGAGAGCCTGGGATTTGGAATCAAGGCAGACCTGAGTTTGAATCATACATACTTCAGAAACTTACTAGCCTCATGACCCTGGACAAGTCACATCTTCTCTGTATCTCTGTCTCCTCATCTGTAAAATGGGTAATAATTGAACCTACCTCTTGGCATTGTGGTGAGAACAAATGAGTTAGTGTATGTGAAATGTTCTGCGAACCTTAAAACACAAAATTAATTGGGTAAGACATTTCATATCTTTGAGCCTTCAGTCCGTCATTTGTAAAATAACAAAAGGCAAAGTGTTTTTGCTAACCTTCAAATGCTGGATAAATGTCAGCTACTTCTACTATAACTTACTAATTGTGTAACATTTGGCAAGGCCTTTAAACATTTAGGGCTTCCATTCCTTCATTTGTAAAACAAAGGGATTGGATTATGTCATCTATAAAGTTCTTTCAGCTAGAAATTTATAGTACTATTGAAACAATCAAGTAGCACTGGACTGTTAATGGCACTCAGTAAGGAAAAGGGCAATTTGGGAGAGGAGAGGGTTTGGGGGTAGAATAATAATAAGTTCTGTTTCCAACATCTACAAGATGTCAGGTTGTAGATTTCTGAAAGGCAGTTGGGAAGATGAGAGCTCAGGAGCAAGGTGAGGACCAGATAAATAGCTCTGGGAATCATCTATATAGAGACTATAATTGAACTCAGAGTAATGATGAGATCACCCAATAATATATTACAGAGAAAAAAGAGAACGGAAGGCTGGGAAATAGTCCTACTTAGTAGTGCGACCTTGAGAAATACACTCAGAAAGAAAATGCTCCTTAGCTGACTAAATTATTGGATGACTTGATTAGTTGTCAACTTCAGATATATGAAATTTTTTCAGCGGAGTGCTACAAACCGATTTGTTATCTGTATTCTCAGGAGACTCAACAAAAAAAGAGGAAAAAGTGGGCCAAAATTGAAGCAGTAGAGATCTTGGTTGAAGATAAAGTAGAATATCCCTGGTAAATGACAAAATCTCTAGAATGAGAGGTTTGGAGGCAAGAGATAAAAATGGCAATAGTTAACATTTATATTGCACCTTAAGGTTTTCAGGGATGCGCAACCTTTCAGTGTTTTCAAAGTGGTCCGAGTAAGGACAAAGTTTGATCACTGTTTTCCTAGTTTGAGCTCTGCAAATTCCTGACCTGGCTTGGTCTGAGCAACCTTCTTGTGAGCTTGTCCTATTGGAATTTGAGTAGACTGCTGCTGGACTCAGCCATTATAAACCAATTGGAGAGCTCTGTAGATTCAGTGACAGAACCGCAGACCTCCAAAAAATGACTCAATGTGATATTTCGTGGACTTCTAGATCAAGACATGGTCTGATATATTTTCTAGATTTGTGTGGAGGGCTTTTGCTTTTGGTTTTAGTTTTTTGGAAGGACTCAGCTATACTTCTTTCTACTCTACCATCTTGATTCCATCTCCTGTTATTCCCACTTTAAAGATGAAAAAACTGAGTTTGCAAGAGGTTAAGTGACCAAGAGCACACAGTTAATAAATGTTTAAAGTAGGTTTTGAACTTGGGTTCTCCTGACTCCAAATTCAGTGCTCTACTCACTGTGTCACCTAGTTGTCTAGAAAAACAACTTCCTGCCTGGACATAGTAGCCCACAGTCTGTCCTGAACCATTCAGAACTAACTAAAGTCTGTACCAGATGATTTTTCTCTAGGTCTCTTTCAGTATACAAGAAAACCAAATGGCCAAAGACTTCACTTCTGCTTTTTTTTCTTCTAATTGGTGTGCTAGTTTCTCCCATTTGATTACTCCTCAGGGGCAGGCAATATGTACCATAATTTTAAAGATTAACCCTTTTAGCCTCTTGAATATCAGACAATTCTGGTTTGAAAAAAATAAAGGAATGGCCCAAGATACTTTCCAATTCCGATAGTGGAACTTCATTCCTGGAAGGATTTTATGGAGTATTCCTCTCTGACATCCAAGAAAATTCTAGCCAAGCTTCAATAGCATCTTGTCTGGGCTGTCAGTTTAGAAGATAAGTGTGATGAGGTCAATAGAGACAAAAATAAATAAATAAAGTCCAAATGGAAGAGAGGGGCCATAAGAATGGTAGGATGCATTTTCAAAAATAATTTATTGATGTATAAAGGGGAAATAAACATTTATGTATGAGGTACTATATGCTGGGCACTGTGCTAAGCACTTTACAAATATTATCCCATTTGATCCTCACAACAATCCTGGGAGGTAGGCGCTATTATTATCGCCATGTTACATATGAGGAAACTGAGGGAAACAGGGTTAAACTGTGCCCAGAGTCACACAGCTAGTAAATGTCTGAGGTCACATTTGAACCCAGGTCTCCCTGGCTCAAGATTCAGCACTCTAGACACCGTACCACCTGATGGCCTTAATAACATCTTTATAAAAAGTATCATGCCTTTATAAAAGCATCATTGTTATTTCCCAACACCCACCCCAGTAGAACCTTCCTTTATAGTAGAAAAGTATGGTTAAGCAAAGAAAACACACAAATTACCCATGTCAAATAGTGTATGTCTTATTCAACATATACAGTCCACCACCTTTCTACTAAGTGGAGTTAGGTACTACTTTTTATCACTTACCTGCCTCATGAGTAATCATTGCATTAATCTGAGTTCTGATGTCTACTAGTTTTGTCTTCCTGGACATTATTATAGTTCTTGTACCTATTGTTCTTTTGGTTGTGCTTATTTAACCCTGCATCAGTTCATACAAGCCTTTCAAAGTTTCTCTGAATTCTTCGTATCTTTGTTTCTTATAACACATAATATTCCATTACATTTGTATATCACAATTTGTTCAGTTATTACCCCATTAACATACAGCCACTTTATTTAGGATCCTCTTCCCAAACTGTATATGTTATTCCATTGCAATCAGTGTTGCCAAGATAAGCTTCTATAAACATATGCCTCTTCCTTTCATGTGCGATAAAGGGTAAATTAAAAGATAATGAACTTTTAAGCCATTTTCCTTCTACACTCAAAACCATCTTTCTTTCTCCCTGTTCCCTTCCCTAGTCACCATATTTACAATTGGAAATATCACAGAGACATGTTGGATATCTTGTTTGAATTGTCTGAGACGAAAAATTCCTTTGAAAACCATAGAACAGATGCCAAGAAGTTAGTCTGCCAACCAGAATGTCATCTTTTAAATACCTTGTTATGGCAGCAATTAAAAAATCCCCAAAACAATGAGCTATTTACAATATCAATCTTCTATCTCAGTGCCAAGAAAATTAAATCTGAACTACCCATGATTACCTGACTCTACTTCAGTGTTCCTGCTTCTCTTCTTGGAACCATGTTGAGTTATTTCCTAAATCATTGTGACCTATGGATCAGACCAATACATTCATTCAAGGTATTCTGAGTAATATGTTTAATATAAGTATTCATTTTATGCCATCGTTTATTTGTTGTATTAAAACAAAAAGAAAATCTCACTACAGCAATGATGTGAAAGGACAGTGTCCACTCTGGCCTAGCTCCCAATACCTGAGGGCAGGAGCACCTGTCAGACAACAATTTTCCAGAACCAGGAACAACCAATAAATAAGACCTGTGGAAGGCCTAGCTTCTTGTATTCCTAGATTCTGGACCCAGTATCCTCCAAATGAGTGCCAAACCAGCTTCCAGCCCTTCCCAGTGTTTCCCTTCACTCCTTTTTCCATTACCTCCCCCATTTGACCTTAGAAATGCTTGGTTTGGCTGTGTGAAAATAATAAAGATAGAAAGCAATTTATTGGGTTTCTGTTGTTATCTTTAAGAAAGGAAATGATTAAATGAGATTCTTCATATCTTTTTTAAAGCAGACATTATATTGTTAAAACCTTGATATGAAAAAGGAACTTACATTTCTGAATAGCTTACCCAGCAATACTTTCTGGTTACAAATGATCTTTAGATAAGTAGAAGAGACTCAGTGATATTAACCAGAGTATTTTCTGTTTGAGTTATAGGATCTTCTTACATAATATTTTGTCACAATTTCCAAAGTTTAGCAGCTTTTAAACAAATATTGTCCTAGGAGTTTTTGCAGATTTCAGTGTTGAATTTCTCCTGTGCTGTTGTTTGTTATTGGAAGGAATTTGGGTACAACAGACTCATATTCTGGAAGTTTCACTGACAAGAAGATACGGCAGAATGAATACCTGAATAACTGTTTTCAGTCTTATGAATGAATGAATGAAAAGCACTTACTAAGTGCCAAGCACTGTGCTCAGCCTTGGGGATGCAAATACTTTCTTTCTGAAATTTTGTTTATTTATTTAGCTTTAGTTTTCAGCATTTACTTTCATAAGATTTTGAATTCCAAATTTTCTCCCCATCTCTCCCCTCTCCCCACCCCAAGATGGGTATAATTTGATATAGGCTCTACATATACATTCATATTGAACCTATTTTCATATTAGTCATGTTGTAAAGAAGAATTAGAACCAATGGAAGAAACCACAAGAAAGAAGAAACAAATAAAAAAAGAAAAAAAGAGAAAGCAAATAATATGCTTCGATCTGCATTCAGACTCCCTAGTTCTTTTTTTCTGGATGTGAACAGCATTTTCCATCATGGAGTTGTCTTAGATCCTTGCATTGCTAAGAATAGATAAGTCTGTCAAAGTTAGTCTTCACACGTTGTGGCTGTTACTGTATACAATGTTGTCCTGGTTCTGCTTGCTTCACTCAGCATCAGTTCATTCAAGTCTTTCCAGGGTTTTCTGAAGTCTGTCTGCTCATCATTTCTTATAGCACAATAGTATTTCATTACATTCACATACCACAACTTGTTCAGCCATTGCCCAACTGATGGGCATGGGGATGCAAATACTAAAGTAAGAGAGTCCTTGCCTATAGGACCTGACATTCTAATACAGAGAAATAATACACTTATGGGAGTCATAGCCAGGGAAAGATGTTTTAGTCTGGGAAGTTTCCAGGATGGTCAGCAGAGTCATAGAGGAGTAGATTGACACATCTTTTTCCATAGCAATGGTTATATTCATTTTATTATAGTTCCCAGAGCAAAGAGATAGAAAGCTTGGTGGGAGGAGATAATGGTAGTGGTAAGGGGCAAGGGTGGATGGTGGGAATATGGATGTAAAGGATGGTCTGGGCTGGAGCTGCTGGATATAGGGTTATGTGTTTGTGCACATTTACCAATCAGCACAGTTCAGTCTCAGGGTAGCAGTTTAGAGATGAATTGATTGAGTTTTCAAAGTATGGTCTCTGGAAATCCAGTGGTCTAAACTATGCAGCAGCAGGGCAATTACAAGACTCCTGGATGGCTTGGTGGTCTCTTTTTTTTAAGTGGCTGTTTTAGGCCTTTCTAAAGTTATTTATTCATCCAGCTTCTTATTTTTGGTTCTCACTGACTTCTTAGCAGAGAGACAGTATGGTATTTGAACTGAGGAAGCCATGTGAAAGTTTCAGCTTGGATCTAAGATTAAAACAATCTTCTATTCAGACTTTTATACAAAATCACATCAGGTGATGCCCCATCCACCCTGACAATAGTGGATCAAGAACAAACAGAAAAATAGACTTTATGGAAGAGAAATCTCTATTTTAATCATTTATACAATAGAATCAAATGTTGTTCTAAAAGATGATGGTGTTCTAAAGGGAATTCCATGTGACTATGACAACCTGAAGGATGATGACTAGGATGAGCAACATCCATAATAGATCTGAGGCAAAAAAGAGCTAGAAGGATATTACTCAGCACCAAACAAAGTTCTGTGAATTTTCAGGCAAATATGGGGAATCCCATATGTGTCCATCATTTCCCCAGAATTGGTAGAAGCCATGGAAACTCTACAACTAGTCATTCTCTTTATTATTTATTAGACGTGTTTTGAATCTTGGACCTTTCAGCCCAAACCCTAAACCCCTAAGTGTAGGGAATCTCCTTTTCTAATCTTCTTAGAATCATAATTTTAAAGGTAGAAGGGACCTCAGAGATCATTGAGTCCAACCCCCTGACTTTAGGAATAGTGATGCTAGAGCTGTGAATTCATTGGTAGAGAGAATTCCCAGGTGAAAAAACTCCCTCTATCAAGGCAAGTCAGCCCCTTCTCTGCAAATTGTGGTCTTAGAGTAGTAAGATGTTGAGCAACTTTCCCAGAGCACATAACTACTACATATCAGAGACAAGACTTGAACCCAGGTCTTTGTGACCTTAAGGCCAGCTCTCTATCTGCTGTACCAGGCTGCTTCTCCTTTTACAAATAACCTAGTGAGATTAAGGGACTTTCTCAGGAAGTAGAAAAGCTAGAATTTGAGCTCAGGTTCTTCTAACTCCAAGCACACCACACCTTTCACTGATTGCTGCAAACTCTCAAATATTTTCTTTGACCAGGAATTAAACCCAAGCCATAGCAGTTAGAGTTCCAAATCCTAAGCATTAGGCAAAAAAAAAGGAATCACTACCCTGACACAACCAATTTTAATTGTTCTTATCTCCAGATTTAGAGAGAAGACTTATGAGATCAGGTGTGGTTAGAGGCAAATCTATGGCTAATTCATTCTCATAGACAGGGTATTGAGGGATCTGAAACCTGCCTGGAATTCATCAGTTCTGGATTTTAACGTACCCCTTTTTATCTCTTCTCATATGAGTCGAATTATCTAAACCCAAAGAAAACTGAGATTCTTCTAGTTATGATTGCAGCAGGTAAGGAGGTTTTGGTTCAGCAAAGAAATGATGTCGGTCTTATTATTTTGGCATTGGGTTCAAAGGACTCCTGTGGTCCAACATAATGGAACATGAATTTGCTTACAAAGTGATGGCCTGGCCCTCTCTCCCAGAGCCAGTCTGGCTAGATTCCCCCCCTCAAGGTGCTAGGGTAACTGGAGAAGCTTGCAGCACGCTTCTTTCTCTATCATCACCTATTCGAACCCCAACTGATGGGGTTATTCCCATTTATTAGGGGAAAACTAGCACCCCCACTTCCATTTGCCACTAAATACCAGGTAGTTTAAACAAAAGGATATTTACTTCAAAGATAAAGCAACAAAAATAAAATAAACATTTTCCCCCAATATCTTCAGTAATACTCTCCTGTCTCTGGGCAACTAGGCTAAAATCTTAGCAGGTCCCATATTAGATTAGTTCCTGTATAGCATCAGTTTCAGTAAGGTCATACCCAAAGATGGCCTTACTGCTATACTTTCATTTACTTTCATTGACATGGATCTTGAAGGCCAAAGATGATGCTTTGCTCCTCAAGACATTGACGCTGAGCTGGCTGTAAAACCCATGGATTCTGGAAATCTGGGATGCTACAGTTCCCTCAAAACCTTTTAAACTCTCAAGGTTGAAGAGAATCCACGATTGGGGCCTGTTTCCAAGAGGCCACAAAATACCATGGAGGAAGAAGCCCTAAGGCTGCACTTCTTAGTGCATGGTCTCTCACTGGGCATTGCAAATAAAAGAATCATAAAAATCCCCAAGAACAAATGAGACAATAAAGGAAATAGCCAAAACTGACAGACCTATTCAGGTGAGTGGGAGGGAGAAAAGGATGAGCTAGAGTCCTGACTTAAATGGATTCTCAAAGCAAATGATCACATGCAAAGGAGAATTGGCTTAAACTTAGTCCAGCCTGGGTGGTGTTTACAACACAGAGTATTTTCTCTACCCTTGAGTCAAGTACTGGGCATATCCTCAGTGTTGGAATGAAATGCACAGCACCAGGAAAGCTAAAAGGGCTCCTGTCCTGTATATAATCTTTAACATTTATCTTACTAAGGAAGGGACAAAGGCACCCCTGTGTATATATAAATTTATTTCCAGTAGAACAAACGTCGGAATTTCCAGTCGCTGGCAAACAGTGCATCCATAGAAATAATATGCCAATTACTGAAGCAAAGGTTCCATGACCAATATAATTATTTCTAAAGTATATAAGTTTATGATTATTAGATTAAATGACATCGTATATAATGAAACAGTATGGAGAGCTTCTTGACAGAACTTTAGCTTTATGTCAAAGTGGCCTCAGTAAAGTCACTTCACCTGTTTTACTTCAGCTTAAATAGCTAGAAAATGATTTAGAACTAGTGTTTTTATAGTTGTGAACCCCACATCAATTATCAATCACTTCTAGTATGGTAGAATATAGTTTTACTTTTGTGATGATTTCTGACCAGTACCTCTCTAATCTCTTATTAAAGAAAATATTTATTATATGTAGACACGAGACTTCTAGATGGTCTACAAACTTTTGGACTCTCTCCTTTCTTACTTGAGCTATGTTTTCATATATACACATATATACATATGTGTATATATATGTGTGTGTGTGTGTGTGTATGTATGTGTGTCTGCATTATTTTTTGCCATCCTTTCTCATGTCCATATTTGCATTGAAATCACTGAATGCTTATGTGCGTGTTGATTTAATTTGAAGGGTTTATGGAGTTCTTCACAGAACAGCTCTACCTACTCATTCTCTACAACAAATGGCTGTATATAAACTGTAACCTCTTCGTGGTTCATGAAACATGACATCTGCAAGTTCTTATCGTGAGCACTACAACATAAGATTAGCAAGCGTCCCATAAAAAAAGGATTTTTCTTGTTCCTTTTGGTTGCGAGGGAAAAAAATCAGTTTAGTCAGTTCCTAGATTTTTCTTTCCAAGGAGAAACTACAATTGCTCTTTTTGTTTACCTGCCACTTTATTTTGCCTCCTGGCTTCATTTCTGGCAAGAAGACTAAAATTGATATGTTTCAGTTCTTTTAGTAATATGTCTACTCAATGGTCACTGGACAAGGATATTACATTTATGATGCCAACAGTTAAGTTAATGTGTACAGATGGTCTGAAACCACACGATTCTTTGCCCTTCCTGTTTTTTTTGTTTTCTTAATCATTGCAGAAGCCAAAGGAGGACTCAGAGATCTGATGGCCATTTTGTATTTTTATTTTGGGTGGGTTGATAGCTAAATAGCTAAATATATTGCCAAATGGTCAGATTATTGGTGATGAGCCTCCAAGCACTTAGACTGATTCTCAAAAAGCATACATGTTCTACTGCCTTTCCATCATTGAAGAATATACCAGAGTTTGTACTTTATTGGCATAGCCTTTGAGAATCCTCAGTCACCTTCAAATCACAAAGAGGGGTTTGAAGTAGAATTTTATGGACTGAAACTGATCAAGGCAAACCCATTGACTTTAAATATTGTTTCTAGGAGTACTTTTGCCTATGAATTTTGCTATTCAGCAACCAGATCCCAGTTATTAACTACTTTTCTTGAACTTTGTCTAATCTGTGAGAGCCCAGGATTACACACCAGCTAAATAAATAATATTTTTTAAAAATTAAATTAATGGCTTATTTCCTGATTGTTTACAAAGAGGAATGTAAAAACCCTAGGAAAAAAGACATATTCTGAACAATGATTAAGCTTTAAAGACCAGAAGAACTCTTGCATTAAATATTTTAACAAGATCTTTAGTCATGCTACCTTATATCTCTGCTAAAAGGCTTTATGGAATCACAAAAGACCTTCCTTCTCAAATCTCCCTCCACAGCCTAAACCATTTCCTGAAATTTCAAACTTTGTTAATTCCTTTGGGTTAAGATCATGTCTCTGGAAAGCAGCTATTATCATGAGAAGGAAATCCTTTATTACATTAATATATATCAGTAAACTGAAGGATGACCATAAGGGAGTTACAATTTGCTAGACAGGAAGAATGAAAGAAGTAAGCAGAATTGAGTGAGATAGCAAATTGGGTACTTTGGTTTAGCTGGAAGAGAGTGCTAAGTACCAAATGAGAAGTGAAAGTATTGGTCTGCAGAACAGGAGACCAAGAGATAAGAGGCCTGAGGACAAACTTTACCTACTTTAAAAGTTTGCCTAAGGTTTGACCATGGGAACGACCCAGAATTCAGTCCAGAGTGTTGCACGTAGCAGGCACTTAAGAAATGTCTCATTTTGCTTTCTTTTTTAATTAAATCATAATTTCTTTAAAATTTTTAGTTTCTTCTTGTTGTTAGTCATTTTCAATCATGTCAGATTCTTTGTAACCCCATTTGGAGTTTTCTTGGCAAAGATACTTGAGTGGTTTGCCATTTCCTCCTTCAGCTCATTTTACAGATGAAGAAACTGAGGCAAACAGGGTTAAATGACTTGCCTAGAGTCACATAACTTGTTGTGTTGTGTTTGTCCTTCGTTTTCGAAGAGGACCATGACATCAGGGAAATGATGATATCACTTGCAGTTGATTTTGATTTGAGCGAGGGAAGGCTGTGTAAGTGTCAGAAGCCAGATTTGAACTCAGGAAGATGATTACTACTGACATTAGGCCTGGCACTATATCACCTAGCTGCCCCAAATTTTAGGTATACTGTAGAGTTCATGAGTCTGTGTCCTACTGGAACTATTTGTAGTCAGAGGTTTGAACCCTGATTGTGTCATTTATTACCAGTGTGTCTTGGGACAGGTCACAACCTCTATAGGCTTCCAATGTGTAAGATGAAGGGGTTGGACTATAGGACCCACCAAACTGTGTTAGAATTGCCTAGTTCACCCCAGTGACTAATTAATGCTGCAGGCAGAATTTAAGAAAAGAGAATTCATTACTAGAAGTGGAGCAGGGCCAGGATAATATTACCACTGTGTCCCTATCTCTAGAACTATCTCTCACCTTTTCATCGCGTTTCTTCAGTGACGGATGAAACAATACAACACTAGAGTTTAAAATGAATAATATGCACCAAGGAAGTGAGACAGGTATGTAAATAGAAGGACTGAGGAAGGGATAAGCTAATGGAATGTGCAGTCTATTAATTAAAGCTGCTTTTCAAAATGAACAATCTGTTGTGTTTTGAGAACTGTTATCGGTACTTCTGCATTCTTGAAACACTCTCTTCTTTAGTCTGCCTCTAACAGATGTGGGCTAATTGCTGTGAGTTAATTGAAAAGGATTGTTTCCTAGTTGCCAAGAAACAGAGATTTCTGACAATATACAGCCCAATATGCTTACAGATCAAGCTTCCTGATTTTTCTTTCAGGGTTTAAGAGTATATGCTGCCATAATTCAGTTGTCCCCTGAGAAGTCCAGCTCTAAGGTGGAGGTGGTGAAGCAAGTTTCCACTACAGCTTAAAAGGTAAGAATTGGATCTAGAAAGCCTTGACTTTGTTCCCTGCACATTTTTCCTGTATCACTGGAATGCTTTGGTTTTGAAAGAATCTATGTATTTAAAAGGAGAAGGTTTTTGGTGTTTGGGGCGATTTTTTTTTTATGGCAAGGGAGACTTTTCTGTAAACTTGTAATCCTTTGATTTTCTGCCACTGGAAGATTCTGGGAAGAATAGATAGATGTTCTGACAAAAGTCTGTTTGTGCTGGCATAGTTTGGAGGTGTTCTAAGAGTTTGTTCCTTGTAAGTTTCTGGGTGGCAATAACACATATACCAGGCAATCCTGAATGCATGTCAGGACTAAGATATTGCAATCACTGCTAATAACTATTTTAGTATTTATATGAATAGTGAGTTTGTGGTGCTTAGAGAGATTGTGACATTTATACATATTCTTTTTTAATTAAGAAAGGAGAGTTTTGACTGGGCTTTGTGCATTCTCACTTTTTATTTCTATCTGCCAATGCATTTTTTTTAAAATGTCGCACTTTATCTCTTTCATTTTCCAACTGCCTTTTCTACTCTTTTGTTGGTTTTGGATTCAATTGGATAAATTAAGAATGTAGTTTGTCATGAGTTTAGTTCTTTCTTGAAAAGTAAAGTTGAGACATTACTAGATTAGACATCTGTTCTCAATATCAAATTTCCACAACATAAATGGCTCTTATGGGGTGGCAGCATAAAGAAAGTGCTTAAAAATGTTGTTTTGAATCCAGATTTCTAGAACGGTTGTCTCCTTTTTCCTTCTTTCCTCCCTCTTTTTTTTCATTCCTTCTTTGCCTCTCACCTTCCCTCCTTCCTTCTCTCTTTTCTTCCTTTCTCCCATTCTTACATCCCTTCCTTCCCTCTTTCCCTCTCTCTCTCTCTCTCTCTCTCTCTCTCTCTCTCTCTCTCTCTCTCTCTCTCCCTCTCTCTCTCTCTTTTTCTCTCTCTCTACCCCTCCTCACTTTACCTCACGTCCCCTTCCACCTTCCCTCCCCCCCCCTCCCCTTGCTCCTTTTCCTTTCTTCTTTCCAAATTTACATTTGGGCTTTCTCCCTCTTCTGCTGGTTGCTGAATGCTCATCAACATTTTAATGGTCCAAGCAAAACACACTAATGAAATCAGGATTTCCTTCTTTCCTTCATCCATCCTTCCTTCCTTCCTTTTCTTCCTTCCTTCCTTCTTTCCTTCCTTTTCTCCCTCCTGCAACATACTTTCTATCTTTTTAATCTATCTTTTCTAGTATGATAAATCCAGTGGCTAGCAATTCTTACAAAATAAATGATGCGTGAGCCAACAAGTGTCTAGCGGTATTATTTCAAGCCTGAAAATATTAAAATTCAGAAATTTTACTTACCTGTGCATAGGCTTAAGTTGTGTTCCACATGCCTAATAGATGCCTATCTAGACTAGCATAAAGTTGATGAATATTGGACATTGAAAGTGAATGTCAAAAAAATTGTACACAGAACTATAGTTTGAATTACTATTTTTGATCTACCTCTCCAAGGTCACAATGACCTGTCTTTTCCTTGACGTTTTTCTTTTTCCCTTGGAATATATCTTTTGAGAGTAACTCTATCTAAATGTATGGAAAATATCCAAATACGAATGGGATTTTCTTGGTTTGGATCTTCAAGCTACCTACGTGTATGTATGTGTGTGTGTGTGTGTGTGTATATATATATATACACATATATATATTTATATATATATATACACGTATATATGTGCATATATATATATGTGTGTGTACATATATATGTGTGTGTACACACACACACACACACACACACGTATGTCCTGAACACTCACTATGATTTGTTGTGGAAAGAGGTTGTTGCAGCAAGTCCTCATGTGATCATATGATTTAAGTTTCATGAAAATGATCTCTAAAACTCTGTGGACCCAGTTGAATGAAATAAGCGTGATGAAGCAATCAGTGTACGTGAAAGGACACTGAATGTGCTCTGCCCAATGTTTACTTTACGCTGCCGAGCTAGAGATTTTTCCTTTCTTGAATTCGCTAGAAATAGCAAGGTTTAACTAGTCTGCTAACAATCACAATACTATCACATATCCCACTTGGTCTCAAAGCACTGCTTCCAAGCCTCAGAAAGCAGTAATTTGAACTAGCTTATCTGAGCATATACACAATTTACTTTTATAAATATGAAGTTTTGTTGTTACCCAGTTTATTTTTGTTGGTAGCATGTATCTGTTTCCAGGTAAGATGTTATCAGACTTACATTGTTTCTTTCCTCACTTTGTCAGAAGGCCTGATCTTTACCTATAAAGAGAATTTGGCTACTTCCAGGGCGCTATGGCCCCATAAAAGTAGCCCTGCCAACATTGTTTCTGTACAAGTTCTATACTTATGGTGGGAAGACTTACTTGCATTTTTTTTAATTTAATATTTTATTTTTTCCTTAATTACAATTTTTAATATTTGTTTTTTAAAAATTTTGAGTTCCATATCTTCTCCCTCCCTCCTTCCCCAATCCTTCTTTGAGAAGGCAAGCAATTTGATATAGATTATGTTCGGTTATGCAAAACATATTCCACATTAGTCATCTTGTGAAAGGAAACAGACCCCCCCAAAAATAAGAAAAATAAAGTTTAAAAAATGCCTCAATATGACTTGCATTATTTTTTCCATCTAATAGTATTTTTTTCCAATTACATATGAAGACAGTTTTCAACATTCACTTTTATAAGATCTTGAGTTCCAAATTTTTTTCTTCCCCCCTCTTGCCCCCCTTCCTCCCCCCTCCCCAAGATGGCAAGTAATCTGATATAGGTTACACATGTATAATCATATTAAATGTAGTTCCACATTAGTCGTGTTATAAAAGAAGAATCAGAATGAAAGGGAAAAACCACAAGAAAGAAAAAAAAGTGAAAATAGTACATTTAAATCTGCATTCAGGCTCCATAGTTCTTTCTCTAGATGTAGATAGCATTTCCCATCATGAGTCTCTTGGAATTGACTTGCATTATTTCAAAAAAAATTATTTTGAAAGATGATTTCTGACAGTAACTGTCAGTCTTTAAACCACTTTATTACTTGTGATTTAGTATATAAGGATGAGATGATTATAATACTAATAAAATTATATATAAAATAGATATATTATATCATGAAAGTCCTTTGCTGAAAAGATCTTGTTTCCCAACATTTTCAAGCCTTTGGCAATAAATGTATTTTTAACTGAGATTTATTTGATCCTATGGAGAAAGTGCTTCAAAAAAGTGTTAAAAAACAACAACAATTCAGTGATAGTATTAATGTAACATAGCACCATACAATTCAAGATAAGTCAAGTTGGACTTTACTAGTAGTCTTAGTCAGTTCAGAGAGCATGATGTTCATAATGTCATGGAAACAAACATACTTGGAAAGGACCTCGGAGGTCATCTAGTCCATGGCTGTTTAGCCTTTATCTGAACAGTCCCTCCACTTCTAGGAATGGAGAGCTCACTACTGAAAAATGCAGACAATTCTATTGAATGAGTGTTCTAATAGCATTGAACTGAAGGCTTAGTCCCTAGAACTTTAGCGCCTTGTTAGCAGTTCTCTCCTCTGGAGCAACATGCAAGAATAAGTACACTCCCTCTTCTAGAAATGTCATGGAGGTAGTTGAAGATCACTATGGTGTGTCACCAAATCTATTCTCCTCTATGCCAAACCTGCCCAGATCCTTCAACTGTTCCTTGTACTATTTTATCATCTAGCATCTGCTTAAGAACTGCCATTGACAGGGAACTTTGTAAACCCATCCCATTATGAGACACCCTCAATTTCTTAGCATTCCCTCTTCCTAATAGTTGATATTTATTTCCCTTTAACTTACTATTCCTATCCTCTGGAATCAAATTCTCCCTGTCTACATGATAGCTCTTGAAATGTATAAAAATCGTTCTCTTGTCCCAGGAAGTCTTCTCCAGACTAAATATTCCCATTTCTATAGTTGCTCTTTATATGACGTGGTTTCCAGGCTCCTTGTTGTCCCAATCCTCTCCTTTGGATACTCTTTAATTTTTAGTAGGCCTTTTAAAACATGGTACCACAAACTGAACAAGATAGCTATAGCTAACATGGATATAGTGCTCATTACATGCCAGGCAGACACTGTGTTAAGTGCTTTACAATTATTACCTCATTTGGGCCTCATAACAACCCTGGGAGATAGGTATTTTTATTACCCTCATTTTGCAGATGGGGAAACTGAAGAGGGGAAAGGGCTAAATGACTTGCTCAGGGTTACAGAGCTAGTTCATGCCTGAGGCTAGATTTGCACTCTGGTCTTCCTGGCTCCAGGCCCAGTACCCTATCCCAATGTACCACCCAGCTGCCTCTACCCAGACTACTAAAAAAATCTAATTTTCTAGGGCAAAAAAATAAATAAATAATGCTATTAGTGGTCAGGCAGGCAATAAGCATTTATTAAGCAACTATTATATATCATACACTAAGCCAATCTTTAGACGTATAAAGACAAAAATAAAATATTCTTGTCCTCAAAGAGCTTACATTTTATTAGGATGACATGTTCATGAATGAATATATTCAAGTCACTTGTATACATATTCTCCCTGTATACACACACACGTATATGTAAAGGGTATCCCTAAAGTCTGGACACATAGGCAAAAATGCATATTTTGAAATATTAACAGACCTTAGCCCCCTTGACTTCTTTTTCTGTGGTATGCTAAAGGAGAAGGCGTACTCAATGAAAATAACAGATGCAACACTCTTGATTGAACGCATAAAGAGTGAATGTGCTAAAATTGACGGCAATGTGGAGTTACTGCATCAGGTTCACGTGAATCTTGCAAACGCATCAACTTTTGCATCACAAATGATGGAAATCATATTGAAAATATTATTTGTTAATATTCCAATTTGAAAATTCATTCATTTCATTTCTTGAAAATATGCATTTTTCCTATGCATCTAGACTTTAGAACACCCTGTATACATGTATATGTATATACGAGTCACTTGTATATGTATGTATTCTAACTTCTTTATTCTCTAGCTGTTTCACTAAGTCTTTAAGTTGGGAAAAGTTGCCAGTCTGTACTAGTAGAAAATCTTTTCACACCAGGAGTTTCCTACACCATGAAATCACAGGCCCATACTGTTTCCCTCCTTCCTTCCACTCTCCAAAAAAGCATTACCTCTTTCCTTCCAGGTTTATCTCATCCATAAATGAAAAGAACAACTTTATCTCCATCTAAATCCGAATAAGAATGTTGGATTATATTGGGTCTAGTATAGAATCCAGCAGTATGGTTGATACCAACTCATAAACCTTTCTGCTTGATACTCATAAATCAACAATCATTAGATGAGGTTGTTTGACTATCTATGAATTTGTTATTTTTATATCTACATTTCATCATATTGTTCATAAAGATATCATAAGAGACTTTGCCCTATGTCTTACTGATATCGAGATAAACTATGACTGTGATAGCCCTCCGATTTGCCAGTTTAAAGGTTAACTATGCCATGATGCACTAGGGGTGTATAGGATGTTCAGGGAGGACTGGCATCTCTGGTGTGAGAACTTCCCAAGCTCTTTTAAAGACTGCTCATCCACCTTCAATGTCCACCTTCATTCAAGTCTCACCTCTGTCTCCAAGAAGCTGTAGCATGCACAGTGGCCATACCCCAGTAAAACCATCTCAGCAGATGGGCTAAACCAGGTCGAGGGAACCAAAAGGCCTCAAACTTGTCAGTGAGTTAGGGAGATGTCTACCCCAAGCAAGTGAAGACTTTCTCTGGCAGAATGAGAGTATGAGAGTATGAGAGCATGAGAGCAATTTGTTCTAATGGCCATGAAAGTGGTGAAGCAGGTGCTTAGAGCTTGGTCAAACATCAAAGATGCCAAGGTTATCCATTGTATCCCAAGCCATTACCAGTAGTCTTGACTTTGTCTTGCCACTTGACTTTGATGACTCTGGAAGAGAGAGTGAGGCTATCAACTTTGCACAACTCTGCCTCTCTTAAATCCAATTCATGACCAAATCAGCACATCACCCCGTGATGTCATTGACCCCTTTTGAAATGCAGGACAAATACCTGGCACCATGAATAGAGCACCAGACCTGGAGTCAGGAAGACCTGAGTTTAAATCCAGTCCAGACACTTACCAGCTATGTGATTCTAGATGAATCACTTAGCCTCCGTTTGCCTCATCTGTAAAATGGGGATAGTAATAGCACTAAACGCCCAGGTTTGTTGCAAGGATCAAATGAGATTATTGTAGAGTGCTAAGTACAGTGCCCGGCATATAATAAATGCCATACAAACATTAGCTATTATTATTGTCTTTGCTACTATTCTCCATCATGGAGAAAATAGAAGTAAAATAGGAGTTGATTACTGCTGCTTTCCCTGAATATGTTCCATCTTGACAATGTTCCTTTTAAAATATAGAGCCTACAACGGTACACACTATTCTAGCCATCGTCTGACCAGCACACGGCACAATGGGACTATTATCTGACTTGTTCTCAACACTGCATGGCTGCCTCAATGCCGCCTGAAATCACATTAGCTGTTTTTGAAAGACACATCATACTGCTGACTCATAGTGAACTTATAATCAACTAAAACCTCAAAGGCTTTTGTACATGAATTGCTGTCTGGGCACTTCTCCCTGATCCTGCACTGCTACTGTCAATTTTTTGCTTTAAAGTTGTGTAATGAATTTACATTTATCTCAGTTAAGCTGTCTCTTCCTAGTTTCTGCCCATCATTACCCTGGAGGATCTTTTTAGTTTCTGATTCATTAATAATCCTTCCCAGTTTCATGTCACTGCCAATTTGGCAAACATATTATTTGTATCTTTATCAAAATCATTGATTAAAAAAAAGTCAGTTAAAACATAGGCTAGAATTGGGCCTTCAGTATGACAACAGAGACTATCCTCTCAGTGAACCCTGCAAAGTGAAAGATTATTCAGTTATACAGTAGTTTTTATGTAAAGATTATAAGTTACTAATCTATCCAACTATATTATCAGACTATATCTCAAAATGCCTTGATGAAACACAAATATACTATGTCTACATTCCCCTAACTCACTGTTTTATGAAGCCTGTCAAAAAGTAGAAATGAGATTAGTCTAACAATGACTTATTTTTAGTGAACCCATGCTGGTTTTCAATGATCACCACACCTTTCCCCAAGGATTACTATCAGGTTAGCCAGTTTAGTTTTAGGAATCCCTCTTCATCTTCATTTAGAGATGGATACAATGTTGGACTGTGTATAATAATCTAGCATCTATTTCATTCTCTATGCTCTTTGGAAGATCATGAAAAGAGTTTAGTGAACACTTCTACAAAATTCTTTCAGTGCCCTGGGATGTAATTATTCTGGTCCAGAACACTTGAACGTATTTAGAGCAACTAGTTACTCTTTTACTAACTTATTTATCTGTAATGAATTTGTTTCCTCTTATCCATATTTACTCTATTCTATTCCAGTCTAAAGAACAATTTGTTTAGCAAAGAAAATAGAAGCAAACTAGAAATTATGTAGTTATTTTTTTTTCTATTTTCTGTTATCAACTTGTTGTGTTTGTCCTTTGTTTTTGAAGAGAACCATGACATCAGGGAAATGATGACATGACTTGCAGTTGACTCGGATTTGAGCGAGGGAGGGCTGTACAAGGTCATCAGCCTCACTTTCTCCTCCAGAGCCATCTGAATCCAGTGACCAGATATGACTGAAGATGACCCAGGATGCATTGGGAGACCCTGGCCCTTTTAGGCTAAGGCCTTTTCATGTACTCACTTTAAGTGAGATAATGCACATTCAGTGAATAGGCCTCTTTAACAAGTGAATCAAGGGATGGCCCCTTAAATTAGAAAAAAAGAAAAAAATCAAGCTGGGAGGGGAAGACCCTCAGGGTTCCTGTTCCAAAGAGAACTGAATGGGCATTACCTCATTCAAAGTGAGTACATGAAAACTTCTTAGCCTAAAAGGGCCAGGGTCCACCATTGCATCCTAGCAACTTAGTAGCATGATAGACAGAGGAGGTAGCACAATGGATGTGGCACTGGGCCTAGAGTCATGAACACCTGAGTTCAAATTCAGCCTCAGACTCTTTCTGGTTGTGTGATCCTGGGCAAATCACTCAGCTTCAGTTTCCTCATCTGTAAGATGGAGATGATGATAGCACCTATATCCCAGGGTTGTTGTGAGGATCAAATGAGATATTTGAAAGATGCTTAGCACAGTACCTGATATGTAGTAGGCATTATATAAATTATTATTATTAATTATACTACCTACCCCAAGAAACAGGTCTCCTTCCCCACCTTGTTTATTTTGTACTCCTCCCAAATAGCTCCATTCATTCTTCTTCATGTTTTTCACAAGCTTTGGTTTATAGGATAGCAGATTTAAAGATGTAAAGTTTCTCAGAAGCCCTAAAGACCATTTTATAAACAAGAAAACTGAGGTAAAAAGGTTAAATGACTTGCCTAAGGTCAAACAGGTAGTAAGTGTTAGAAGTGACATTTGAATCCTGTTCCTCTGACTCCAGACCCATTGTTCTTTTCACTGTACCATGAGTCCTCATTAGTCTCTGTGACACAGTTTTCCATGTCCACATTATTTTTTCCCCATAAGTACCAGTGCACTCCTTGGACTGTTCATCTGTTATCCCTTACTTTCATTATATAACTGACTCTTTTCCTTTTCTAAACTCATTTCCTAGATGATATCTTTCATGTTTTTCCACCACGTAAGACATGGTTGACAATATAATGCAGCTTAGTCATGTCTATCTCTTCATTGACTTTTAGGTAACCCATGATTTGCACCAACATATGAATCCTGGAAGAATATTAGTGTTAAAATGGGTTTTGTGATTTTATATAACTTAGCAGTTTAGAATCATGGAAAGAATCATTCTTCATTATGTACCCAGTGTTTCCATCCTTATCTTTATTCCATCTCATCTCCACTGTGGTAGCAGCTTCCTAATTGATTATGCTGCTTCCAACCTTTCTTCTGTCCAATCAAATCTCCCACTGGCCGCCAATATAATCTTCATAAGGCGCTGGTTATGTCATCTCCTTGCTCAAAAACCTTCAGCAGCTCCCTATTGCGTGTAAAATAAAATACAAGCCCTCAGCCTGTCATCTTGATAAGCCTCTTCAAAGTAAGGTAGGCTCTGGATAATACTCTTTCTATTCCATCAGATTTTTAAAATTATGAAAATGATTTTTAAATAATCTAGATTTTTAATACTCTAGAATTCCTATTTTGGATATATTTTGTTTTTGTATCACCTATATAACCAGGCATCAAACCTATTATTTTTAAATTAATATTTCATTCACTAAGATAGATCTGAACTATATTTTGTTTTGTTCTTGTTTTTGACTTTTCCTCCCTTATTTTACCCTGAGGAGGATAGTGATATACCGCCTGGTGGGTGGTAGTGTCAGTGAAAAAATCTGATAAAACTTTTATATGCCTCAAGCATCTTGCTAGGATTTATCTACTGAGTAGTAGAATGGTTGTGAGCCTCTGAGAATGGAGGGAGTTTCCACACCAAGAGTTCTGCCTACTGAATAAATCATAAATCTTCCAAGCATCAAGGAAGTCATGTCACTTAATGGCACTGTCAGAATACAGTCGCATGGTCTTCTTTGCCAGCTAAAATAAAGAAGTACTGTTTCTTAAAAACATAGAGCACCCATTATTATGTGTTTTATTACAGAGTTGGACCAGTCACAGATAAAACAGAATTTGCTAGCAACATACAACACATAAAACGGCAATATTTGGTAAAAGCTTGGTTGGTGCAGAATCTTACATGGATGTTAACTCTCTCCCCTGATGTGAGATTTATCAAGAAGTGCCACTGCTATAAATATGCTATTTTTTCTCATAGCATTCATTCTTGCAAAGAATGACAAAAACCATTAAATACCTTGAAAACCTGAATCAGCTGCAATCATTCTTTCACTACTGTATGTCAAGCCATAAAGTTAATCATACATTCATCAACAGGGAGATTTATTTTTTAAATGTTGCTACCTTCTTTTCTAAAGGATTGTAATATTTACATTTGACTCATACTACATGGGTCATTTCAAACAACAAAAAAAATTAAGTTGGTAGAGTTTACAGAGCTTCAAAGTAGAGAATACTTAATCCTGGGATAATGAACATCTGCTGAAGCAATCTGTCCAACTTGAAACACTCCTGATTTTTTTTATAAGAAGTGGGAAAAGAATCATTGTGTAACTTCAATTTTTTTAATCTGCTCTTGGGACTAGAAACAAATGGTTATTTCTATGTGCTGGAAAATATGAAAGAGTGCTTCTTTTTTCTCTCTTTTTATAAGGGATAAGTCAAGTTTTATTTGAAGAAACGTACTGAGATTTTCTTCTCTCATTAAAATGATATAGGAGAAATGAAGGGCTTGAAGGTGTTTGTTATACTTCTAAATACATTGCAGCATTTCTAATTCTGAATGAGAATTACTTGGGGGCAAGCTCATGTTGAAGTAAGAGAGCTAGGTCTCAAATTGGGAAAGTCACTATGAAAAATCTCAGCAGTTACTTGGTAAGGGACAAAGTAAGGATGTTTTAGAGAATGCTCCATTATTTGAATTGGAGATGGCATCAAATAGTTAAAAATCACCTGAAAGTTAACAACCAATATATCCCTAAGGATGACGAATGATTATGCAGAATAAAGTTATGCTATAGTAAAAGGTTTGGGGGTCCACTAGTGCCCAAAAGGATTGTGAGTAGATTTCAGTAGGTCTGTGAACTTCATTGGGGGGAGGGGTTGGCATAGAAATACAATATCATCTTTTATTTTTTTCATTAACCTCTAAATGAAATGTAGCATTTTCTTCCATTATTCTAAGGGGTTCATCAACTTCATTAGACTGTTAAATGGTCTATGACATCTAAAAAGACCCTCTGTTGTAGAACTTAACAGGCAGGCTTTTGATATACCTCCTTGACACTAGTTTCTCTGGGGAAAGCCATTCAAAGTATTTAAGTTCATTAGATGACCTTAAGTTACTGAATAGTAATACTGGAAAGACTTACATGAACTGATGCTAAGTGAAGTGAGCAGAACCAAAAGAACATTGTACACAGTAGCAGCAACATTGTGAGATGACTAACTTTGATGGACTTGCCTCTTCTCAGCAATGCAACGATCTAACACGACTCCAAAAACCTCGTGATGGAAAATGCTGTCCACATCCAGAAAAAGAACTATGGAGTCTGAATGCAGATCAAAGCATACTATTTGCTCTCTTTTTCATTTGTTTCTTCTTTCTTGTGGTTCCTCCCGTTGGTTCTAATTCTTCTTTACAACATGACTAATATGAAAATATGTTTATTATGAATGTATATGTAGAGCTTATATCAGATTGCATGCCATCTTGGGGTGGGGGGGAGAGGAAGAAAATTTGGAACTCAAAATCTTATGGAAGTGAATCTTGAAAACTAAAAACAAATAATTATTTTTTTTAAAAAAAGAAGTTACTGTATAATAATAGTTCCCTATTATCAGGGACTACAGGCTAAGCTAGAAGGTATCCCACTAATTTCTTTGCTAGAAGTAAGGCTTCTAGTCCCCAGTGACAACACCCAGGACAATGAATCATATTTGAAATAAAGAAGAAAAAGTGTTCTTCAACTTTCCCATTGATTCATAAGAACCCAAATATATACCAGACTCTTAGAAAATGTTTTTGGAGGAAAGAGGGGCTTGGGGTCAGTGGGGGGCACTGATTAGTGTTAGCACTGAAGGATCTGATCTCAGACACTTACTTAGCCTTGTGACCTTGGGCATGCCATTTAACCTTTATCTGCCTCAGTTTCCTCATCTGGAAAATAAGGGTAAGAATAGCATCTACTTCTGAGGATTGTTGTGAGTTTCAAATGGGATAATATCTGTAGAACATTTTGCAAACCTCAAAGCTCTGTATAAGTGCTAGTTATCATTACTTTCTGTTTGTCACACAAAGAATGGGTAAGTGGATGTTTTGACTTAGAGTATATACATTATTTGCAAATAGTTCCAAGATATGTTCTTGATTTCCTGATTAGGACCAGAACTACTTTTCATTTTGTTTTTATAACCCCAGAACCTGCACATAGTGCTTAATCATCCTTGACAGACTGGTTGGGTCATCGATTTTATGAAACTGGGGAAATACTTAAGAAGATGAACATTTTTGGTTACCAAATCACGGGCACTTTGTTACTTGTTATATGTTTTACTTACTATTTAAAATCTCTGTCATTCTTAGATAAAATAAAAAAAACAACTTAGAGGAAGGTGCTTAAAGAGAAAAAAACCAAACCTTTCCTCTGAATATGCTGCTGTCAGAATCTTTTGGATGACAGTCAAACCCTTCTGTAATTTCCTGCACCACTTTTAGCTTCCTTTTGCACCACTTATTCCAAGTATGCTCATGGAATGTAGAGGAGATGCCAAATATTATTTTGAGTGTCATACTTTAATATAGCACCAGCTAAGCTTGCTCCAAATATCTCGAATCAGAGTTCAGAAATGAAGGTGAAAATATACCTGTGCTCATATGTTTGTATTGCACCTTATTAGAAAGTTATGTATTGGAGATCAATTTAGCTCTTGATCAATTTCCTATCAGTGGAGGGTGAAGAAGAAAGGGTTATTTGTCGTTTTTTTATACTTTAGTCATAGCTAGCTGGAAGTGGGAGTTGAGGAAGAAACATTTTTATCATCCATTGTTATCACACAGGTTTCACTGAGATGAGATAAATGGAAGCCTAGCCCAGCAGCTTCCCAGAAAGATTGCTGAATATGAACCTAGGCTGAGTGATGTTTTTTTTAATCTTCTGTCCTTAACTCTTTAATATAGGATAATAGGAAAAGAGATTTAGAGTTGCAAAGGACCTTAGAGATCATTTATTTTAATTTCCTTATTTTATAGATAGGAAAACTGAGGCCTGGAGAAGTAAAATTAGCCTGCCCAAGGTTACACAGATAGCAAGTGGTAGAGCTGAATTCAGACACAGATGCTCTGACTTCAAATCAATTTAACTCAATTCAACAAACATTTATTAAGCACCTACTACATCCAAGTCCCTGTGCTGAGTGTTGGCAATACAAAGATAAAAAGCAAAATCATTCCTGGACTCAAGGAGGTTGGAGCCTAATGGAAGGATAATGAAATTTCTGAAAGCAAATCATGTTTATACTCATCTAACCGGTTTCCTGACAGAGTAGCTAGGTGGCACAGTGGACAGACTCTGGGTTTGGAATCAGAAAGACTCATCTTCAGGATGCTGAATTCGGCATCAGACACTCACTAGCTGTATCATCTTGGGCAAGTCGCTTAACCCTGTTTGCCTCTTTTCCTCATCTGTAATACAAGCTGGAGAAGGAAATGGCCAACCACTCCAGTATCTTTGCCAAGAAAACCTCAAATGGAATCAGAAAGAGTCTAATGCAACTGAAACAACTGAACAACCACAACAAAACCTCCTGATAGCCCAAGTTTTGGTCATAGTCACAATACAGTTTCCTCAGTCGTTTATCAGTGTTAATGGACCTATAACTAATAATCCTACAACTGCTGGCTACTTGATACTATTTTTTTTCACTTAGCAACTGAAACACAATTGCTGCTGTACTTTACTCTCTTGTCCTCATGAAAACCTTAGAGATAGGGAATGGGTCACAAAATCATAGAGCTAGAAATAGCATTATAGACCTAAAGTTGGAAAGCACCTTAGAGATAACCTAGCTCAACCTTTTCCTCAACAAATGAAGAAACTAAGACTCACAGACAAAAAAATGACTCACCCAGGGTCACATAAACAGTAAGTGGCAGGGCCAAGATCTGACCCTGGACCCTCTGATTCTAAGGTGAGGGCTATTTCTACTGCACTAGATTGCCCTCCCTAACCTGGATGGAAATGTACCCCTTCCCTGAGCACTTTTGGCATTTATTTGACTTAGTTCAGGTGCCACCTCCTAGACCTTTCCTGATCACTCCATTTGCTAACACTCCTAAACAGCATTTATTTACCATGTAAACAGTACTCTGTATTTGTCTATGTATCCTCCCAATAGAATGTAAGGTTCAGGAGGGCAAGGCCTTTTTTGTTTTATTTTTTATCTCCATTTCCTGGCAGTGTCTTATGTGTATCAGGTTGATTACTAAAAACTTGTTGAACTGAATTAAGTTACCACCTACTGCTCATATGAAATGTAATAAAGGGTCTGTACTGTAGTTTGCAGAATATTAGCATAATTATTCTTCCAAACAAACTATAAATTCCTAAAAAGTAGTTTCTTAGTAATAGCTCACTTTTGCCTAGTACTTTAAGGTAAACAAAGTTCTTTTCTTAAAACAATCTATGCCACAGATAATGTAAGTATCATTTTCTCTAGGAAACTAAGGCCAGAGTTTCAAAGCTAGCAAGTGTCAGATTCAAACAGCTTTATCCTGACTCCATGTCCAGTGCTTTTTTTCATTGCCTTATTGACTTTTCTATGCAATACAACATTGACTTTTCTGTGTGACACCTAGCACATAGTAGGTGCTCAACAAATATCTTTCTAATAAATGAAGTCATCTCCTTAGTTACTACAAATAACCAAAGTGAATTGTCCTATTCAATATTTATTAAGCACCACTATATTTTACCGCTGTTAGATTCTTCACAGCTACACTGACAGGCTCTAATATCTGAATAACATTCATATATACTATAGCCTGATACGTTTTCAATTTGCAAAGAATTTTTTACTTGCTGTATCTCATTTTATCTCTACAACAATCATGTGAGGAAGATAGGGCAGGAATGATTATAATCTCAATTTTGCAAAAGAGGGAAACTGAAGTTCAGAGAGTTTAAGTGATTTTGTCCATGGTCACACTGCAGGTTAGTGACAGGTTATGAGAACCCAGACATCTTGACTTTCAGTACGATGCTCTTCCCACTTTACCTAGCTGCACCTTTATTTGTATAATTTTTCAGCTAGTGAAAAAAAACAACAAAACCATTTTATGTCTTCCCAATACACCCTATTGCCTCTATAATTTAAGCAAATAACAATAAAGACTTTCCCATCACTGCAGGTCTTCAAGCAGAAGTTGGCTAAACCTTCATTGGGTCTATTGTAGGGAAGATTCTTATTCCACCTACATTAGGTTCAACTAGATAGCTTTAGAGACCTTTTCCTGCTCTGAGATTGTGTCGTTAATCTGTCAGTCTTGACGTCATCTGATATACCTTCTTTCTCCCTCCTCCCTCATCCTGCTCTAGGCAAGTGGAAGCCTAAATAACTTCTAAAAATGGTTGCCTATTCAGTTGTTTCAAAACCTTTTGTCCACTGACAACTATTGCTGAATGAGTAGATTGATTCTCTAACAGCATACAATCCTTATTCTTGATCAGCCTTTATAGTAAAATGTCTTAAGACAAAGGATGGATTTCTTACTTACAGATTTTGTACCTAATTCAGGTCTCTAAAGGCCATCCAGGAACAAGACTTCTTTGGTTATGAATGGAATTTTGTCTCAGAGACTTGAAACCAAATAAAGGCAACAACATATGGTGTCTCTTATTTGTTCAGTGGACACAAACCATGTCTTTTTTCACTTACTTTCTTCAGATTGTTTTTTCCTCCTTGTTGCATTGAGATGGAACAACTTTTTTCTCATTGGCCCACAAATATTCGAACAAAAATAAGGAAAGGTATTTAAAGGAGACTGCAACTTATTTTCCTACATCTTCATCACAATCATCATAAAGCATAATAGAAATAATTCTGTGACCTTTATCATGAAGAAACAGAAGTGGGAGAAACATTCTAGGAATGTTTTCTTTGTCTCCAACTGTAATATACAAATATTGCAAGTGGCTAAAGAAGTTTCAAGTCAGAATTTTACTAGATAAGCTAATTGTGGATAAGATTTAATACAAAGTGATAAAAACTGGTGGAAAGGAAGTCAAGGCTATTTTCAAGTAGGTTTACATCATGGGATTCTTTTTTGACTCTTCCAAGTTATTCATAATCAAAGTCTGTTGTAGATTATAGTTTACTATGTGGCATATGGTAGTTTCTCAGGCACTAATAGCTAACTAGAGTTAATGGATAAATGAATTTTCATCAACTTCTTTCCTCTGGTTGAAAAAATAACTTATTCTTTGCCCATAATTCTTTTATAATTACTATAGTTAATCCATTAAATATCCCTAATTTGTCTTTAAAACTTCTGTTGGGAAACAAAAGATGTGGTACAAAATTGTCACACACACACATGCACACTCAGTAGAGAGTTATTAAAAGTGTAGAGATATACATTTTTAGACATGGCAAACATATTTGTTTTACTTGACTACATGTATCTGTTACAAAGTGGAGGGTTTATGGAGGGATGACTCAATGGGTAGTATTAAAGATACAAAATAAAAGAAAAGGATATCACTAAAACATTTAAAATTATATTCATAGAAGAAAAAAGTTGAGAAGAGGAGACAAACAGGAATTTTATTACTATCTTATTAAATTTAATATATGCTTTAAAAATAAACGTGTAACAGTAGTTCATGGGCTCACATATGATCTTTTATTTTTGTTCTTTGTATGTTTAAAATGTTTGTATTTGTTGATGACTGTCAGGTTCATAATTTAAAAATAGGAAAATTTTGAAAATCCATGACTCAGATCTGAAAAGAAAAGTAGAAAAAAGAAATGAAAAGAAAAGAAAATATGAAGAAGATCCTTTGGGTGAATTATGGAATGTTAAAAGGGAAAGGATTTGATGTGAATGCTAATTGCATATAACATCTAACACCTGCATTTTCAAAAGCAACCTACTTTTTATTCAATGGCGCCGTAGCTACAGTTTCCTGAGATGTCATGGCAAGTCTTGGAAGACATTGCCATTCTTAGAATCATGGGATACTAAAGTGGGACAAGGCCTTTGAAATAGTATATTCATCTTCTTACCCTGCATAGAAATTTAAGTGGTTTTCTAGCCTCTGCTTAAATGACACCACTGACAGGGAAATTTTGACCTCATAAGGCAGCTCATTCTATTTGTTAGTAATAGCATGTTATAAAATCCATGACTATATTGGGCTGAAAACTTCGTTCATGTAATTTTTACCTATTGGTCCAAGTTATATCCTCTGCAGCTACAAAAAGTAATTCAACTCCCTATTTCAGATAAATCATCCAGATTTATAAAGATAGCTACTGTTCCTTCCCTTAAACTTGCTCTTTTTCTAGGCCAAATATTCCTTCAATTCTCCCTCATATGATAGAGTTCTAGACCTTTCTTCTTCCTTAGATAGACTCAACTCTGTTAATATCGCTATTAAGTCATAACACCCAGATTATTCTAGCTGTGTTATTAGCAATTATTGTGTATAGTGAGACTATTATCTTCCTTGTTCTCATTCAGGGTTTGTAGGTGAATAAATGGCTAACTTTGCCAAACTGAAAACATTTCGAAGGCCAGAATGGATCTTAGACTTTGATATCTATTTTCTTC
The DNA here is from genome assembly GCA_028646595.1 of Phalanger gymnotis. Taxonomy (NCBI): domain Eukaryota; kingdom Metazoa; phylum Chordata; class Mammalia; order Diprotodontia; family Phalangeridae; genus Phalanger; species Phalanger gymnotis. Next base: position 621,594,822 of record CM053622.1, on the reverse strand, counting down.
AATAGATACATTAAACCTAAACTTAGTTATTAAAATAGCCATGCACAGCATATATTAATATAGCTGAAATGACATTTTGCTCTTTCGAAGGAATCTGTAGGAACTTTAAAAAACTCTGCCCTGGTGGCATGTATGAAAAAGCTTATAATCCTGCTAGAATTTCAGATGCTTCAAAACAAGGAATAGTGTCTTTCAGTTACAATTAACATCATACTTTTCTACTTCATGTTAATGAACAAGTAAATGAATGAGCATTAAGTGCCTACTATGTGCCAAGACTGCGCTAAGCATTAGGGATACCTTCAAGATCACACTTTCATTGGGGGAAACAACATATATAGAATGAGTCAGATGCAGGTTGGATAAAAAGGCCCAAAAGTCCTAAGGGTGAAACTGTAGGACAGAAGACAAGAACCAGGAGTCCTTAGGGTGTTTTAGAAGGCCATATGGCAACACCTAGGGATGTAGAAGGCTGAAAGGGAGTAACAGTGGAGTGGATGGCAAGGCCCAGTAGACCTTAGGACATGAAGTCAGCGCAGACAGCAAAGTCTAGTGGTCCTCCATCTTATCAGAAGGAGGCTGGCTTCTTGGATCCATGGTTTCAATATGGTGACCTCAGTTGTAATTCTTCATTGTACCAAGCTAAACAAATTCATCTTCTGCCATCTAACATTCTGGTGATAAGACTGTTAGAATTTAGCTAGGTCAGTCCTCAGACAACAAACATACAATCCATAGTCAGAACCAGACTTTTAGCCTTTTCCATTTGGGTGAGATTTGCCAGAGCCTATGGTCCACTGGTAAAACCTTTCAACAACTTAAGGTCCCTTCCATGCCATAATAAGGCCTAAGAGGAAGACTTGGTAGAGATTGATTGCATTAATGCATCAAAACACTCTTAATTTTCAATATCTCCAAATGATAGAATGTTTCATTTAAATTCAGGTGAATATCAGCAACAAAAAAGTCTCTGTGGTAACCACTGGAAAAGTCTATAATTGTATGGGTTGGATAAAAAAAGTAACATTCATTCTTGGGTAACTAGAAAATGAACAATGTTTAAAAACACCAGAACAAATGTGTTTGTTGGTTTGTTCTTAAACTAGCTCAAAAGATAATTTCTGTGGGAGGAAATTACTTAGTGGATAAGTCTGTTAGAATGATGTCTCACTGGAACAGAAGTTTATAATAATAATAATAATCTAATAAATCCTTTTAAATGCCTTTAAGTTATATTTCTCAGAATGCTTTTTAGCTGTTCCTAACCTGGCTCCATAAACTAAATATTTTTAATATTTTGATAACTTTATTCCAATATAATTGATTTCCTTGCTGTAATCTTATATATTTTATTTTATCCATCTAAAAGCATTATTTTGAGAAGGGCTCCACAGGTTTCCCCAGAAATTTAAGCAGTACATGACCCCCCAAAATAGTTAAGAACCCTTGCTTTGTACAAATTAAGAATACCACAAATTCTAGGTAGGAAAGCAACAACAAAAAAAGATTTGTTCATCTTCATTAGGTTAATTTTTTAGATTAATGCAAAGGTAAGAATCCCAATTTTTAAATTAGTTCTTGTTCTTGTCTTCTTCAGGCTGACTGCCTTCTAATATTTTCATCTATTGCACTCCATATTGTTCATATCACAAGTTCAAGTTCCCGTCATGTTGTGGAATAGCCTAGCTTCCCTTGCTTACTACATTTCAAACATTGTTAAATTACCCATTGCAGACCATTAGATAGTTGTCTATTAGGACCTATATTCATAGATGGAACTCTTTTCTATAAATATTCTGTTTTAATAAGTTTGACAGGAAAATGAGTCTAGAAGCCTGTTATTTTTTAAAAACTGAAATGACTATTGTGAATACATGTATATATGTATATAGGGCTTTATTACTAAAAGTGATTTACATATATTATCTTATTTGATTATCACAATTCTCTGGGGTGATTGGCACAGGTATTGTTATTACTATTGTAGACATGAGAAAAACAAAGTCCAGAAAAATCAGGTTACTGACAACAAGGCAGATGCCTGGTAAGTGACAGAGAGAGGACGCAAATTTAAGTTCTCTGATTTCAAGTCAGAAGCCTTTCTGCTACAACACACTTTCTAGTTTTACAAAATTAGACTACAGTCTTTTCTCTGTTTTATATTTAATTCTCTTTCCCTCCTTTCCAATCCCCCTCCCCATTATCATGTGTAGACCTTTGGAATGGGAAGTTTGTCTTGTTTTGTTTTTAGCTCAGCCATACAAATAAAAATGTAAAAGTACCTTTTGTTATTTATTCTATTATGTACTTGAAATGGGGAGAGGGTTAAATTTCTATTTACCTTAATTGTAATAATGGAAGAAAAAAACAAAGCTATAAAAGAAATATACATACATATAACATATATGTACATATACATATAATGTGTGTGTATATGATGGGAATTCCCTAAACATCATCTACTACTTCCATTAGCATGAGTGACGGGGAAAACAATGAGAAAAGGCCCCCCACTTAGTTGAGTGGTAGCTGAAATTGTATTCAGAACATGATGGTAATGGTTGTAGATAGCATTGTAATGGGGAGGCAATCCATATCCAAGTAGGAAGAAGCAATACTGATGACTCTTTAAGGGTAGTCACATGATAGCTGGTCCTTTACAGGATGAATGGTTGAAAAAATAGCTAGAGGAAAATTAGACATATGCAAATACCTGGCCTCATCTGCTCCATAGCTGCACTTGTCACAGGTTACCAGTTGATTAGAATGACTTTTTCTGAAAAAGGAAGAAGCACTTCTAACTCCTCTTTCTGTTTAATTTCCTTTTTCCATTAAAATGATTCCATGCTGTCATGTTATTCCTAGCTTGTCATCTTTCAGAAGAATACATGTTCCTCTACTTTCCACCTCTTCAAATGTACAGTGTCTGGTACACAGTAATCACTTAATAAATGCTTGTTAATTGTTGACTGACATGTTCCATTCTTTTAGGAGCTTGGTAGGTTTCCATCAACTTTGATAAGATAATTTCTAATCAATTCAAACATTTGTTAAATACCTAATATGTTAGAGAGCACTGTGCTAAGTGCTATGGGATATTACCAAACTCAGATAAGACACGATCCCTGCCTGAATGGAGCTTACAGGCTAATATAAATGTGACCTAGACATAGACAACTAGAATACATCAGATTTTCAACAGAGAGTTAGCAGGCACAATGGATAGAATACTAGATTTATACAGAATAAAGAAGATATTAATTTGAATCCTTTCAAATATTTACCAGCTATGTGACCATGAGAAAGTCATTTAACATCTTTGGGCCTCTGTTTTCTCATCTATAAGATGAGGATATTAATAGCACCTACCCTGCAAGATTACTATGAGAATCGTATTAGATAAAATAGGTAAAGTGTTTTGCAAACCTCACCTATTGTGATCACCATCGTTAGAGAGGTACAAAAAAGTGTTATGTGAGGCCCATTGGGGTAAAATAACATTATTGACTAAAGAGACTGAAGATTAGGGAAGACTTCCAGAGAAGATGGAATTTGAGTTTAGTTTTAAAGGATGAGCCAGAACATACCAGGCAAAGAATGAGAGGAAGAACATCTCAGATATAGGCAATAATAAAAACAAAGGTGAGAGAGTCCATAAACTTTGGGTAAATAACTGAGTATATATAGAGAGAGGGCATTAATATGAAATGAATTTAAAGAGGGAGGTTGGCACCAGATTTTGCAAAGCTTCGAAAGCCCAATTCACCTTCTGGAGAAACTTATTAAATAGCAAAGAGTTTGAACTTTACTTGGTAAGTAAGAAGAACCCCCAAAAAGTTTCAGAGGAGAGTGAAATCATTAGAGTAATATATTTAAATTTTAAAAATTTAATCTGGCAGTATATAAAAAATGAACTGAAATAAGAAAGGGTACACATAGCATGACCAGCTAGGAGGCTCTTACAATAGACTATGTGGTTGGTAAAGAGGACTTTTTCTGAGATGGTTTTGTTTTTGTCTTAGGATCCTTAGTATCATGCACAATATCTAGAATTCAACAAATGCTTTTTCAACATATGAATAAAATCTGAGATATATTAGAGGTTGGACCAATAGAATTCATGAGAAGTAAGAGAAAAGAAAGAATCAACAATAGTCCCATAATTTCAGACAGAGAAATCTTAGGAGGAACAAGTTTAAGGGAACACATGACAAGTTTGGTTCTAGACATGGAGTTAAATGTGCAGTGGAGTATCCAGGGAGAGAGAGGTTTCCTGCAAGTGGTGTGATATGGTCTAGACCTCAAAAGAGAGGGCAGAGACGGAGGAAAAGACTTTGAGAGTCATTTTTGTAGTGGTCATAATTAAAGCCTCAAAATGAATGAATTTACTAGAGAGAAAAAGAAAAGAAAACCTACGTCAGAACCTTGAGGAACATTTACTTTATGAGAGTCAGAAAAAAGACAAAGAATCATTGAAGAAAGAAGAAAAAAATTAATAAACTATAATGTCTCTGAAACTAGAGAGAGAGAGATGGTGTCATGGACAGGGGTGATCAGTAGTGTAAAATGTCTCAGAAAAAAGATGATGAGTACTGGAAAAAGGCCATTGGATCTAGAAATTAGGAGTTTATTGTTGAACTTTTAGAAAATAGTCAGTCAATAAGCATTGATTAAGTGCTTACTATGTTCTAAGCTCTATACTAAGCATAAGAGAAGAAGAGCATAAGCAAGATCCCTGATCTTAAGGCATTTACATTCTAATAGAGGAAGAGGAAAGAAGGTGGGGAATAGAACTTCTTTCTCCTGCTGTGCCCTTTTCCTGCCTAATCTCCACTCTTCTAAGGGAAGAGGAGTAGAAAAGCAGGGTCTTCCTTCTGACTATTTAACTATGTCCCTCCCATCCCATACTGTACCTCCCCCTAATCCAATCTCCAGCCTCCTTTGGGAAGAAGAATGGTACCTTCTACTCAATAATGAATGTTCTCTCACCTGGTTATACTCTTCACATCCCAGTGATTCTGAATGCCCATATAATATCATCTGAACCCCATTCCCTACTTCCCACCACGATTCCTTTTTTCATCCCCCTAAACCCTTCTTCCCCAGAGTTACAACCAAATACCACCCAGCCCTTCCACTGTGCCCTCTAGAATGCCTGTTCCAGAGGCAACAAACTTCCCTGCATCCTAAATCTTTTCCTCTTCCACTCCTTTCATCCACTGGCTATTACTGAAATCTGGATCCCTCCAGATGACATAGCCTCCCTGGCCACCCTTTCCAGTTCTAGATGAACTTTTACTCATTCTCTTCAGCTTACTGGTTGAGGCAGGGAAGTTGGAATACTTTTTGTTCCCTATAGCCACTTCTAGGTTCTCTCCTACCTTCAACACTCAGTAACCTTTCCTCCTTTGAGATTCACGCTATTCATATTTATCCTGCTAAAAAAAATAGGACGAGGACCGAATGGACAAAATATTTCTTCCTTCCCTTTATTCTTTCTCTTCACCTGTGCAAGTTGAATGATTTTTGTATAACCTGAATGCTCGCCAATGAGCAAGCCCATTCCACTGTGACTGATACCCTTGTCCTTTAAAAGGGGCTCTATTTACCCTCTAAACAGATATGTAAGAAAATTTCTTTACAATGCCTGTGTCAGACATCTGAAGTAGGGCCGTCCATATCAGTCAGTCAGTCACCTTAGGGGCCAGGTGTTTTGCTAGGTGCCTAGTCACCAAAAACATTCAGCACACCACTGTACATGGGACCTTCAAATTAATCTTGCTGGTGGCCTTTTTTTCACATTTCTTATCTCATACATATTTCTTATTTCAAAGGACTGGGACAAAATAGAAAAATCCTGCCTGGAATCTCCTATGTATACAGCCATTAGCTAGTGAAAACCAGTATTTTGAAGCAGTAAATTTCATTTTCTTAAGGGCCAGGATACTCTGTGTTTGTTTTGTCTTTGTATCCAAAGTGTCTTGCATAGTGCCTTAGACACAGTAGGAGACAGAGAGAGTGGGGAGGGGGAGAGGGAGAGAGAATTTTGTTGAATGACTTGTGAATATGGGAAGTTTTTCCCCCCCTTGAAGAGTGGCATTGATGATATGTTAGAGGTAAGGAGGAATAAGAATAAGTTCTACTGATCTATGAAAAGGGTGGGTAGGTATCTCTAACTCAAATCAGCTGAGATCTCAGTCTGTAATGCAAACAGCATACTATCAGGTAAGTATCGCAAGACTACTGAAGTTTATTTTGCAAATGTATTTAGCCAATAATGAATTGAATATTTTACCACAATTTTGAACCCTTCCTTTATAGAAAATATATGAGGTCTTCAAAATCAGAAGATTCATGATTGCTCCATGACTATCCAATGGCCATCACAAACCACACACAAATTTTTTCCTAGTTTATTATTTAGCAAGCAAAACAAGCAAAACAACCTCATTCTGTAATTGCAACTTCATCTATTAATATAATTTCCATTCACTCAGTCATTCATTAGTTGATTCACTTAACAAATATGTGTGGTTCAGAGTGACCACTCATGGTTTGACAATGGTTAGAATAATTTATAATGACTAGTTCTTCTAATGTTATTTACTGTAATCAGATCTGGATACCTGACAGTATATATAGAACAGAATGTATCCCACTTCTTGTCCAAATCTTCATTTCATAGGACTTTTTCATTGAGTTATCTGGATAATCCTAGCTTGAGATTCATGGGCTGTGTTTTGGTTGTGTATCATATGATAGATTTGGTTGTGTATCATATGATAATGGTATGAGACACTATTTTTCGCAGAAATGTATGTCCTTGTTTCTCTCATACTCTGTCTTGTCTGTACATTGTGTTCCCATTAAATCTTAACAGAAAATAAGAAGACCTGCCTACTCTGGATTATTCAGTACATCAGTCAATGAACATTTATTAATTGCCTACTATGTGCCAGGCACTGTGCTAAGCACTGGAGATATAAGAAAAGGCAAAAGACAGTCTCTGACCTCAAGAAGCTTGCAGTCCAATGGAGGGGACAACAAGCAAACAAATATATGCAAATAAGCTACATATAGGGTAAATAAGAAATAACTAATAGAGAAAAAGCCCTAGAATTAAAGGGAATTGGGAAAGGCTTCCAGTAGAAGAGGGGATTTCAGGTGTGATTTAAAGGAAGCTAGGGAAGCCAGTAGGCTGAGATAAGGAAGGAGAGCATTTCATCCATGGGGGATAACCAGAAAAAATGCCGAGAACCAAGAAATAGAGTGTCTTGTTCATGGAACAGTCAGGAGGCAGTGTTACTGGATTGAAGAGTATGTGGAAGGAGATGAGGTGTAGGAAGATTGGGAAGTAGAAGAGGGCTAGGTTGTGAAGGGCTTTGAATGCCAGACAGAGGATTTTGTATTTGCTCCTGGAGGTTATAGGAATCCACTGGAGTTCATTAAGTAGAGGACTGACTTCTTAGGGGATAATTGATTAAAGGGAATTACTATATACACATACATATATAATAAACACATGTACATATATGTGTGTGTATACATAAGTACTTAGTATGCATATATAATATGTGTATATCATTCTCTTTTTGTTGTTCAGTCGTTTTAGTTGTGCCTGACTCTTCATGACTTCATTTGAGGTTTTCTTGGCAAAGATACTGGAGCAGTTTGCCATTTCCCTCTCTGGTTCATTTTACAGATGAGGAAACTGAGGCAAATATGGTTAAGTGACTTGCTCTGGATCACACGACTACTAAATCTGAGGCTGGATTTGAACTCAGGAAGATGAGTCTTCCTGACTCCAGGCCCTGCACTCTCTCCCCTACACCACCTAGCTGCCCTATCTTATTCTCTACCCAAACATATTCTTTATTATGTTTGATCTATGCCTGCTAACAATTAAAATCAAAGAGAGCCTTCAAGGAACCTAGAATGAAGCAATGGCTCTAAATGTCATCCAGTGACAGTGAGTAAAACTATATATAGGAATTTTCAATTCAATTCAACAAAATATTTATTAAGTACCAACTATGTGCAAATCACTGGGCTGATCTTTGAGAATACAAGGATAAAAATGAAACAGTCCTCGCGGGATGATACTCATTCAGGGAGCGAGGGAGGGAGGTACAAAGCACATACAAAGTAAAGCAAGCTAATTTCAAAAGGGAGAGGGTACTAGTAACTGGAGGGTCACAAAAGGCCCAGTGCAGGAGGTCACACCTACAGTATATTTTGAAAATATCTAGAGAAAGTAGAGTACAAATCTATTCCCATGCACTATATCATAAGTGGGAGGAGAATGATTCTTCTGTAATTCAAGTGGCACCCACAATTACATTTTCATCATTTGGTAAGAATTAGGCATTTCGGTTTAAATAACATCCAGTTTAAATAACATTTGGTTTAAATAACAGATATTTCCTAGAGATCTGGGTTAGGGTTAGTATCACAGAAATGGGGAAGGGGTAGAAGTGTATTGTAGAAGTGGGGGTGGGGTGGAGATGGAGTGCTGAATGTAAGGAAGAGCTAGCAGGCCAGTTGGACCAGAACACAAAGTGAGTGAAAGAGAATAATAGGAAATAATACTGGAAAGTAATTAAGAACCAGATTGTAGAGTGTTTTTATTTTGAAGAGGAAGAGTTTGCATTTTATCCTAATGAAAATGGGCAGCCATTGAAGATTTTTGAGTTCAGTGGGGAGAAATGTTATAGTCAGAAACGTATTTTAACAATATCAATTGGTGAACAAGCATGTATTAACTATTTAGTATGTGATGGGCATTGTACTATTGGTAGCTGGGTCAAGAACACTCTGAATATGGAAAAAAATGAAATCACAGAATTTCAGAATTGGAAGGGGCTAGTTACCTAATCGAACCTATATCTGAAAAAGAATCCCCTCAGCAACACACTTGACCAGTGGTCATCTAACTTCTGCCTTAATTCTTTTAGTGAGGAGTGAAGATACTAGAGGCAGAGAGATGAATTAAGAAACTATTGCAATTTTCCAAGAAAGAGGTAAACTAGAGTAGGAGAGATCTGAATGGAGAAAAGGGGATGGACGAAAGAGACATTAAGAAGGCAGAACAAGATGTTAGTCTAAAGTAAGACTGATCCCAATAGAACTCAACATTCAGTCATTATTTCAATCAACATTCAACAGAATTTTAAGTGTTTATTGTGTGAAGATCATTGACCTTAGCATTGGAGGAAATAAAAAGTTTAGAGAAAGAACAATTCCTGCCCTCAGAGAGTTTGTTTCCAATGTTTTTATACTTTCTGGATAATTTGTCTCATTCTATATGCTTATCTCCAAGCATTCTGAAAAATAGTTATTCAAAATTATGCGTGGGGCAGAAGCTATTTCTAAAATGTAGCCACTTCTTAGTTGGAGAACAATTGAATCATCTACCTGAAATATGTTTTAAAAGAGCCTAAAATATATTTGTTTAATAACCTCTCATCTCTACCTATTCCAACTCTGCCTGTCATTCAAGGCCCAATTCAAACCCAACATTTTCTTTGAAGTCTTTCCTAAGTGCCCCAGTTGAAAAGGGTGAACACTGAAACAACTTCATTTGTCATCTGTCATAAATCATTTTGCATTTTTATCTTTCATGTTCATGCATCTTGTCTCCAAAACAATATTACTCACAAAGTCCTTGAAAATAAGGTCTGTATTTTATCCAACCCAACATCTTTGACATAGTAGGTTCTCAATAAATATTTGTGGACTGATTTGTCTTTGGGCGATTTTGGGAAGTTAACTGTATTCAAGAGAAAACCCTTGGAATGTGTCCTTAAAGCTCAGTTCTTTTTTTAAGTACCTTAAATAATACAGAGGGGAAAAATAAAAGGTTAGAGTTTAAAATTATTCCTTTAGGAATACTTTTTCTTCAGCTTCATTCTCTTTGTAGCCAAAATAGTATTTAAAGTATCCTTTTGTCATAGTTTGAGGGCTATTTGCTTCCAGTGCTTTGAGAATGATGACCTTGAAAGGGTGTTGCCAGTTAAAGATCTGCCAAGTAAGAGAGGCGGAGTTGTGTGGGAATGAGGCTTTGTTTAATCAGGTTTTATAATTGCTTTGGTGCAATGTTTTGCTGAGACATGTTAGGAACAGCAATCCATGGTAACATGTACTCAATATTAATTCACAGCATAAAGCACACATTATGATGTTTGAAGGAATTTTAGTGATCCATTTAGAAATTCATATCTTGGAATGATAGATAAAATGACTTTTATCGTGGATGTACATGAATCTGTTACTCTGACAAAAGAGTCATGGTAAAAGTGATACTAAATATCTATAGAATATTTTTTATTTGGAGAATAGAGAAAGACTGACCAAGCAGCCCTGGTTTGTGAGATAGCTCAGGTCTTCTGGACTAGGAGTGGATCTTGAAGAGAAGTCACTGAGTATGAAAATGTTAGTTCAAGGGAACAATGAAGAATTCCGTAGTTTTATATTATAAATAACTTAATTGTATCCCCATTAACATTAAACTAGAAATACTTATTACCACAAAGGTTATATACAGTTACTAGTGCAGAATACACACTCTGATTGGTATACTACCTAAATATTTGGAAGAATACCTCCTTACACATTTGAAATATTGAGAAGAAAAAATAGCAATAAGGCCAAAGAACTAGGAGGAACCCTAGAGATTGTCTAGTCCATTGCTCTTGTTTTGTAGATGAAGAAGCTGCAGCTCATAGAAATTAAGTGACTTATAGGTACAAAGCAAGTAGGTGGTCATGTGGGACCAGGCCTCAGGTTTTAAAGTGTACCAGTCCAGTGCTTTTCCCACCATGTTCTATGGCTTCTACCACCATGTCCAGTTACTCTATCAGACCACCTGTTCGGCTTCTTCATGTTCCCCACTTTGCTCTGAGAATAAACATTACCTCTCACCCCAAAGCATCACACAAAGTTTATATACATACCCACTTTGGCTAGAACTGTGCTTACTCACATGTCCTTTCTCCCTTTTTTTGTGTTTTGGCTCAGGTCAGCTGAATGTTTGGGTTCAAGAGATCTTATTTGAACGTAAAGAAATAATTCCAAGCTCATTCACTTAAAATCTGCTGGGTTTCAGGCTATATTTCTGAAGAGCAGACAGAGGACTTGATCATGTCAGCAAAGGAATTGTCAAATGCTTTGATAGAGTGGTCCTCTCTGTTTTGTCCAATAGTTTACTAAAAGCTAACTGTATTCTCTTTTGGAGAACTGTCATAGGTAGGAGGCAATCATAAGACTGGGCTATATGGGAATAAGAAAAGTTGCTTGGTTGTTGCAGAATGTACAGAAGTTTTCGAGGAAGCTGATCCCATTATTCTCTGCCTGGATAGTCTATAATGCTTAAAAGGTGATGTAGAAAAGGCAAGAACAAGAGATGCATAAGATGTGTTCAAAGTATGGCTAAAAACACTGCACACATGGTAAGGCCTCAGAAGAAGACTCTGATGAAGGCTACCTCTAGAACACTATAATAAATAATATACTTAATGTTGGGGGAGAGAGAGAAACATGGCATATCAAGTGGTTAAGCAGACATTACAATTCAAATCTGAACTACCCAGTAGTAGTTCACCATCTATCATGTATGGTCCATCCTGTAGTAGAAGGCTTGGAGAACTGAATTATGGATTATGGATCTCCTAGAAGTAATGATAATGAAATGCGAAGCATCTTTATTGATATATGTTTGTTATATCATGATCCACAATAAATTTCTGGTGCTGTTGTCAATTGTAACCATTACTAGTTTTCTTTTGCGGGAAAAGAAAATGTCTATATTTTACTCCATATTCTGTGGAGAAGAAAACATACAAGGATGGTGCCAATTATAAAAATTTATATTTACCTAGTATAATTAATTCTTAAAAGATACAAATGTCAAATCAAGAATAGTCTTTAGAAATTTTCTTTCAAAGTGACCAAAGAAGGAAATAAAGAATTTGTTATTTAAAATTTCAGGGAGATTCCAATAATTCTTCTTCTCAATCAGTCAAAGATAGGTTCACATGAATCATTTTCTGGCTACAATAAACAATTATGAATCCTAGGCCGCCCAGTACCAGGAAACAGTATAAAACCTGGTATAAAGAAAAATAACTCTTGGCCTATGATCACTGCTCGTACTTGCTGGCTAGTGCTTACAGGATCATATATCTAGAGCAAGAAGGGTCAGCTGGTCTAAACCCCTAATTTTACAAATGAAGAAACTGAAGACCAGAGTATGGAACAAATTTTTTTCAGGTAGTTTCAGAAGCAGAATTTGAATCCCAGACCTCTTACTCCAGAACCACTATATCTCTCCATTCTTGTTGTTGTCATTCAGTTGTTCTAGTCATGCCTGACTCTTTGTGACCACATTTGGGTTGGTTTTTGTTTTGTTTTGTGTTGTTGTTGTTATTTTGGGTTTTGTTTGTTGTTTTTCTTTTTGGCAAAGACATTGGAGTGGTTTGCCATTTCCTTCTCCAGCTCACTTTTCAGATGAAGAAACTGAGGCACATAGGGTTAAGTGACTTGCCCAGGGTCACACAACTAGTCAGTATCTGAGACCGGATTTGGACTCAGGAAGATGAGTCACTCAGGCAGGCACTCTGCCACCTAGCCTCTCTGCTGTACTTTTATTTTCTTTCATTTTATTTTTCTCAGTCTTCAATTTCCTCTAACTGAGGCTTGGCTTACCAATTCCTACACTACCTATCTCTAGCTCCCTATCTCAGCATCCTTCCTGGAATTCATCTTGCTTGTTTCAGCTATACTACCTGTACTTCAAGTGTTATTTGTTTACTGCTATTGGACCCCCTTGACTTTCCAAACAGTGGAATCCACCACATTCTACCTGATTAGTGGGAATACCAATTCCAGTTGCTTTTGGCCAGCTTCATCCTATTTGTCATATAAATACTAGTGAAATAAACAGTATAGCTAGACATTCCAAACATAGTATTCTATAGTTTCATTTTCATAAGATTCTGGATTGTGGCCCCAAAATGCAGGCCCAGAAAGGACTTCAGAGGTTATCCATTCCAAACTCCTCATTTCAAAAATGAAGAAATTCAGACCCAGAGAAATTAAGTGATTTGCCCATAGTCACACAGGTTGTAAGAGGCAGAGCTACTATCTGAATTTAGGTTCTCTGACTCCAAATCTGTGTTCCCCAAAAAAGGTATGGATATGGGATAACATTATAGAAGAAGTATAGAAAAAAAATAAGATGATAAGTACTTGCAAGAGTCCGTTGACAAATAGAGAAAACATAAAGTACTCAGTCTATCAGCTTTTCCCAGAAGGAAATGAATTTGGGGTTGATATCAAAGTAACACTTCATTATTCTAGGAAATTCCTCTTTCCCACAGATTCCTTCACAATTCACCCAAGACTCTTATTACTATCGTGTAGCTTAGACCACCAGCCCCCAAGGTAAACACATTTAGGGGGCTGCTGAACAAACACTTCCGTTTTCCTTCAGATCTGCATTGTCTGACCAACTCAGCAATAACAGGGAGGATTAGCAATACCAGATCTCCTGCCTTGCTCTCCTCCCCCCTCCCCAATTCATGGCTCTAGTCCCCTTACTGCAAGAACTGCATTAGCAAATTTTTCCTTCTCTGTTGAAATCTTCTCATAGAAGGCTAGTGCCTAAACTCTTGAACTTGGGAATTTTCAAATTTGAGATTACTCAGGAGGTAATTCCTAGGGCTGGAAAAACCCACTCTCAGGATTTTTCCTCTCAGGCCATGAATAAATACATATCTGCATCTGCCATGTGCTTCAGCAGCAGCTCCGTCAACTTCAAACTGCTTGTGCAGGCAAAGTCCATCCTCAGGAAATCTAGTCTCTGAATTGTACTCAGAAAAGGAAACAGAAAACTACTAGGAAATTCAGGTCCAGGAACCTGGGTGAAAACACATAGCTAATCATATGTATCTCCTACAAATACTATTGGTTACTTCTAGGGTCTGGGAGAGGGGTGAAATCCCTCCTTTATCCTTGCCCTGAATAAAGGTCTACCCTGCTGCACTCCAATCTGGAAGTCCAAAGGCAAGAACATATAAGGTTCAGACAGAGAGCTAGACTGACAGACACCACACACAGAGAATGAGGAGAGACAGAGCTATAGAGCTATAGACAGAGACAGAGACAGAGAGATCAAGAGAGACAAAGATAGAAAGAGAAACAGAGAGATCGAAAGAGAGGAGAAATCAGCTCATTTTTGTAGATCATAGGAGAGGGTCAGTTCTGATAAAAGTCTGTCATCTGGACTTTGTCATTACCATCTTGGAGGAAACTTCAGCCACTAGAAACCAATCAGATGAGTCTCCTGTGCCATTTCAGCAAGGGGTGGGTAAGCAGGCCTACTCTGCATGGGGAGTTGTCCTTCAAACGATTCAAATAGGCTATCATTTTTGATTGGAAAGCATTGTATCAATTTGATCAAGGGCTCCTTCCCACATATTCTCACCTCCAGTTAAATATTTGCTGTCCTACCAAGCATGCACATTCTTTCGGGCATGGTGATCCATAGCTCTCCTAGGTCCAGGGAGTTCCCTGGGAACCTGGGGTGGGGGACAGTCCAGACACTGCCCTCTTCTTCACTACCTCCCCCATTGCTTGTACTGAGTCTCAGCAAAGTGAATTCATACTACAAAGTTCACAGATACTTCTTATTCATTCTAAAAGTTAACACCATTTTGCGAAGGCCTAAATCTCCCCAAGTAGTCTGGAGATTTAACTTTCACACATCTGTTATTTTTTCTAGATTACCTTGTCAGATTCTGGAAGTAAATAGAAAGTATTAATTTGAAATAAAAATTTTGGCACGAATCTCATGGGATTTGGAGCTTGAAAACTTCTAGTTGAGCCCTCTCATTTTATAAATAAAGGAATGAAGGCCCAGAAAAATTGAGTGACTTATCCCACACAAGTTTTATATAGTAGAATTGAGACTTGAATTCAGGCCATTTGGTTCCAAATCCAGTAGTCTTTCCACTACAGATTGCATGAGAAATGTTTTAATTTTACTACTATGTGCATGGATATTTTTCAAATGAAAAGATTTTAATGTATACTCAAAAGACTTAACAGTTTGCTTGTCATATCAAAAAAATACATATCAACAGGAATTTTTTAATGATTCTGATGAAGCATGAGAGAGGACTTCCATAAATTTGTTTTGAGAAAGTAACCAGAAATCTTACTCATATTTTAGACTTGAAGGGTAAAAATGAGGTGAAGAATATTTTTGAAATGTTAATAAGTAGTTAGCAAAAGGCACAAAGGACCTAAAGGGTGTGTGTGTGTGTTGGATTTATTTTGCACAGCTCTCAAAGTGATATGCACATGTAACTACTAATTAGTCAATTAATGACAAAAGGCATTCATTTGTACTTCATGTTATTAGTGCATATCCCTAAAGAGAGTAAAAAATTGGGAATAGCTATAAATATTGCCCATAGAATCTTGTGGAATGGGACATTAGGATAGAAGCTTTTTAGGTAGAAACAAGTAAGTAATCACTATTGAAAAAGAATTACATCTTAACTTTATAAATGCACACACATATACAACTTGGTATAATTACTTTTTAGTGAAACTCCATAGCTTTTTATATTATTGTATTCTCAAAAACCTTCCTTTCTCTCTTGAGATCCAAGCCTGTTTCACCAGCTGCCTAATGGACATCTCTATTGAATGTGCCAAAGACCTTTCATGGTTAATATGTCCAAAACAGAGCTCGTTCTATTTCCTGACAAACCCACACTTCTTTCTAACTTCCCTGTTTCTGCTGAGGACAATACTGTCCTTTAATCCATCCAGATTTCCAATGATGGAGTCATCTCTGCCTCTTCTCCCTCATTTCACGTAGCCAATCAATTGATGTCTCGTGTATTCTATTTCCATGATCTCTCACATCCCTCCATTAATATGGCTACTACCCTAGTTCTTGCAATAGCTTTCTGATAGGTCTCAATGTTTCCAGTCTATTACTTCTTTTATCCATTCTTCACATAGCAGCTCTGGTTCCCTATGCCTACCTTTAGGATCAAATATAAAATCTGCTGTCTTATAAAACCATTCACTATCTGGCTTCATAAGCATTCCAGGTGAATTTCATGTCACTGCCTTTCATCCATTCTATATTCCCATCAGACTATCCTACTTGTTCCCACTGCATAATCTTCTCTCTTCTCCCTTTATGCCTTTGCACATACCATGTCTCCTCTTGGGAACATCTGGCTTCTCTGAAGGCTCAGATCAAATATCATCTCTTGCTCAAGGTCTTACCTCTCTCATGCTCCCTTTAGTGTTCTTCCTTTTCTCCCTCCTTCCCAAATTATTTTGATTTTTATTGTATTTGCTTATCTGTGTCCATATTGTCTCTCCTCCTTCTCCTCCCACCCCAGTAAAATGTAAACTCTTTAAAGTATTTTGTTTATTTGACTTTGTAATCCTAGAATCCAGCATAGTACCTGGCACATAGTAGGCACTTAATGCCTACTCTGTGCATTCCCATTGTGGAATGTAGGATGAGGAGGAAGAATGTTGCCTCTCTCAATAATTTTAGGAATTTCTTTCTGGTCTGGACCTATATTTGCATCAGTATACCATAACTCCCAGTGAAGAAGTGCATGGTAGATTCTGAAACTTCATGGTCTTAGAGAATTATCCAGGAGTACTCAGAAGTGAAATTACTTGCCCAAGGTCATCACATAACCAGGATATGTCAGCAGAGAGACTTAAATTTAGGTCTTTTTGACTCTAAGAACAGTCCTCTGTTGACTCAATTCATCTTTATTATTATCATTCCTGTTGTTAATGTTATTCATAATTTTTGGCCTAAAATTCCAAGTATTTTAAAAATACCTAAATATTTCTTATATTTAAAATTGAATTAACTGTTTAAATTATAAACTATTTCAAAGTAGTTTCAGAAAAGGTAATCAAAGTAGTTTTTAAGTTACCAAAATGGGAAACTACAGTATCTATTAGATAAAATCCAGAAAATTGTTTCCTTAAATTTGCTAACAAATATTTGATTAAAAAAAGATGTAACTTAAAAATTGACACAAGTTATCCAAGTCTCTTTAATAACGAAGGATATTACTAGATCCCAGACACCAAAAATACATTTAAACTAGTAAATCTGAAGCTAAAGAAAAGTATTTTTAATAAAATCTAAATCTTTAAGCATAATTATAAATGTTTATAATGGGATAACCCTAATGGTACTCCAGTTCCTTTGTTACTGTACTCAGTGTAGGCTGAAAAGTACTAGCTTGAAAATTAGGAAAGATGGATCTTAGGAGAGATGGATTCTAGCCCAGAATCCTCCATTAACTACCTGTGTGACCTTAGGCAAATCACTTAACCTCTTTGGTCCTCAGTTCACTCATCTGTAAAATGAGAGTGTTGACTAAAATAATCTCTAAGGTCTCTTCCAGCTTGATATTTAACGATGCTATGAGAATGCCTTTGAAAGGTGTATGTGCTTTTAAAATTTCTATCAGTGTCTGTGGAGAGGGTATTACTGGATCGTGTCCAAACATAGCTAAAGCAAACAATACAGCAACTGAAAAGGTTCTTGCGTCACTTGATTTTATTTTTTTTATACTACAAACAATACCTGGCAAGTAAAGAAAGACTTCTGAGTTGTGGTTGGCACAGAGATGCCTGGTCAATTGCACCACGTATTTAAACAAAGCAGGCACATTTTCAGAGTGCAGAAGCTGATCTAGCTGCTTATCTATAGTTGCCCATATTCATAAGTGCAAACTGGGGTGCTAGAACACGACTGCGGATTGAAGATACAAGTTCAAGTTGTGTACGCCACAAGTTCCTTATAATTTGCCTACTTTTGTTGTTTTAGCATAGATCCTGTCGACTAGGACTCACTGGCTCTTCTACTGCCATGCCATGGAGTCCCATGGCCTTTTTCCAGTTTTCATTTTCTTGACCCATTTGCTGCATCAGACACCAGAGTCCATTGTTTCCTCCCTTTGCTTCCATGACACAATCCTCATGTTCTTCCTCTTGCCTTTCTAGTTATAGCTTTCTATCTCTTTCACCAGTTCTACTTCTTAATATTCTTAAATGTGGGCTTACCCTTATACCTTCTTGTTCCTCGTTAATTAGGGAGCCAACTTGATATGGCAGGGGCTCTGGACCAAGAGCCAAGAGGCTAGAGTTCTGGTTTTCACTCTTCCAGTTACCCGTGTGATCTTAATTTTCTCATGTGTAAAATGAAATGGTCTCTGAGTTTCCTTTCAGCTATGACTCTATAATTTATGCTAACAATTCAGAGGCAAGAAGGCAAGAGACAGTATTTGTCTCTATGGAACTGTTCTTGTACTAGGCCCATTGCTGTCTCTGTATCTTTTTTGCCTTTGGGGTCTTATCCATTTTGTTTGAATGTCTCTCACATCAACATCTCTGATTACCTGTTGAACATTATTACTTGATTGTTCTGTTATTAAAAAATAGAAATAAACCAAATGTCTCACTTCCCCCAAAACCATCTTCCCCTCTAGACTTTCCCTAGCTCTATCAACAGTATTCATACTTTTCCCAATCTTGTTCAAAATCAATGAGTCATGTTTAACCCCTTACTGTTTGTCCCTCTCCCTCACATGTAGTCAACCAAGTTTGTTGATTCTTCCCTGGTAATGTCTCTTTCCATTACTACTGCCAACACCCTTGTCTAGGCTCTCATCACCTCAGATCTGATTATAGCAATAGTATCCTGATTTCTCTTACTTCATACCTGAGAAACTAGGACTTAGTTCTAGATTAATTAGGGTGTCTAAAGAAAGTTTAACAAAGTCAAGTGAGTAGTTCCCAAGTGCAAGTTCAGTTTCAGATAAAGAAGAATAAGGAAGAATTTACTAATATGTGTGTGTGAATGTATGCACATGCAAGTATATACACATTTAAACATATATATGCACACATGCACACAAATATGTATACGTATAAAAGTTGATTTATCTTTAGGGAGGCAACTAAGGATTATTCTGGATACTTTGCACTATAGTTTGAACAAAAAAACAGAACACCCTTGTAAAATATATTTAGAGAAGCGATTGTCCTAATATCTTTTTGTGCCTCAAGAAGATAGAGAGCAAAATGGTTATAGCATGCTGTATATAACATGTAAAATTTGAGTCAAGCTCTTTTCTGAAATGAAGGAGGATATATAATTTTTATACTTCTATTTGGGACCTCACACCATTCTTGTTTATTTCCTCTACTCAGATGGAACCTAAGAACTTTAGCTCAATAACAAGGCAAATATTAGCATGCCTAATAAGGATTTAAGCTCACAGAGCTTCAAAGGCTAGAGCAGTTATTTTTAATATAATAAGGGACACAGGACTCAAATCTGAGCCCATAGTGAATTAAGAGAAAACCTTTCGTTTAGTACCCATTTTAGGAAAACCCCGCAACGTTTCTGTGGTTCACAACATTTTTCTGAACAGTACTCTGGCAATAGGAGACTTGTGGTTCAATCATTTACATCGATGATGTCATCACATTGCTCCCTCACCATATTGCTTTCTGTCTATCCTCTCTTCATGTCAGCTACTTCCTTTCTGCCATTCTTGCTTTTCTCGGTGTTAGTTAATTCTGTTTTAGGCTCTAGCTCTTGCATTATTTTCTCCAGTGCACTGCTTCCTATCTCTTTTTTTCAGACCACTGAGCTTTGGTCTTCCTTTATCCTAAGTCTCTTCTCAGAAAATCATCCCATCCACAGGAAAGGAAGGAGTAGGCCTGGCCTCTCTCTGAGCCAGGGTACTCTCCCAGAAAAAAAAAAAGCATCTCCACCTAGAGAAATAGAGCAGTCTCCACTACAATATCAGATCTTACTAAAACCAGGAGCCCTGTAAGTTAAAGGCGCATACAACAAAAACAATATGGTGGTTGAAAGGGCCTTGGTTTAAGAATTAGGAGACTGGGTTCCAGACCCCAGTTGGCTAAATAGCCATGTAACCTGGGGCAAGTCGACACCTCTCTGAGGCTCATTTTCCTCATAGTTGTCTTACCTATGTGTGCCCTTTCCAACTACAAAATTCCATGATGATTAGAATTACAATGATAACTAAAGGTTAGGTTGAGAACATCTGAAATAAAGTATGCACTACTCAATGACTCTGATGTGGAAGTTATCAGATATATGAATTGTAGAATCACAACAGCTGACATTTCTATAGTACTTTAAGGTTTGCAAAGCACTTTACAAACATCATCTTGTTTGATCTTCATAGGCTGTCGTGAGGTAGGTACTACAGGCGTTATTATACCCTAGGAAAATGAAACCCAGGGAGGTTCGACTGATTTGCCTATGGATATACAACAAGTGCTGGGGACGGGTCTTAAACCTATTTCTCATACTACTTACCAGTTAAATTCTCCTTATACTACATCAAAATGCCTCCTGGAGAAGTAAAGGAAAGCAATATACAGTAAGTTGAAGCAAGGTAGTTATCCTTCAACATCCCAAATCCTGAGGGCAACCACAAGAGGTAGAGAAATAAGGAACCTATGATATACTCTTTTGCTCAAAAAAGGCTAATGCTCTTGATGTAAACGCTAGTATCTATTTGTATACATGTGCATTTTAAAAATATACACTTAAACATAAGCAGCACTCTGAGCTTATAGAAATCAGACACTGTATTCTTTTGGAGGAAGAATAGTCTAACTGTACAATTGAGAGAAACATTCCTTTTTTTCCTCTTCCAGGTATTCTTTCCTAAGGGAACTTTCCTTGCATGATTTTAGTGTTGATAAGTTTATTTGTTTCTAGTATTTTGCATTCTCCTCACTTTTCATAGGTACAAGCTTTAACTTTTCCAGTTGTTTTTTAACCTGAATATTCCCGTATCAGTAAATTTCCATCTATGAAAGTTGCTCAACACATTGCACTAAAATATTACAAATGTCTATTTAAAGCAGGAATTCATAATCTTATGTCATGGACTCCTAGTATAATATATAAAAGTATAATATGTAGTGAAGTCTAAGTGACCTCTTCTCAGAATATTGTTTTTAAATACACAGAATTACAAAAGAAACAAATTATATTGAAATATAGCTAACAAAATATTTTTAAAAGTAAGTTTTCGAATCACAGGCTAGGAATATCTGACTAAAAGACTCCTTTGAAGAATGTCAGGAGTCTGGTGATAAATGGCTGTCAGTTGTTTTAAAAAAATAAGCGATAATGTATTATTTTATTT
The DNA here is from genome assembly GCA_028646595.1 of Phalanger gymnotis. NCBI lineage: Eukaryota > Metazoa > Chordata > Mammalia > Diprotodontia > Phalangeridae > Phalanger > Phalanger gymnotis. The sequence goes on along the minus strand of CM053622.1, from coordinate 621,573,565 downwards.
AAAAATTACTAATAATCAACACAAAACACCATTTAGGTGCTAAACAAAACAATTACAGTATAGGTTTTTTTTTCTTCGAGTTTACCCACCAGGACATTTTTTGTATATTTAAAAAACTCTTCCATATGGACATATAACTTCATTTTGTGGAAAATATTTTGAGAGGTTAGAGAATTTTTTAAAATGCATTTATTCTAATAAAATCAGTCCAATATGCTCTATTAAGAACCTTCTATGTTCAAGAAATTGGGCTAGGGGTTGGGGATACAAAGACAAAAATCTTACAGTCTTCATCCTCTAGTAGTTAACATTCTAATGTAAGCAACAATAGTGATATCCTGAGTAAAGAGATTGTGGAAGTCAATATATGAAAAAACCTTAAACTGAGACTTACATACTGGAAAATAAGAAGAGAATCTCAAAATTGTGTTTGGGAACAACCGTTGGTGTCCATTACCTTGCTGGAAATGTTAAGAAAATCAATGGTTAAAATGATCAGGTGTGATTTTCACAAATAACTATGCTGGAGTGAATTCAATACTATTTAGGTCATGAAATCATTTGATCAGGACTAACTTGTTTAATGTTTGATCATAATTCAGTTCAGTGATAACTGTTACTGGAATAGGAGGCTCCCCTTTCTTTTGAATCATACATTTATAAATGGTTTTAAATGCAAATTATATAATATGCATGGTGTCTAGCCAGATATGCTTACTTAGAGCATAAATTCTATCTCATAAAGACATTCGTGGGGATTTTAAAAGTCAAATGGGGTAAAAGTCTCAGTAGTAAGAGAGCACAATAAAAAGGGGTAATAATATTCATATAAAAGAATTCCTTTGAGGCTCTGGACAATATGAAATAAGTCCGTAAAACTGTCAGATTTTTGCTGCAGCTCTTTAAAACAGTTACCATTTGATCACTGGACCATTTTTTAACCATATGTTTACAAGATTTTAAAGTGAAAATGCAGTATGAACTCTCTAACCAACACTTCTCCATTTCTCTACATGTGGTCTTTAATCTTATATTTAATATACTTGCAATAACTGAAAATGCAAGTCTTTTGACTAGCCTTGCTTGTGCTGGATTTGTACTTTCAGCAACTGACTTCTAGTCCCCAAATATTTCTGTTTTGGTGCTTTTAACTTTTTTTCCTAAAAAAAATGTAGTAAACATTTTCAGAAATAACAATCTTGCTTATTCTTGCATATTTCAAAGCACAGAACGCTTTTTTCTAGTTTTTTTTTTCTTTCTGGCTGCCTACAACATCTCACTCTTCCATGCCTTCATTTTCCCACTCACTGAACCCAGTTTTTGAAGAGCAATGATTTGAATTAGCTGCTCATTTTCTACAATTTTGAGTCAATTGGACTGTTAGCTCCGGGAATTTCATGGGTTTGCTAAAAAGTCAGGAAGGTGTTTTTTTCCCCTAGTTTTGGAACCAAATCAGGTGGATTGAAAAAAGTAGAGAAAGCAAATAGTACTGGCTCCACCTTTTTACAGCTACAATGAAAACAAGTTAAAGCCAAATCAAGACTCTATTATTTTGAAAACCTGTGGCATATAGTTAATAGAAATGTTTAAAGTCTTTATATATTGTATAAACACATGTCGAATAATTTAAGTTTCTCATATTTTCAGTGAACATTATTTGAAAGAAACTCATGTTCCATTTAGAATAAGTTTGTAGTTAAGTTCTATTTTGTCATTTATATTATGTTTTAAATAGTTTTGTGAAAAAAAGCTATATATGATATGATATAATATGATTAAGAATCATGTTTCTCCTCAAAAGGAAATTTTTAAATTCTTTTTCATTTTACTTTAGGCTCTATGGAAAATAAGTATTGTATAATATTTAATTCTTTGTCTAAGAAAATTCATACTCTGTAAGGCAAAATAGAATGTGTATTGCAAATATTAATATTGGTAAATGTCATGTAAGGTTACATAATTTATATCGATGTTGAAAAGCAACAAAGAGTCAGTCAGCGATGATGTTTAAGAAGATAAAATGATGAGTAAGATCAGGGAAACATAGAAACGTAAACTATACTTTTAAAAGTGAAACTAATACAATTAGATTTTGTTTCATCTGCTATTCCTTAGTCCTCACTCAGAATTCCTGCTTAGCCTCGACCAAGCTGAATTCACATCTGTTACCAGAATCTTCTTGCAGATGAGAAGATTTATACGAATAAGACCTAGCTTCACTTTGAGCCATCTCTATTCTTTTTGGAATTTCCTCTATTAAATTTTTAATGGAGGTTTTAACTTTATATTTGACCTGGTAGTGTAGTTATAACCCACTTGAACCAGATATTTGTCTCTTTCTTTATAAACTTGAAACCATTGAGGTAAAAAGCTCTAAAAAATGTCCTAATGTAAGATTGTCTTAGTTTCTTTCTCTAGCTAACACCTTCTGGCAATATAAACTAATTTTCTTCAAACTAAGAATGAATAATTAGGAAATTATACTCAAGGATTATCCAAATGATAAAAACAGTTCATCCTTTTAGCAAGTAGAACATATCCTATAAATTAGTAATGTTGTGATGTTGCTTAATTGTAAATGTTCCAGAAACCACTAAATTGAAAACTATTATAAGTCAATTTCCAATTCTTTGCCTTTATACTTCTGAAATATGAAGGAAAAAACCAAACTAAATTCTTCTTATCCTATTATTATCACAGACTTTGAGGAAATAGTATTGGGTCCACTTGTTTATAGCTACAACTCAACAAGTAACAAGAGAAACAGCATGGTCCACTGAAAAGTGAGGCTAGTCTTTGGGTCAGGGCACTCAAAGCCCACCTGATGCACTAGCTGTATGACTTTGGGTAAGTCACAATACCTCTATGTCTCAGTTCCTCATCTCTTAAACAAAGGGATTGGATTCAATCTATGATCCTTTGAAAATTGTTCTTTGGAATGAGAAGTTTAGAAAAAGAAGCATTTGTATCATGAAAATAAGCAAAGCAAGTCCTTGATTTTTTTTTAAATGTATAAAGAGTTTATTGTGAAACTGCAACATGTTTAGCTGTCACAAAGCTTTGCTTCTGAATCTTATGATACAATTCATTCAAATAAGATAATGGCATTCTTCTGTCCTAAAAATCCACAATAATTTTTACAAGCACATATTATTTGTTATTTTCAAGTAGACTTTTTCACAAGTTCTTATTAATGGTTACCACCTCCTTTTGCTTAATACTGAATTTTTCTTGTGGGAATTATATCTATTTACTGATTGTTCCACATGATCTACAATCTACAGTCAAATCAAATTTCGTGTATTTATTACATGCCAACTTCGTGCTTGCTAGGTTCTATGAGGAACACAAAACAAGTAAAAGACGTGGATCCTTCCACCCAGAAATTTATCATCTTGTTGGGATGGATGCATTGATATTAAATGGTGCTTTGTAATCTATTTGAGAGTCTCTGCTATTCTCAGCATGGAATGGTTTATATTACAATAGGATGGGAAATCTACATTTCCATAGCTTCTATCCTAGCTTTCATTACCTCACAACTGGATAAGTGGATTACTGGATTATTCTAATAGCCTATTAGTTGCCTTTCATCTTTCTCTCTCCCATTCTCCCTCCCCCCCTAAAAAAATCCATCCTGCATGCTACTGCCATTGTGTTATAGTGAAAAGAATGCTGGTTTGGGGATTAGGGGACTTGGATTCAAGTCTTTACCCAATTTTGGTAATTAGTGCTTGTAGGCAAGTCATTTTCACGAGTCTCAGTTTCTTGATTCCTAAAAGGAGGATGATGAAAATAGCTGCACTGACAACCTCGTAGGGTTATTGTGGGGAAATTTATTTATAAACTCTGAGTACCATAAGTGTGAGATACCATGATTTTACTCAACTGCTTAAAAACCTGTAGTTGATTCATTCTGATTTTCTTCACTTTTTAGCTTGTGTGCCAGTATAGTAGAGGGAACAAAGTAGCCTAAAGTCAGAAGGACCTAGAATAAAGTCTTGCTTCTGACTTGGCAAAGTCTGTATGACATTCGGTAAGGCACTTAAATTCTTGCAACCCTAGCCAGCTCTCTATAATACTAGTTAACCTTTAAGGATTGCAAATTGCTCTAAATCTATTATCTCATTTGACTTTAACAGTAACCCTGTGAGGTAGGTGCTTTTATTATCCCCACTTTTGCATCTGGGGAAACCAAGATTGAGAGAACTTAAGTGATTTGTCCAGTTCAGAGTCCCACAGCTAGTATCTAAAGAAACATTTGAACTTAGGTCTTTTTGATGCCAGTTCTAGCATTCTATGTATCTGCTATAACTTCTAGCTACCTCTAGAAACTATTAAGGTTTACCAATATTAAGGTGCAGAAAAATTGCGAATAGAAGCTTTTTCCTCACTCGGTTCCCCAAACTAAGTCACAGGTTTGAACAAAAGATTTCTCGACTTAACGTTGAAGGTTTTTTTTTTTATCAACTTGCCTTAACTTCTTTGCCACTCATCTCTAATGTGTTATACTGGGGCTAAACTGATTTATTTCATATTCTTCAAACCTGCATTAATTTACTTCATGCCTTTATTCATGTTCTTTTGTACTCTATCTGCAATATTGGCTCCAAGGTGCTCATGGCTCAAACTTCCGAACCTATGGGGATCATCTCTAGCTCCTGAAACTGAGAACAAACATTATAGAACTGAAGCAAACACCATGAGATCCATTGCTCAGAGCTGAGGTAAAAGAGAGAGACTAGAAAAGGATTTTCCTTTCCTTGTCACAGCAGATAGTCCCAGAAAAGAACATAGCTTAAAGATGGGTGGAAAAGATGGAGGAAAAGTGAGGAAATGCTGTCCTAAAGCCACAGGCAGCCAAAGGTGGTTACCCTACCCTAGGTGGTAGAGGATGTATGATGCTCCATTTTAGATAAATCGGGCATACGCAAAGATCTCTCAGAGCTGGCTCTGAGAGCTAGGCATATATACATATATGTATGTGTGTACACATGTATCAATATTTGTATGATATATTTGTATTGTGTGTATATTACATACTGTTTATTTGTCATGAACCAAAAGAGGAAAATCAAGGATAAAATCCATTAGGAAAATTATCAGCTTGAGGTATTTTCAAACACCCTCTTAAATTAAGTCTCTTCAGCTTCATTAGGATTTTTGTTTTGTTTTTGTTTGTTTTAGACAGCAAGATAATTTTTCTAAAGGCCTTTGGGGCCTTTATCACCCTCACATTTGTTTGACATATGTGTCCTTAAAGTGGCACACTGACACATGTACTAACATTTTTTGTGGGTGTGTCTGTGTTTATACGTGTCCTGTCACCTTCCTTCTAGGAAGCTTAAAGCACTTAGAGCTTTTATGGTGTCATATTATTTGTACTCTTTTTGGTACCTAGTACAGTACCTTACTACTAGGCACATGATAACTCACTGTTGAATAAATAAATGGCATTGTACCATAAAATGAAAGATTATTACATGCTTATTCTTTTAATTAATATAAAATTATTATCTTAAGAAACTTAATAATTCTAGTTAGTATTTATATAATGCTTTTATATATAATCTGATTTGACCTTCATGACAAACCTGTGAAGTAGGTACTATTATTATCCCCATCTTACAGGTGAGGAAATTGAGTCTCAAAGAGGAAAAATGTTTTGTCTAATGTTGGGTCATACAGCTAATAAATATCTGAGACAGGATTTTAATTTGGTTCTTTCTTACTTCAAGGCTAACACATTATCCAGCATGTCCAACTACCTCCATTAAGATAACTTCTGCTCTAGACAATGTTTACATTTATCTTAATTCCAAAAAATATATTTAATAATGACTTTTCATTTATACGTACCTTAAATTTTTCATTGCTTTATCACTGCTTTTTTCATAACCAATTTTTGATGTAGGTACTACTATCATCCCCATTTATTATTAAATTGATAAGTTCCCCAAAACCACCATATCAGGAAATTCCCAGGCGGATCATGTCTATTTCTCTCCAGTCTCTACTCTTAACTCTTAGGACTCTTTTCATTTTGTTAATCATGGATACCCTTTTCCCAGACAATTTTTAGCTTCTTTTAAATTTGTTATCTTTCCCCCTTGAATTTAAACTCCTGGAGGGCAGGAACTATATTTTTCATTTGTATTTCTAGCACTTACCACAGTGCCTGGCACATAGCTAAGTACCTAATAAAAGCTCTCTGATATCACATAAAGAGTACATTTCTGAGAAGCATTGAATGGAAAGTGTTGAACTTACAGTAATAGAATCTATGTTTGAATCCACTTTCTCCCATTTTGCTACCTGTGTAACCTTGGGCAAATTGCTCATCTCTCAGAACCTTCGTTTCCTGATCTGTAAAACAAGGGGGTTATTCAAAACACTAGAAAGCATAGGAATAGATAGAGCTTTTCTTAAAATGCTAAGCAGCACCTGTCTAAAATCAAGAGTAAGCATTATATATAATACGGACAAACTAGAAACCTTTCAGGGGTGAAGCAAGGATGTCCATTATCACCATTATTTTAATATTGTGCAAGAAATTCTAGCCATGGGAATAAGAAACAGAATGGAAAGAATAAGTATAGGCAACAAAGAAACCAAACTATCACTTTTTTCAGATGATATGATTGTATACTTAGACTAAAAATCTAGGTGAAACAATGAACAACTTTAGCAAAGTTGCAGGATAGAAAATAAACCCATACAAATCATCAGTATTTCTAGATATTATCAACAAAACTCAGTAGGAAGAGATAGAAAGAGAGATCTCATTTAAAATAACTGCAGACATTATAAAGTACTTGGGAATCCACTTGCCAATTTGCACACAGGAACTGTATGAACACAATAACAACATAGTAACACAAATAACTACTCACATAAAATAAAGGCAGATCTAAGGAACTGGAGATTATTAATTGCTTGTGGGTAGGCTGGACCAATATAACAAAAATGACAATAATTAGTTTAATTATTCAGTGACATAATCAAACTACCAAAAAGTATTCCATAGAGCCAGAAAAAATAATAATAAAATTTATCTGGAGGAACAAAAGGTGAAGACAACCAAGGAAATCAGTGGGGAAAAAATATGAAGGAAGAAGGTCTAGTAGTGTCAGATCTCAAATTATATTATGAAATGGTAATCATCAAAATGGTCTGTTATTGTATGAGAAGTAGACTGGTTGATCAGTGGAATAGATAATGCACACAATATACAGAAGCAAATAAGCTAGTGTTAGATAAACCCAAAGATCCCAGATATTGGGGCAGGAACTCACTATTTGACAAAAAATTTTTGGGCAAATTGGAAAGTAGTCTGGCAGAAATTAGAGTAGGCCAGCATCTCACATCATGTACTAAGATATGCTCAAAATGGGTCTATGTTTTAGATGTAAAGTATGATAGCATGAGAAAATTAGGGAGCATGGAAGAAATTACCAGATCTTTTCCTTCTTTTATTTTTCTTGCTTTTTCTCCCCAGAATATGGCTAATGTAGAAATATGTTTTGTACGGCTTCATATGTATCATGAGTATCATTTTTCTTTCCTTCTCAATAAGAGAATAGGGAGTAGAGGGAAGGAGAGAATTTGGAATGGAAAATTAAATCAAATTAAAATTAAATAAAATGAGGGATTTAGACCAGATAATCTCTAAGGCTCTTCCCAACTCTAAATCTATGATCTATAATTCATATCCAATGCTTCTAAGTCCAGTAGTCTGTCCACTGCATCCCTTATTCAATGTTAATATTAATTGAAAATTTTAATTTGCTAACAATAATCATTTCCCTTTGAAATTAGTTGTTTATATATGAATGCAAGGATTTTCAGTGGAGTTTGATTTTAGCAATTTGCAGAATCAAACTAACAGTTCTGACAGGAAGGAATTTGCCAATTTTCCATTGATAAACTATGGCTCTTTTAATCAGTTCAAACTGAAAGCCAAAAGTATTTTTATAGTAAGAACTGAATCAAAGCTTTCTGATGGGGAAAATAGGGATTCTAAATTTCTTCAAAAATAGATCTTGGTGGTTAAATTTAAGTACTATGCAGTTAAAAGTATCAGCTATCTGTTTTATGGGTTTCTCTGAATTAAGTGAAACTTAATGTTTTGGTCCTTTGCCTGATCTGAAATTTTTATTACAAATGAATCAGAATCCAAAAAAACTAGTTCTAAAATGAACCAGGCAGAAACATCTAAATTAAGTATATTTTAATCACATGCAATTTTACTTATAAAGGTGTTTGTCAGACATGATGCTGGCCCACTGTTTTGTACATTCTATTAAAAATCTGCCAAAGCAAATATCTGAATAATATTATCCCACAATTGTTACTACACAGGAACATCATATTATACTGTTATATTACTTGAAGTAATACATAAATTTGGAACTAGTTTGTACTGATTTAAGTTTATAAGGACATAAAATATTATTTATTTTCCTTGGAATATTATTTGAAAGTCAAATCTTCAAAATGGACATTTGGGTATTTGCACCAGATAATAAATCAAAAAGTGTCACACATTAATTTTCTGACTCTTTAACTGAACCAAAATATGTTTTTTAAAGAATTAGCCAAAATGCTTTACATACACATATGTAGCATTTATATTATGTATGCATATCTGTATGTGTATACACATGCATCTCTATGAAGACATACTGACTTACTTTCTGGCCCTCACAAGGGATGTCTTATCTTGCATCTCCATGCCTTTGTATAGGCTGCCCCCATGCCTGATAAGCTTTCCCTTTTTACTTCCAACTCCAGGATTCCATGGTTTCCTTCAAGACCCAGCTTAAGTGCCACCTACTGAAGGAGAACTTTCTTAGTCACTTCCCCCTGCTCCTTCCACCTAGTTACTAGTGTTTTCTATTCAAAGGTTACCTTATTTTTATACTTAATTTGTATATCTCATATAACCTATATATGGGTAAGGGATCAGTGGTGTGGGGGCCCTGTTATTCTGTATAGGTTACATATGTCCACATGGATCTATATAAATGTGTCTCCCAAGGAAGCAAGAATAGATATCACTAACATCTCTTTCCCTAACCTGTTTCCAAGGGAAGTCTTAATTCCTGCCAGGAGGGGAAGCTGGAGGAGTTGGGTCCATAGACTGGCCACTCTATTCTTCTCAGAGGGAAGACATAACAAGCTAGAATTATAGCTACCTACTTCCTTAATTATTACAAGTCTAGGGAACATAGAACACAGAATCTATACTTTAGATCTATTTTAGATGATTACTAGAAAAGGGGCTAACAAAATGGGTTTCAGTTGAGCTGTATAATCTTTGTTCTAGATTTATCCTTAAATGTCTAGTGGAGACTCTATGACAGTCTTCCACAGATGTTCCATTTTAGCTTGGATGTGACTGGATGTCTCACAGTTTCAGCCAGTCTCTGAGGGAGAACAATTATCACTTTTTTGCAAGATATAGAATGAAAAAAAGTAACAGCTACCCAGCTGTTAGCACATCAATGTCCTAATTAGCCGATGTTCGAAGCCCACTGCAGTCTCAGTCCTCTCCATATGTAAATTCCCCAAGTCTATCAATCACATTGATGGGCCTCTGGCAGAAGCATCCTGCCAATGTTGCCCTCTTATGTGTGTATATATATACCCCAAGGATACTGTGCTGGAGGGATTTTTTGTACTTTTGTACTTCTGTGATCCCCATCTCCCCACTACTCTGTGAATATATCGGCCTTCATCAAAACACAGATAAATACTAAATATATGTTCTAGAATTGTCTCAGAATGTATGTTTGCGATTTGTCTTAGCAACCTGAGGAAATAATTATTCTGCCCCAAGTGAATTATGCCCCTAGTCATACCATTGGCTCCTTGAAGGCAAGCACTTTGCTTTTACATTTGTATTTCTATTTCTTAGCACAATACATTTCCTTCCTTCCTTCCTTTCTCCTTTCCTTCCTTCTTTCCTCCCTCCCTTCCTTCCTTTCCCTCTTCCTTCCTTCCTTCTTCTTTCCACTTGATTATAGTAAATAATTAACAACAACAAAGCTAGTATATTGCCTACTATGTACTAAGTGCTTTACAAATACTATCTCATCTGTACAATAACACTGGAAGTTAAGTACTATTATTATTCCTATTTTACAATTGAGGAAACTGAGGCAAATGGAGGTTATGTGACTTGCCTAAAATCACACTGCTCATAAATGTCTGAGGTAGAATTTGAACTCAAGTCTTCCTAACTCCAGCTCCAGCATTCTATCCCCTTCATCAACTAGCTGCCTCTATGAAATTCCTGTATCCTCACATAGTTCAGTATACTTTAAGCTCAGAGGTCATTTTAGAACAAACATTGAGGAACCTTTGATTTGCTAAAAAATAGAAAAAGCCTCAGCAGTAGTATAGGGGCAAATCAGAAAGGAGGGAGAACCATGAATCGGAAACATTAAGTAGGGCTTTCTGCACTGAGCAGGACTCACAATGGGTAAGGACAGCTGGACAGTAAGGATGTCTGCAGCAAAGAAAGGCTTCAGCAAAATTTACTGGAGAGACAAGATTAGGAAACTGGTTCTGTCAGGGATTAAGGCTCCCATTGGACCTGGAAATGGTGCCAACATAAGTGTAGGATGTCAGTCTTAGACTATATGAAATAGGATGCATTTGGTGGAAGTAAAATGTAGGATAAAAAGAGAAGAAATGAAAGAAGTAGAAAGGGTAGTAAAATATATAAAATAAAGAGGCTGAGCATCTAGAAAGTGTATAAACATCTGGAGGATCTGAGGGTCAGGTCAACAGTTAACCCAATGAACCAAAAACTAGAGAACTGCATAAAACTTGATAGCAGCCAATTTTCGGTCTATTAAGAAGTGAAACAAATTTCCTCACCAGAATTAAGGGTGTTGGTTTTCCAGAGCCTTCTTTAAATTTTTCCTGTAGTTAAGAGCAGAGAGGAATTCTGTGAAATAAATTTAGTGCGTCTTTACTTAAAGGCCCACAGACTTCTAAAAAAGTTTTCTACAGTTTTTTATTGCCAACATTATAATGAGTATGTAATGGCTTCTTGTCAAAAAAAAATTAGTCTATAAATTTGCCTTTTGTGGTGTTTATTGGCCAAATGACTTTGGAATATGTGTTTGTACCATTGCAATGGTTTTTCTTCTACTATGTCTATAATTAGTGAATTAAGACTTCCTTAAATATGTATTAATGCAGCAGAATAAACATTTTTCTATGACAATGGATTTTTATGACCTCTGTGGTTCATTCTAATAACTCTTATTCTGATAGTATTTCTTTAAAGTTAATTTCAAAACTATTTCAATTATAGCAAACCATGCAAAGTGTCAGCTTTAACTTAAAATAATGTTTTTGGAGAGACTTTAGCTCAAGAGCCATTAAAAAAATAAGTAAAACAAAACAACCTGTGGACTGGCCTTTAACCTGTTGTTCTTTTCATTTAAGATTACTCTATTAATGTTCTTGACTGTGAGTTGTTTGATTAGCATGCATGTTTCATACCTTAACATCTGGGCCAAATGATTCCCATGAGCTGGAATCCACATGCTTTTTGTCTCTTAACAGCTTGCAATTAGGTTTGCATTCGTTTTCTGTTTTGTTTTGAAACTTAGTTTTGAAAAACACCACCTTCAGGCTATGAAAACAATTTTTGATTGTGATTAAATACTAAATCCTATTAAATTGCATTACATTGTGTTTGTACTTTAAAGGCAGCATTAATATAGTTAGGGATTAGTATCATGCTTTGGTTAAAAAAGTCATGCAAGCAGTACGGATACTACTTTAATCATTTAAAATTAACGACTGTAAGAAAAAAAATTGAAGGCTCTAGGGCTCTGTATGTGGGGGAAAAGACTATTCTGCTTTGCTCTTAACTACAGCAGGAAATATCTGTTTGTTTGTTATGACCCTACTGCTTCCATACCCAGATTAGCTTTCAAACAAAGGCATTTTCATTCCCTTCACCTCCGATAATTGTTACCATGGCTAGAGTAAAGCAATAGTTTGCAGGGTGACCAGGGAGAGTATTTGCATATCTAGTATTTGATGTTGTTCAGCATTTCAATCATGCCTGACTCTTCGTGACCCCATTTGGGGTTTTCTTGGCAAAGATACTGGAATGGTTTGCCATTTCCTTCTCCAGCTCATTTTGCAAATGAGGAAACTGAGGCGAATGAGGTAAAGTGATTTACTCGGAGTCACAGTGTCTGAGGCTGGTTTTGAACTTGGGTCTTTCTTCCTGACTCCAGGCCCAGAGCTCTAATGCACTTTGCCACCTAATTGCCCCTAGTATGTGATGATGGGGCTGATGTTCTAGTATTTTCTGTCCTGAAAAGGTGAAACCTTGCTTAGCTATTACATAGACTATCACCATTACATAAGATCCTTCTTCAAAATGCAGCAATCATCAAATATTCTAACGGAATTCATGGTAAGGGTAGCCTTAAGGATGTCTGAGGTGCTGTGTTGAGAACTGCTGGCTTATCTATTAGATGCCAAAAAGTCAGAGAAAATGACTAGATAGTCTGTGCTTTCTTTCCAGTTCTTTGTTCTCAGGTCCTCCTGAAAGTGAAAATAAGATACTCGGTTGTTCTATAAGAAATGTCAGATATGTGGGGAATTCTTTTGAATTTTGAAGCAGTAGAGGAAGAGTAATATTTGTTCTAGAGAGGAATGAATAGGAAAACAAAGTAAAAAATAAAATAAAATCATTATTTTATGTACATGTCTACAGACTACTTCTTTAAGCCATTGAATAGAATCACTGCTTATTTATTATAAGAAATGATTTTTAAAAATTCCCTGCCTTTGTACATTCCTTCTCCTTTGGGTTTCTGTTGTATGAGGTGCTTTGTTGGGATGCTGCTTACTTTAATCAGCGTAGAAACAGATTTAAAGGATTATATGGTGGCTTTAAGTAAGACTTTTAAAAAAAGTTCGCTTGTGATTGTCATTATATCTTTATATGAGTATTCAATCAGTCAAAAGGAGTGGATTTTTAGATTTATACCTTTCAGAAATTATAGGTTTGGGGTTTAAAAAATAATAGGCCATATCTCTCACTATAAATATAAATGTTCTTTGGTTAAAATTATTAACTCCCTTATGCCATCTATCAATTTTCTACCCTAATATTAAGTATTAATATTAAGCCTCTCATTTTGAGCTCTAACCTTCTGGTCTGTACCTGCATGAAATAGGTGTACTTTTCAGTTAGATGTAATAAAGGAGAGGATTGTAGTTCGGAGAAGGCAACAGCAAGAAATTGTTTACCAGGACCAAATCCAAAATCTGGCAGTTATACTGATCTCTCTCCCTTTTGTCCACCTTTGGATTTGCCAAGTCTTATTCACTTTGGCTTTATTTTAAAGTGCATTACTGGTGAGTGAGGAAAGGTTTGTACTGTGTTTTCAATGACTCACTCAAAAATGTCTCCATTTAAATGATAAATTTCTCTATTCAGAATACAGATATTTTTTCTTTTTAAGGTGGGGATGAAGGGACAACGGTAAAGAGATAAAGGAGAGAGCAAGAGAAATGAATCAGAAGAAATCAGTTTTTATTTATTATCAGGTTTTTTTATTTATTCAGATTTGGGGATATACAGTAAGTATTCACTACATTGTGAACTCCTTGAGGGCAGAAACTATCTTTTACCTCTATTTGTATCCCTAGTTCTAATGCCTGGAACAAAGTAGGTGCTTAATGTTTATTGATTAATTAATTCATCAAATGAAACTTCATTTTCATAATTTTTACTGAAGTCCCACCGTGATGCTTCTAAAGGCTAGAGATGACTTTTTTTTTGGAAGTAAAAAAGTATGCTTCAATCTGTATTCAGACACTAATTCTTTCTCTGGGGATAGATAGCATTTTCCACCATGAGTCCTTCAGAGTTGTCTTGCTAATTCATTCACAACTGATCGTCTTACAATATTGCTGATACTTTGTACACAGTACATTTTACTTTTCATCAGCCTGTGCAAATCTATCCAGGTTTTTCTGAGCGTATCCTGTTCATTATGTCTTATAGTGCAATAGTATTCCATCATAATCACATACCACAACTTCGTTCAGTCTTTCCCCAATTGATGGGAATCCTCTCAATTTCTAATTCTTTGCCCCAGAGAAGAGTTGCTATAAATATTTTTGTACATATAGGTCCTTTTCCTTTTTGTTTATATATTTTTTTGGATACAGACCTAGTAGTGATATTGCTAGGTCAAAGGGTATGCATGGTTTTATAGCCCTTTGGATGACCCTTGGTTTTTGAAGGCTATAGAAGCTAGGCACAAGTTCTGGAAGGATCTGCCAAAAAAGAATATGTTTAAATATGCTTTATAATATGCTTAAATTGTCTTAACTTTCTGTTTAAGAGGATGCCATTTGTTATATTTATAATGACTGCAAAACCAAAACCATTCCTGTTACATAACACTGCTTTACTTCATTGTGGATGAGGCATATTCTTAACCTGTTGCTCAGAAACACCACAGTATTCAGCCACATGCAAGAATAGTGTACTTTCAATAAGGTTTCAATAGCTCTTCAGGGAGTTTAGTAAAACGAAGAAAACAGGAAAATGGTATTATGTTAATTGCTAAATGAACAGTGAAAAATGACAGCTCAAGTCATTTAAAAGCTTAAAATCAAAATGTGCTAGAGTTTAAGACTAACTTATTTATCCAGAGCCATTCAAGGACTGGTATATTGGGGATTGGTGTATGCATGCATGCATGCATGTATGTACACACATATATGTGTGCATATGTGCATGTGTAGGTATATGTATGTATGTGTGTATATATGTTGTATGTGTGTGTGTATATATACACACATACACACACACACCAATCAAGGGATTAGTATATTGGGAATCGATACATCAGGAAATAGCATGAACAAAGGCACAAGATGAAAATCAGTAAGTATGTACTATGTTGAAAGAATAATTAGGGTTTGTTTATAGTGGTAGTGGAGGAATCAAATTCTGAAGGAGTAGGAAATATTATTGGATAGGTCATGCACATAAAATTTGGAAGTGAAGTGTGCCTTTAGTATCCTATCTTACTTTCCAGTGTCCCCCACCATCATCTTCTTTCCCTGAAAAAAAATACATATATATATACGTATATATGTATATAGTCTTCTTTCCATTTTGGTATCTAAATGACTGTAGAGTAATTCAATAATTTGATTCAACAAACATTTATCAACTTCCTACTGCTTATAAGGCACTGTACTAGGTGCTGAGATTACAAAATCAAACTGAAAAATAGTCTTTGCCCTCAAGGACATTATATTTTACCAATAGAATATAATACTTAAACATCTAAGTAAATTAAAAAATAATAATTTGAAGAGAGAAAACACTAATAGGTAGGGGCATCAGAAAAGGCTCCCTGTAGGACTTGACACCTGGGATATGCCTTCGTTGTTACTGTTCTGTTTCAGTCGTGTCTAACTTTTTGTGACCCCATTTGTGATTTTCTTGGCAAAAATACTGGAGTGATTTGTCATTTTCTTCTCCAGCTCATTTTAGAGATGAGAAACTGAGGCAAACAGGGTTAAATGACTTGCTCAAGGTCACATACCTAGTAAGTGTCTGAGGTCAAATTTGAACTCAGGTCCTCCTGACTCCAGGCCAGAGACTCTATTCACTGAGCCACCTAGCTGCCCTGAGCTAAGGCTTAGAAGCTAAGGATTCTAAGAGATGGCAGTGATGAAGTGTATTCTAGGTATGCATGACAGACAGCTATAAAAAGATATAAAGAGATGGAATATGGAGTTCTGGGAATAGCAAGTATGCCAATTGGCTAAAACACATAATTTATAAAAAGGGAGTAATGTGAAATCATTCTCCAAAGGAGGTTAGAAGTAGATGTAAAAGGACTTTAAATGACAAGGTAAGTTTGTTTTGTCTTAGATGCAATAGAGAAGCAGTGGAAGTTCTTGAAAAGTAACAAAGGTAGATCTACTTACTAGGAAGATGATTTTGGCAGCTCTGTGAAGGATGGTTGAGAGACTGAAAACAGTAGTACAGTGAGAAGTGATGAGTATAAACTAAGGTGGTGGCCATGTGAGTAGAGATGGGGATGAATGGGAGTGATATTTTGGAGGCAAAATCCAAAAGATTTAGCAGCTAATTGGATATGGCCTGGAGGCAGAGTGCAGAACCAAGAATGCCAAAAAGATTTCAAACTAAAGTGGCCATTTAGATGGTAGTTCCCTCAGTTTGGAAGAGAAGCTTAGGGAGGAAGATAAGTTCTGTTTGGGGTACGTTGACTTCGTCTATGGGACATCTCCAGGTGAAAATATCTAGTGGGCAGTTGATGGTGTGGAACTGGAATTTAGGAGAGAAATTAGGTCTGGCTATCTCAGATATAGTCTATACAGAAAGTTGGTTACCAACCAAGTTGGCCAATAGAAAATACTCATATTGACCAAATCAAAGGTCTTTGAAGCTAGGATTTGTCTAGGATTACTTTGAGGTGGAAGAAATTGCAACTTGGCAAACTAGGTTAGAAGCTATTTAAATAATTGACAGATGAATTTTTAAGAGTGTGTTATATTCTACATGTGGTATTCTACACAAAGCCACGTTCTTATAAATTCTCTTTAAGAACTGAGATTTCCTTTTACTTTCAAGGGAACTAAATTTGACTGATTTGTCATTAAATTTGGAATCAAACTTGGAAACTTAACATGTTCCCAATTGTATCAAGTTGTCATCATGAAAAAATTTTATTTTCCTATTAAGAGTGTATTTATGGAAAAAATTAATTTTAATTAAAAATGATAACCAATGTTATGTCTTGTTCTTCAGAAGCTAGTCACTGGATAAGTAGAAAAGTTTGAAAATATTTATCAGATTAGTTGTAATGTTTAGGGGAATGGAAGTTGCTTAATATTAACATTGGGTCAGCTTCTAGGTCAGTAGCTGACATTACTTTCCTAATTTGTTTTGCTTATTCCATTAAAAAGATAGCTTAAGAATTTTTACTGTGATCATGATTGCTGGACAGCTTCAAAACTCAAAAAAAAATTTTTTTTTTCAGCATCCTCCTTGCTCCCTTCGCCAACCTCATCTCCCTTCCTTGTTCAATGGATGCACCAACTGTATGTAACACAGAAAGTAGTCAGGATAGTCGAGGGACAAACAACCAAGACAAATCTGCACCCTCATCTCCCCAGGAATGGACTTAGCATTACTGGACTTCAGATTTAGAAAACCTTACAATGATCGGAAATATCACGTGTGTGTACCACTCCTCCTCTCAGTCTTGTCCATGTTAAAAGCAGCTAACAAAATAGTGTTGGGACTATCAAGATGGCAAATAAAGTCAGGCATTTTAAGAACCCTAAACTGTTGGGGGCGGGAGGCGGGGTTCCTCAGAGGTGAGCGCTTCATTTTCTGTGTAAAATGGATTATGTTTTTATTAGACGGGGAGGGCATGGTAGAAGATTGTTTGTTTCCCCGACCCCACCCCTCATCCCAGGTGCGGTAAGGGGGCAAAGCAGCCTAGGTTTGGAGTTAGAGAGCTTTGGCTCGATTCCTGGCTCCGTCGTTTTGAAGGTGAAGCCTTGCACAAGTTCCTTAATCCCTGGGCCTCAGTTTCCTCATTCGTAAAAATAAATGAGAGAGTGTGCACCAGATGAGCTCCAAGTCCGGGGCAGCCTCTCTGCCAGCTTCATAGACAACACCCCGGAGAAGTGCAATGCCAGTGACAGGCACTCAGAGGGTGGCCTCGGCGGCGACCGTGCCCACCTCCCTTCCCGCTCAGCACCACCCCTCGGCGCACGCGCGCGCGCGGGCTTTTATATGGGCCGGAAAGGGGCGTGGAGACGCCGGGGAGGGACGCGCTGACGCCAGGCCCGCGGCTGCGGCCGCCACAGCACCCTCAGCCGCAGCCCCTGGGGCCGCTCGAGCGTCCCTCCGAGCCGCCGCGTCAGCCCGGGGAGGGGGATCGGGGGGAGGGGCGGGGGGGGGGGTGGTCCGCGGGGGCCGGGGCGGCGCCGCTGTTTTGAAGTTGAGCTTCGGGCTCTGGCCGACTCAGCCTCCGCCGGCTTCATGTGAAACTTTTCCTGCCCGCCCCCTCCCTCCTTCCCTCCCTCCCTTCCCAGTCCCCACCTCCTCCTCCTCCTCCTCCGCCTCCCTCGCCTTCTCCTCCCCATCCCGGCCCCGCGCTGACAGCAGGGCCGGGGGCTCCCCGGCCGGGCTGTCTTTGCCAGGTTGACGGCGGTGGGGCGGGGGCCGCTCAGCCCGAGCCCCCGGAGCCCCCGGCGCGCCCCGGGGCCGGGATGGAGAAGCCCTCGGCGGTGGCGGCGTCCGTCTCGGAGGAGGAGGTGCTGGAGTGGCAAGTGGCGAGCCGAAAGAGGAAGGCCTGGGCCAAGTGCCGGGACTCCTGGCAGGCGTCGGAGACGGAGGAGCTCTCCACCGAAGCCACGCAGGAGGACGACGACGAGGACGACGCGGACCTGGCGGGAGAGAAACTGCCCCCGGCTGCAGAGCGAGGTCAGGCCCGTCCCGTCCGCGCGTCCGGCTGTCGGCCCGTCAGTCTATTTATCTGTGGGTCCGTCCGTCCATTAGTCCGTCTGTGTGTCCGTATGTTTACAGGCAGGGACTTTCATTTCTGCTAGGGAGGGGGCCTGCTTGGGAGTAACCATCCAACTCTTTGAATTCAGCCCCCCTAAAACTACCCCTCCCGGACACCCAGACACCCCCACTCCCCTGGACGGTGAGGCAACCCTTGATTGATAAGGTTCGTAGAAAGAAAAGGGTGGGGGCGGGGTGGTGATGGTGGGAAACTTAAAAAAAAAAAGCATTTTGTAACTTAAAATGCTTCGGTTGCCCTCTGTTGACCGAGGAGTATTCAAAGTAAACAAAAGTCAAGTTTGAGACTCCTAGTAGCCTTGGAGATGGAGAGCTGATTTTAATTTTTTTTAATGCTTCATTTTGATGCGCAGCTAATCGTGTCTAAATAAGAGCAGTTTGGGACTTCCTCATTGGATGGAAAGTATCTTAGTACTAATGGTCTGCCTCCCCGACTCTTTGTTTCGTAGGAAACGTTCCAAATGAAAAGATCGCTATATGGCTCAAAGACTGTCGGTAAGTCACTTTTAATAAGAGAAAGCAAGAAGAGCCCCCAAGGGACTGTCCGCTTGCCTATTTTCTCTTGATGCTCAGCTTTAAGTCCAAACAGCCATGACTGATTTTTGTAAGTTGTGTCACTTTTCCGTGGAAGCTTTACTCATCCCTTGTGTTGATGTTGAAAGGAACTATCACTTTATTTGAAGGGAGCTTCACAGTTTGGATGTTTTTCACAAGATAACTGATGCAAACTTGTATCGTGCTTCCTTGAATACATACTGGAGCAGACTAGAGTTAAATTTCTCTTGCCTCCACTATGTTTTGGAAACTCATTAGAGCAAGTTTCTTCTTGTAGTTTTGTATTTGGAGCATGGATTTATCCATGTCACTGGCACTGAAAGAAAACAGCACCTCGAAGGCATTTGGTGCTCTGAAGTAATTATACTCTTCTGCAGTAGTGAAAAATGTTTTGATAAGGTACATTAGGTGAAGCACATTTGTTTGTAAGTTTGGCTCCTGTAAAGTTGGCTTTTTTTATATTTTAATTATTTTGCAGGTTACTTGTTTAAGGTTTATTGAACCTTTAGCTTCAGAGGACCAATTAGGCTTTGTGACAAGGATCATTTTAGTATTTCCAGCTTAGGCAGCTGATGACATTTTCTTAAATATCTTCCTCCGAGAATGACCTCTTCAGTTTATTTTTCTTCCTTAAAGGCAGATGAAATCCTGACACTTTTGATGCCATTTTTGATAAGTACCTTAGAATCTCTAAGCACTTTTTAACTATGGAGTTTAATTTTTAAAAAAAGCAAGGTTATGTGACTCAATCATAAAATCTAGAGTTAGGCACTTTAAAGATCATTCAATCCAGTCTCTGTCGTTAGGGAAATTGTGCCAGGTTATAAGGTGATTTCATTTGTCTTACACCTGCTTGACTTGATAGTGAGGCTCTAATTTGTTAATGGTGTTAAAGCTTAGTTGATATTTTACGTTTGAATGGAAGATTTGTGTAAGTATATTTGGTGATTCTTGAGAAAAAGACCATGAAATTCAGTGAATTTACTTTTATTCACTTCTGATCATGACTATAATTGTTGTGGATAATGGTATTTTCTCGCATAGCTTTTTAAAATATTCAGCCTCCGGTTTTAATTACAGGATTGTTATTTCTTATGTTTATTTTTTTGAGAATCTCAAAGATATTTTAGCTTTTAAAAGAATGTTGTTAAATTTTATTGCTTGAACATAAATGTGTGTATAGAAAATGTATTTCTTTGGTAAGAGCAAAAAAAGGAGTTGTACCTTGTTAACTGATTTGCAGAGTTGAAGCATTTGTAGGTAGGATATGATTACATAGGAAGTAAGAGTCAATATTTTTGGTTTTTAAATTGCAGCCTTTAAAATAGATGCAACTGAAAAGTGTTTCTAGTCTTAAGAATTTAACCTTCCGTGAAAATCCTTCGACTAGTTAGTATGCATTCATTCTAGACCGATTTTTAGTCTTTTTTTCCCTCTTAGATCTCATTCTTCTTCCTTGCAATCACACCTGTTGGGTACAAATACATTCTTTTTTACCTGTGAAAGCTATAAAAGATAAGAAGTTTCTCTAAGGTTGGTAATACTGTCATAGATTTAGGTGCCTAGGAGGAGGTATTAAAGTAGCATCTCTTTGGAGAAAACAGATTTTGAGGTAGCCTCTTAAACTGAGTTTTTGGGTTTTTTCACCCTGAATGGGTGGATTGTATGTAATATAACCTTGAATATGGCATTTTTATTTTATATGTTATGTAAAATCTTGTTGCAAACTTATCTGTATGTATCATATTCTGTTAGAATTTTCAAAATCAACACTTTTCTTAAGTCCTATCTTTATTTTAATTACCATTTTAGTTTTCTTGGGAAGGGGAAGCAAGAGTTGTTCAGATTAGACATAAATTGGCTAAATTACCCTCTAATACAGAAAGCCTTTTCCCTTCCAAGGGGATAGTCCTTAATCATTCCTTGTCATAGAAACCAAAGAGGGTTTTTGGAAGACTCAATTATGCTGTTTGTTTGTTTTTTTTTTTTTTTGCCATTTACTGTTAGGTGCGTGTAACAGTGTAACAGGTATTGGCATCCACAGAAATAATTGCCAATATATCTGAGCGTTGAGAAATAATTATAATTGTTAAAATGAACCACACACAATTAGATGTTTTAACATATAAGAAAAATCTTAGTTCTCAAAGTTTTGTTGAGGTCTGTCCTATAAGTAACTTAATTTTTGCAAATTCTTTACCACAGAAAGCATTGAATTTGCTTGATCTGTATTCTGATACACTTAACGTTTTGAGATTTTATTTTTGTTTTGTTTTTTTTCTCTTCAGATGGCTGTTAGATTTACAGCAACTCTATAAATTACTTCAGAAAGACAACTTTCATTGTAAAATAAAAGTTCTGTTACAAAGCAAACCACAAATCTCATGCTATGATTTACTTTTGAAATGTTCCATAGTGATTTTAAGTGTAAAATATTTTTCTTTTTCAAAAAAGAAATTTCCAATTCATCTGGCTTTAACAAACTAAGACAACACATTCTTATGAACAGAGATCATATTAGCAGTGGTTAGTTGTGTGTTAATTTTAATGTTCATATGCAAGATTTCTGAAGTACCCTTTAAAATAGTTAATAATAATAATAAAAATAGTCTTTCATTTATTTGTTCCTACCTCATACTGAGGCCTGAACTTTAGAAGCTTTAACAGATATGTGTTTTGATTTTTTTTTGTAGTCATTCTTGAAGTCTAACAAATATGAAAAAAATGTGGGAATTTTTTAGGGGGAGGGAGGACAGGAAGACAGGGATTCAGAAAATGTTAGACCTAGAAAAACAAATGAAACTTAAGAAAATTGTGACTTGTTCAGTAGTATCAGATTGTTTTTAAGTTTCTGACATAAATAATTTTGATTTACTTCAATTCTGGTTTTTTATTTTGGGAAGGCTGGTCTAATATTTTTAAAAGAATGTCAAGCTATGTCAGTAATACAGTTCTTGCTCTTGATCAGTGACAGTTGAACCTGTCTTAGTGAACTGTTTTCACAATAAATAATTTTTTAATTCTTAGAGATTTACTCATGTAATCAGTTTTCATTCCTTGTGTATGTTCTAGGAAGAGTGTGAAACTTTGGTTTTAAACTTGTTATTATATAGCCGATTAAGGAAGTATGTAAAGGAGCAATATTTAAAAAATTAAGACAGTTATGTGTGTTGTATGGTTTCAGAACACCTTTGGGAGCATCACTAGATGAGCAGAGCAATATTACATTCAAAGGTAAGAGAAAGTAACTTGTCATTGTCATTTTTAAAATGTGGTTTCTGCGCTATTTTATTTTGGATTAGAAGTGTATATTTAAGTCAAATGCAAATATATAAAATTTGCAGATACAGATAAAAAGTTTTCCATAGTGGGGCAGCTAGGTGGCGCAGTGAGTAGAGCATGCCCTGGAGTAAGGAGGACCTGTGTTCAAATGTGGCCTCAGACACTTGACATATGTACTAGCTGTGTGATCTTGGGCAAGTCTCTTAACCCCAATTGCCCTGCCGAAAAAAAAAAACCAACAAGAACACAAAAAAAAAAGTTTTCCTTAGTCCAAATGAGAAGAACTTACGTATTGTAAGCTGTAAAAGCAAATATTTCATGAAACTCGCCTCTTTTGCCTTTATAAATCTTAGTTTTCTGATATGATTAGATATGATAGGAATTTAGCAGTAGTAATAAGTGTTTGTGTTGAGTGGACTGGGTAACCCTTGATATAATAATTAAATATTTCTTTGCTTATACTTAACTTGCCACACCTGAAAACTTACCACCTGTGCAAAACGGAACTTTAAAGTTCAAAGTACAAGAATGTTCAGGTAGTTACAGGGCTAATAAAAAGCACGTACAGTATCAGGAGATCTAGCTTGAGCTCCTGGGTTTTAATATGAGAGTGTAGGAAGAATGACTGCTCTAGGATGTGGTTTTCAATGAAACTCCTAGATATGTTACCTAATTAAACCTCATCAAAAAATAGCAAGTTTAATTAGCTTGTAGGTGGATCTGTGAAAATTTAATGTGAGTACAAATTATTATTTTAAATCTTTTCTTTCCAATTTTTTAAAGGTTTTCTTTATGTGATTTCAGTAGTGACATCTGAGTAATTTCAGGGTCTGAAATATTTCACTATATTTTACAAATTTGCTTGGTTAAATTTGTTATATTAACTGTAAATATTTAACTAGAGTTTCACCTTGCTATTTGGGAAAGAAAACACAATACTAAATTTTCTGAGTTCTCAAATGTTAATTTTCAGGTGTACTTGTGAAAAATGGAGGAAGTTTTGAAGATGACCTGTCCCTGGGAGCTGAGGGTATGTTTGCAAGAATTGTGTGATTCGAATGCAATAAATATACTTTTAAATCCAATGTATCATTCTGACACAACTTTTTTTCCCTTAATGGTGAGGAAATTGAATGTACTTTGGAGTTGTCTATCCAGTGAGCTAAATTTAGTTATATTAAAAACTACTTGGACTTATCTGCCAAGATCTTTCCTGTGTGCTCTGATGCTCTAGTCATAGCATGTAGGATTAGTATAAGAAAGCTTGTGAAAAAAAAAAACTGAATTTTCCATATTCCTTGGGTACCATGCTTAAATTTTGTATAGAAAGAATGCAGAAATAACTGAGAGAAGACTGGTACCAAGAGAAGGAAAGTAAAATAGATGTACTTTGAAAAAAAACAAGTTGAAGCTGATTTTAGTGTGAAATAAGCTAAGATCAAGTTGTCAGCTGCTGCTTGTTATTATCTACTGTTTTTGTGATTTATGCCATTTTTTTTCTTTTCTCTTCCCCCTACCCCCTTTCAAAAGATTATAGAACTAGGATAGGGATTTATTATAACTTAACAATGGGGAAACCAGTCATTGACTATATTAGTTCTTTATTAGTGTGCTAATAATGCTACAATTTTCAAGTTATTTCTTTGTGTTGAGAGCAAAATTGACTAGATTAAAAAATGGTTTGAGTGTTTAGGAGTAAATGCTTATTTTAGTGGAGAAGTTTTTAGTTGTTTTTAGGTTTTATGGCTCTCCTTTTGTATTTTTTCAGGTCAAATATCACATTATTGACAGTAGCTATCATTATTATTATGTAATTAGCTTTGTGCTGCTTACTCATGGCTAAAGACAGTTATTCAGAGTTTTAAACTGTACTAAGGTGATAAAACTATTATAGTCATCCAAGTAAATAATACCCTTAATCTTTGGTTGATTTAAAATAATCTACCTAGCCTGGTATGGTTTTGATTAAGAATGAGAACTATAGAATAATTTCTAAGGATGTTATTTTTGTTGATATATTCTGAAGTACTTATGTTTTTCAGTGAACTTGAGTTTATTGCCACCTCTCAGTAAATTGAAAGTTGTATAAAAAAATCCTTTGTAAAAATGCAAATTATTATTGAGAATAAGAAGACACTTTTGTCATTGGTTTTAGCAGTTTCTCAGAATTGAATGATTTCATAAGAATCTGAAGTATTTTTTTTTAAAGTTTAACACTTGTTCTCTTCATGCAAATATTTCCTTGGTTATATTAATAATGAAATAGCTAAACCAGAAATGGAAAATGAATAGTTAGCTGAAATGCATATTGCTAAACATTTTTATTAAGTGTTTTATTTCACATGTATGTAAAAATTTAAGAAACATGTAAAATAGCTATTTAATGCATGTTTGGTGAATTGAATCGTTGAATCATATATAAATTTTTTCTTATTTTTGTAAAATAAAAGAGCTTTATATTAAAAAAGAAATGTACTGTTAGAATCAATAGCACATATATAATAATGTGTTATATAGGAAAAGTTGGTTGCTTTAAGTGGGTAACTTTTTAGCCTTTCAGAAAAAGTGTATTAGGAATATAAATGTTTTTGGTTATATAGAGAATTGAGAGCTAAACACTCCCCCACCCCCTTTTTAGGTATTATTTTTATATTTCTGTTGCCAGTAGTTTCTAATTAGCCCATTAGGACCATTTATAATATGTACTGTATAACCAAGTTCATTTATTCCAAATGATTATGTAAAGAAATTCAGTTTTTAGGGATTTTTCCTTCTTAATTCAAACACTAAAATGGAATATATAAGAAACATGACTTTCATCTTACCTCTGCATTATGCCTAATGGTATGCAGATTGCTAGCCAAGATGAGAATTTAGAATCTAGAGCACTAGTGTTCCTGTAGCTAATTTACTTTCATATGTACTATATCATAGTAATCATGACTAGTAAACATTTTTATACATTTTTTTCTCTCTGCAGCTAACCAACTACATGAAGGTGATGCTCAGACTGAACCCTGGTATGTGCTGTGTTTGGCTTTCTCTCATTAAAACAATAAAAGGCATTACGAAAAGTAAAGTTTCATGTAGTTCGTTTATATTCACAGCAGTAGTGTCTTGGCTAAGGAAAGACGACTTCAATTTCATCAGAAGGGGAGAAGTATGAATTCTACTGGCTCTGGAAAAAGTAGTGGAACAGTATCAAGGTAACTCAAGTATTTTAAAATTATATGGAATTGTGTCATGGTTTCCTTCCTTCCCTACTGTATTGTCTTTCTAGCATAATCAAATCAAATTAAAAATATTTCATTTTCCATTTTCAGCCAAAATTTATTTTTTTAATTGTGCTTTTAAAATAATTTAAAACAAAAAAAAAATAACTCTCTGTGGCACAGTGGTTGAGTTGAGCTCTGAATACCTTGTTAACAGGGTAAAGCCAGGGGTTCCTAGCCATTTTTTGTTTGTCATGGACTGCTTTGGCAAGTCTAGTGAAGCCTATGGATCATTTCTCAGAATAACAGTGTTACATGGTTGAAGACAATGCTGAATTTCAATTAAATTCAGTTACATTTAAGTTCACAGACCCCTTGAAATCTATTCATGGAGTCTGTGGGAATTTTGGACCTTAGGATAAGCCTTGGTATAAAGGGAAGTAAGAATTTCATAGTAGAATAGGAAAGAATAGTATGAAATAGACTGTACTCATCTGAAGCAAAATACAGAATAAACTTTACTAACTTGCTGAACCTAGAACCAAACTCAAAAAATAATTTTTAAAATTTAGCTAAACTGAAGTTCTGCAAACCACACACATTTATCATGAACCAATTTGAATTAGAAATAAAAGCTATATATTTTCTAAAAATCTCCTGAATTGGAATTTCAGAATACTCTGATAATAACTTCAAGTCCTTGTTTTCAAATTTGTTACTCTTTCTGCCCTGTTGTTTACAAGAACAAGTCCCAGAATCTGAAATAGTTTTAGAAAGAAATTGGGGGGATGGGGGGGGAGGGGAAGAGACAGAGAGCATGTGCAGAGCAAAAGAGCACGTGAGGAAGTAAGTTGGAAAGAAAGGGTGGCCCCTCTGCAGGTTCTGAAGAGTTTATATTATGTAGGATTTTGGCAAGTATACTTCCACATGAATCACATGTATGCACTTAAGCAGTTTTTGCCTAGAGGACAACTTGAAAGCAAGGTAGATTGAGATGGATATTAGAAAATAAAAACATTTAATAAAATTTGGACAAAACCAAAACACAAGCTTTGGTGGATCCTAAACAAGTCCTGGATGTGGTAACCTAAAACAAGAATGCTTTGGGTGGATCCACAGCCTAGGGGAATGCAAAATAACTTGTAGCCATCTGTAGCATTCCTAGAGTTACTGGGTTCAGGCAGCATTCTAGGTGCAGATTACATAAAATTGGATTTAAACAGTATAATAATTTTTCTGAACATTATAATAAATCATTTTTCCCATAGGCCAAGGTGGTATTTTGGATTACCAATGAGAGCAGAGTGGAGGGATGATATGTGTTTCATTGAAACTACCTTTTTTATTATCTCCTGTTGTCCATATCTCACAGCTTCCATTGCCTGAGCTGAATTGCTTAAAGGATTCAGGCCCCTCCCTGTCTTACTATATTTGTACACTCCTATCTGTACCGTCTCACTAGAATAGAAGAGATGATAAAACCTGAAGGACAAAAAAAAAAAAAAAACTCTACATCTCTTGGCATAAGAGTTCTTTAAGTTTCATAGGCTATTTTTATTTCCTTCCTAAAGAAGAAATTTCTTCCATAACTTTACTTTTACTTTGTTTTCTCAAAACTTCCCTTTCCTTCCCACCTGGGGGAGGGGGAGGGGGAAGAGGGAGGAAGGGAAAACAACTACTTTTCTTTAGTGGAAATCCACTAAAATGACAAAGTCAATAAGGTGAGTATTCTTTTAGAATTCTGTTGGTTATTTTTTGAGGGTATTTAGTCAACTTTCTAACTAATTCCTTGAATGTAACAACTCTGTTAGGTATTATGCCTTATTAACACCAAAATGGATAATGGCCTAAAGAGAGAATAGCTGCAAGGAAAAAACATATTTTATTATACTTTTTATTTTTAAATCTAAGAAAAACAGGGATAGATTGTGTTAGTTTTTAACTTGTGTATCAAGTCAGTTGTGATTTTTGTCTTTGCATTTTGCTTCCTTTTACTTCCCTCCCTACCCCTTTTCCCCCTTCTTAGTGTTTCAGAACTGCTGGAACTTTATGAAGAAGATCCTGAAGAAATTCTTTACAATCTTGGATTTGGACGAGATGAACCAGATATTGCTTCTAAAATTCCATCAAGATTTTTTAATTCATCATCATTTGCCAGAGGGATAGATATTAAAGTATTTTTAAGTGCTCAAATGCAGCGGATGGAAGTGGAAAACCCAAATTTTGCTTTAACAAGTAAGTTTTTTTTTAATGGAATAAGTTATGATTTTGCAGTCACAGTAAATAGTTGTTTAAACATCCTCATTCTTCAAGAATAGTACTACAAATGTACATGAATGAAATGTTACCTTTATATTTAAAATCATAAATAATTTTTTGAGTAACTTCTTGTTCTCTAATAAAAAATGATAGTCTAACTTGGATACCTATAATTAATTTATGAAACTCATTCTGTGTGTGTCTCTCAAAAATAAGGTATACTTACACAACCTGTATTGATATTACCAAGAATAATTTACTTGCAAGAAACTTACTAGTTGTAGTTCAAATTTACCGGTTGTGTTTTAGTTTTGGAAATGAGCAGTGGGAGAAGGGCCATTGTAATCATTAGATGAAATAATAGGCTAAAATTTTAGCAGTTTTCCTTAATCATTTAAACTCATTGTCTTTGTGTTTCCTTATATATTCTCTGAATATTCAGTAGGAAAATAAAAATCTGCCAGGTATACCTCACAAACATACATTTTGCTGCCATTTTATATTTGCTTTGCTTTGTCATGTCAAAAACTGATAAATTCTGTGCTTTGCGCTAATACATTCTATTCATAAAGGTACAAATATAAACTATATGAAACTCAGATTAGAAAAAAGGAAGGATTGAGAGTTTTTCTTATTTAATATAACATGTCACAAATTTAAATTTATTTTTGTCTTCATGTAGGCCGTTTTCGTCAAATTGAAGTGCTTACTACTGTGGCCAATGCTTTTTCTTCTTTATACTCTCAAGTCTCTGGGACTCCATTGCAGAGAATTGGTAGTATGTCTTCTGTCATCTCTAACAAGGAGACAGATGCCCCTCCACCTTTAACGCGAAGTAACACTGCAAGTCGATTAATGAAAACACTATCAAAACTGAATTTATGTGGGAATCAACTAGCAGGAGAAAGTACCCCATCCCCAGCTGCTGAAAAGGGAAAAATTTCAAGTGTTCCATGGACTGAAGAAAATGGCATTAAAAGTGATCAAAAATCACCCAAAAATGTAAAAAAGAAAGACAGTTCACCTTTGTTGGCCACAGTGAAAGAAGAGGTATCTGGTAATCCAACAAACATGGGCAGTGTTAACATCGAAAGACTTTCTAATGAAGTAAGTAGTAATTTAAACCAAGGAACGGAAGATGATCAAAATAAGGAATCTGAAAGTCATGAAATTAGACAAGGTGAAAAATCTGGTGTTATAGACTCTAATTTGAATAGTGACTTCATCATATCCAGCAGCAGTGAGATAGAAAGCAGCAGTGAGCTGAAAAATGTACACATATCTACACCAGATAAAGAACCATGTGTACCAATACCAAACCCATCCATAAAGAACATAATAACATCACAAAAGGACTCCTTTGAAATGGAAGAGGTAAGTAGAAAAATACTGGAACTGTGTTCAAGTGATGTACAATTTTCTAAAAAAAAAATCAGTCATTAATTCCCTCTAATTCATATAAACCAAAGCATTTATAAAATGAAACCTAGCTGGATGAATGGAAAAAAAAAATTAAGCCTTTCAGGTTTTGACAGTGTTGGTGTTTAAAAAAAAATTGTCTTATTCAAAGGTGAAATAAATGACTATTTCCTGGTGTAGGTGTGATTTTGTATGCACACACATGTATATATGCGTATATGTATTAGTATGAATGAAGAACCTGAGAACAGGTTTTGTTGGAGGTTTGAGGAAACAGAACATGATGATATTGGGTCTTTGGAAAGAAGGTAAAGTATACATAGAAAAGGGGAGACAATAGGCATTCAAAAATTTTACCTTACAGTTCTGATTAGGGTTAATTATGCATCTAGTGTAGCAGAATTGGATATGACTAAAAGATTAATTTGATCTGATTTGAAAAAGCTTAGATGAGCTTGCTTTGAATAAGCAAGAACTAGTAACCTCTTAAGTTACTGAGAGAACGTAAACTCCTTGAGAGTAGAAGCTGTTTATTTTTCTTTGTATTCCTAGCACAATGCCTCAAGTATAGTAGCATTAATAAATGTTTGTTGATTAATGATTTCTTGATCTTTGGATAGCTTCAATTGATGGATCATGCAGAGTGATCTGTAGAAATCAAAAAAGTTGGTGTCATCTGATTTTCTTGCATTTGTATAGTTTCCTCCATTTCTATTAAAGGTAGCCCACCAAAAGATTCTAACTTACTCTGATTTTACAAATTTTGTGTTTATGGAGGTGGAGAGGCTTATCTAATTTCTTCTGAAATTTAATATCACATTGTAATTAGTCCTTGAAGTAGAATGCTTTTGAAAAAGATGTTAATCTAAAGTAAATTCCACCCTGCTTTAGTCAGTCCTTTTTTAAAATAATAATTTGTTACCCATATTAAAATAGTCTTTAAAATGCAATGTTCACCTGCTAAGATTTGAATATACTGTTTCCTTTACCATAATTTGATGGCATACAGACTATTTGCAGTAGTATATTTCTTTTAGTCTCTTGTCGCAAAGTAACATAGAACCTTCGATATTGACCATGATATTTTTTTTTTTACATCTTTAATTTGTTTAAATTACAGATGTCTTATTTAGCCCATAGGTAAGGATCACTGCTACTTGATAAACATTCTAAACTTGGAACTTTGAGATCTTTCAGTATAATAACCATTGCTGGGAGGGAGTAATGTGCAGTCCCAGTAATCAAGTGACTCCTAGAAATTGCCAGTCTCAGTCTCTCTTCTGAGTGTCAGTCCTACATCACCAGTTGCATTATTAGATATTTTACACTGAAAGTATAAATTAAACATTTCAGACTTTGAGACATCTTAAATTTATTATCTTTTACTCTAAACTCTCCCTTCTTGCAAACGTAAATGTTTTTATCCAAGGCATTATCATCCTTCCAATGTCTCTGCTTTATAATCTTGGTTATCTTTGATTCTTTGTCCTCCCTCACTTCACATTTCTAGTCAGCTGCCAAATCTTGCTTGTTTTCTACCTTGCCTTCCAAACATCTCTTCCATTCAACCCCTTTTCCTTATTCTAGTAGCTACCACCTTAGTTCAGGTGTTTGTCATCTCTTGCTTAGATTGAAATAATCTAATTGGTTTCCCTGACTCAAGTCTCTCACCACTCCAGTCCATGCTGCACACTGCTGCAAAAGTTATTTTGCCTAAGCTCAGTTCTGACCATGCAGCTTCCCTACTTCACCAATTCCAGTGGCTTCGTATCTCTGTTAGGATAAAATTGTAACTTCTCTATGTTTATAGTCTAGCCAAACTTCTTCTCTCTGGTTCCTCACTAAATGATATCCCAGTCTCCCTTTTCCATCTCTTTGCATTGCCATCCTCCATACTTGGCATGCATTCCTTCTTTACCTCTGTTTCATAGAGCACCTTTCTTCCTTTATGATGTAGCTTAGGCACCATCTTATTCATAAAGCCTTTTCAGATAATCCCTTCCTCCCCTTGACCCCAGCTCCTAATAACCTTCCTCCCAAAAACTACATAGTAATATATCCACTATATGTGTGTATATGTATTTATTACATATATGTATATATATATGTGTGTGTATATTATATATATATATATATACACTTATGCTGCAATGACTTATATATGTGCTTGTCTAGAATGTAAGCTCATTGTGAGTAGGGATTATCCTATTCTTTGTATTTTTTTTTTTGTTGGGAGGAAGGCAGGGCAATTGGGGTTAAGTGAAATACTCAAGGTCACACAGCTAGTAAGTGTATCAAGTGTCTGAGGCTGGATTTGAACTCGGTCCTGACTCCAGGGTGTGTTCTACTCACTGTGCCACCTAGCTGTCCCTATTCTTTGCATTTTAATTGCTAGTACCTTAGTACAGTATCTGGCACGTGGTAGGTGCTTAATAAATACTGGTTCATTTTTTATAATGGGCATATAGGAACAACCACTTATTAGTCTTTCTGAAGCAACTTTTAAGTTAAATCAGAAAAAAATTTTAAATTAGAAAACAAAACTGAAGAAATAAGCTTAGAATTGAATCTTAATAAACAGGGGCATCCTTAGACCAGAATAAGAAGAGAGTTCTAAGATAACCAATATTCCAAATAAGACTTAATCAGCTATCTTATTAGTTATTATAAAGTTTCCAACAACAGTATATCTGAGGAAGTCAGGCATCAAAGGTGATACTCAAACTGGGTTGTCCAGACTCCAGTTCTCTTTTACTGTTTGTTGTACCATGGTGGTCTTCAAGGCCTTTCTCAAGATACCAGATGACCCTAGTTTGAGTCTCAATCAAATAATGGGAACCCATATGCTTAAGTGGTATGTTGCTAATTTTTTTTTCTTTTTTCCCCTTCTTTTTGGTCTTTGAAAGCAGAAAAATTCACCTCAATCCAGAATTTAGGGCTGGCTCCTAGATAAGAAGAAACAATGTACCACCATCCTAGGGTAATAGACTTGTAGATAGGATTCTTGGGTTTTAATGCTATCTTAGGCACTAGTTGTGTGACTTTCACTTAAACTTTAGAGCCTGGGTCTTCATGCGTAAAGTAGGAATTTCTTGTACTGTGTACCTTACAGGTTGTAGTGACTAAGCACTGTACAGGCCTTACAAGCACTGTATAAACATATTTGTAGTTGTTATTTTCTGTAAAATTGTCAAAAAGCCAAAATACTCAGGATTACAAAGTTAAATATTTTGGTAAGATCTGAAGGAATTGGAAAACCTTCCTTTCTTTGAAGTACATATATATATATATATATATATATATATATATATACCCTTAAACCTCCATTTGTCTAGATTAAATTGAGTGCTTCATAAACACATTTGAAATATGGAGAATTAAAGGGGAGAATAATTTTGTTATTCAGATTCATTGAATTATAGACTTAAAGTGACTAGCACTGTATTTTCAAGCTCTACACCCTCTCCCCATCCCCTTGGGATCCTTAAAGAAGGTTTACTAAACAATGGATAAAGACGGGAAGCATGTTATTTTATTTCCTTTTCTCCCAGTTAGATTTGGGGCATATTGACAGAAATGAGAACAATTCTACTAATGCAACTTTTAGATCCCAATGAAAATGTGTTGTAACTTTTTTCAGTCTCTTTCCTTTGAATTTTGAGTTCTATTGGGAACTTACTTCCTGTGAAGACAGCCAGTAAGTATGAGTAAGAGTTCTTTCAAAAGAGTCTTTTTCAGTAAGTCAGTTCTCTTTAATAGATTAGCTGAACATCAGTCAGTACCAGTGGAGGGAAAAGAGGCTTTTCGGTTGCTAGGTAAGGCATTAAGTTCTAAAAGTGACATCGTACCAGGAGGAGAGGAATACTACCTGGGTCAAAGGTGAGAAGCTTTGGCAGCAAGAAGTCTGGCTTTTGAGAACTTGGCCATTGAGAGCAAAGAGAGACTATGTATTATGTGAAAAAAGAGCCAAGAAGCTGGGAAGACTAATCCAGGTCTGTAAAAATGCAATTGTTTGCCTCATATAAATTACCCAGACACCATTTCTCAATTTGGATGCCATTTATTTACATTGAAGTATTTTGCAAACTATTCAAAATTATATTTACTTTTTTGAAACTTGCAAAATTAGAAATTTATTTGATTTTTCTATTCATAATGACAGAATTACTTATGGTTTCTTTTGTTCTCCTTAGACAGCTTATTATGAGTATGTTACTACAGCAGTGTGCTTTTCAAAACAACAGAGCAGTAATATAAGTGATTGATTGAGATCTAAATTGAAAATTATCCTACATCAGCAGCGCCTCTTTGACAAGCTGAGAATACAGTCTCTCCCACAGAGTTAGCATTATGTAACAGTGAACTAACTGATCGTGCATTTCAAGAGAGATTTGTTTTGTCTTTACCTGCCTCTGTGAAAGAATTTTTTATGTGATATTTTCCTTATATCCAAGTGATTTGCCCAGGGTGAGAGAATTAGTATGTGAGTGTGCTGTGCTGCCGATGGCATAACTATTGGCCATGTGTAGATTTGTGACCCTCTCATTTATAAAATGTGTTCAGTGTATATTTGTGTGCTCAAAATGAAGTTGCTCCTGTTAACGGATTTAGCTGACATTCATTTTTTGACTTTTTCCCTCCTAATCTTCAGAACTTTGTTTTACTAAAATTAGTGCACTCAAACTTATTACACTTGGGTTTCAATAGTTTTATCATGTATTCTTTTGTACTTTACTATAGAACAATCTTCATAATAATTTTCCTCTTGCAGCATAAATAATTGTATATTTTGCCTACTTATCTAGATTGTAAATTTTCTCAGGACAAAGAAAGACTGCCCTTTTTTAAAAATAAGATATTTTCTGCACAGTGATAATTTAGTAAATATTGTCAAATTAACAGGTTTGAATATTTTGAGCTAAGCTCCCTGCCCTCCCAGGTTCTCATTCTTTGTAGAAATGAAGTATGTCTTAATTTGTGTAATGGAGGTATTTTTCCAAGTTAAAATTTTTGGTGATTGTAGGATATTTTAGAGTTTGATGTGATCTCTCAGATGATCCATTTCCGTATCCCAGTCTTCGCATGTGAAAAAAAACCACATTAAGCGAATTTGCAAAAGTCATATTGCTAGTTAATGCAGAGCCAGGACAAGAATCCAAGACTTTTGCTCCCAATTCAGTTGATGTTCTTTCCACTGCTCTCATACTACCTTCGTGGTGGTAAGATTTTCTTTTGGATTTTCAAGATGCAAATCTAAATTGATTCAGTTTGTTAAAATATGCAGCCTTGGTTTTATTTATCTGTATTTGTTTTTTGAGGAAATGCAGTGTGGTATAGAGGGTAGAAAACTGACCTCAAATCCAGGAAGACCTGAGTTCAGTTCCTGCCCCTTATAGCATATTAATTCTTTGGCCATAGGGAAATCATTTAAATCCTCAATGCTTTGGAGCAACTCTATAAATCATTTGCAGAGAAGATGAAAATCCCCCCATCACCACTGAAGTCAGATGTTCTGTCCTTATTTCCTGTCCTTGTCCAGTAAAATGTGTTTTCTCTTTTATTAAAGATTCCTGATAAAAGATCAAATTTAAAGTTAAAACATCCACCTGTTGATAGTGCTATGTAAAAGAAGACACAAGAGTGTTCTAAAATGTAAAATTAATACTGTTGAAATCAGGGCATGATTTTGATAAGTAACCAGAACAATTAGTGTTTTTACTATTCTTCTGGAATACCAATTTAGAATGTTCATTTTCTGAAGTTTATCTTTCACTATGATATATATGTAGTCTTGGAAGAATTTTTTTTAAGAGATGAGGATTTGGTCATTTATGAAGTAATATAAATATGTTCTATATGTATTAGGAATTTTTAATTCCAGAATATTGAGACAACAGGAATTCATCTTTCCTACTGAAAGCCTTTAGAAAGTTTCAAAATGAATAAAGAATACTTCTGTGGGCATTTTTAAAGGATTGAAAATGCGCATTAAGCAAAGGGTGTCACCATGGGTCTCATCATAGTGTGATCCATTTGGGAGTTACACATTTTCCTTTGCCAAAAAAAAAAATTAAAATTATAAGACACAATTTATTTTTTTTATTTCGGTAGCCTATAGAAGAGAACATTGTAATTCAGTTATTGTTCTGAGTCTGTATTACTGCCTTTGCTTTGGTGGTTATTAGAAATATCTAATTTTAGTAAGTAGAAAATAGTGATTAAAATTATAGCTGCTCATTTAAGTAAGACAGAGGCATCAAGCTGTCTTGTCAGAAAAAGAAAGGAACAGTTGAAATTTAAGGAGTAAACAAAGAAGTGGTTTGATTATAATCTTGATGGCTTAATTTTTTTCTTTAAGAGTATAGGTCATTTGTAAAATAACACAACTATGTGGCCAAACTGCATTTTAGAAATTGCAATGTTTTCTAATGATTCCAGGTTCTGGTTTACACTAGTATTTTTCTGATGACAATATGGAAAACAACCAAAGAATTGATTCTGCAGGTCATCCAAAGGGCAATGGAGAGATGGGTAGAGAGCATGAGTAGTTTATAACATATTAAGAAAATTGTTCAGGAAAGTGGTGTAAAATACAGTATCCAAAAATATATATGACCAGAAAAGAAGATGGGCTGGTCCCAATAGATACTCTGTTCCATTGGCATCCATGAAACTTAAAGGGATCTAGACAATGTCCTTCAGTAGTCTATGTTTACCTCCCTGTGAAGTACTTATAAAACTCAGGAACAGGATTGAAACAGGATGAAAGTCATGGTTGTGTTGAATTCTCAACCCAACCCTGGTGGAGGTAATACACATTTATAAGAATCTATCATGGCACTATCAAAAGTTGCTAAAAATAGCAAAAGGAAATTTTTTAAACTTTTCAGGTTTGTAGGTGATTTTAGGTTTTTATTCTTTCAGTGTTCCTGGTTCAACCACTTTCTCCTCAAAACCTTTGAAATTGCCTTCTTTTACCAGAGATAAGCATAAGACTAGATAGAGTTCTATTAGAAGCTATTGATGGAAATGGCATGTTGTTGCCTACATTTTTGGTCCAAGTCTTCAGCATTGTCTGTCTGCCATTAATAGTATCAGAGAATCACAGAATGTGATAGCTGAATGAGACCTTAGAAGTTATTTAGTCCACTTCGCCTGTTTTGTAGACAAGGATTCTTGGAACTAGAAAATCATGTGACTTGCTTAAGAAGCAATAACTAAGAAATGGCAAAATTGGGACTTTAACTTGGATCTTCTGACTTCAAATTCAAGACACTTTTTACTAAATTTAGATTTTGACATTGAGCAAATTATTTTCACAGGATCATAGAATTAGATCTAGCAGAGTTCTACAGGTCACTTGTTACTGCCCCATCATTTTAGAAATAAATAAACTCAGGCCAAAGAAACCAATTAACTTGTTCAAGGTCACTCACCTGATAGGTGGGAGTGACAAGATTTGAATTCAAGTCCTTCCATGTTAAAGTACTCTTTTCACTGTGTCATGTTTTCTCTCACTTTTACCTTTCTTAGCCTTAGTTTTCATATGTAAAATAAGAGGATTTATGTACTTTTACATATAAAATTATATAGTGTATATATGTTTTATATATGTATATCTTATATGTGTGTATATGTATATATACTTTTCATCTATAAAATGAGAGGGTTAGATTAGATCATAGGATTAAAGATTTAGAATTGAAGGGGGGACCTTAAAGGCAATTCACTCCATCCTCCTCATTTTATGTATAAAGAATCTGAGTTCAAGTGATTTGCCCAAATAACAAGAATGGGTTGCATTTATGTAGTGTTTTGATTTCCAGATTCCTTGTAGCTCTATGATTCTCTAATTTATTTTGGGATTGAGCATTAGGGTTAGAAGAGGAGTTTGATGTTAGAAATGTAAATTCTGTTATATTAAAAATTATATTAAAAAACTGAACCCTTAAAAATGTAATGTAAAAGCATTTCAAATAGGCTTTTATTAACTATAGTTGTTGTTGATGTTTTTCTCTATAGCAGTATTACATTGAAACCTGACATGGTGCTTTGGGTCACCTTTTTGGTTTAACTTTACTGAGGTTCTTTAGTAGTTTATGAAGGCCCTGGAAAGGTAACCGGTCAAATTCTGTAGATAGTTAATAGTGATATATAAATGTTCCAGTATTTTTGTAATCATTTTATCAATGAACAGAATGAATATTAACTGTAAAACTGGAAGGAAAAAAACCATTTACATGTGCTTAGTTGTATTGTTTTTTACTTCATTCTGTTGTAGTTTCAGGTACATTTTATAGAGTAAATTGCTGTGACATAAGTACACGATATTTAAAAAAAAAAACTAAGTTAATAAATACACAGTACCATATGTAAAAAAATTAAGTTAGTACATTTTTTTCCAGAGATTGTAATGAGATTTTGATACAAATTTGTGACAAGTACTATATACACAGTTCTGTCATCAGTTACCACATCTGTTAAGAGAGAGGTCTTAATAAACCATGACTAAAAAAAACAATTAAAACCAGAGGAGCCAATTGTGCTGGTAATAACATTTTTCCAAAAACGAGAAAAGATTTCAATTATATAGATCCATTCCATATCATTTTTTACTTAATGTGGTAGCACATGTTGCATAAAATTACAACATTTTAAATATGTTTAGCTCTGCTTTAATAAAGTACTAAATATTGTTTAAATTTGTGATATTTTTAAATAATTTAAGAAGAGTAATTCTTTTAATGTTATAGCATCTGTAAGAAGGGGAGGGATCTAATAGGTATCTATTTTAAAGACTATTTATTGATGTTTTATTTACAGCATTACATTTAAGGTAATGCATTGTTTAGAAATTCTGTTATTCTGTTTTATGATAGATTACAAATAGGGTAATAGCATTTATATAGGACTTTAAGGTTTGTGAAATGCATTTATGTAATTGAAAAATCAAAATTTCATAATTTAGTAAGTTGTATTGTAATGTTAAGTTGAAAGCTGAGATTCCTGGAACATTCTTCTTGTGATTGTAGTGCTGAGTTAAAATTACTTAAAGCAAACTTAAAAAAAAAAAGTCCAGACTTGAATACAACCTAATAATAGATCTTTTGTTGGGTATGAAAATAAAATGCATTTTATTGGCTTTTGAATTAAACAAAGCCTTTCCTGTTGAGTTTTTTCCTATGTGCAGTTTTGAAAAAAGAAGTTATATAACATTACAAATTTTGTATTTACAAAAGGAAAAAGTTCAATCTGTTTTCCATGTTTCTCTAATTGAAAATGTTATTTGGAGTTGATCGTTTCAAGCAACTAATATCTTCCAGATATTTTAGATGACCATAAACTGTTGTAGATAAGACTCTAAGGGGATAAAGTATCATGAATTTTTATATGTGCGTAATAACATTTTTGCCTTGTACAGTCCTATAGAGATGAATTTATTCATTTTTTCAATATAGGGCCACTTGAGCAAGTCATCTTGCCTCTATAAGCTTTATTTTCCTTCTTTGTAAAAGTATAGGTAAATAGGTAGATAATCTCTTTAGGTCTCTTCTAGCTTTTGACATTATGTTTCTGTATTTTGATGAAGCTATTATAAATCACCTTGGTGTTCTTATATCATTAAATTACATCGTCCTACTAATCAACTTCATGTTTAATGACATGGTGGCTTTTTAGATAATATTGTTAAGATTCAGATTTAAATATGCCATTCTTATATAGAATATGTACAATAAGCTGGAATGAATCTCATCCTCAGAAACATTCTGTGGTTTAGAACTGCAGAATCAGTATATATTAAGAGGCTCTTACCTACTGTTTAGAATATATAAACATATATATATTTCGTGCTTTATCAACTTTGTTGAAATTTTCTATACTATTTCAATTTCAATTTTACAGGATGGGGCCACTGAGATTAAATATCCTTAAATAATGAAATTAGTGTTGAAATTGTTACTAAAATTAGTGTTCTCTCTATTTATTTTAAAGATATTTGATTTTATAAATAATCAGACAAAAAAAAAACTTAAGCATTCCTTACAGCTAGTTTTGTATGGTTTTTAAAACCTTACAGTTACAAAAATTTTAATTAGGCATTATATTCAGCTGACGTTTATTTAGTTCTTTAATGATATCTTTTTT
The DNA here is from genome assembly GCA_028646595.1 of Phalanger gymnotis. Taxonomy (NCBI): domain Eukaryota; kingdom Metazoa; phylum Chordata; class Mammalia; order Diprotodontia; family Phalangeridae; genus Phalanger; species Phalanger gymnotis. Next base: position 621,534,058 of record CM053622.1, on the reverse strand, counting down.
CATAATTCTCTAATTATCAAAATATAATATTAGGTAAGTACATACTTTGTAAGGTCTATATTGTTAAAAGTTTTCATAGTGTATGTGGGGAGTGGGCATAGAGTCTCATTTTCAAAGGGGAAAAAATTTAACCTCATTTTGTCACCTTTGTACCTCAGCTACCTGTCTACTATTGTTTTGACAAGATTTTTTTATCTTATTGGAATATATCAAGTAATTGCAGAAAGCCGTAGAAGAGAATTGAATAGACTAGTAGAGGCCATGATCTGTACTTGGAAAGAGTACCAAGGTACCTGAATGTACCTGAATGAATGAATACATGCATGCATTAATATGTATACATACAGGATCATAGATTTGATAAAGAGATCCATCAAAGTATGCTGGAGGGACTCTTTTTTTAAAACTACAGGTTCTTGGTGTGAAGACAGAACTGGAACTAGATAGCAGTTGCTGATAATTTAGAAAAAAACTTGTATTCTCTAGATGTTTAAGCTGACTGTAAATTGTAAGGCAACACAAAGAAATCTAACAGGAGGCTTTTTTTTTGGTAAGGCAATTGGGGTTGTGACATACATAGGGTCACACAGCTAATAAGTGTTAAATGTCTGAGGCCGTATTTGAACCCAGATCCTCTTGACTCCATGGCTTATGCTGTATCCACTGTGCCACCTAGCTGCCACTGAGACTTTTTTTAATAATACTTTTTTTTTAACAAATATTTTTATTTACTGCTAGAAGGTATAATTCTTCATGATGCACAATTAACTTAATCCATGATAACTCAAGTCTCAGTAAACTTTTAGTGGACAGTAAGGGTAGGGTTGCCGTTTCCATACTTTACCCAGAATACATGTATGTCTTGTCTAGTTTCTAACTGGGAAGTCCCAGAAAAGGAGATTAGGCACAAAATAAGGGGGTTGCCCCTGTAACATTTTTTCCTAGGCAGCTAGGTGGCACAGTGGATAGAGCAATGGCCCTGAGTCAGGAAAACCTGACGTTAACTCCAGCCTCAGACACTTACTAGCCATGTGACCCTGGGCAAATCATGTAGCCATTGTCTGCCTCAGTTTTCTCAACTGTAAAATAGGGATGATAATAAAAACAGGTATCACCCAGGGTTGTAAGATAATGCTTGTAAAACACTTAATATGGTGATTGGCACATAGCAGATACTTAGTGTTTCTTCCCTTTCCTAGGGGTGCTTCTACTTAGGACATTGTTATGGGATTCTATATTCTATTTAATATTTTTTTTGTCATTGAATACAGTTGTTTATATGTTCAGTTATTTTTATTTCATGACTTATGACACTAGGAACTGTTATTCTCCTTTGTAATTATTAACTAGACAATTGTTTAATTATTAAATTGAATTGTCAGAGATTCCAGCAACTAAAAGATGAACTTTGTTTCATCTCTTTTAAAATATAACAACAACTTTGACGGATAGATTTGTGGTTTCCTTGTCTCAAGTTACTTTCTGTAGCACTAGGCAGCACATCTACGAATGTTATTGGACTAATTTTTAGTTAAATTAGCTTGTGTCCTGTTGCTGTCAAGCATCTATTCTCATTATTTGCCTTAGAACATACTGACTCCTAATGACTTGAATCTCTTCCATAGGTTCAAAGTACAGAGGGAGAAGCTCCACATGTTTCAGCCACTTGCCAGCTGGGTCTTACCAAATTAAAAAGAGGTAATCAGACATTATAGCTATATGTTCCTTGGAGCTACTGCCAAAGTGATGTCAGCTATTTGGAAATGGAATTTTATCTGATTGTCAGCATCAGGAATACATGTACAAAAATATGAGATGAAAATCAAGAACTAATGTGTACATGTTGCATTATACTTTAGAAGATAATCTTTGTTTTAGTAATGAAATTCTTAAGCTCCTTCCCTTTTCTTTTACATGTCATACTCATTTCTGTGTTCTGGTTAGGTGTTATATTTTGCCACCATGGAAAGGTAGGGATCAAAATGGTAAAGCTATTAACTGCCATCTGCATTTTTGGAACTTGAAAATGTGATGGTATTATGCACTTCTAATTTGTTAAAATGTAAAGTAGGGCTCCTTGTTTAGAAAATATGGAGCCTTGCCTAACACACAACCAGTAGTTAATTAACTTGGTTAAAATCTCTTCAAACCACTGTTATGAGGTGACTGGCACTGTAGCTCTTCTCCCATCCCTATTTATAAATCATTAGCTAGTTATAAAGTACCTTTGATTTTGGGGCCTCTTGCATTTGCTTTTTAAAATGTAGCTAAAGTAAAATTGCCAGCTCTTTTTAAACCTCAAAAAGACAGTGATATTTGAGAAAAGGAAGTGGTTAATAAAGAGGTAGGAATCTCTTTTTGAAACCTTTATACATAATTTATAACCAGTTTTCACTATTTTAAGATTCATGCAGACCTTTTTATGAGTATCGCTACTGTCCCATCTCTCTACCTCTTCTCTGCTAAAAGTTTTTATGGTTCATCAAGAACTTAAGTATACTTACATAATAAGAATTTTCTTTTTTGTATGTTGTCTAGAATTACTTTTCATTTAAGCTGATTCTACCTGAAGAATATAAATCAACATAATGCTTATATTTTAAAAGGATTTCTGGCTTGTATCAGAGATAAGTATTTTAATGTAATGTTGAACCTTAAGGTTTAGTATTCAATAGAAAATCTAGATCAACTTTAACTTTTGAAAGTGATATTTCATATGACTCAAAATAAAATTTATGCATAATAATATTAGTATCAAAATAATTTCTGTAACAATATCAGAATTAAAGATTTTCATAAACATTTTTTTTTGGTAGATCAACTATTGCGTACTGCAAGTCAGCATTCTGATAGCAGTGGTTTTGCTGAAGATTCTTCTACAGATTGCCTTTCACTTAATCACCTTCAGGTAAGATGTTTATAATGCAGTGATTATCATGATACACTTTTTCATTTTAAACAAAATATGCCACTACACTTTTTCTGTTTGGGGCTTGGTCCCTGTCTAGTAACTTTTCTTATTGCAATTTAACATTGAGGCCATAATTCCTTCTGGCATTTAGATGAATTCACTTAGCCAAATGTCTGCATACTGATTATAGGTTTTCATTTTTCAAAAACTCCTATTTTGGTAATTATTTAAACTCTCTGTCTGAATTTATAAACCCTTCATTTCTGTTTTGGGAGTTCTAGAAAGCCAAGATTATTTCAATAATTTATCTTCTACCATTTCAGTTATATATTTTGCTTTGTGTTTCTTATCCTGATTATGTTTTTTGAATATTGATAGTGTTTTGTTTTTTAATGAATCATTTCAGGCCCTCAGCAATACTCATTAGTCACTATGTTTTGTGTGCTAAATGTTGTACTACTTTCTATGGTAGGAGACTTGAAATTTTCACAAAAAGATAGTGCCTTTTCTCATGGAACTAATTGTTTGGTTAGGAGTACATAGTATTTATATGTATAAATTAAAAAAACTTAAACATCTTCAAAACAGTTGGTGAGTAAAAATTAATTTAGTGATAACAGTAAAATAAACTTGGAGGATATATGGATCAATAGAAAAGGGGAAGCATTAAAGAGAATGATCAGAATGATCAGGGATGGAATGAGTCAGGAAAACCTTCCTTTGCTAAGTTTTGATCCATATATTTGTAGGGAGGGCTACTTACAAGAGAGAAAATAAATAGAAAAATGGAATGAATGGTCAGAAACATAGAGGTGGCATGTGTATAAAAGATGGAAAACAGGACTGTTTAATTGGAATTGTAAAGAATAGGTGTTGTGAATTAACCTGACTGTTCTTAGCAATACTGAGATCCAGACAATTTTGAAGGACTTCAGTGAAAATGCGATCTACCTCCAGAAAAAGGACTGATGGAGTCTTAATATGGATCAAAGCATGCTATTCTTTATTTTTTTCCACTTTTTTTGAGAGGGGATGTCTGTGTTTTCTTTTACAGCATTACTGGTATGGAAATATGCTTTGCATGACTGCACATAAATAACCTATATCAAAATGCTTGCTGTCTTAGGGAGGAACAATGGGAGGGAGGGAAAGAATTAGAACTCAAAATTAAAAAAAAACAATGTTAAAAAATGGTTTTACATGAAATTGGAAAAAAATAAAAGATTTTTAAAAATCAAGTTAATGGGCCCTAACTTAAGAACTCCTTTGAAGCACTCCTTGATTTTACCTTTTTACTCTCTAGAAATTCCCAGCCAAAAGTGATTATCTCCCATACCTCAGAAATTATCAAAACACTACCTAGATCTCTTCTTAAACTTCACAGTATTTTACTTGGTATTATGCTTATTTGTTTCACGTTGTATCCTCTCACCCCCAACCAAATGATGAGTTCCTTGAGGATACAGACTATATGTGATTTTTAAATTTTGTATCTCTCACTTCTTGTGCAGTCTCTTATAGCTGTGCTGCAGAACAGCAGGAACTGGATGGAGTCCAAAGAGCTGGATTTTAATCCTTGGTCTGTCAGAATTAGTAGTTATATAATCTCTCTGAGTATATATATTTTTTCCAATTTAGGGTTCTTCCTTTTCATATATCCCTAACCTTTAACTTTCTTTTCAATTCCTCTTATACAGTTATGTCTAACAATCTTTCTCACCCACTATTTTCTATTATGCTTTTCTAGGTTAAAAAAAAAGTCTACCGTAACTAATGTTTAAAGTAACAAAACTCTATTCTCCTGTCTCTTCTTCATAACTCACCAGCATTTTCTGTACCATCTCATCTCATATTTTGTCACTCTTACTCCTGATTAATTCACAGTACAAATTCTTCACCATTCTAGCTGAGCAGAGTTTTATGCATGCCCATCTATGTGCTTCTGACCATTCCATTTTTCCATCTACCTCCTGGGGTATTTTGATTATGTACTTGAAGTATATATTCATCTGTAAAATGCAGATAATTCATTTATTCATCACTTTTTCTCTTTTTTCTAAAGCTGTTGTTAGAATCAAATAAAATTATAAACGGAAAACATTTTATAAATTGTAAAATGCCAACTGTTATTATATTTGTCAACTACTTTCTCTGTACCAGATACTATGGTAGGCCTCAGGGATACAAATCCAAAGAACGAAACAGTCCGTATTCTCAAACTGCCCATATTCTGATGGGAGAGACAACAAATAAATATACAAGGTATCCCAAAAGTCTTAGAGCAGTTTTATGGTTAAATCATGCAGTTTAAACCTGCATTAAGACTTTAAGAACACCGTGTGTGTGTGTGTGTGTGTGTGTGTGTGTGTGTGTGTGTGAGACATAAGAATGTCAAATACAAAGAAAAATACAGTATAGTTTGTTTTGGATATGTCGAATGATGAATCGAAGAATGATAATTGAAGACTGGAAATGTCCAGTTGGCAGTACATGAAACTCAGAAGAAAGACTAGGGCTGTATATACAGATCTGTGAATCCTCTTCATAGAAATCTTGCATATATATTGTAAAGTGACTTTTGCTTTTTTAAAATCTTTTTTCATTTCAGAATCTCATTCCTAGTAATGAATTTTATTAATCTCTTTAATATTGAAATTCTTTTTTCCTTTTTTAAAGTTGCTATTTTGAGTCAATTCAAACACTAGTATAATTACATAATTTCTCAGAACATAGTGCTTCTGCATTTTGATTAACTGTTAATTATGTATTACAAAATCTTTATAACTTTAATTTTAGGTTTCAAACATTCAAATGAAATAAAAGAGCAAGATAGTTGCTGCTCTCACATTCTAACAGTGGGAGACAATACATATAGAAGGGTTCAGTTATACCTCAAGTAGAAGTCTCAGGGGTCTTTTCTTCCACTGTCAAATTGTGATTGTGTAATTTATTAAAACTATTGCTAGAAGTTGCCTTGGAGATCATCCAGTTGACTTTCACAGTTTAGAGTTGAGGAAACTAAGGATTAAGAGTTAGAGGGTCTTTTCATGATTGGTAAAGTCAACATTTGACCTCAGGTCTTATGACTTCAAATCCAGTGTTATTGCTACTATACCACATTGCCCTGTTTTCTAATAAAAAACTAATAGTAATTACTAATTAGTAAAACTAACAGTTTTCTAATGGTAATGTCAATATAAAAATCCCCTGTCAGTCAGCGATTGTATTTTGTATTCCTTAGCATCTACTCTCCTTATATTTCCTTCCCAGGTTCATGAACCTCTGCAAGCTATGGGAAGCAGTGCTGATAGCTGTGACAGTGAGACAACAGTTACATCACTTGGTGAAGATCTTATAACACCACCTGCAAAAGACCAGCCTTACTTTAATGATTCTGAGGAAGAATCTCTCATACATCTCCAAGAAGGAAAAGAGAAGACAGCAACAGCTGTTGAAAAGAGACAGATAGATAATCAGAACTTTGTGATATGTGAGAATGTACAGAGTAAAGGAAGTGAACAGGTTGCCCCTGATCAAGGAGGTCCTGTTACTGAAAGTGAAGATGATTTACCTCCAAGAGAGACACTTGCCTTACTTCGGGCCTCAAGTGCTGAAAGTGATATAGATAAAAGTAATGACTATGAATTTACCCAGTATACAACACACCACATTCTTAAATCATTGGCTTCTATTGAGGGCAAATGTGATCATGTGAGCTCTGAAAAAACTATTGGCTCTCCTTCTTCAATTGATAGAGTTAATGTGGCTTTACAAAGGGCTCAAATGAAAGTCTGTAATCTCTCTGATCCTAGAGTAGGGCGTAGCCTGATAAAATCCAAAGATTTGTTAAAACAGAAGTACCTATTCGCGAAGTCTGGGTATCCCCTAAGAAGATCTCAGTCTTTACCTACCACCTTGCTGAATCCTGTAACAGTTGTGTCTTCTGTAAATGTCCGATTGTCTCCAGGAAAAGAGACTAGGTGTAGTCCACCTTCCTTCACCTTTAAATACACACCCGAAGAGGAACAAGAATTAGAAAATGAGGCAGTTGAACAAGATAGCCATTCTCTAGTTAAATCTACACTCTTCATCTCTCCATCTGTGAAAAAAGAAACTTCGCAGTGTGAGATCAACAAGTTGAAGGAAGAATCAGATCATAGTAGGACTTGTAACCGTTTATATATCCCAGCCCCAATCTCACAGTCTACCTGTTCACTTCATTCTGTCCACTCTGACTGGCAAGAAAGGCCTCTGTGTGAACATATGAGAACACTTAGTACTCACAGTGTTCCAAACATGTCAGGTGCCTCCTGTTGTGCCGTAGGTCCTCCTTTGGGATGCCCATACTCACACAGACCTAGTAACTATTCTTATCGTTCATGCTCTGTGAATCCTCCTTCTGTTGTCGAAATGCAGTTGCGGAGAGTACTACATGATATCAGAAATTCATTGCAGAATCTTTCTCAGGTAAAGAAAAAAGTTAAATTTGAATTTCGAAAAATTTGTTGTCTTAGGTCTTATTTGTATTTGCCAAATAGCATTTACAAAATACTGAAAGTGCATAGCATATACTCAGCTATACAGTAATATATTAATAATTCAACAAATGTTTGTAGTACATGCCAGACACTGCTGAAAAAAAAAAAAAGAAAGAGCCAGTGGCCTCAAGGATCTCACTTTCTTTTGGGGGAAAATAAAATTTGCACAGACAAATGCAAACTAATTTCAGGGAAGAGCACTAGTGGCTACTTGGGGGATCGGGAAAGGCTTCTTGTACAAGAAGTCACTTGAGCTATGCTTTGAAGGAATTGTGAGTTCTAAGAGACTTGGGTAGAAGAAGACAGCCTGAACAAAGGCAGAGATCCAGGCCTGTTGTATAGGAAGACCACAGATTATTGGAATGTAGGGTGGATGAGGGAGGGTAACGTGAAATCAGTCCAGATAGATATCTGGAGCTAGATTGTGAAGGACTTTAAGTGTCAAACAGAAGAATTCATATGTTATAATAGAAGCAGTAGGGAACCATTGATTGAAGTGTCATAATCAGAGGAGGGACATGGTCACATGTGGGCTTTGTGTAGAACTTGGATTAGATAAGGGGGTGAGACTGGAGGCAGTTGTAATATTTCAGGCAGCAGTGGGATAATAGGAGACTAAAAGGATGGATAGCCACTGTCTCCAAATGCCATTTGTTTTTCCCTTCTGTGATAAGAATATTGTATTGCCAAACTCGAGTTGTTGTGAATAATGTTATGAACTTTGTAATTAGCTAAGTGGTATGCAGATGGAAACCATGATTAACATCCACAGTTTTTTTTTTCTTTTCTCTTTTTTTTTTTCCAAGGGGGGAAGGCAGAGCAATTGGGGTTAAGTGACTTGCCCAAGGTCACACAGCTAGTAATTGTGTCAAGTGTCTGAGACTGTATTTGAACTCAGGTCCTCCTGACTCCAGGGCCGGTGCTCTACTCACTGCGCCACCTAGCAACCCCCTATAATTTTTTTTTCCTGTGATTTTGAGTGAGTTACATGTTTGGAATATTTGGTTTTGTTATTAAGTCGACCAACTCTTAGCACCTGTTTAAAAATTTAATTTTAAATTAATTTAAAATTTTATTTGCTATACCAAAGCAAAATAAGAATAAGGTAAATGCTATAAATCTCAAACTTTTGCCTTTATAGTCCCTTAGAGATGTTGTAACCTATTAGGAGATAGAGGAATTTAAAAATTCAAAAATTCTATTACTTTGTGTAGTATCCAGTGATGAGAGGACATGATCTTGCTGCTGCCACCCCATATTCTACTCAGAGATCATCTATTCTACCTCTTTATGAAGTGAGTTTATAACTTTAAATTCTTCAGAGTTCTTAAAATATGTATATTTTACACAGTGTGGAAGTGAAATGTAAGCCAGAATATTACAGCAAAACAGTTTTATTTCAGAATACTTTTCAGGAATTACAAGTAATGAGGCGAAGCCTGAATTTGTTCAGAACACAAATGATGGATTTAGAACTGGCGATGTTACGTCAACAAACCATGGTTTACCATCATATGACTGAAGAAGAGAGGTAAAAAAGACCATATTATCCTCTTTCATTCATTTAATTAGACTTTTAGTTGTAAAAATAATTGCCAAAATGATGTACTCTGTTTGCTTAGCAGGCTATATTTTGTTTCCCGGGTGAGATGGAGAATGGAAAGAGACTAAACATCTCTGTCTTTTATATTAGGTGTCTTTTTGTTTCATTTTGTTACGTATAAAATTGAGGTTTTATTGAGAAAGTGAAGAACGCATTTAGGTTTTCCTAACCACCATTCCTTGTGGAACTTAGAATTTTTAGAATGCGCTGTTAGCTCTTCTAGTTGTTGTCTATGTACTGTTTTCATAATGCTGAAACCTACCTTTCATTCACACTTTTCCACATAATTAAAAATGTTAGATATGAAGTTGATCAGCTTCAGAGTTTGAGGAATTCAGTCAGAATGGAACTTCAGGAATTAGAGCTGCAGCTGGAAGAACGTTTACTGGGCCTGGAAGAGCAGCTTCGTACTTTGCATGTCGCTTCACCTTACCGTTCTTCAACGCTCGCGGTGTGTATAACAAAGCGATCAAAGGAGTTTTTTTTCTTTTTCTTGTATGGGAGGGTTTCTTCACATATTTCTGAGTAAATAATGAATTAAATTGAAATAATTTCTTTCGATAACAGAAGAAACCTGCATCATTCTTAAATGATATATGCCGTAGTTCTTATTACAGTGTAGGAAATAAGACAATCTCAAAGGTTAGTTGATGTAAAAGCTTCATTTGTTCTATTTTTTAAAAAACATTATTTATGTTTAACATTACTTTCTTTTTAAAATTTTGAGTTCCAAATTCTCTTTCTCCCTCCCACCACTCCCCTACCCACTGAGAAGGCAAGCAGTATATCAGTTATACATATGAAATCATGCAGAGCATATTTCCATATTATCCATATCACAGACAAAAAACTCCGAGAAAAATAAAGAAAATTATACTTCAGTTTGCATCAAAGCTTATCAGTTCTCTTTCTGGAGGTAAATAATATTTTTCATCATGAATCCTTTGAAATTGTCTTGGATTATTGTATTGATCACAGGAGCCAAGCTTTTTACAGCTGATCATCCTTACAACTGTGCACAATGATCTCCTGGTTCTTGCTTCACTTTACATTAATTCATTTTTTCTGAGGCTACCCCCCACTCCCATAATTTCTTATACCATAGTAGAACTCCATCATAATCATATGCCACAACTTGTTCGATTATTTCCCAATTGATGAGCATGCCCTCAATTTCCAATTTTTTGCCATCACAAAAAGAGCTACCATAAATATTTTTGTATATATGTGTCCTTTTTCTTTAATATCTTTGGGGTTCAGACCTAGTAATGATATTGTTGGGTCAAAGGGTATGGACAGTTTTATTGCCCTTTGAGAATAGTTATAAATTGTTCTTCAGAATCTTCAGACTAGTTCACAACTCCACCAACGGTTTATTAGTGTACCCATTTTCCCCCATCCTCTCCCACATTTGTCATTTCTGATAGCTGTGAGATACTACCTCAGAGTTGAGTTGTTTTAAATTGCATTTCTTTAATCAACAGTGATTTACAGCATTTTTTATGACTATAGATAATTTTGATTTCTTCTTCTGAAAACTACCTGTTCATATTTTTTGACCATTTATCAGTTGGGAAATAGCTCTTGTTTTTATACATTTAGCTCAGTTCCCTGTACATTTGAGAAATGAGACCTTTGTCAGAGAAACTTGCTGTGAAAATTTTTGATATGACTTCATTATCTGTGGTACCTTTTAGCAAAATATAATTTCCCTGATTATCTCATTTAATTGTCTTTTTTTGCTTTTGCTTTGCCTGAGATCATGATTGCTACTTTTGCCTTTTTTACTTTGAAGTGTAATAAATTCTGCTCCAGCCCTTTATTTTCAGTTTCAACTGTATCTCTTGCAAACAATATATTGTTAGATTCTGGCTTCTAATCCATTCTTCTATCTGCTTTCATTTTAATGTGAGCTCACGCCATTCACATTCATAGTTATGATTACCAAATATATATTTCCCTCTGTCCTATTTTCTTCTTTTTATCCTCTTTGCTTTTATCATGTCCTTCCTCAAATGTCTATTTTGCTTCTTACTACTGCCTTTTAATCCTCCCTTTTTTCATTCCCCTCTTCCTCTATTTCTCTTATCCCATTTCCCTTTTATTTCCCTGTTGGGTAAGATAAATTTCTATACCCAACTGAAGTGGTATGTTTTGGGGAGAGGTGTGGTCACTGTTCTCTTGGTCTTTACCCAGGAAGGGTCCCTGCTCTCCTACAAGTGCTGCTTCTCCTTTTTTGCCTTGGAACTGAGAACAGGGCTCTTGCTCCCTTGTGACAGACCACAAGCACTCCTTTCTGCCCTGGAACTGTGACCCTGAACTGCTTATGGTCAGTAGAGTTTCAAATCAGCACCAGCTGCACCCAGTACTAGCAAAGGAACCCCCTGTAATCTCTTTCTGATCAGTTGTCTGATCTCCTTACAATGTCTTAACTTAGAGCTCCCAAAGCTGCTACTGCTGCTGGTTTTGCTGCCTCCAAAGCCTACTGCTGCTGCTGCCGGCGATGCCTTCTGTACTCTGGGCTGGCCCACACCCTGGTGTTGCAGACCTCTCCTGCCAACCTTTCTAAGTTGTATTACCCTGACTTTTTTTTTGCTGTGCCACTCCAAAATTTGATTTGAGGTGTTATTTTAAAGTTGTTTGGAAGGGAACTTTGAGAGACTTCAGCTGGGTTGCCACCTCTGATCTGCCTTCTTGGTTCTGCCCTTCTATTTTTTTCAAACAATGTCAGAATGGAGAGTATTAGGGAGGAATGTTAGTATTAAGTGAAAAGTCAAGGTTAAATTTAGAAAAAATGACAAGATAAACTCATTGTCTCTGAGTTCCCTTTCCTTCATATAACATTGGATACTCTACCAATATTAATTTTGTTTTCCTTTCCTTATTTTGCATGTGTGCTAGATTCCAATCAATCGAGGCTTTAGGTTGAACATTTTCAAAAGGAATGCACAGATGAGAGAGTGACAAAAGAAATGGACTTTTATTTACTTACTGCTTCTATCTCTGTCCATATTTCTGAATATCTTTCTTGTGAAATTTCTGTCTATAGTTTCCCCCTTTCCAACAACCATAATGTATTTATATGTGTTGTGCTAAAATAAATAAGTTTTCATTATGAGTATATTACTTTAACTAGCAATGTATTTAAAGTAAGTAGAGCAGAAGAATATAGGATTAGAACTATTAATATATTTTTTGTATATCTCCCAACACCCATAAATTGATTTTTTGGTTCACTTTTAAGTTGGCTTAGAGTGATAGCAACATTACTTTTAGAAGTTATATGCATGTCTGTGACAAAATAAAATCATAATGGTTGTTATAGTGTTATTTTAATAGCTATTAAATAAAAGTCACTCCTATTCAATAAATTCTATGAAAGTTGAAATTGACTTCTGTTATACATATAGGCTTCTCCAAATAGTATTCAAGCAATTACTTTTAGGCCTGTATAGGAATATTTGAAATTTAAAAAAAATTTTTTTTATTCTTCTAGGGAATGTATGGAAGTAGAAGTGCTGATAACTTGTCATGCCCTTCTCCATTGAATGTAATGGAACCAGTAAGACTTTCGACTTTTAAATCATTGGGGAAAGGAGTGATACAAGAGGATAGCATTTCATAAATATAGACCCTAGTTAGTGTAGATGTAGTATATAGAATTTAGATAAATTAGAAAATTGCTTGGATTATAAGTTTGACATTCTGAAACTCCTGTACAGCTTTGGTTCTTTAGAAAACTATTTAGTTAACCACAGTGATTTCTCTTTATGGCCCAAAGAATAAAATGTATTATCAAAAGTGTCTAGCAGTCCTTTTAAGGAATTTGTATTTTCAGGCTCAATACTATATTTTTTAACAGTAATAAAATTTAGAAAGTTTTTGAGTCCCTGAATCATATTCCGACTTTTCTTTTGAAGTTCTTTAAACTACTTGAAATCACTTTGTGTAGAGGAAGCATTTTTAATAATCAGTTTTCAACAGTTGGATTTCAGGATACCTTTGTTATAACAGTAAAGTTAAAATAAAACATTGCCTTTCATCAATTACTTTTAACATTTATGCCATATTTTGCAAAGTATTTAGGTTTTACTTGTTCGTATAATAAAGACAATGTTTATAATGACTAAATTAACGAAGTGGTATCTATGTATCCTTTTTTTGAACATTATAGCACTTGGCTGGAAATTTGTTTCTTTAGGTTGGGAATCATTGGTTTCTTTTCTGTCAAGGAGAGAATACAATAACTTAATTCTCTATTTTCTAGGTCACTGAACTGATGCAAGAGCAGTCATATTTGAAGTCTGAATTGGGGCTAGGGCTTGGAGAACTGGGTTTTGAAATTCCTCCTGCAGAAAGTTCAGAATCTGTTTTCTCTCAAGCCACATCAGATTCTTCCTCTGTGTGTTCTGGTCCCTCTCGTGCAAATAAAAGAGCTGGAGTAGTCTCTACTGACTCAGTTGGCAAGGCCAAGACCCATTTGTCAAGCAAGAAGTTATTTCGAGCTTCTGTGGCCTTAACACCAACTGCTCCTTCTAGAATGGGCTCAGTGCAGACCCCTCCAGTTCCTGAAAATTCTGAGGAAATTGGAGTAGTTGAGGAAGCTATAAAGTCTGTGGAACCTAAATCTGAAATGGAACAAAAACTTGAAAATATGCCGTTGCTGCCAGCTTCTGAGGAAAGTCAGAAAAGCGTAGAACATGATGAGTTACAGCAAGTCATACGAGAGGTGAGTAAAGTGTATTTTAATTGCTTTAAATGGGTGATTTGTAAGGGTTAGAGATTTTATTTAGACTTAGCTCACTGATTTAAGAAATACTTGTGACTTACTGTGTTGATGTAATTTTCAGAAGCTCTCTTAGCCGAGTTGTATACTGAATAAGTGATCCTTCATTCATCTACTAAGTGGCTTCCTATTGCCTCTTGGATCAAATATAAACTCCTCTGACTTTTAAAGCCTTTACAGCTTGGTGCCAACCTATCTTCCAAGACCTATTATACATTATTCTCCTTCCTTCATGCTGTGGGCTGGCCAAATTGCTTTTCTCGCTATTCCTTACTCAACTCTTATTTCCTGTCACTATGCCTTTGCACTCATTTTCCCCTATGCCTAGAATGTACTGCCACCTTCCCTCCACTTAGAATCTTTCATGTCCTTCAAGACTCATCTCAAGCACTACTTTCTGTAGGAAGCTTTTCCAGATTCCTACCTGTCTTCCCGTGATTCCTCCAAACTCCTGTGTTGTATCCCCCAATAGAATGTAACTTCCTTGAGGGCAAGAGCTATTTAATTTTTTTTTCTTTTACCCCCACCACCTAGTACAGTACTTGGCATGTATTTTGGAACTTAACAAATGCTTGTTGGCTGATTTGTATCTATTAAGTCAAATCTGTAATGGCAAAGAAGTAAGAAGTTCATGAACTTTGAAAGTACAGTATAGTATGGTTCCAGGAATAAATTTCCCAGCACAATGTAGAAGTTCGTGGACTAATGTTGAGAGGAAAACTACTTTTCATGTATTTCTTCATTTGTAAGAGTAGATAATTTTTTTAACTTCCGTAATTTGAACTAACATGATTAAAATAAAAGGAATATATATGCATACATATAATATGTATATACATATATATATATAAACACATGTACATATATATATATATGTATGTATATGTATATATACACATACACACACCATAGTAAGGGATGGAAAGAATCTGCTCTATTTAGTTTATTTTTGCAAGTGGAAAATGGTATAGGGAGACTTTAAAACCTAACTGCTGAATAACAATAGAGAGGGGAAAGAAATGCGAATAATATTATGTTTGGATTATGTTTTAGATTTAATCCAAAAGATTGTATTAAATTTTGGCTCATGTTGGAAAGAGAATTTTGTTAGCTGGGAAGAGTCACAAAATTCAGTGTATTTTCGACAGTGTAGTTAGTAGAACTATAGGAGTTTGTATCACTTAACAAAAGAAGAATCTCTGAAGATAGACAACTGTTCTGATGGCTTCAGTCCTTGTTTGACTTAATGTTCATCTTTGCAGTGCACCATTTTCCTTTATTCAGTATTTGCCCAACAGAGGTTACACTTCAAAATCTATAAGGTACTAAGAACTTGGACTCTTCCCCATTGGTTGGAAAAGAAGGTTCACAAAATCTCAAGTTTGGAAGCAACCCAAAGACAACCCATACCTGTACAAAATTCCTAAGGTCTGTCCTTCACTTTGAAGACCTATTATGAGAGCTAAACCCATTATCAAGAGGTAGCCCATTACACTTTTGGGTAGCTCTTACTGTCAGGAATTTGTTTCACTAAATCCAATCTAAATCTGCCTTGTGTTTCTAGTTTGTTCACTGTGTCCAGAAAGATCTAGTTTAATCCCTTTTCCACGTTACATCCATTCATATAAAGAGGTAGTTTTCATGTCCTCTCTGAACTCTTCACGCTGAACATCCCTAGTTCCTTCAACCAATTCTTATGTGTTCTTCTAATAATTGGTCAGTCATTTACATAGCTGCCCCAAGGTACACCATGTCCCTCCATACTTAAAAAATCTGGCATATAAGAATATATACATGGCTGTTCTCCATATTATTCCGTCCAGATAATTCCATTCACATTGGACTGATTGATAGTCCTGGAACTTATTATTCAGTTTCTTATGCATTCACATAATCTCAAGCTTATACCTAGAATCCATTCTTTCCTCATCTTTCTCTGTCTGAATCCTTGCCTTCTGTCAGGCCTTAACTCAAGGGCCACCTTCCTTGCCAGAAAGGTAAGGAGCTTTCCTGATCTTCTTATTCAGTTTTCCTTCTGAAAGAAAAGAGGTGGGGGGGGAGGGGTAGAAAGTGAATCTTGGAGTCAGGAATACCATAGGTTCATCAGCTTCTCTACATACATGACCAAGTCAAATCATTTAACCTCTCAGTGCCCTAGGAAAATCTCTAAAAAATTAACTACAGGTGATTTGTTACTCTGCATTGGTGAAGGGAGTTTCAACACTTGAAGTTCCCTACACTAATAAAATCACAGATCTTTAGCAATGACAAAAAAAATATAACTTATATGTATATCTGTTAGGTATCTCCTCCTCTAATCCCTGATAAAAATAAAAGTTTTTGAGAGCAAGGATTGTTTTTCACTTTGTCCTTGTATTCCCAGTGTCTTTCACAGACGTCAAATAAGTGTTTAAAGTGAATTGAATCACTATAACCTATTGGCCAAATTTTGGGAGGGAAAAAATGCTGATGTTAAATACATTACTTTAGTAGAATTCAGCTTTAGTGACAGAACACTTAAAGTACAGTATTCCTTTTTAACAGCTTTCTTGATAGCCTTGTTCAGTCACTAGACCTTTATCTGATTTAAATTTTATTCTTTTCTGTTGTTTTATATGACCTTATGTTGTGAAGGAAGAAGGTAGACTGCCTTAGGATATGTTTGGGTGGATTATAATGTACGTGAGCAATGGCCTATAACTGTTTACTGCTATTAAAAAATACAAAGCTGCTTACCAGAATAGCTGAATATGTTCCCACAGAAACTAATTCAACAATGTTAAATGTCAAATGCTAAACAAGTGGTTGCATTGTTTTATGAGAATTCTTCCTTGCCTCATTGAAATATTGATGCTTTGGTTTATCGCTTTTAAGTTTTTTCTTAAACATCAGCTCTGCCAATGTAATTTTAAATAGCAGGTGTTTTACTTAGCTTTATTGTAATTTCTTTGTGATATGAAAAAGGTGACTTTTTCCCATGGAAAGGTTGTTGAAATTGAATGATCCATAACTATGTAAGTAATGAGCTTTTTTCCTTCAAATCCATCTTGACGGTATTCTGGCCTAGGATTTAGTCACTTGTTTCGATCTTAGTGGAAGGGTGTGTTTATACATACCAGATTGCTACTAAAATGGATGTTTTCTCCCAGGAATCAGATGCTCTGCCCCACTTTCAGGGGAGCTTACTGCTGCCTAAATAGATAGCACTAGATTACTCTACAAACACCATGGGGCGTAAGGTTTATAGAGGCACTTCCATGTTAACTTATCATGTTGCCTTTCCCATCACTTCAATGAATTGAGTCTTGTCCTTTATTAATTTCATGTATTTCAATAATAACAGTTTCCTATCATTCCCTCCTGTACTCAGGGCTCATTTTTTTCCTCTATTGCCAATATTCCTCAATCCTCCATGCCATTTATCACCCTCTTGCTTTGTTATCCAAATTATCTGGGTAAAACCTTCTCTACTTCCTTTGTGTGAAACCTCTCATCTTCTTCCAATTTATTCCAGTAGATGTGTTCTCCCCGCTCCCCCCCCCCGTTTTTATTTCTTTTTATGTCTTGGTTAACCCATCTTTTATTCTGAGCAAACACTCTACTATCCTAACCCTAGTTCTTCCCTCTTCCTGTCACCCTCTTGCTGTAACTGAAATAAGATTCTCCAAAATTATGTACTTTGCCCTTTCCCATGGAAGCCTCACTTCCCACTCCCTCCAATTCAGCGGGTGATGAGATCATATCCTTGCTTGTCAGTATTTTTAGGCCATTTATCCTCCATCCTTTTTGCATCTTAAGAAAGGAAATCTGTACCACTCTGTTATTAGCTACTTTTGACTACTCAAGATCCACTGACTTTAGCATTTGACTTAGTCTTTCTCCTCACCTTGTACTCTGGTCTCCTTTCCACACTGCCCCACGGCCCCTACATTTACTTGATTTGTTAGCTCCTTAAGGACAGGCACCATGTGTCACTTGATATAGTGGTGTACTCTACAGCATCTATTACCATGCCCCGCACATAGCAGATGCTTAGTTTGTTGAATTGGAGTAAAAATAAAGTAGCTATGAAGAAAATTGTATTCTCAGGATTAGTCCATTGTAGCAGTACCATTACTGCTTAAACACTTTATTTCATGCTCTTTCATTGGAATATCACAAATACTTGGGCTGGCTGGGGTGGGGGTGGGGGGTGTGGGGAAGAAAGGAAAAGGGGACTATCTAGACTTGTCAGTTCATTGGTAAAGGGAATTCAGAGTGAGTAACAACCTCTTTCTACAAATGCAAATCAATAGCTATTTCGCAGCGTATTAGAGAACTACCTGGAGTACTGAGAATGGAATGACTTGCCTGCTCAGGGTCACACAGCCATTATGTGTCAGAAGAAGGACTTGAACTTTGTCTTAATCATTAGAATGTAAGCTCCTTGAAAGCAAGAACCATTTATGTTTTTTCTTTAAATTTTTAGTGCTTAGGGTCACAGTATCTGGAATGATTGGTTAATTCCTGACTTTGAGGGCTTCTGTTTATCAGTATGCTATGAAATCTGTCTTTAGAAACTATCTCAATAACTTTTCATAATATCACCTTCCCTAATGGAATAACTAAAACATCAGCTAAGTTAGAAATTTGAGCATTGTCATGTAGGACAAGATTAACTCTGAAAGAAGTTTATTAGCATAATTTCTCTATGCTTTGCACTCAATTTGGATTTCAAAAAAGGTTTCCACTTTATTTCATTCTTTTGTTTGTCTCCTTGAATTCTTTAAGAACTCCATTTTCACTACTCACATTTTCCTTTTAATTCATTGATCAGGCATTTTAAACTATTCTGCAGGGTGTTGCAGTTGTACTTTCTCATTTCTGGGAGTGTAGCTGTTAATTGCAGTATTATTCCTTCCCTCTGGAGATTTTTAATTTTTTTTAAGCCTGTAGCGTTTGTTATTTTAGGGCTTCTTTTTAAAATACATCACCTATAATACTAGGATGGCGTAGGGTTTACTGTAAGCACTCAGGAAATGCTTGTTGATTGACTAGCAAAATGTTCATTAATATTGAAAAACAGCAAAGGTTGTAAATGACTTGGCATTGAAACTGGGATAGAGACAGTTTTCATAGAAACTAATTACTACCATCTTCCTTGTTTATATCTTATAGCTAAGTAAAGAATTCTGGTCTTTACAATGGTTATATCTAACACTAATTCATTAAAAAAATGATTCTGAAGTGCTTTTATTCTTATCACAAGATCCTTGTTACTGCTTAAAGTTTAGGAGTAGGAAAGGGAACAAAAACAAGGGTATGTTTCAGTGTAATGTGATGCAGATGATTATTTCTTCAGTTAACTTTAACAGCAGTAACTAGTAGGTTTTGCTGAGTTTATGTAATATGTTTCCACTTGACACAATAGAAATAGATGAAATACCATTTCTGAATGTTCTTCAATTAAATTGTGTTCAGGATGTACTTAGGAACATTTTAGGAAATGGATGAGGCTAACAAGAAAGCATAGAAAGTAGAATTTTTAAAAGCTAGTGCAGAGTATCTTAAGTGCTAATTTGGGAAGGCATTATCAGTTTATTTTAGGCAGTACACATTTAAAGCTTTTTACAAGGAGCCTATTTGGAGGCAATGCTATATAATTGCAAAGAAAGGGTTGGATAAGCATACCCAGTGTCTGACCATCTGAAGAAGGAAACACTGATAGAATTGTTATTTTTCTTGGCTGTACCATATGCCTACCAAGAATAAAATGACATCTCTGTGGTACCCCAAAGGGAAAAAAAGGAAAATGTGGAAATTATACTAAAATGAATTATCTAGAAATTTATCTCTGATGTTTTTAGATATTATGCAAGGGAGTTTTCCAGTGAAATATATTAACAATTTCTCCCTTTGCAAAGATAGATGGCAAATTGCAGTAAATGAATATTCCTTTTAGATACTTTATTTTCATTAGGAGCAAATTTCACATTTATGTCATTTTGTTATTAATGGTGATTATTTGTCAGATATTTGTTATTTTACTTACGTAGCTATGAACATTTTAAACCATAAAGGGACAGAAGATACCTTAAGAAAATTATAAAAGTAGATTTATTCTTTTAATTTATTTTTATAGTCATGTTGTATCCTGAGAAAAGCTATTGACGTTCACTTAAAAAAAAAAGGTTACATTATGATGTATGCTTTTCTTTCCATAAGCTTATGGTTTTGCAGAATAATCTAGTGCTTTTGTTATAGGATTATCATTAGGTTGATTTGATGTCACTACATTTAGTTCAGTTATATAAGCACGTATTAAGTACCTACTTTGATTTCTACAAATCAGTCCCTGTCCTCAAGGAGCTCAAATTCTTTCAGGTGAAAAAACATGTGTACAAGTAAATACAAAATGATTTCAGTGAAGGAGGCAGCACCAACTCGGCTAAGGCCTCTTGGAAGAGGTGTCTGGAGCTGAGCCTTGAGAGATAAGAATCCCAGCAAGCAAAAGTCAGGAGAAAGTATTCTAGCTGTGGCAGACAGTTGTGCAGAGGCACAGGGATAAGAGATAGAATGTAGGTTAGTAGGCCAGTTTGACCTGGAAAAGTGAGCTGGAGCCAGGTTGAGAAGGGCATTAAGCGCCAAAGGAAGGAGTTCATGTTTTAATTTTGAAGGAATAGGAAGCCGCTGAAACTTCTTGGGCAAGGCAGTGACCGCTTTCTTTAGGAACATCAATTTGGTAGCTGTGTGGAGGATGGATTGGAGAGGAAAAAGGGTGCTTAGAGGCAGGGAAACTGATACACTAGTGCAAAATGTAATTAAGAGTCCAGATTTGTGGTGAATAGAAGTGGGTGGTTGAGATAGGTCATTTCACTTCTCTGAGCCTCAGATTCCTCATTTGTAAGGTGAAGAGATTGGACTAGATGACATCAAAGATGTGGAGGTAGAATGGACGATGAGAGATGAGAGAGAGAGAGAGAGAGAGAGAGAGAGAGAGAGAGAGAGAGAGAGAGAGAAGAATGAAAGATAACAACAGGATTTTGAACCTGAGTGACTGGAAGGATGGGAGTACACCGGGTTGAGAAATAGGAAATTTTGGGAAAGGAGTCAGTTTAGAGGAAAAGATAATTAAGTCTCTTTTGGACATAAGTTTAAGATGCTTGTGGGACATTTATGTGGAAATGTGTCCAGCAGTGACTGCCACTCAGAAGAGAGCTTTGTAGATTCGAAAACCCATATGGGCTGATGAACTCACCAAAGAAGAGTATAAGGAAGAGGATAGAACTCAGAGCTACCCTGCTGATGAGAGGTGATGGTTAAGGACAGAACATAGGTGATAATCCAGCAGGAGAGAATTCCAAGGATTTGTGAAAGCACTTAGCACAGTGCCTGCTACACAGTAGGTTCTATTTAAATGTTTTTCCCCCCCTTCCTTCCCCTTAAGAAGGGAGAGAACAGTGTCAGGAAAGCTCTGAAAGGCAAGGTTATCCAGGAGAGAGGAGGTGGTGGTCAGAAATGTCATTGTGTTTCAGAGGTCTGACTAGAAGGGTTGGGATTAGTGAAGATAGAGAAAAGTCCATGGGATTTTACATTTGAGAGATCATTAGTAAACTTGAAAAGAGCGTTTCTGCCCAATGACAGGTTCAGAAGTCATATGCACTAAAAATGTTTGGAGGGTAAGGCAGATGCAATGAATGTAGATACATCTGTTCCTAAAGACTTCATATGTGAAAGGGAGAAGGGGTAATATGATGAAGGAATGGCAGGGTCAGATTTTTTTTTTAGGATGGGTAAGGGCTAAGCAAATTTTGTAGGCAGCAGGAAGATAGGAGGGTTATTGAAGAGACAAGTTCTTCAAGGAGATAGGATAAAGGGCGCAAGTAGAGGGTTAGCCTTCAAAAGGCAGATTGCAGATGTGAGATATAGAATGGGAGAGCCACGTGCTGAGAGGGAACTCATAAAAGATTGCCTCTATTTTCTCAGTAAAATATTAAGAAGAGGTCCTTGGCTGAAAGGGGGGCAATGTCAGTGATGTAAAAGAAAGTTGGGAACAGACTTTGGCTTGGGAGAATGCTATAGTCAAGTTATAGGACAGGTTAGATTCCAACTGTAACTTGGATGTTCAAGGGCCTTTAAATCTTCACTTGATCTCGTGTGTGTGTGTGTGTGTGTGTGTGTGTGTGTGTGTGTGTGTGTGTGTGTGTGTGTGTGTGTGTGTGTGTATGTATGTATAAACTGAAAAAAGTGAATAAAAGAACCTTACTCAAAAAGTAGAAATTCTTGATATTTTATCTATCCATTGTTACTTTTTAACAGTTTCAAATGAAATTTCACGTAAAAAGAATTTGTTCTATTTACTAATACATTTATCAGTGATCTTATCCAATATATTTGTATTTTATATTGGTTTCTGATATGTACTGTGAATGAAGAGACCCTGCATTTTATGCTTTGTACAATATTTAACAAGCTAACTATTAAATGCATGTTAAATATAGTTCCTAATCTTTGTAGGTTATTTAAAAATTGAATTGTCTTTAATCTTTCCCACATCCTTTCTTTGTCATTTTAGATTAAAGAATCTATTGCTGGGGAAATCAGACGTGAAATTGTTAGTGGACTTTTAGCAGCAGTATCTTCCTCAAGCAGGACTGCTAATTCTAGGCAAGATAAATAGCCATAAATGGGTATTACAGGTAAGTTTTCTAAATTTTCTACATAGACCTCAATGCAAGTTAAAGCCCTGTAAAGCAGCTATTATTTTCATAGTAATTGAAACATTTAGGAAATTTTTACTTCTTTTCATCTAACAGTAACAGGTAACAGAAATTACCTGGAAGCCTT
Organism: Phalanger gymnotis; assembly: GCA_028646595.1. NCBI lineage: Eukaryota > Metazoa > Chordata > Mammalia > Diprotodontia > Phalangeridae > Phalanger > Phalanger gymnotis. The sequence goes on along the minus strand of CM053622.1, from coordinate 621,511,394 downwards.
TGCACATCATCTATAATGATGAACTTAAAGGGACTAGCCAGATTCTTTTGTTGTGTATAGTTTTGTTGTATTGACTCATTGCTTGAAATGAATGGCCTTCACGAAATTTTGGGCTCTGAGAGAGTGGTGTGGTAATTTTATGTGCTATAATAGGATTTGACTTCTGAAATTTATTTGGAGAATCAAACATAAGTACATTCTAAATGTCTTTTTTCAATTACAATTTCCTTCTTAGAACCCTGTCTTGTGCATTTATATCCAGACATACCTGAATTTGTCAAAAAGTATTTTATTCTACAAACATATATGGACATTTAATAGTTTATGGATAAAGACATATATTTTTTCACTATAACGTTGACAGTGTAGAAAAATATGACACTAGCAAATTTGGCTCTTTTACCCTCACATTCCCTTCCCAACAAGCACATACATGATATGAATATAATAGAGGCAGGTCATAGGATGGTTGATAAGAGTGATGGGCTTAGAAACACTTCTCACACTTACTAACTTGTAATCTTGGATAAGTCTTTTAATCTCTGTGTGCCTCAAGCAGTTCACTAGGATTTAGCTACTCAGTCATAGAAATCATGGACAACTTGAAGTATACACAAGTGATAGGTTCTCATACATCTTTCACGTACTCACTGATAACACTTATGAAAAAAATCTTTCTAATGACAGTTTGAAAAGAATGTTGAGTAACTTAAAAAAAAAATAAGAGGGATTACTGGTTTGACAGATAGAAATATGGTCCTGTTATATATTTAGATGAAGTCTAGATCATATTTTATTTTAGAAACCATATCACAGTCATAAAGTGATTATAACTAATCAATTATTTATAAATATTTAAATCCTTGGGATCAGAGCATTATTGCTAGAAAGGAATATTTTTCCCAGTGGCTAATGATTTTTAAATATCAGTCTTTGAGAGAAATAGTAACATTCTCTCTTCCCCTTCTTCCCTCCCACCCCCCGCAAAGGTTGATGTGGACCAGATTAACTATGGACTTTCGGAATTATGATGGTGTACACTGGTGGAGGTGTCAAGTTATCTTTTACTTGTACTTCAAGAGACACTATTGCTGCTGAGATGGGCTACTGTATACAATGTACAATGTTTATTTCTTCTAAGTATATCCTTTATTTTTTTAACCATACATAGAAATTTAGGCACTTTGTAGAATATATGGCTTTTCTAAACTATCAAGACTCTGGCAATTTAAAAAAAACCTAATATTTATTTGTATGTCTATTTTCCATCCGTTTCCCTGGGTAGAATTATATTTTCAAACTTGAAGACTTCCAGACTTAACAGACTTATAAATAACATATTTCTTTTGTCTAGCTTCTTAAAACACTGACCTCTGTGAGGTATTTACTGTGCAATAACTGATTCATTTTTGAGAGCTTGAAACAACCAGTGATTTTTTTCCACTGCTGTTGCTTATCGCCACTCCCAAGAAGAAGAAAATATTCTTTTGTAAAAATTGCTATGAATTCTTGGGGAAGTTACTGGTAACAGTGTGTTTAGAATTAATGAAATAACCTAAAACTACTTAAAGTTCTTACACTGTAAGCCTTATCTCTGCACAAAACAATTAAACCTAATTTTATTATGCTTACATAGTATTCTTTTTTAAAAATATGCCTTATTTTAAACACTATGCATTTTTGCGTTGGTAATAGTATTGTATTATATTAAGAAAAGTTTCCTTTTCTTTGTCTCAAAATTAATCAATGTCAAAATAATGGAACTTGTGACACGAAATAGATAGAAGTGGATGGAGAAACAATTGTCTTGTGGAAAAATGAAAGTAAATTTAGATCTTTTTCTGCCCTAGAAATGATTTTATTTCAGTTTTTATCGTCAAAAACATGTTTCAATGGGGGAAAAATGAAATAAAAGGGGCTACTGTTTGGTTTTGTATGTGGTCAAATAGATGTGTAAAGTAGCATGTGAACATTTGTTGGAATTCTCCTGTGTTTATAACTTCCAACTTCTATTAATTTTTTGAGTTTAAATTCTTAATAAAAAAATAGCAGAAGTAATAATATTCTTTTCAAAAAGTATATCTAAAAGGTTTATAAATGTTTGGATTATCACACAGGCTGATTTCTTTAAAAATATTAAAACAATAAAGTATTTATTTTGCCTAATTTTTTGTTACTTGTTTTCCTAAAACTACAAGTCCACGAATTTTGGTTGGTTATGAGAGATAATTTACTGACTAGATGTACATAATCTACTCTTCAGCAAAGCAGGAGAATATTTTTTAAAGCAAAGTTTAGGAAGAGACCACCCTGGATGAAACACCACACACTGTCTGATTTCTTTAGGCTCACCCAGTTATTCTGTCTCTGATGATAACCATCTGAGCCTAAAAAAATTCTTCTTAGAAGGCTATTACCGCAGCTAGAAAGAAACATTCAAAGTTTAATTCTTTCTTAGGTTGTTAAACCTCTCAATTATTGATTCTAACACATGCCAACTACGCAAAATATGAACTTTTTTTCCTTTTCGTTTTCTTGATTTTTCTTCACATCATAGTCTTTCTCAATATATCCTCTCTTATAATAAAGAAGAGTATTAATCAAAGCTAATTGATGAAATAATCTAGTGTTATAGAATATGTGCCATTCTGCACCCCTGGTTCTACAATGTAAATTTAAGTACCTTACTAATAATAGTGATATAACCCTCTGAAAGAGGATAGAATGGATACAGAAAGACTGAGGACAGTGTGAGAAATAATCATCTTACCAAAAAACAGGAAAAGATTTTGTTAATCCTCTTGCCAGAGATGGCAAGAGCCTTGGGTGACACATAAGGAGACACACCCTTTAAGACAATTACAAAGACTTTTAAGACTCATCCTGATTCACATTCCCCTTCCTATATTCCATTGGCCAGGCATTTTAGGGTTCATAGCCTATCCGAATATATCTAAATCTTACTCCCACGTGCATTTGGATCTACACCCCTGCTTACATCTCATTTCCACATTTCAATTCCCCTCCCCCATCCTCATTTTCTTTATACTTATAAATATACTTATAAACTATAGAAATGCCAAGCCATGAAATGCTTTTAGTCTCATCCTAGGCCAGGTTGTCTTCATCAGATTCTATGATATCCATGGCACGAGAAAGGAATTTTCTCAATTCATAAGAGAGTTGACAAAAGTCATGAATTGAAGATTTGATCCGGGATGTCCATAAGAAGAGTCCCATTCTCTAAGACAGCATCTGGGTCAAGGTACCTCATCCTTAGTGAGCCACACCTGGTCTGGTGTTTTTTTTGATCCACTGGAAAAAGGCCTTCTCAGAACAAAAGAAGGGGAGTCTGCTTTTAGACACACTGATTAACAGGCCTCAACATGCCCCACTGCCCTCCATTACATTCAGTTTGCCATCAGTATAACTTGTTAGGTTTCACAAATTATGTTTCATGTAATTTCTGTGGGAACAAAGTTCAATCATCCCTTGCAATAGGGTGACCAATTAGGAGACTATCGTAGTGGTTTATTTTTTAGGTGATAAAAGTCCAAGTGCTAGAAGTGAGGATGGAATGGAATATATAAAAGAATTGGTTAGAGTTAGATGGGGAAGAATGAGGTTTGGTGACTGACTGGGTATGAAGAACAAGGGAAAGGAGCAGTCTTCCCTCTTCCTCACAAAAGCAGAAGAACAAAGCCACGTGTCTCAGAAATGTGGCTGGAACATATTTCCAGGAGTAACACATCTAGTTATTCAGCAATGGGGACCAGAGTAATCCGTTACACATACAAAGACAGATTTTGTGTTATAATGGCATTCGAAATGTGTGTGGTTAGGATTCCATGTCCCATTAGTACAACTTTCTCTTATCCACAATTACATAGTTTCCCTCATTTCCCATCCCACTATACCTTATTATTTTACGTGGAATATATTGTGGAGTTGCTTTTCAGTTATGCCCAATTCTTTGTGACCCCATTTGGGGTTTTCTTGGCAAGGATACTGGAGTGCTTTGCCATCTCCTTCAGCTCATCTTACAGTTAGGAAACCAAAGCAAAGAGGGTTAAGTGACTTGCCCAGGGTGATACAGCTAATAAGTGTGTGAGGCTAGATTTGAACTTGGGGAATGGAGTGTGTGTGTGTGTGTGTGTGTGTGTGTGTGTGTGTGTGTGTTTGTGTATTTATAATAGCCTAGAGAGAGACCATCAATAATGAATGCAGGAATTATGGTAAGCATCGAGAATACAAACCAAATACAAGAAAACTAAGCACTCTCCTTATCACTTGTTTGAGAAATGACAAATCATTATGAGCAAAGAGCTGGCCTTGAAGCCAGGATGACCTGAATGCGAGTCCTGCTGCCTCCACATTCTGGCTGTAGTGAGACGGAGCCAGTGAGTGGGTAGAGTGCTGGACTGAGATTTGGAAGACCCATGTTCAAATTCCAACCTAGTACCAGCTGTATGACCTTGGACAAGTTATTTAACTTCTGTCAGCCTCAGTTTCCTCATTTCCAAAATAGGAGTAATATCACCTACTTCACAGGATTCTTGTGAACATCAAATGACAGAAGGTAAAGCGTTTAGCAAAACTTAAAGTGTGATATAAATGCTACTATCTATTATTATTATGTGAGTGACCCCAAGCAAGACAGTCTGACCCGGGAAGATTCTGCCTCCTCCAAAGCATTCTGACTGACCCCTCCTTGAGGACTTGAGTTCCACTTCCTGTCAGTGATGATAATCTCTAATGCAAGAAATTCCACTTCCTGCTCATACTTAGAAACTCAAGAACTCTCGACATCTCAAACTCACAAGGATGGCCACCAGGACAAGGACTGTCCAGCTCAGGATTGCCCACTTACACGCAGAGGAAGAAAAAGGGAAATAAAAATGCTCAAAGCCAAAGACTCCTCTAGGTCAGTGCATGTGCTCTATTTACCATGTGCACAAAGTAGCTGTTTCTGCTATGGGAGAGGATTTTTGCCTGCATCCCTCAGGGATCTTTAAGGGTCCTTCACTGGAATTTTCACAGAGTTATTGTTCACATTTAGGGGGTAAGCATAAAAACTTTAAACCTGTGCAGGACTCCTGCCTGTCTTCAGCAAATTAACTGGGGTGAAATGGGCACTTTTGCCACATCCATAATTCCAGGAATGTCTCTGGCCGCCTGCAGATAATTAAACATTTTCCCTTGAAGCGCTTCGTTCAGTATGTCTTGCACCATAGAAACACAAAATCCATGTGGCAAAATTCTGCCTGGCCTCTCACAGTGCCAAATTAAAAATAAAAGCAAATAGTTCCTTCAGCATAGTTGTTAAATAATCTTAATTACCCAGGCTCCCAATCCAGGAGTCAACCTTGACTCCTGATTCTCTCACCACCTCCCACCCTTTAATCTATCGTCAAATCCTGTCAGTTCTATCTTCACAAAATTTCTTACGCTATTCTTCCTTTTTTCTGACATTGCCACCACCCTGGTGCAGGCCCCATCACCCACCACAGGCATGGACTACTGAAATAGCTTGCTGTTGGTCTCTCAGCCTAAAGTCTGTCTCCACTCCAGTTCATCTTCCAACCAGCCGCCAAAGTGATCTTCCTAAAGCTCAGGTCTAACCATATAATCTCCCTACATTAACTACAATTATTTCCTATTAAATTAAATTCTCTGCATTAAATACGAAATTCTCTGTTTGGAATTTAAAGCCTTTCATGTCCTATCCCCTTCCTACCTTTCCGGTCTTCTCAAACTCGATCGTCCTCTGCCCACTCTACCAGGCCATGACACTGGCCTCATGGCTGTTCCTCCCACAAGACATCTCATCTCCTGACTCCTAGCATTTCCACCACCTTGCCCTCAAGCCTGGAATGCTCTCCCTTGTCTTCTCTGCCTCTCAGCTTCCCTGGCTTTCTTCGTCTTCAGCTTAAATCTTGTCTTCTCCCAGGAGCCTTCTGGTTTCCTCTGCTATGTGCACCAGAGATAGCTGTTTGCATAGCGTCTCTTCTAATGGACAGTGAAGTCCTTAAGGGCAGGGAAGATGTTTTTGCCTTGCTTTGGATTTCTGAGACCTAGCACTATGCTTGGCCTGTAGTAGGCCCTTAATAAATGCTTATCGATTGTTAACTGACTGAAGTCCGGGAGCTTTGCTTTATTGTTACTTCAGAGAAGTGATTTGAAACCATTCACACACACAGGACTCACTTAAGACAGGGAGGAGCCTTCTTTCTGTGGTCCTCCTGTAGGCCATAGGGTGATGAGTATCCCTAACAATAGAAAGACATCTCTTCCTCTCAGGAGCTAAGAACTACTCATTCTTCTGAATTAATCCTTTTCCAGTTTTGGGGAAAATCTCTTTCAATCCCCAAAATTCATTTCCTCTTGGCTGCTTTGAAAATAAACTGGATTCTGAAAATATCCTCTAGAGATTGGAAAATTAAATAAGCAAGTTGAAAGGCCCGGGGACAACCCAGCTAATGGGCCCAAAAGACAATTTGCAAGAAACATCTTAAATGGTTCTTAAGGACACCGAATATATTCAGATCTGTTTGTTCTCAGTGCTCAAAGGCAGTTTTCTCTCTCATTTCCCCGGGATGGAGGACACCTCATGGTAAGCAACCATGTTCTCTAGATATGTCACTAAAAGCGCCACCAGATGTATATATGAAGGCCTGTCTGGGTTCATCCTTCTCTGCATTGTCTCTGCCCCACTTCAGCTAGATTATTCTGTTCCAGTGTTGCAGGACTACACTAATTGTTCTGGGCTATGCTTGACTCAGACCAGTTCCGTGGTAATTTAGGCCTAATATTGGAATAATAATTAAAAAAGCAGCTAGGTGGCCTAGTGCATAGAGGGCTGGGCTGGAATCTGGAAGATTCATCTTCTTGAATTCAAATCTGACCTCAGACACTTACTGTGTGACCTTGGGCAAGTCACTGAACCCTGTTTGCCTCAGTTACCTCTTCTGTAAAATGAGCTGGAGATGGGAATGGCAAACCACTCCAGTATCTGCCAAGAAAACCCCAAATGGATTCATGGAGAGTCAGACACCACTGAAAATGATTCAGCAACGGCAATAATTAATAATGATGTTAAGCTAGCATTTATATAGTGCTTTAATGTTTGCAAAGGCTTTACAAATATTTGATTTTCACAACTCTGGGAAGTAGGTGTTATTTTACAGATGAGGAAACTGAGGCATGTACCCTTAAGTGATTTTGCCACAACTAGTGAATGTCCGAGGCTGGATTTGAAATAAGGTCTTCCTGATACCGAGTCACGTGGTTGCCTAATACAATTCCATACTCACCATTATCACTCAACAGTCAATAAATGGAGGTTTGCTTAGGCAGAGCAGAAGAATATTCCATAAACGTATATATCGAGGACACCCGAGGTTGATCCAGTTGAGCAACCTGAATTGCCTTTCATGGTCCACCAAGCATCAGAGAGTCCCTAGAATCCCTCCTAACTGCTTTTTTCTGAGCTAAGAAGTGATGCTTACAATCTTTCTTTAGGCCCTTAGATGTTCAACTCTTGAGAATAGTTTTAATACTTGTTAAGGAAAAACTAAGATAACTTGCACGTAGGCAGGGGTCCAGATATCCCTTTGCTCCAACACTTCTACTACCAGACATATACACTCAAGGAAGCAAGTCAGAAAAAAGGTCCTATACATACATATACATATACATATACACACACACACATATATATATACACACACACACGTATATATATATTATATATATGTAAGCATTTATGTATATATGTTTATAAATATTCATATCAGCACTCTGTGATAAAGAATTGGAAATGAGATGCATGCCTAACATTTGATAAAAATTGATAATAAAAAATTATGAACTTAATGAAATTTTATTGTGTAGTAAGAAATGATGAAAATGAATTCAGAGAAAAATGAAAGGGTTTATATGAAATTAGGCAGTAGAATAATGTACATAAAGACTACTTTAATGTAAATGGCAAAAATGTTTAGAGACAGTAAACCTTTGAGTAACTGGATTACCAAAGGTGGTGCCAGGGAATAGAGTGCCTTAACCACAGCTAAGAGGCAAGCAGGCACTGTTATCTTATGCCTTGGTAGACGTCATCATCATTTGTTCTTGATTCATTATTACTCCTTGTTGTTGTTCACTTAGTCCTGTCAGACTCCTTGAGACTCTATTTAGAGTTTCCTTGTCAAAGATACTGGAGTGGTTTGCCTTCCTTTGCCAGCTCATCTTATAGATGAGACAACTGAGGCAAACAGGGTTAAGTGACTTGCCCAGGGTCATACAGCTAGTAAACTTCTGAGGCTGGATTTGAACTCAGGTCCTCTTGCCTCTAGGCCTAGTGCTCTATCCATCATGCCACCTAGTCGCCCTATTTTTTGTTACCAGGAAAAATGTAATCTCTGGAGGATGGGGAAGGAAGGTGCTTCCTCCGCTCCCCAGAAGTCCAGACATCAATGTTCTTATAAAGACAAGAGGCATCAATAAAATTTTGACTTTTTAAAAAAGATATTCATTTGAGGAAGATAGATTACCGTGCAGAGGTGAGGACCTACTTAAAATTTTTTGTGTCGTAAGGTTGTTTTTCTGTCTCGTCCAACTCTACGTGACCCATACAGGGTTTTCTTGGCAAGGAAACTGGAGCAGTTTGCCATTTCCTTCTCCAGATCATTTTATGGAAACTGAGGCAAAGAAGGTTAAGTGACTTGCCTAGGGTCTCGCAACTAGTAAGTGTCTGAGGCCAGATGTGAACTCAGATGAGCCTTCCTGACTCCAGGCCTGGTACTGTATCAGATAGCTACCTAAATTGGTTGTGGACTCAGTCAAAATAGCTGTGTGACTTCTTCAAGGAATGTTCGTCATGTACTAACAGCAGGTTCAAGGTGGAGGTAATCCAGTGTTAGGGTCTAGAAGTTATGAGTGACAGTAGGTTAAAGAGACAGGGGATTGAAGGGTAGAGGACAGCATAAAGCTGAACCTGTTACCTGGCAGGTCAGTGTTATAGTGATACAATACAAAGGATGGACAGGAAGCCAGTAAAGGCTGAAGTCACCAGAGGTTATGATGAGGCTGAAGATTAGATTGAGAAGGACTGGAGAAGGTGGGGAAAGTGGCAGAATAATTGGTCTGAGAGAATAATTTCCCAATTCAGGATCAATGAAGTCAAATTTTCACAGGTGAAAATTCATGTCCTTGTGTGTGGTTGAGGTGGAAGGAAGAGGAAGATGGAAGGATTTGAGGAGATAAATGAATTTGGAGTATGGGGGGTGGGAGACATTAATATGAATATTGAGTTCTGTAAGTAAACTGCTTTCTAGAGATGCATGTTGCCAGAAGGAATCTAAAGACATTTCTAGGGATTATGAAGTCCTGATTGTCAAGCTTGGGGTCTGAGGAAGGTTGTGAGCCAGGTGCTGAACTTCTTCTTCAAGGAGGAAGAATAGAGAGCCGGGTGATAAAAAGCAACCAGGATCTTGATAGGGTGAGACAACAGGTTGGCATACATCTCAAAGAAAGAGTTGCTGGACATGAAAACGAAGAAAAGGTCAAAGTTTTTGGCGACCCTCTACCAAGCAGGCCGCAGAGGCTACGCTTTGTCCATCTGACATAAACAAATGATCAAGAGAATTTTAAACTGAAAAAGGGAAGAGATAGAAAAATCACTCACAAATTTCTGTCAGGCCAGATATCATAGAGAATAATAGGTAAATCATAGAAAGGAGCTGCAACAAGTCATAGAAGATGATGTCCAAGAAGGGAAGGAACAAAAAAACCAATGGATTTAGCTATCTATTCACAAATGTATACATCTTGAGTAATAAACAAAGTGACCTATGAATACCAATACAAGAAGACAACATGAGCCTTCTAGGAATCCCTGTTACTTGCTGCCACAGGACTCATGATTGAAACTGGGGGAACTGGCATTTAAGATGATAAAAATGTCCCAATTTTAGAAGAGAGAGAAGCAAAAAAGAAGAGAAGAAGGAGTCTGCAAATGATATGCTGGTTTGCTTGACTTTGAAATACCTACAGATCAGGAAGAGTGGGCCCTGAATATGCACATTTAGAGACAGGGACTGGCCCAGTGATTTCATTGGTATGGGGAACTCCCAGGTGAGGAAATTCCCTCTGCCAATGCAAAGTGATACCTTCTCTGCAACTTAATCATTTTAGGGAGTTTCTAGAGCGCTGATAGGAGGTTGCACAGCCAGGATGTGTCAGAGGTAGGACTTGAACCCAGGTCTTTCAGGCTTTGTGGATAGTTCTCTATCCATCCAGGGATCAAAAAAATCTATCATAGATACTCACAGACAGAAAATATCTATGAACATGTCTCTCTTGTACATTTATTGGTTTTAAAAGTGTGTCATAAGGGGCAGCTAGGTGGCACAGTATAAAGAACACTGGTCCAGGAGTCAGGAGGACCTGAGTTCAAATCCAGCCTCACTAGCTGTGTGACCCTGGGCAAGTCACTTAATCCTGATTGCATCCACACATCCACACACACACACACACACACACACACAGTGTGCTGTGTTTCTATTACCTGCCTAGCTTGCATATTCCTAGTCTACTTTCTCCCAGAATACTCTCTTGCCTATTGTACCTTAGTGGATAAAGTACTCAACTTAGAGTAAAGAAGATCTGAGCTTGAACCCAGTCTCAGACACTTACTTTGACTCTGGGCAAGTCACTTGACCTCTCTCAGCCTCAGTTTCCCCCTCTGTAAAATGGGGATAATTATAGCACCCGTCTCACAGGGTTGTTGTGAGGATTGAGTGACATAAACTATGTAAAGCTCTTTGCAGACCTCAGAAGTGCTATATAAATGCTGGCTATTATTATTAATGCCTAAAATCACATTGATAATTTTTTAATAAGAAGTAATTTTTGCCATGTATGACAAATAGCTTTAACTACCTTAATTTTGGCAACCCCTGGCTATTTAGTTCTTTTTTTTTAATTCGTGGAATAAAACAAGCATTTCTATGACATAGTCCAATAAAAAGAGATGATTATATATCATTTTTAATATGTTAGGATTTTTCTTCTCTTATCCTTTTACCAAAACACAGACCATCACTGTAAATCTCTTAAAGTTCACTACTCATAATGACTCTCCACTTTATTTATTCATATTTTCTGGAGGAAATTGGGGTTAAATGACTTGTCCAGGGTCACACGGCTAGTAAGTGTCTGAGACCAACTTTGAACACAGGTCCTCCTGACTTTGGGGCCAGCACTCTGTCCACACCCAGCTGCCCCATTTTTTTTTCTTTACATAATTGCCATCCGTTTATTGGTGATGAGTTTGTCTTATATAAGGTGATCAAGAGGCAACCCCAAACCTAATTCAACAGAATTGAAGAGCAAGCCCTTTTCGCAAGTGCCCATTGTCTGCACTGTTTCTTCCAGCACTTCGGTTTCCAGGGAAGTGACTTTCTCAGTAAGAATAGCAATTGTCCCTTTCTCAATCTTGTACCTGCCAAACCTGCTTCCCTTCTTGTTGGGAATATCAAAGGGAGGGAGGAAGTCCAACGTAGTCTGGCTGATAATACAGAGATCTATGTCACTCCCTGATTCCAAGTCACTGAAGAGGCCAGCTGGTTTAAATTTATGCAATGCAATCATTGCTGCCAAAGACCCAGAACCGATGGTGACATAAGGCAGTTTACCAGTTAATCCATGAGCATAGATGCTGTAGAGGTGAGGTGCAGGTACTCCTAAAACCAAGGCTGCACCAATGTGACCTTGAAACCTAAGAAGCATCTGTTTAAGCATTCGATTAGCTGTAGCAGCTCTGGGTAGATGTCCCATAGAAAGGGAATAGAGCTCCAAGCTGGAGGAGATCAGCTGAGCTGTCATGTCAGCGTCTGCCATAGTACCAGCACCACAGCAATAGATATTAGGAGATATGAAATGTATTTTTGTGTTCTTTCCTCCTAGCAAGAAGGCATAGGTAGATGGTAACATAGGTGAGATTAGCAGATGAGTGACAAAAGTATCATTGGCAGATTGGTGACATGGGTGACCAAAGTGGCACCTTGGTGACATAGGTGACCAAAGTGGCACCTTGGTGATATGGGTGACCAAAGTGGCACTGGTGACATAGGTGACCAATGTGGCACCTTGGTGACATGGGTGGCCAAAGCTTTGGTGACATAGGTGGCCAAAATGGCATTGGCAGATAGGTGGCATTGGCAGTTAGATGAAAGAAAAGACACTGCAGACATTTGACAAGGACGCCATTAGCAGGTAGGTGTTATAGAGTCAGCAACAATAGCCAGAGACCAAGAGCTGCTCCCAGGCAGGAGGGAAGCAGGGCAAAGACAGCCAAATAGAACAAGGTAGTTATCTTTGGGGAGTGAAGAGTGGGGGGTGGGAAAGGTATGTCACCTATGTGTCCCCTGTGTCATCAAGGTGCCTCTGTCACCTGTCACCTGTGTCACCAAGGTAGAACCTGTGCCACCATTCTTTCGCTCTCTTTCTGCAACCCTGGTGCTCTATCCACTCTGCCACATAACTGCCTTTTAACCAGGCTTTCCTTGTTAATGGATCTGAATGGATTTTTAAATCCCAGGGTACAAAGTGCAATCCTCCCTGCCTCTCCTACCTACTTTTACTGGCATCTCATATCCCAAAGGGCATTGGGGTTGATTTCTGTAGAATGTGTTTTGAAGAAGAGAAACAGAAATAAATAAGTCTTTGTTTCAAGTCTTTTGTGAAGAAGTTTTTCAAAAGGTTAGGAGGAAGAGTGGGGCAGGGGAAAGATTTGAACTCTGGTACCCTGCATGCACCAAAATTTGTGATTCACACAAAAACACCTGATCTTTTAACTTGCTCTTCACTCAGTGTCCTTTGTGACATTCTTTGTGAAATCCCACCTCTAAAAACATTGAACACCTGGCAAGCCTGATCCATGGGCCTCTCAAAGTGTCACTGGGCTCTTTCTTGGGTGATAACTGAAGAGACCCTCACCAAAGCCCAGTCAAAGCCAGGGGTCCTTTTGTATAGTCTTGGAGAGTCCAAGGCTGCCTTCATGCTAAATTGAGATATTAGAGGACTCCAAAGTGGGAATACTGAGAACATTAAAAACATCTCTCACCCCAGCATAATCTTTTTTGACTTTTCAATGTGTCTCCTGGATTTGAATCCAGGATATCCCCTTAAAGTAAAATGACTTTATCGTTCCCATTTTAGAGATGATAGAATAGAGGTTCAGGAAGGTGGAGAATTATCCTAGTTCACATGGTCAGCTGACAACAGAGTTGGGACCACATTCTGCGTTTTGAGAGGTAAAATCCAAGACTCAGAAGTGGGGCTGGCTATTCGTGCAATATTTTCATGGAAAAAAAAACGTAGCTTCAGCCTAACTTTGACAAGCAGCTTGGTCTCCCAGTAGATAGAGTGCCAGGCCTAAAATCAGGAAGACCTGAGTTCAAATGTGACCTCTGACACTTACTAGCTAAATATTTGACCCTGGGCAAATCACTTAGCTCTGTTTGCCTCACTTTCCTCATCTGTAAAATGAGCTGGAGAAAGAAATGGCAGATCACTGCAGTATTTTTGTGAACTTTAGAATTGAAAGGAATTTTGAAGTTATCTAGTCCAATCTTCTTGTTTTCTGGGTGAGGAAACTGGGGTCTAGAGAAGCAAAATAATTTAGACAAGGTAGTAAATGGAAAAGTTAGGATTTGAATCCAGGATATCTGATTCTATATCCAGTGTTCTTTCTATGATGCCGTGAAGCCGCAATGTCTGTGTCATTATTAAAATGTTTTAAATAACAATTTTTTCACCATCCTCGAAATATTACTAGTTTCCTTAACTGACAAAATACACAATCCTGTCTTTGTGAATTTGACCTTTATATAGTTTCACCACTAACTTAATTTTGGTCTTAGATGTCATGGGTGCAAGGAACACCTTTCATTGGACAGCATTACCTAGGACTTCAGAATAGGGCCAAGGTCAGGACCTCAAGGTCTTTCTTGTGGAGGTGTCCAAGGTTCTGATTGAACCTCCTCAGTTTAGGAAGCAGGATAGGAAAGCGGGTAGGAGGGGGTGCAGCTGTGGCTGAGAATTCACTGCTCAGTTAGGGACCAGATTTTCAGTGTGGACAAGCTAACTCCAAGAGTTTTGCAATAATAAAACTAAAAGGTTAAGATTATTAGGGGTAGGGTTCAGGGAAGGGCGGGGCTCAAATTCAAAAATCAAACAAAATTGAAAAGAAGAGAGATAGAGGTGGCAAAAGATTGTCTCAGGTTTGGGCTTCAGTACTCCAGTTCCTGTGGCTCCAAGAAGGTCTAGCATGCACAGTGGCCATACTCCAGTAAAATTGTCTTGGCAGATGGGCTGATCCAGGTAGAGGGCAATCAATGGGTTCATATATTTTTGTAAAATTATTCCATATATACATCAAGCCCCATATGAGATGTCATGGTTAAGGTGCAACAGCAACCCCCCACCAAAAAAATGGTCATAGGCTGGATGAAGACAGGCATATTTCCTAGAAGAAGAGTAACTAACATTCATATAGTACCTACTAAGTACCAGGCACTATACCAAGTGTTTTACAAGTACTATCTCATTAGATCCTCATAACAATCCCAAAAGGCAGGTGTTATTGTAATCCCCATTTTAGAGATGAAGAAAATGAGACAAGCAGAGGTTAAGTGACTTTTGGCTAGGGATAGATTCGAATTCAGGTTCTTCCTGATTCCAGACCAAGGGCTCTTTCTGCTATACTACCTAGCTTCCTTAATGAAGGAGGTAATATTCTGCTCTGGTCAGATCACATCTGGAATAAAAAAAATAGTAATTTGTTGTTGGTGTTCAGTTGTGTCCCACTCTTCATGACCCCATTTGGGGTTTTCTTGGCAAAGATACCGGTGGTTTCTCATTGGCATTTGTAATGGCAATCAAAGCAGGACTTTTTACTGTTTTCCCTTTTGGAGCACTTAGGTAATCATGTGCCTTTGATGAGTCTGGCCTTTGTTTCTTTGATTAAACCAGGAGTCTTTGACAACCTGCTTATGGCAAGGGAAAGCCTAGTTCACATAGATTTGAGTCGCATGGTTGTGACGCCCTTTGACCCTGAACAGAGTATATAAACTTAGACGTTAGCATTTTGTTTGGGGCTCACCCATTGGAAGAGTGTTAGCGTGGAGACTCTTGGTAGCTGTTAAGGAGGCCCCCGGCTTGAAAACCCAGATGTTGGTGCTTCCCTTGTAACTATGCACTGAGATGTTGGACAGAAAGCTAGAAGCCAGTCTACTGGTTTGTGTTATTTAATCTGTTGATATTTTCTGCTTGCAATTTCCGTTTGTATTTGCTCTGAAGTTCAGAGTGCTGGCTTTTCCCCCTGAACTAAGTGAATGAGATTGAGATATATATATATACATATATATATATATGCATATATATATATATACACACATATATATATATATATATATATATATATATATATATATATATATGTTTGATTAAGGTGAAATTGTTAACCCCTTAAAGTTGCTTTCCTTAGAAAAGCAGATCAAAGAACTTATGCTGGCAGCCCTTCTGTGTGCTGGTGTTATTGGTCTTATACCCCCCCCCACAACAGTGGCAAGCCACATTGTTGTTACAGCATTGTATCTACTGTACCACCTAAAATAGTAATAGCCAATACTTATATATGTTATCTCACTTGATTTTTACAATAGCCATGGGTGGTGTTATTATCATCCACATTTTACAGATGAAGAAACTGAGACCGAGCAAGGTCAAATGACTTCTTCAGGGTCACATAGCTAGTAATTGGCTAAAACAAGATTTGAACTCAGGTCTTCCTGACTCCAAGTCTAGCCCTTTATTGACTATGCCATGTAACTGTCTCTGTATCATGTAGTTTGGGGTAATTTAGAAGAAATCATGAGTTCCTGAGAGTGCCCCAGCTGCTTCTCTTTGGTTGGGAAAGTTCATCTCAATCACTCTCCTCTCAAGCCACTTCAGGCTATGTGAAATCTTGTCTACTTCTGCCATGTTCTTCTGCTATAAATTGTCATCACATAGTCCTGGAAGAAGTCTCTACAGAAAAAAAAAAAAAAAACAAGCAAAAAGTACATCCGGGTGGTTGGGCAGGAACTCCTAGTAGTAGGAGTGACCTTACCCTACCCTTTCCCTTTGCCCCATCATCTGAGCTCAAACTGCTCAGACTCCATGCACAATGGCATGTGCTCATTGAGCCTGAGAAGGGAGTGCATGGACAATGTTTCTGAACCCAATGAAGATATGTGATTTCTTTGGCAGCATGAGCCTGGAATCTAGCCTCCTAGCCAAGAAAGATTTTTTAGGCTGTATTGAGAGTTTCCTTGTGAGTAACCCCAAGTTTGAGAAGTTTAAAAGGAGAAAGTTTGGAGATCGGATCTTCTAGGGGAGGAGTTTTGCCTCTTGGAGAAAGAATCTGATTGCTTATTTGGCCCCACAGCCCAAGGAACACGAAGGGGACGTGAGACTTGTGGGATTTGATGAGATTTGAAATGCCCGATTCTACAGAACTGTTTTGAACAGTGCAAGTCCAAGGAAAGGATATGTCATTTGTTTAGCAGACCTAAAATATGATTGCATTCCAAGGAGAATTTATGAGCTATTGAAATGCCCTATATATTTTCTCTATCTTTTAATGGTTCCTACGAGTCCTTTATATCATTTACTTTTTGTAATGGGGTAAGATAAAGACTGTCTCATACCAAAATTTACATTTATTACCTTGAGTGCTATAATGAGAGCTAGGGACCCCATTACCCACGTTTAAGGAGATATAGATATGAACTAATCTAAGATAGATTGAGATCTCTCGGATTAAACTTCAAGTGGAGGTCTAATGAATCCTACTCCACCTACCCACCCCCAGCCAAAAAAAAAAAAAGAAAGAAAGAAATTTACCCTTCTAGGTGAGTATGCAAGATCAGATCTGGGCTCTGTGAGCCTACAGATGTTTAAAAGTGGAGCGGGTTGGGGGTGGGAGTTAATAGAGCACTGGTAACAAAGTAATTTCCCAGTAAGGAAGAAGACGGTGCTAACAACTGGGGATCTAGTCTTCTTAGTTAGGTATGACTTAGGCAGCTAGGAAGCACAGTAGATAAAGCACTGGGGTAGAGTCAGGAAGACCTGAGTTCAAATCCAGCCTCTGACACTTATTAGCTGTATGACCCTGAACAAATCACTTATCCTCTGTCTCAGTTTCCTCAACTGTAAAATGGGAAAAGATGTAGTATTTGTAAAGTGTGTAAACGTATTATTTATAAAGTTGTTAAAAAACCACCACAGTACCAGGCGCATAATAGAAGTTTAATAAATTCTTCCTTCTTTCCTTCCTTCCAACTTGGGCTGGTTTGGTGGTTCATGTTTGGGATTGGAATGAAACAAGACCCTCATCGGTCATACATTTGACAAAAGTAGTTTAATTATCAATAGCACAGAAAGGCTATTCAGCTAGGATGTAACATTAATGCCATTGGACAAAGCTTCCCTCACCTCCACATTTGACGTGGCGGTGGATCTCATTAGAAAGGTGTTTGAAGCCTGAGAAAGCCCTAGCTCTTCGTGTGCTGGGTTTTTATACCTCACGATGAAATGTTGTGTATTGGGGACAGCAAAGAGGCCAGTTTGGCTAGGACATAGAGGGAGTAATGTGAAATTAGTCTGGATAGATGCATTGGAGATAGACTGTAAATGAGTATTAAATGCTGAACAAAGAACTTTTGGATTGTCAAAATAGTGTGGGAGCAGCTCTGTTATAGTGACCTCTTTAGTGTAGTCAATCATGGTGTAGTGAGGATAAATAATAATGAATTTAGAGTTAGACATTCTCATTTTGAGTCACTACTTCAGCTATACAAGTTGTGTGACCGTTAGCCTGTCAAGTGGCTTCTCTGAATCCTAATTTCCTCATCCATGAGGTATCCCTATTGTAGAGCTTAGCATTCTCTCATCTGCAAGAATTTATCCCTCAAATGACCATATAGATAATTTTTAAATAATAATAACCATTCGTCACTATCTAGTGTTAATAGTGTCCACATCCCAACGCCCAGACTTCTATTCTTGTCTTGTATTAATGTCACTTTGATTCTTGGTTGAGAAATCTCATGTCACCCATGGTCACTATGGAGCCCCTTTCATCCTAGGTTTGTCTTCCTTCTTTCTTTCCTTCTTTTTTCCTTTCTTCCTTCTTTCCTTCCTTTCTTCCTCACTTCCTCTCTCCCTCCTTCCCTCCTTTCTTCTTTCTTTCCTTCTTTCCTTCCTTCTCCCCTCCTTCCTTCCTCCCTCCCTCCTTCCTTTCTTCCTTTCCTCGTTCCTTCTTTCTTTCCTTCCTTCCTTCTTTCTTTCCTTTCTTCCTTTATTTTTCTATCTACTATGTTCAAGGTAGTGAGGACACAAAAAGAAATGCTAGAGCAGCCCCTGCCCACAAGGAGTTTATATAGCAGAGTAAATAAAAACAGTTGTAGAAGGCTGAGGGTACTAACAATGGGAGAGATTTGGAAAGTTCTTGTGGCACTCAAGGTGAGGAGGGCTAACGTGGCAGACAATATGTGCAAAGGCAAGGACATGAAATGGCACATATTGGTACTGGTGCACCAGGATTTTGTGGGTGGGTCCCTTTGTATGCCCAACCATACTCTGTACAGTTTTTATGGGTCTGGATGATTTTACTCTTAGTCACTCTTTTGTTAGATTAAAGGATTCCAGTCAGTTTAGTTGTAACACGGCAGTCCACTGTCATCTAATATCCAATCATTTTATATACTCTTTCTGTACTCTATTTAGTTACATAATAATGGTGTTCTTGAGGCGCATAGACCACAAAGAAGTACACACAGTTTTCCAAGCATTGATGTACAATGATTTTAGACAAAGGAAAGATAGTGCTTTCTATTTTGTTGACAATATCTTTCTCAGTGATTATGAAGAATATAATACTGTCCCTACTAAATAAGAGGATGTTAAAACATTGCCTAAGTAGTATTTGCAGTAAATTTCAGGAGCAAAGGTCACAGAATTACCTGCATCTCTTCTAAATGACTCATGGATTATGTCAGTATGTCAAAGACCTATGATTTCAAGCCACAGATTCAGGGAATGAAATTGGAAATCGAATATTTCACCCGATGTGGTCAATACATACAGTAAATATGGACAGATTCCTGGCTGAATAGGGAAGCAGGATTGTTTTCTTTGGTTTCCTTGTTTCTTCCTTTGAAAAATAATTTCTAATTGGTTCTAAAGATTGCTAATTATAATCTGTGCCCAAAAGTCAATAAAAAAATTTAACTTGACCACGGACTTTTTATGACTTAAAACTGATGTAGAAACAGGTATGATTTTGGAATTGAGTCCCTGGGTAAAGTTTGTCTTTGGTTGTGCAGAGTGCATTTGCACTGTCAACAATAATTAAGCGCCAGTTGAACTTCATTCCTTATAAAAAACAATTTCAGATGGCCAGCTCTGAGACCCTGGTGATGCTTTCCAGAGTAAAAAGTTCACAGGATAAAATGGAAAAATCTCAGCAGCTCATCCTTTTCTCTGTCATCCCTGTTTATGGAAACATAAAAATGTGAATGAGCTGCTGTTGGTGCAATCTCTCCTTGTTTGTGTTGCCTTAGCTCCATAGGGACAGAGGAGGAGTCCAGGCCAGGGGATGGGACCTTTTACAAGCTTTCTCTGTCATGTAAATAAGTAATCACTTTTGCTTGGGTCACAGGTAACCAACTTTCAAAGAATCAAGCTGAATTGGATCACACAGAATACAGCCTTTCTGCTGAGTGGCATTTAAATCTCATCTTCTATTGGCTTATGAAGTGAACAGCCGAGGGTCACACACGCAGTCACCATCGCTCTCTGTCCCTAAATAAAGCCAAGCATTTTGCTGCATCTGGATGGACAGCTCATCAGTTTTGTCAGTTGGCCCTTTGCTCGTACTGCTCATTTCCCATGACATTTTCCCAAATCCGTCTTTCTCTTTGTCCACACTGCCAAATTTCTGGTTGTCTTCTTATTGGTCTAAGTACCTCTAGCCTTATACTCAGTCTCATATGCCTCTATTAATAGTGTTTTTCTCTAACCAGCTTATGGTTGCATAATTTATCTCATCACTGAAACTCTGCATTTCCTCTTCATACTTCATCCTAGCTTTGGGAGACTCAACCAGTCTATCTGATCAGTGAAATTTCACTAGTTCCATTTTGATCCTTCTCTCCTTCTGTGGTGCATTGGAAAGAGACCTGGATTGACAGTCAGGGAACATCTGGTTTTGCCTCCTGCTACCTGTGTGATGATGGGTAAGTCACCTCTCTGGCAGTTAGGTTTCCTCATCTGTAAAATGAAAAGCGTTGGATTCAGTGACCCCTAAGGTCTCTTTCAGCTGCAAATCTACAATCTCTCTCAGCATTGCTTGAACAAAAAGCAGCCTTCTTTCTTAACTTCTGTTGATTCCTGTATTACACCTGTCTAACCATCTCCCCCACTTGGACCCTCTTTGTCAGAAAAAAAGGCAAAGAGGAGAGGCACACCCATTTAATTGTCTCATAGTGACTGTGTACTATGCTTTTGTATGTTTCCCAATATGTACAGTGAGGAGTATAATGCTTGTCCTACCATTAACAAGTTATTGTGAAGAAAGCATTTTGTAAATTCTAAAACACTATGTCAGCATTAACTATAGTAATGATAGAGAGCCCATTAATTTAGTCCTGGTCCTCAGTTTATCTTTTTCATACTCATAATATTCCTTTGGACAAATAATATAATTTCTTTCTTCTTCCCTTTCCCCACCATCAAAAAGATAATGAAGCTTCTTCCTTTCTGATTGTGCTATTGTGAGGTTTTTCTATAAAAACTCTTGGAGTATTTCAGAATGATAACTTATGCTGAAAGAGTGCTTTATAGTTTATAGAATATTTTCCTCACAACGATCCTGTGAAGCAAGTAGGGCACATACCTCTGCATTTGTGTTTGTTTTTTGAGGTAATTGGAGTTAAGTGACTTACCCAGGGTCACACAGCCAGTAAGTGTAAGTAAGTAAGGCCAGATTTAAACTCAAGTCCTCCAGACATCAGGTCCAGTGCTCTATCTACTGTGTCACCTAGCATCCCCTTATATTCATGTTCTAGAACTGGAAACTGAGGTAAGAGGGATTAAAGGAACTGTTCAAGGTCATATGGCTACCAAAGTTTAGAGCCAACACTCAAACCAGATCTTCTGACATCAGGTCCAATACTCTGATTTAGAAAGGTGTTTCAATTGTTTTTTTCAGTGTTCAATAAACTTCAAACACACTTTGCTACGATGTCCTTGATTCGTAATTCTATTACATTTACTTGGAAGAGGTCCTGAGACTTGAGAGGGCCATCTGTGGAATAAATGGCCTACTCAGGTTTGAAAAAAGTAAGAATGAGTTGATTTATTACTGTTGTGGGCACTGAAGAAGAATATTACTTGTGGAGAGAGAGCGGCAGGAAAACTTTTTGTTGTGAAAGTCATGATGTTCTTTTTGTAGCAAATCAATACCCATAAAACTCAAGTTTGGAATTCAGGCTTAGAAACCAGAGTGGATTTATTTTAAAATGTGTAGTCTGTCATCTTTATATACATATATATGTGTATATATATGTATATTTGCTTTACATATATACATATATGTATATTTGCTTCCAATATAGTAAATTCACAACTTAGCATGCATTTGCTGAGAGATAGTTCCATATTTCCCCATATTCTTTCACTGACATTGAAACATGGAGTATAGTTTTTTTTTCTTTATTAGCTTCAGAGAATCCTGAAATTATAGAATGGTTAAGCCTGAAAGGGGTGGTAGTGATCTTCCACCCAAATCCCCTCATTTTTTAGATGAAGGAACTAAAGCTTAGAGAAAGAAAATGAATTACTTAAAGAGACTCTGCCTTCCCCAAATTGGGAAGGAGAGCTTGCCATTCATAGCTTATTATTATGATCGTGATTATTAATAGCAATAACAATCATAGCAGACATTTATGTTGAGCTTTAAGCTGTGGAAAAATCTTCATTTACATTATCGCATTGGATCCTAGCAACACCTCTGTGAGGTAGGTACTATAGCCACTATTCTCCCCATTTTATAGATGCAGAAACTGGGGCTCAGAGATCTGGCTTGCTTATAGTCACACAATTAGGAAGCATCAGGCAGGATTCAGAACCAGATCGTTTGACTCCCAATTCCAAACTGGGCTTGGGGCAACCCAAATAGCAATGAAAAGACTGAAAAAGGTGGAAAAAATTAGAATCTACTAAGAAAGTTTAAAAACATTTGGATTGTTTTTGTGTAGAGAAAAGGCAGTTATGACTTGACCTCATAGCTATCTTCGAGTCTAAGAATATATTCTACATATATTACCCAGAGGAGAGAGACCAGCTGCCTTTTATCTGGCTTGAGGTTAGAACAAGAGGAAATGGGCTTAAAGTGTTGCAGTTTAAAAAAAAAATTCACTTTAAGCCATTGGAGAACTTCCTTAAAATGAAGAGTCAAAAGAAACGCCCTTGCCTATGGTCATTTCGGGAAGGATAAAGCCCTCCTCTAAGTCCCTTATGGTTCTTCGTTTGTATCTCCCTCTTTCCCTCCCCCTCTTTCTCACTCTCCTCTCCCCTTCCCTCTCCCTTCTCCTCTCTCTCTTCTTTCCTCTCCCTCTCCCTCTGCCTCTCTCCCTCCTCCACCCCCTCTTCCATCTCTGTCTTCCTTTGCCTCTCTCCCTCCTCCTCCCTCTCCCCTTCTCCCTCTGACAACAATGTCTACTACTATTCACTCTGCATTAACTTCACTTTGATTTTGGGTTATAAAGTCAAAGGACATTAGACATCACCTGAGAAAATGCCAAGGAATACCCACACAAAACATTCTACTTGTCCCTCTATTGCCTCCCTCCTTCCTACTCATGTTCTCAGCCATATAAACAAAAGCCATCTCCCATCCATTATGAGCTGGTCATTAGGCTACCTGTTACTCTATCTTTGTTGTCTCCTTAATAAGCATTTTTTTTAGTAAATGGGAGACCCAAGCAATATTTTGGTACATAGTATTTGATTTAGCATTCTTCTCCATTTACTTTGCACAAAACATCTCTATAAAATTATTTTGTTAACAGTTAACCTAGAGTTCGATGAAATATAATATGAATTGTTGATTTTTTAAAAATCTGAGTCTAAGGCCTGGCAGAGGAAAAAAGTATGATGAAAGTGAGTGAGACATTCCATCTAGGGCGCAATCACCTCCTAAGTGACCTTTCAACTTCCTAACCTCCTTGATATCTTAATTTTTCATCTATAAAACAACAGTAATGATGCATGGGTTGTGCTGAGGCTTCATGCTTACAAAATATTTAGAGATATAAAAAGGCAGGAAGCAGAGGCAGTACTAAGTTACAAAGCATCAGTGCTAGAAGGAACTTTGGACCACCAGGTCCGATCCTCACATTTTATCAATGGGACATCAGTAACTATGGTGATTCAGTGGAAGAGACTGTCCTACCAATACGCTCTTGTGATCCTTTTTGTTTGACTCAATGCAGTTCTGGTTTTCACCGGGCAGCAATCATGCATAAATTGCTATGTTTGGCACAGCAGGTATCTATAGATAACTAAGGGTGTGTGTACCCTCCAAGAATTTATGGACTTGTAAGGTAGATAAGAGAAGTATACACCTAACAAAATGGAAGAGAAAATATGATTAATGCATCAAGACAGATGCTATGAAGTTTCAGAGGGAGAAGAAATTATATCTAGTTATGGGGAGAGAGGAATAGAGAAGGAAGCAAGGCTGTATGAAGAAAAAACTGGGAACAAATGGAATGTCCATTAATTGGGAAACTGATGAACATTGAACACATACGAATATAATAAATATTATTATACCATAAGAAACTTGAGAAGACTTTTTGTGAAATGATGCAGTGATGTGAACAGAACCCAGAAGATAATTTAGATAATGACCATGGTAATACAAAAGATAATAACTTTGAAAGCCTTATGTACACTAACCAAAGCAGTGACCAATTATGACTTCATTAGGCTAGTGATGAAGTAGGTTTCCCATCTCTTGGCAGGAAGGTAATGGACAAGAGATGTAGAATGAACTGTGTATTTTCAGACATAGCTGATGTATTAATTCGTTTTTTATGATTATACTTATTTGTTACAAGGAAAGGCACCCTATTTGGGGTCAAGCAGTGTTGGTGGATAGTGATAATGATGCAGGAAAACAAATAAAAGAAAGAAAATAGAATCAATTAAACATTAAAAATTCATAGAAGAGAGCAGAAGGAAGTTTAGAGAGGCTACAGATAATAAGCCATTTTCATTACTACTAAGTTAAATATATATTTAAAACTTAGAAATAAAAGAAGTTCACAGTTTCATATATAATTCTCTTCTTTATATATTAAAATGCTTGTGTTTATTGAGGTTCATAATAAGGAAATTTTAAAGAACAGACAAAAGTTTAGAGTAACATAGGCCTAGCAAAAAGATCATGTTTACTCTCTAAGGATGAGGCTAGTGAAGTATGGAAAGGCTTATAACCAGTAGGATGGCCGTGTGATACTTATTTTTTTAGCCATTGCAATTCATGAAAAAGGAAAAATGCAAAATGATCCTTGTTCTTATGTACCCCATTTCTGCTTCTCTAGAGATTGCAGTAAAATGGTGGAAAGGGGGGCTGAGAGTGCTAAGGATGACAGTGTTTAGAATGATTATTCAATTTAATAACAAATAGTTATTACTTAATCGAAAATGATGCCTCTTATATGTCTGGCACTGTGCTAGGTACAGGCAACATACAAACAAAAATGAAACAATTTTTACTCTTATGGAGCCTGCATTCTATTGAGGGAGATAACAGGTCCATATGTTAGTATTAAAAATAATAGACAAAATGAATAAGTGGTAATTGAGGGGGTGGGGTGGGGAAGAGACACTAGCAGTTGCAAAGATCAGGGAAGACCCCGCAGAGGAGGAAGAGTTTGAGTTCACATAGCTCTCCCGGAACAGGTAAGCTGAGGCCTCAGGAGTTAACTATCCTTTGCCAGTCTCTGTCATTTACCTGTCCTTGTGATCTTCCCTGAGTATGTTGCTCTAGGGACACCTGTGCCCTTGATAGAGGGCCTGGTTTCCCACAGCTTGATTTTTGAGGAACAATTCCATTTTTGGCTGTGGTCTAAAAGGTTCTCCCTAGTCTAGGAGGAGGTTGGGGGCGGGGGGAAAGTGGGAGGAGATTGGGAAAAAGCAAAAAAGGTACCCAGAGTACAAACATAAATCAGGTATGGAACAGGTAGTTTTATTCCCCTCCTTCCCTCCCACAAAAAAGGGAATGTTAAACAATCAAGGATTATAGAATGATTGCCTTAAATAGAATATTTAAGCCTTGTTGGGATATTTTCAAACAGCTTCTTTGTAGGAGCTGCCTTTTAATTATTTTACATTTTACCTCCACTGAGGATAGCCTGACCAATGCCAAGGAGGCTTTTTCTTCCACTGATTCCTCTCTCTGTAGTCACTTGTTTCTCTCTTACCAGCCATTGCCACTATTGTGTTTTAAACTGCTTTGGCAGCTAATATATGACCGTTTAGGTGTCCAGAAAACGGAGAAAATGTCAGTTGCCATTTGAGGTCTCATGAGGCACTATCTCAAAGGGAAAAAGGCACAGACAGGATGTGGTCCCAACCTAGACACAGGCTTGAACAGGAGACCATGAGCTCGTGGCTTATGGCCTAGTGCAAGGGAAGGACATCCCCCCTACTAACCTTCTGGAACTCAAATAGTTATTTGAGGCTGTTAGGAAGACAAAAGCCTGAAGCATGGACATAGAACTTTTAGTATATATAGAACTCCACAGTCAGTGAAAAAAAAAAGAGTTGACAGAAAGCAACCCTAGGATATAAATTGCTGCTCTGAAATCAGGATGGGAAGGGAAGGACTCTTACATCATATTAATCCAAGGGGTCCCTGCTCTACTGAATTTTGAAGGGAAGTAGGGTTTCTGAGAGATGGAAATGAGAAATCAAGTGCATTGAGGAGCTGGGGTAGAGCTTGTGCTAACTATACACCAAGCACTAGGCAGTATTGTACCCTATAGTAGGCAATAGGGGAAGAAATGAAAGAAGTAAGGTAGTCCCTCCCCTCAAGGAGCTTACATTCACCTGAGATAAAAGTAACATAGAGATTCATAAATACAAATATATACAAATAAAATGCCAAGTCATTTCAGAAGAAGGAAGAACAGCAACATCTGGGTAGATCAGGAAATATCTTACGTAGGAGTTGGGACTGTACAATGGGCCAGAATTAACCAGGTTGGTCTTGCAGTGGTGGGATTCAGCCGGTTCTCACCGGTTTACTAGAATCAGTACCTAATTTTAGGTTGGGTTCGAGGAACTGGTTGTTAGTAGGGGTGGGGCCTGCTCCAACAGGCTCTGAACAGGCTGTTAATTCATTTGAACCCCGCCACTGGTCTACTGCCTCAGGTCCAAGTTTGGAATGAAATGAAATCCTCATAGCCCACCAAAAGGAGGTTTATTTAACCTAGCATTGAAAGCCATAGATCAGATATTAGTATAGATAGGATACTATCTATATTCAGGATAAGAAATATCCAGGATAGGATACTATCCAGGATAGAGCCTAGAGTTAGTTGAGTAAAACTTCTCTTTTGCTGGTGTTGATCATTCCGCTGCTCTGTGGTCTGGAGTTTGGTAGAATTCTCCTAGTGTCCTAAATGTTTTTATACCCAGGCAATGAAGAAACTAAATCAATGGCCCAAACCTTAGGCTCTTTAAACAATTAAATCTTAAAAACGGTTTCGATATCTTTTAAGGAAAAACTAGGCTAACTGGAATTGGGTGGGGCCTTAGGACACTGCTTCTACAGCCACAAATTGGAATGGATCTTTGAAGGGAGCTAGAATTGTCCAGAGGTAAAGATAAGG
Organism: Phalanger gymnotis; assembly: GCA_028646595.1. Taxonomy (NCBI): domain Eukaryota; kingdom Metazoa; phylum Chordata; class Mammalia; order Diprotodontia; family Phalangeridae; genus Phalanger; species Phalanger gymnotis. The sequence goes on along the minus strand of CM053622.1, from coordinate 621,484,380 downwards.
AGAGAGAACATTCAAGGTATTGGAGATAGCCTAAGGGAGGTGTAACATTATGTAGGCCCATATGACTAGAAAGTATAGTATGTGAAGAGCAGTAATACAAAATTAGTCTAGAAAGGTAGGTTGGAGCCAGATTATGAAGGGCTTGATTTGCTAAACAAATCAATTGGTATTTTGTCCTAGAGGGAATAGGGAGCCATTGTCTTGAGAGTGACATGCTAAGACCTAATACCTATATTTTAGAAATATCAACTTGGTGGCAGTGTGGAGTAGAGATTGGAGAAAAAAGTGACTCAAGACAGACCAAATAGGAGGCTATTGTAATAGTCAAGGGAAGAGATGATCAGGGATTGAACTAGAATGGTAGGCATATGAATATCAAAGAAATGGATGTGAGAGATGCTGGTAGAATTGACAGTGCTTGATAACTTTTGGGCTATGAAATGGAGAAAGATAAGATAGACTGAAGATGCAAGAATGACTTGAAGATAATGAATCTGAGTGACTGGAATGTTGGTGGTATTCTAACAAAAACAGGGAAGTTGAGAAGAAAGATATTTGTAGACCATCTATAAATGTCAACATAACTGCTGGTAAACTGAGTCCTTTGTGAACACCCAATGGATATGATACTGGAGGTTTGGTAGTCTTGACATTTTCACTAAAATTGAAATGTGAAGAAAAAAGGCATTTGTAGCTAAATGGAAAGATGGCTTCTACTTGTACAGGTAAATTAAAGAATTGAGGCGGGGTGGGGGGGGGCGGTTGGTTTGTTTTTATCACACGTCCAAAGGCAAGAAGAAAGTTCAATGAGACATTTAGCCATGTCATATTAGAGTTATCATAATGGGCATATTTAAAAAAAAAAACTATGAAGATACTTCTACCTTGACACCACTAAACACCTTCTCCTCCTGGATACTTTCTTTATTCTGGGTTTTCATGATGCGACTTTTTCTTGGTTCTCTTCTTGCTTGTCTGAAGGCTCCTTCTCGTTCTCCTTTTCTGGTTCATCATCTATTTCACAACCTCTAGTTCTCAGTTGTCTCAAAGATTCTTTCCTGAGCTCTCTTTTCTTCTCTCTGCTCTTTCACTTGATGACCTCATCAGTTCCCATGGATAGATATCAGATGATTTAATCCATCTATCCAATCCTAATCTCTTCCCTCAGTTCCTGTTCAAGATCATGGACTGCCTATTGGCCATTTCAAACTGGATATCTCATAGACATCTCAGACTCAACTCGTCCAAAACTTAAGTCATTACGTCTCCTCACACACCTACCCCGTACCAAAATTACCTATTTCTGAGCGTGCCACCCTTCTTCTAGTCTCCCATGTTCACCACCTCAACATTACCCTTAACTCTACGTTCTCCCTTTTCACCTATATTCATTCAGGTGCCAAATATTGTCATTTCTACCTCCTCAACATCTCTCACATCTGTCACCTTCTTTCTAGTTACAACTATCTTTTTAATTTAGGAGGAAGTTTAATTAATAACAACAATAATATAAATACCTTCCCTCATCATCTCTTACCTGGCCAGTTGCAGTAACATTAGTCTCTTCTAGCCTGTCTCCAATCCATCTTCATACAACTGCCAAGATGTTTTTCCTAAAGTGCAGGTCTAATCAAATCATTCCCCTCCTCATGTTGGTTCCCTATTGCCCAGGATAAAGCATAAATGCAATTTAACATTTAAAGCCCTTCAAATGTGTCTTTAACCCACTTCCTTTCTGGCCAAATACATCTCCCCCTCTTCCTACCCTCTGTGATCCTACCAAACTGTCTCGTGTAGTGCTTCTCATAAAAAACCTTCTCTTGTCTCTGTGTCTTTGTACTGTCTGTCTCGTAGGCCTGGAGTGGATTTCCTTGCCTCTACTTCTCGGAATTCTTTGTTTCCTTTGAGACTTAAGCTGAAGCACAACCTTTTACATGAAGCTGTTCATGATCCCTCCAGTTTCTTGTGCTTCCCCTTCCAAAGTAGTCTTGTATGTATTTATCTACTTTGTATATATTAATATATGTATGTTAATGCATGTGTTTTCCCTCCTGATAGGAAATGAGCACCTGCAGGGCAAGGGCTATTTCATTTTTGTCTTTGTATCCTCAGTGCCAAGCTCAGTGCTTACCACATAGTAGCTATTTAGTAAATGTTTCCTTGCGTAATCGAGTGATTGATTTACCAAAATCTGTTAGAGTATAGAGGTAGAAGTAGTGGTAGGAGGTAGAAAAATTATACTGAGAATTTGATAAAAAACATTCAAACTGAATTGACACACATTTTGATACTCAGTGATTTTGATGTGAAAAATGGATACATGGTACAAAATTGTTGGAAAATAAGGATCTGAAGTAAGAAAGGAAAGAAGCCAAAGGCTTTTAGGCTACAAAGATATCTCATGATTTCATTTTGTAAATATTTTCTTCAATTAAGAATTAAGAAGCATAGGGTGTGATGAACATCAAATAACATCACAAAATTCACATTGATTATTTCTAAATGTGCAAAAAATGACTGCTTACTGACCAGGGAGTCATTTCTTAATCAGCTGACTACAATATCAGACTATTAATTTCTTAGAGCAAAAATCAAAATCAATGCCCTCTTAGAATAAAGAGGATAATTAGACCATATTATGCAAAACTAAAAAAGAAACTTTTATCTGGCATTTAAATAAGCTATTGATACTTAAAAACGGGAAATGGTTAAAAAGACCAGACATTAATACAGACTATCACCATACATTATCACTATCACATATCACCAGACTATCACCACTAATGAAATTTAATTGCTGTTAATCAATTGTCACAAGGAAGAGACTAAAATGACCAAGGATATCCCTTGGCCAGCAATCATTGCTGTTATTACAGTTGTTACTGTTTTTATAAAATAGATTTCCTTATAGCAACCAAGGGCAGGACCATTTTAGCATATAAATTTATTGGTAAAATCTTATAGAAAGGGAAAGTAGAAATTATGAATAGTATTATTTCATAAGAGAGAAGTAGGAGAGGGAAAATAAATTTACAGGAAATTTGTAGATAGATATAATTTATCCAGATCACTCCTAGGGCAATTAAGGAAGAAGGTGGAACTAAGACAACAAACAAAGAAAAAAATAAAAAAAATCTGTCAAGCTGCCCACAAGAGCTATTCTCCCCATTAATGATAATGGAACTGTCATACTTAAATTTAACATCAGAGTACTCAGTGGGTTTCATGAGGAAGTAGAAATGCATTAAAGATAACAAACAAAGTAGTGCAGATGAACCAGATCATATATGTATAAAGAAAGTCTGTATAAAAGATCACATTCGAAGTTATTGAGAGACCAATTCTCAAAATATCTGAGAGGAGAGAACAGAGAACATTTGTAAAAATCACAGACCTTATTAATAAAAAAGTATGTCCGGAAAATATAAATAATTACTAACCCATCTGCCATATGGCCACAATACCATATGCCTATATTTCACATCTCTGCAAAACTTTCATGAGAAAAATGCACAAACTTATATCCTATAAGATATTCTTTATAGTGGTGTGAGATGAAGTGGGAAAGCTTTCATAAATGACCTCCATCCATGGTCATACAACTGACTGAAAAGTTTAGAGAATACAAGAATCCAATGCCCTTATTTTTTTTCTATAATCCCCCACCCCCAATCCTAGAGCATGCTCAGTTCCCATTCTTCCTTCTAGGTGACCATAAGAAAGCTTTGAGGGGAGGGTGATGTTGCTTCCAGGCATTTATGTTGGGAGATGAAGCAGAATCCTCTGATTGATTGCTGAGCTAGAAGAACGGACAGTTCATTGTATCTACAAAGGGGACCAATTTACTCTCCCTTTATGTCTGTGAAACATGTGCACTTCTTTCTGAACTATGTGGTTCTGGGAAGGGACAATTGTCCTGTGACCCACTCTTACCTCCGTGTAACCATGGGCACATGGACACCTCTAACTTTTTTTGTCTGTTCTTTTCTGATCTTAGAAGGCTGAAAAATTTCCACATGCTCTATGTGACCCTGACTGTGACATTGTGAGTTATAAAAAGTCTTGTGGTCCTGGGAGACCTGTGAGTGTGAAAGCTGTGGTGTCTCCAGAGTGGCAGTGACTGATGAGAGTGGATGCTTCTTCATTGGAAGAGTTGGCTAGTGGCAAGAAGTAGATTGACCCGATCCTGGTTGTTTAGCATTACGTAGGTATTGGGAATAGTTAAGACAGTGTCAAGCTGAGGTAGAATGTGACATGGCTAATTAGTAGCATAGCAAAGCTGGTAAGATTTAAATATTAGCCACAATGCTGATTATAACCATAGTTATAAGTTAAGTTAAAGAATTCTGTTCTAATAAGTCTGTTGTGATGCATGCCATGATTCTTTCATATTTAGCATTTCAGTGTAAGAATAAATTGCAGTTTCATACTTATTTCATTTTGAGTATTACATACTTCCTTTACTCCCTGCTTTGGGGAACCCTTTAGACATGTTTACCCAGATTTTCACTATAATTAGTATTTTCCCCAGATGCCAAGGTTGGAGTTTATTATTGAGCATATACATGTAAGAATGGGGATCTGAATCCCCCTAATTAGAGGTTAGGATATCTAAGGACTGAACTAGATCCAGGAGCTATCATGTATACCAGGGTGTGGTACAAGATTCCAACCTCTGTAGTTTTTAAGTGTTAGATTTCTTCAATGTAAAAAGCATTCTAGTTGGTAGAGCAAAATGCCACATTAAATTCTCTCTTCCAGCAAAGAGGGTGTCAGGAGGTTGTAAGGTGTCTCCCTTTCACCTGCAAACATCATAGGGAACATCAAGGGAATAAATATTTACATAGTACCTACTGTGTGCCTGTCACATATGCTAAGTGCTTTACAAATATTATATCATTTGGTCCTCACAACAACCCTGGGTTCTATTGTCATTCTCATTTTAGCTGAGGAAACTTAGATAAACAAAGCTTAAATCACTTGCCCGGGATTATACAGCAAGTAACTGTCTAGGGCTGGATTTGAACTCAGATCTTCCTGACTCTAGGTTATACACTACACCACCTAATTGCCTCTAATCAGAGAAGATTGCTTGAAAGATATAACAAATGAGATAACTTTGTCCAAAAGTTCTAGTTATAAATATCAAATGAAATATACAATAGGAAACTGTAAGCTGGACTAAACTATTTGTTCCTCTGATGGCAGTTGTTCTATCAGGGTACAAACAGAAAATGTGTTCTATATAGATGATAAGGTCCTCCTGAAGCTAATGGTTACGTATGGCATTGTGCTTGTTATATAAAATAGCAGAATGATGAAACACCTCCCAAGTACGATCTATAATGACTCCAAAGAGGGCCATGTTATACACCCACACATACATATATAATGTATGTATGCATATATGTGTGTGTATACACATATACACACTAATATATATTTTTACAATATATGTGTATTGTATGCATATATGTGTATGTTTATACACACATATATGTGTATATATTTGGACCAGAATCTACATAGTCTATACATATGTGGGCATATGTGTATACATATATATATATACATGTGTGTATTTATGCTCAGAATTTACAGTGTATGATCTATATACGCATGCATATATATTATGTATACATATATTTTGTTGTTGTTCAGTCGTTCAGTTGTGTCTGACTCTATGTGACCAAAAACCATGGGATTTTCTTTTTTTATTTATTAATTTATTTTTCGTTCTCAACAATCACTTCCATAGAATTTTGAATTCCAAATTTTCTCCCTATCTTTCCCCTCCCCCCCACACCAAGAAGGCATGAATTCTGATTACTCCTTACCCCAATCTGCTCTCCCTTCTATCACTGCCACTCCAACTTTCTCTTATCTCCTTCCTCTCTATTTTCCTGTAGGGCAAGATAGGTTTCTACATCCCATTGCCTGTGTATCTTACTTCCCAGATGCATGTAAAAATAATTTTTATTAAATTTTTTATTTCATATATTTATATATTTAGTTTTCAGCATTGATTTTCACAAGAGTTTGAATTACAAATTTTCTCCCCATTTCTACCCTCCCCCACACTCCAAGATGGTGTATATTCTGGTTACCCTGTTCCCCAGTCAGCCCTCCCTTCTGTCACCCCACTCCCCTCCCATCCCCTTTTCCCTTCCTTTCTTGTAGGGCAAGATAAATTTCTACGCCCCATTACCTGTGTATCTTATTTTCTAGTTGCATGCAAATAGATTTGAACATCTATCTTTAAAACTTAGAGTTCCAAATTCTCTCCCCTCTTCCCTTCCCATCCACCCTCCCTAAGAAGTCAAGCAATTCAACATGGGCCACATGTGTATCATTATGTAAAACCCTTCCACAATACTCATGTTGTGAAAGACTAACTATATTTTGCTTCTTCCTAACCTATCCCCCTTTATTGAATTTTCTCCCTTGACCCTGTCCCTTTTCGAAAGTGTTTGTTTTTGATTACCTCCACCCCCATCTGCCCTCCCTTCTATCATCCCCCCCTTTTTTTATCTTCTTCCTCTTTCTTTCCTGTGGGGTAAGATATCCAATTGAGTATGTATGGTATTCCCTCTT
>CM053622.1:621460091-621477286 GCA_028646595.1 Phalanger gymnotis | reverse complement strand
CCCAAAAATAATTTTTAACATTCCTTTTTAAAACTCTGAGTTCCAAATTCTCTCCCCTCTTCTCTCACCACCCACCCTCTTGACAAGGCAAGCAATTCAATATAGGTTATATATGTGTAGTCATGCAAAACACTTGCATAATTGGTATGTTGTGAAAGACTAACTATATTTCCTTCCATCCTATTCCATTCCCCCTATTTATTCTATTTTCTCCTTTGACCCTGTCCCTCCTCAAAAGTGTTTGCTTCTGATTACCCCCTTCCTCACTCTGCTCTCCCTTCTATCATCCCCCCTCCCCACTCTTATCCTCTTCCCTCTTACTTTCCTGTAGGGCAGGATAGATTTCTATACCCAATTGAGTGTGTATGTTATTCCATCCTTAAGCCAAATCCGATGAGTGTAAGGTTCACTCATTCCCTCTCACCTCCCTCCTTTTCCCCTCCATTGTAAAAGCTTTTTCTTGCCTCTTTTGTAGGAGATAATTTGTCCCATTCTACCTCTCCCTTTCTCCTTCTCCCCCTATTTTTCTCTTTCACCCCTTAATTTTATTTTTTGGATATCATCCCTTCATATTCAACTCACTCTGTGCTCTCTGTCTGTACACATATCCCCTCCAACTCTCTAATACTCAGAAAGGTCTCATGAGTTACAAATATCATCTTTCCATGTAGGAATGTAAACAGTTCAACTTTAATAAGTCCCCTATGATTTCTCATTCCTGTTTACCTTTTCATGCTTCTTTTGAATCTTGTATTTGAAAGTCAAATTTTCTATTCAGCTCTGGTCTTTTCATCAAGAATGCTTGAAAGTCCTCTATTTCATTGAATATCCATTTTCCCCCTGAAGTATTATACTCAGTTTCGGTGGGTAGGTGATTCTTTGTTTTAATTCTAGCTCCTTTGACCTCCAGAATATCATATTCCAAGCCCTTAGATCTCTTAATGTAGAAGCTGCTAAATCTTGTGTTATCCTGATTATGTTTCCACAATACTGGAATTGTTTCTTTCTGGCTATTTGCAATATTTTCTGCTTGACCTGGGAATTCTGGAATTTGGCTACAATATTCCTAGGAGTTTTCCTTTTGGGATCTCTTTCAGGAGGTGATCAGTGGATTCTTTCAATTTTTATTTTCCCCTCTAGTCCTAGAATATCAGGGCAGTTTTCTTTGATAATTTCTTGAAAGATGTCTAGGCTCTTTTTTTGATCATGGCTTTCAGGTAGTCTAGTAATTTTAAAATTATCTCTTCTGGATCTATTTTCCAGGTCAGTTGGTTTTCCAGTGAGATATTTCACATTGTCTTCTAATTTTTCATTCTTTTGGTTTTGTTTTATAATTTCTTGATTTCTCATAAATTCATTAGCTTCCATTTGCTCCATTCTAATTTTTAAGGAATTATTTTTCTCAGTGAGCTTTTGGACCTCCTTTTCCATTTGGCCAATTCTACTTTTTAAGGAATTCTTTTCCTCATTGGCTTTTTGGACCTCTTTTGCCATTTGGGTTAGTCTGTTTTTAAGGTATTATTTTCCCCACTATTTTTGGGGTCTCTTTTAGCAAGGTGTTAACTCGTTTTTCATGATTATCTTGCATCACTCTCATTTCTCTTCCCAGTTTTTCCTCTACTTCTCTTAATTTGAATTTCAAAATCCTTTTTGAGCTCTTCCATGGCCAGTGACCAGTTATTTGGATGTAGGAGCTTTGACTGTGTTTTTTTCTTCTGGTTGTGTGTTTTGATCTTCTTTGTCACCAAAGTAAGATTCTATGGTCTGATTTTTTTCCCACTGTTTGCTCATTTTCCCAGCTAATTACTTGGCTTTTTAAGTCTTTATTAAGGTAGGACTCTACTTCCAGTGTGGAGGGCATACTGACCCAAGCTTCAGGGGTTTTGTGCAGCTGTTTTCAGAGATACTTCTAGGGACCTGTAAATTTTCAGTTCTTCCAAGGTGGTATGATCAAAAAAGAGGTGTTTGCTCCTCTCCTGGACTATGCTCTGATCTGTGACTAACCACAAGCATTCTTTTCTGCCTTGGAACTATGAAGAAGGTTCACTCTCCACCACTTCCACAAGCTCCACCACACCAGCACCTCTCCTTACCCCAGGACCTCTACCCAGGACTGTGACCCAGATCCAAGCAGGTACGAAGCAAAGAGAATCCTGCCTCAGTACCAGCAAAGAGATCCCTGCAATCCCTCACTGATCAACCTCTTTATCCCACCATGTTCTGTGGGCCAAGAGCTTGAGAAGCAGCCTCAGCTGCCACTGCCACCACCCTGGGGCTGGGGCCAGACAGCACTTGTCTCTCACCCAGGTCTGACAGATCTTTCCTACTGACCTAAGTTGTCTTTGGCATCTATGGATTTAGAAGTCTGGAAACTACCACAGCTGCCAGTGATTCAGTGCCCTGAGGTCTGCTCCAGGTTTGCTGGGGGACCTGGTCTGTGCCAGTGCAGCCAGCGTTGGTCTGAGCTCCTCTCCCAGCCCAGTGCAACAAACCTTTCCTGGCCACCTTCCAGGTTGTCTTGGGCTGGAAATTTGTTTCACTCTGTAATTTTGTGGGTTTTGCTGCTCTAGAATTTGTTTAGAGTCATTTTTTACAGGTATTTTGAGGAGCTTAAGGGAGAGCTCAAGCAAGTCCCTGCTTATACTCTACTATCTTGGCTCTGCCCCCAGTATCTTGACAAAGATATTGGAATGATTTGCTATTTCCTTCTTCATTGTGTCACCATTTTACAGATAAGGAAGTGAGCCAAAAAGGGATTAAGTGACTTTCCCAGGGTCACATAGCTGAGGCTGGTTTTAAATTCAGATCTTCCTGGTTCCAAGCCTGGTGCTCTATCTACTCTACCATGTAGCTGCCTCAGGTATTGCTTATGCAGACATTCACAAAAGCTGTGCAGATTCCTATATGTCTATATCATTTCTCTATTTATCTCTATCTGTTTATCTGTCTCTCTCCTTCCCTTTCCCCTTCCCCTTCCCCTCTCTATTAAACCCCCACAAGTTAGAAAGTTGGTTTGCATTTGAGAAATTCCAGAGTCCTTTTTTTTCTTAATAGTATTTTATTTTCCAATTACATGTAAGGACAGTTTACAACATTCATTTTTGTAAGATTTCGAGTTCAGATTTTTCTCCCTTCCTTCCCTCCCTCCTCCTTCCCCAAAAGAGCAAGCAATCTGATATAGGTTATACATGTACAATCATGTTAAACGTATTTCTACATTAGTCATGTTGTGAAAGAAGAATAAGAACAAAAGGGAAAAACCATGAGAAAGAACCCCCCCCCCCAAATTGAAAATAGTCTGCTTTGATCTGCATTCAGAGTCCATAGTTCTTTCTCTGGATGTGGATAGCATTTTGCATCATGAGTCTTTTGAAATTGTCTTAGATCATTGCATTGCTCGAAGAGCTAAGTCTATCAAAATTGGTTACTGTATAATGTCACTGTCATCGTGTACAATGTTCCTCTGGTTCTGTTCTCTTCACTCCACATCAGTTCATGTAAGTCTTTTTTTTTAAATAAATTTATTTGTTTATTTTTAGTTTTCGACATTCACTTTCATAAGTTTTAAATTTTCTCTGCCTCCCTCCCGTACTCTCTTCCCAAGACAGCATGTAATACAATATAGGGATTTACATATACATTCATATTAAACATATTTTCACATTAATCATGTGTAGAAGAAATGAATGGGGGGGGAACCACAAGAAAGCAAAAACAAAACAAAACAAAAAGAGAAAATAGTCTACTGCAGTCAGCATTCAGACTCCATATTTCTTTCTCTGGATGTGGATGGCATTTTCCATCATGAGTCTTTTGGAGTTGTTTTAGGTCTTTGCATTGCTGAGAAAAGCTAAGTCTATCAAAGTCAGTCATTGAACAATGTGGCTGTGACTGTGTACAATGTTCTCCTGGTTCTGTTCGCTTCACTCAGCATCATTTCATATAAGTCTTTCCAGGTTATTCTGAAGTCTACCTGCTCATCATTTCTTATAGCACAATAGTATTCCATTACATTCACATACTACAACTTGTATAACACAGCTATTCCTCAGTTGATGGATATCCCCTCAATTTCGAGTTCTTGGCCACCACAAAAAGAGGTGCTATAAATATTTTCACACATGTGGGTCCTTTTCCCATTTTTATGATCTCTTTGTACAGCCCTAGAAGTAGTATTGCTAGGTCAAAGGGAATGCACAGTTTTATAACCTTTTGGGCATTGTTCCAGATTGTTCTCCAGAGTGCTTGGATCAGTTCACAAGAGTATTTTTAATGACCTTAGGCTGAATCCTAAAGCAAAAGCTCATGGTTTTTTTTTTCCTCGAGACAATTGGAGTTAAATCACTTGCCGAGGGTCACACTGCTAGTAAGTATCAACTGTCTAAGGCTGGATTTGAACTCAGGTTCTCCTGACTCCATGGCCAGTGTTCTAGCCACTGTGCCACCCAGCAGGCCCTGTTTTTGTTTTTTTAAACAACAATGTTATTTCAGTGATGGTATGGGACTGAAAGGACAGTGGGGAGATACATTGCAGGTGAAAGCAAGATGCAGTGATTTGCCAAAAAAGAATTGCACAGAAGAAGCAGATGGGAAAATGTTATCAATGCAATGTAAGCTTAGAAATTATGTTGGTCTGGTTATTTAGTGAGACTGAGGGATAATTGATGTGCTATAGTGAGAGTCCTACAATGTCAAGAAATCGAGAAGAAAGTCTCCATTATGTTGGCTGGAACTCTGATGAAGAATTTTTGTTAAAAACATGAATGTCAAACAAAATGAGACATTGTGATTAAGTTGTGACTTAAAAGTCAGAGTACCACACTGATAAAACCACATCCAAGACACTGTCCAGAAGGACTTATATAGCAAAATTATAGATAATGTTGGAAATATAGGTTTGAGTCTCTGGTAAGGAGTTTATATTTTATTATGAAAGCGATAGAAAATCGTTGATAGAAATTTTTGAATAGTTGGGTGACATGATCAGAGTAGCAATTTTGTATGTGGAATGGATTGGAGGGGAGAAAACAACAGGCAGGATAAAAAATAGTGCGGAGGAGAGTTAATAGAGGTTTAAAGTAGGAAATGGAATTGAGGGAAATATATTTCGGAGGTAAAGTCAACAATACTTGGCAACTGATTGTATCTTCTGGGCATAGGGAGTGGAGTTCCTAACCATTAGTGCTTTTCCAAAGTAGAATGTGCAGAAATCTGTCTCAGCTATCTATGGATGTCCCTAGAGACCCATCCATGTTCCTCCTCAATGGAAGATTTCAAGCAAATGCTCCTGTTAGCAATATTGAAAGGGTTTCAGGATCTAGTTACTTGGACTATCTGGCTTCTGAGGTTCCTACCAACTCTTAGATTTGGTGTTTCTCTGCAGCTTTTAGTCTGGATGATTGGGGGAAAAGGGAGATGTTAATTAATAGACACAGGTGAGAGGCCTGATTTTGAGGTTCTGTAGACATCACCTGAGGAAGTAAGGAGAGGACCCTTCCATAAAATGACATTGTCTTTGTCTGATGGTTTGAGTAAAGAAAATCATCATTAGTGGAATTCTAACTCTCCTTTCTTGGCATTGTATTTCTGATCTTGCTCTGTTTGGAGGTACCTGCTAGTGCTTAGGGGCAGCTAGGTGAGCCAGGGGATAGAGTATTGGGCTTGGAATCAGGAATACTCTTCTTCCTGAGTTCAAATCCAGCCTCAGACTCTTACGAGCTGTGTGACCCTGGGCTAGTCACTTAACCCTGTTTGCCTCATTTCCTCATCTGTAAAGTTAGCTAGACAAGGAAATGGCAAACAGCTCTAGTATCTTTGCCAAGAAAACCTCAAAATGAAGTCACGAAGAGTCAAACACAACTGAAACAACTCAACAACAACAATAACCAGTACTTAGCACAGTGCCTGGAATGTAGCATGTGTTTAATAAATGTTTATTGATTGATTGCTGTTTTCCAGAAATTTTGCCAAGCCTCATGGATCTGTCACTTTGTGGATTGCTGATGTACTCAGTGCCTCCCTAGCCTTCTTCCTCTATGTAAGATTGGCCAAGTGATGAATAAGAGAGTGTGCAGGGAGAAATTACAAGATGCAGCACCTAAGGGAAGCTGTGATGAATAAAGTAAAGACCTGAGACAGGTGTTCTGTATCTGGCCTTATGATGCCACCAGGATTTAAGGATTCAAGGCCGGAGATGGAAGGGCAGGATTATGGTAGCAAGATTTTTCTTGCTGGCGGAGTCTTCCCCTGCTTATAAGTGATGAGCTAGTGCAGTAAGAAGCAACCAGAGTTTTAGCTGTTGAGAGTTTCAGTTTGTAATGGCTTTTGAGTCAATGTCCTCGTGCTTTTGCAAAGAATTAGAACTAGGTCCAGAATTCCCGACTCTTCATTTAGTGACTTGCCCTAGTGGAGGCATGGGTGGATTATCACTTAGAAACTGGTAGGTTCCTTATCCCCTTTGTCCACTTGCTCCATAGCTGCAAGGAGAACAATAGAGAACTAAGGAAATTAAACCGACTTCCCAGAGCTCGTGGATTTGGAATTGTCCGTATATTTTTTGGGAGCTGTCTGCTTCTAGAAAGCGCACGTTCACAGTTATGTGGTAGATGTTTTATTAGGTATTACTTTAATGTTTCTATGCTAAGAGCAAAACACTGTATACAGTTAAGCATGTTGTGCCCATTCCTGTAGTGAGGCACTTTAATTATACCAAACTCATATGACTAGAGGCCATTATCTGGGAACTCAAGGAGGAGGCAGATTAAGGCCAATCAGTAGGTGGGAGCTCAGAGTTGATTCTGATTGGGTAAATCCATGAGTTGGCGTGGCCACTTGAAAGAGGTGGAGCTAGAGGAAAAAAAGACATTCTGTCTCCAAGAACCAGAGAGAGCTTGGTACCCTTGCAGCACTTCTGCTCAGTAGGGTAGAGTACTTTACTACAGTGAGAATAATACTTCTACTGTTGAATAAGCATAGCGTAATGGATAGCAGTGCCACCTGGTGGTTAAATTGGCTTTGATCAATGGCTTCTTATAGGCTTGCTGACTCTTCCCCTCATCGACTGCTAATCTTTAAGCACATAGCACTTTTTTCCCCTCAATATATTCCCAGAAAGTCAGGGCCAAAAAACCACATGGTCAAGATAAGGAATTGATTTGGGCTTAGAGAAAATAAATGCAGCTTTGGAATTGGAATTGCCAGAATGAACTCCAAATGGAGATCTTTGGCATGCAATTTCTACTCTCTTCTCCTTAAAAATGTTTGTGGTATCTTTTGTTTATCACCTCCATCTCCCAATATATCCTATTTCCTCGCTCTTCCAGAAAACCAACTCTTCTAAAAGAGTTTTTTTTTTCCTTAGAGAAAAAAATAGCATAGCAAAAACAACTAAGACATCAACTAGGTCTGACAGCATTTTAAAAATGTGAGGTGGGAGCTTGGGGGAAAGATTGAAACTTTGATAACTCTTGGTTTAGAAATCATCAATTTGGAGGTAATAGCTGAAGCTATGGAGGTGGTTTATGAAACTGAGGCTCACGGAGATTAAGGACCTTGCCCTATGTTATATAGGTAGTAGATAGCTTAGCCAGCATTTGCATCTTGGTCCTTGAAATCCAAAAGCACCACCTCAGTTTCACAGAAACCTACGAAAAGACTGCAGAGTGCCAAAGTAGTCAACAGTATCAGAAGCTGATGAGCAAAGAAAACATGAAGAGTGAACAAAGACCATTGAATTCAGCAATTAAGAGGTCATTCATGATTTTTGAAAGAGCAGTTTCGTCAAATGATAGGGGAGAAAGCCAAATGCTACATGTTTAAGGGCTAGTGTGTGTTAAGAAAGGCGAGGCAGCAAGTGTATTCTTTTAAGAAGGTTGTCCATTAAGGGAGCAGAGATTATTGTAGTTTGAGGGTGGAGGCAGGTTGAGGGAAGATCTGTCTCTTTCTCTGGCCTAGGAGAGGGGAGGAGGAGAGGATCAATGAATATAAGAGCAATATTGAAATGGGGAGAAAGTACAGGGATCTCAAGTTACATGACCTCAATGTCCTTAAAAGATTGGAAAATGGGGCCATTTGTTGAGAGGGAGAGGATTGGGAGAACAAGAGGAGTTGTAGGAGAATGGAAAATGGGTGAGAGAGAAGCTATGGGTGCTATATAAACAAAAGAGGATGACTGGACCCATACCGTACAGTTTGTTTTAAAAAAAGAAAAAGAGCTCCAAAAGGAGCTGAGTCATTCAGAAAAGTCCATTAGTTTGCAATTTGTTCAGATTCAAGTCCTCTAAATAAAAACCTCCATGTCTTCCAAGTCTGTCAGTAATTTGTTTCCCAGTTGTTTTTATGAAAGTTTTCACTGATAGAACAGCTGTAGTTTTCTTCTATAAAAAGTTAAAGTTGGTCCAAAGTATTAGCTAACTCTAGGGAAATACTTCATAGGAAGCTGAATCATCTAATCCAATTAAGTGTTTACCAAGCACCAGTTAATCTCCAGGGCACCGTGCTGGGTACTGGAGACACAAAGACAAAAATCTAAAACAGTACCCAAACTCAAGTTTTTGACATTCTAACTGTGGGGATACAACATGCCAATAATTGAGTAATTGTCCCTATCTCTGGGAAAGATCTCATTGTGTCACTGGGATGTCTAGTTTGATCTTTTTCTTCCTTCTTTAAGAGCATATGGTCCAAGTTGATTTCCTTATCAGGTTACTGGTTATATATTGCTGTAGACCACATTGGTCCATGAGTCACTATTTTCACTTGAAACTAAGTAAGTCTTAGCATATTACAACCTCCTAGAAATTGCGTGTTCCTTCTGAAATTAAGAATGATCTCTTTGCTCCCAATACCATTGTGTGTACATTACTCAAGCAATACAGTGACTCATATGCTAATTAAAATGTTTCACTAAGGAAGCTAAGCAACCATCAGTAGGTACACATAATATTTCGATCAACTCACAGCCTAGGTAAAGGTTGCCGGAGACTGAACTTGTAGGGGCAGCCAGACTTATCTGCCACAATAATAACCTGTAGTCCAATAAGTGCTTGGACCAATAAACAACTTGTATTTGCTAACTGGGATGATACAAACTCATATGACTAATAACTCTAACACCTTAAAACATTCAATAAGGGTTTAATGTTATTACTAAGAAGTATGCATCCTACTTAAAGTGAGTCATACAAATCGGCAAATAACTATTTTTGTACTCCTTTATTTGGGGTCATTTGTGCATATGACTCAGCTCATGTTATGAATAGAAACATAGGCAACATGATAATTTCAACTGTTTTCTACTTCAGAATCCAATTCAATCCGATATGCATTTGATTGGTATTTATGTGCCAGATATTGTCCTAGGGGCTAGGGATACAAGATAAAAATAGAGCTAACATTCTACTAAGGAAAATGGCATGTACACAAATAGTAAATTAATGAAATTGGGCACACAGAGCAAGGCTTGTGATTATTTATTTATGGAAAGCATAGTATAGGAAGAAACCCTCTCTACCAAAGCAAGTTGTCACATTCTTGGTAATTTATAATCCTAGTGAAAAGTGACTTGCCAGGATCAGACTTGCCTAGTATGTGTCAGTAGTGGGACTGGAACCTAGGTCTTTTTCAAAAGTAAGACCGAAACCCAGGTCTTCTTGATGTCAGTGATAGCTCTGTAGTCACTACAACAAAATAAATGCGAAGTGGTCTTGACAGAGTTGTGGGAGAGAGTATTAACAACTAGAACATCAGAAAAAGTCTTATGTAGGAAGTGCAAAAGTATATAGATTACGTGTTATAGGGTCCAGAGTTCCCCTGCACAGGGATATTCACAGTCCTACCCCCACCCCTACCCCTGTCTTCCTCCCCCCAAACAGTGGGACAAGTTTGATACCAAAGGAAGAGGTCAAAGAGCTCCAGACTGATTATAGGATACAGTTTAATCAATTAGATACTTACATTGGGGCAGTATGATGGCTCCCTGCCAAGAGTTTGATAGTCATTGGTTTGGAGCAGTGGCCAGATTACAAGTTGGATCCCCGCAAAGACCCCAGGAAAGCCTAGTGGTAATTCTAGAAATCAAGCAAAGAGAGGAGGAGCTATAGAGCACATCACTATTAATTGGTAGATATTTTGGGCTTTCTGCTTAGTAATGAGTCTGTTTAGTAATTAGTCATTTCAGAGCTTGGGTATTATGCCGATATCATTGAGTAAATGCCCAAATACAGGGTCACGAACTGGTTATGTAGTGGTCACTGTGTCCATGTCATGGCTTTCATCGGTCACAGTATCCAAGTTATGACTCAGTGACTAAGTTATGATTTTTAACAGGTCACTATGTCCAGGCTTCCACCTTTCACAGAGTTAAGGTTTATGGCTTTCACTTCTTACTGTGTTTTATGGCCTCTTTCCAAATCAGAAGCCTACACATGTTTACCCTGTTGTCATACAAAGCTTTTTCAAGAATTAAACCAACAGTATGTTGAATGTAGCAAACCTTTCCAAATAATTGGTTGAATGTAGCAAAGGTCATTTCTGTAGTTTGCTGTTGACTCGTCACGAAGGATAGTGAAGTTGAAAGGATTCCCCTTCCAATGTACCCCAAGTAGTATGTCAGCTTCTCAAGGTCAAGGAGTTTTGTATCTGCAGTTCATTAGCATCAATTCCTGGTAGCTAGCAAGTGGTTAAGAAATACTTGCTGATTTATTAAGGTGCTAGACAGTATGCTAGGCACTGGGTTTATAATTTATTTTCAATGAGTTAATATTCTAATGGGGAAACCACAATTAATAAGTACATATTTAATAAACATATATCTAGGTCCTGATAAATGTGGGTAATGAATCCAATGAAATGGCCATGCTATTTTAATTTGCACTATTAGATGTTGTAATTATATATAAAACATGGTCATTGTTTTCTGTCCAACAGAAATATGTAGTGAATTTTTTTTAATAATTTATATCTGTTTAACAACATAACATGACAGCAGAGAATAAGAAAACTGCATTTCTGATTCAAGTTTATTACTAAGTAATGGAGTAATTATAGAAAGTAAAGTTTACAAAATTAAAAAGTAAATACTTACTAAATATTGTACCTAAAAATAAGCCTCAGCTGACAATATGATGAAAATGTTACTGTAGTTCAAAACAGTTCAGCATTATAGTCTGAACTGTTATTTCCTTGTTTAAATCTTCATGTATAAGCTGATAGGTACAGAGAGTTTTATCCACATCTTAGAGATTGCACGTTCATATCTTTGCACAACGATACTTTTAAGTGTAGTTGCATGATGTGGGACATTATCTAAGATCATTAATGTTATAAACACAATATAGTGTCTTTGAAAAACAATTTCAATAGCTAAGCTAAAAAACCTTGAAAATCAGTCTTGGAAAACAGCTTTAGTCACCTATGCTTTCTTTTTTAACTACTAAAAAACTAAGAGCAATCAATGGTTGCAGCCTTTCAGAGCCTGAAGATTTCAAGTCCAACAAAGAAGCGTTGGTTTTAATTTAAAATCTCCTCTTCTGCTTTACCTCTCAATAGAAGTGTTAAGTGATCTCCTGGTTGTTGTTGTGTTGTGTCCTACTCTTTGTGACCCCATTTGAGGTTTTCTTGGCAGAGCTACTAGAGTGGTTGTCTACTTCCTTCTCCAACTTGTTTTACAGATAAGGAAACTGAGGCAACAGAGTTAAGTGAGTTGCCCAAAGTCAAACATTAAATGTTTGAGGCTGGATTGGAACTCAGGTCTTTTGGACTCGAGACTCAGTGCTTTATCCACTGAGCCACCCAGCTGCCCTAGGTGATCCTTAGATGCTTTAAACACAACTTGTTTGTTTTTTTTCTTCTTAGAAATGTAAAAATAAGCCTATTTCACCCAAATGTCCTTCTTTGATTATTTTCTTCAAAGTGTCAGGGTATTTAGTTGTTGTGTCCTCATTTGGACACCTGCTGGCTCTTGAGTAATTTTAAAATTATGAAATTGAACCTGATTTTTTAAAAGCAATCGAACTAACCAATGCTTACAGTACAAGTTTCTTCACTATCTGCTTCATTTCTAATTTCTTTCACTGCCTTAAATAAACTTGAAACTTTTGTCTATATAGCTGCTCTGTTAAGAGGAATGAATTCTTTATTGGAATCTTCAAACCATACAGCTAAAAGACACCCAATTTTTATCACTATAAAATGTAGAGTTGTTTGCAAACTGCAAAAAAACTGAGGCAATTTTACCTCTTTCAAACATTTAGCCTGTATGTTTTATAATAATCTGTACTGTAAATTCAGGTATTATGACATCTCATCCTGTTTTAGAGTTACTGTGTCCCAACTCATGCCTTTCAATTATTTAAAATTTTTTGTTTTAGTGTAATAACAAGCCTCTTCTTTTTTGTACTGTCATTTTTCCCTCTAAAATATTCATCCTTTTATCCATTTTTTAAGGGCACTCTAAAAAAAATTACCCAATTGTTCATAATATGATACATAGCAATACATCATATCCATGTAGGTCAATAGGAGAGTGTAGATTGACAAAGTAGTAGCATGTTAAAATCCCCAACTAGCTCGATTTGCATTAATTAGATTTCAGCAAGCATTAATTACAACTTGGTATCATTTTATAATTCACACAAAATCAAATCTTGCATTATTTGAACTCACATTAACTGTGATCTAAATGTAAGGAGAATAAACACAAATACATACAAGGTAGTTAGGCAGGGAGAGAACTAGCAGTTATGAAAATCAGGAAAGGCTTCGTGTAGAAAGTGGTACTTGAGCAATGCCTTGAAGAAAAAGCCAGGATCCTGAGAGATGGGGGTAGTAAGTGCATTCCAGGAATGGGGGATGATGGCCACTGTAAAGGTAGATGGGAGGCTATGTGTGAGGAACAGAGGGAAGGCCAGTGTGGCTTGGAGCACAAAGCAGGGAGAAGCCATCTACAATAAGATTGGAAAGATAGGTTGGAGACAGAGTTTATATCTTATCCTTGAAGTAACAGAACCACTAGAGTTGATTGATCAAGAGGGTGACATCAGATCAGCTCTTAAGGAAAATCAAGTTGTCATCTGTGTGGTTAGGGGAGAGACTCCAGGCAAGGAGACCAATTGGGAGGCTGTTATAATCTAGGAAAGAGATGATGAGGGCCTGAACTAAGGGGATGTCTTTGTGAATAGAGGGAAGGGGTCACATTCAAGAGACATTGTAGAAGGAAAAATGGCAAGATTTAGCAACTTTGTGAATAAGTGGGGTGAATGAAGAAAAGAGAGGAGTATAAACTTGGTACACTTGACAGAAATAAGGAAGTTTAGAAGAGGGACATGTTTGGGAGGAAAGAGAATGAGTTCTGTTTTCAACATGTTGATCTTTGAAACTTCTCTCTGATATTCACTTTTGAAAGTTCAATAGGCAATTGTTAATACAAGATTGAAGCTGTGGAGGTGGAGGTTGTGTATATAGATCTGAGAGTCAACATCAGAGATGATAATTAAATCTATCTGAGGTCATGAAGTCATTTAGAAAGAATGCAGAGAAAGGAAAGGGCCCAAGAGAGAGCTTTAGACAAAACCTGAAGCTCCTGGGCATGATATGAATGATGAGCTAGCAAAAGGGATAGTAAAGAAGGGAGCAGATGGATAGTGTGGAGAAAACTCAGAGATGAGAGAAGGTGCCAGAGCATAGGGGTACCCACAGGTCGAGAGGTCAAGAAGGGTAGGGACTAAGAAAAGACCACCAGATTCGGCAAGTAAGAAGTTATTGGTGGGACAGCTAGGTGGTGCAGTGAGTAGAGCACTGGCCCTGGAGTCAGGAGGACTTGAGTTCAAATCCGACCTCAGACACTTGACATACTTACTAGCTGTGTGACCTTGGGCAAGTCACTTAACCCCAATTGCCCTGCCTTCCCCCCTCAAAAAAATGAAAAAAAAGTTATTGGCAACTTTATAGCATTGAGTTTCAACTGAGATTAATCAACAGAACATAGTACTTGTAAGTATAATAATTAATGCTAACAGCATTCATTTATACAAAGTGTAAATTGTGAAAATACAGTGTGAAGACTATATTTTACTTGATCCTGATAACAACTCTAGGGAGCTAGATTGTAAAAGTATTTTCTTTTACTCAGGACTCGAAGGCTGATGAATTGCAGAAAATCGAAGCTAGAATTTTTAATGGTTTTACCCAAAAGCATTTTTAAATGCTACTATGTGCCGGGGACCACGCTAGGTGCTGGGGGTTAAAAGAGAAAAGGGAAACAGTTTCTGCATTCAAGGAATTCACATCTTCCTAGAGCTTATTCTCCACCAAGACAGCAGAAGTCGAATGTATTCATTCAATATATGATCAGTAGGCATGGATGAGTCTGTCTGTGACCAGAATCTAGCGTTTCATTAAGAGAACCTAACAGGATAACAAGTGATTGCCAAGATATTTTAAATGGTTTCTGTGCTAATGGTCTTTTGTGGAAGGTCAGTGTTTAGAGGTAAGTGATTAAGGAATGGAAGACTCTGGGCCAAAGGAGATCTTCCACTCATATGGAGAATAAGGGAGATTATTAATTTAATTTCACCTAGACATTCAAAAGAGTTGTAGGGTCCTTATCAAGAAAACCAAGGCCTAATTGTTTTTTGCTTATGCCACTGAAAAAGTATGAGCCGACATTAAATATACAGTGCAAACAGTAGATCCATTTTTATAAAAATGATAAATCCAAGAATGCAATGTATGCCAAAATGTCAACATAGCTTTGTTTTTGTCTTATTTTTAAGAGGAAGGATGTCAAATAAGCTTAAAAGGTACCTGTTTTTCAGAAACATGCCTGTTTTTTACTTAACTAGGCCCATTGCTCCTGGAAATTTGTTTCTTGACTCTTGCGTTTGAACTAATGTTTTTAATAGAATTATGTAGTCGTACAGTAATTACTACTACTTGTTTTTCAGTTGTTTCCTACTTTCTGTGACTCTGGGGTTTTCTTGGCAGAGATACTGATATGGGTTTGCCATTTCCTTCTCTAGGTCATTTTACAGATGAGGAAACTGAAGGAAACAGAGTTAAATGTGCAGGGTCACAATAAGTGTCTGAGGCTGGATTTTGAACTCCGGTCTTCCTGACCCAAGGCATGGTGTTCTGTCCCCACTGGTAGGGGAGTGGGAGAAAGTGTAGCTCAACCTAGAGGATAGTCTGACCTTGGGCAAAGGTGATGGTCTTTCCTTTCTGTCTTCTCTCCTAACTTTTGCCAGCCAGCCTGCAATTCCACTTCTTTGACCTTTCCTAGTGCCTGCTTTTTCTCCCATTGAGAGTAGCAGTGGGAGTGAAGATCTTGAGGTGTGAGGCATAGATATGGTAGTTTCTGGACCACCAAAGACAGGTATCATGCCCTCACCCTTCCCCCAGCACCTGCCCTTCTTATAGATAGCCTTTAACTTCTTTGCTGCATGTGAAATGTGCTCTACCCCAAAATAGGTAGAGAAAGTGAAATTCAAACCAGCTAGAATGGGTTTTGTTCAGGATTTTATTTTTAGGACAAAGTCAGAAGAGACTAGTGGGAGATAGAAAGGAAAGGATAAAGCAGAGACATAATTAAAATAGATTTTTGTTTATTCTTGTGCTGTCTTTGCCTCCCACCACCACAGATAATTAAGAGATAGCTATGCATGTCAAGGAAACACATTAAAAAAACTCAAAGGGTATCCTGACTTGGATGGGATCCATGAATCAATACAATAATCAGGAAATATAGGGAAAAAAATCCTTAAGTAAGATTTGTATCAGTCTTCAGAAGATTTCTAAGTAGAACCACTTAGACTATCTTTGAGGTCTCAAATATCCATAGAGTTTTGTTTTGGGAATGAATGGAACAAACACTGTGTTGCTAAACATCTCATAGAAACCAGCAAACTTGGGCACATAGGCATGATTTCCTGATATCATCCCAGAGAGCTGGTAATTCATAGTCTTATTTAAAAAGCATAGTTGAGAAATGGCATGGAGATTGGTTAGAGAGCTGGCCTAAAAGTCAGGAATGCCTCACATGGTGAGAGCAATAGCCTAACCCTTATACTCATGCAATTTAGGCTAGTTTTTGAGGGTATTCAGATCATCTTTGAGACTTGATTGGCTCAGGGTACTGTAGAAGGTTCAGATTGTTGACATCACTTTATTACAGCCTATGAATACAGAATAGCCAGAAGGAGCACCACACCCTCTCTCTGAAGCGTGCCTGATGGATCACTCTCCAAGAGGGAGCTTTGCTCAACTGAATCAACTCCACATGTCTTCAGTGACTATTCTTGTTAAATAGACTTCTCTTGCTAAATAAGTCTCTAAATAAGTCTCCTTATGTTAACCACTGAATGAACTATGAATGTTTCATTTTGTTCCAGTATTAGACCTCAACTACCAGGGGTTTGGCTTGAATCAAGTCCAACCCAGAACACCTAGTCCAAGTCCCGTGTTTCACACATTCTGGATGTGTGACCCTAGGTAAGTCACTTAAATTCTCAGCAATCCTCTAGGCGACTTTCTAAGTTACAAAGAAAGTGTAAAGAAGAAAAGTGAGAAGCAAAGTTACAAAGAAGATACGTTAGGAGAGTTTCTTCATTTCCACCATGCCAATAAAATCAGGGATACAGTCCTTAGACCTAGCTAAAACAACAAGAAAAGTTTGTGGCTATCCCCAAAACATGGACACACATACCTTTGTGTGCATACTAAGATGTGGTTGCTTTCCCTAGAATCTGAATCATCCTAATGTTCACTTTCACACATCATAACTGTTCAACACCTGAAATTTTGACTTTGAAAAACTGAATTTCTAGCTATGCCATTAAGTCATAAGCATGAGTTCTGTGGGTTGGTAAAGAGGACCAGGGGAGAGTTAGGAAGGGATTGATAGGAGTCTCTAGACTTTTAAATTAGAATCAATGCTATCTTTCACAAGGTAAGCAACAGGATAGAAGCAGCTGGCAGCAAGATCAGAAACTGCTATCCAAGATCTACTCTTCACCTTCCTGACCTATTGCTAACCCTCAAATCTTTCCAGATGATTATTTTACAGAGCTGGATAAAATAATAACAAAATTCATCTGGAAGAACAAGAGGTCTAGAATATCTAGGGTGTTAATGAAAAGAAATGCTAGAGAAGGTGGCCTTGCTATACCAGATATTAAACTGTACTATAGAGCAGCAGTCAT
>CM053622.1:621416040-621459591 GCA_028646595.1 Phalanger gymnotis | reverse complement strand
ACAACACACTGGGGATAAAGCTAGTTCTCTGAAGGGTCTTATACAGTGAAAATGTCACCAGAAAGGATGACATATTAGCACGCTTACGCTTGCTGCCACCCAAAAGAGATCAGGGTTCAGAGAATAAGAAAGATTTGAGATGTCTGATTGGGAGGGAAGATGGTTCAGGAAATTCTGGAATTTGGTAGCAAAGCAGCATAGGGTGAAAGGTGCCACAAAATTATCTGAGATAGTTGGGAGTCAGTGTGTAGATGCTAGGTATCTGAGAGGTAGGGAGTCAAAGGCAAGCTTTACCACCTTCACAAGTTTTTTTAGGACTTGCCCTGTGTCTGATTTAGCACAAACCATTTACCTTTCAGCAAATCAAAGGTTTTCTTCTAAAGAGATGAGCCAACGATGACAATCATTTAGAAAGTATCGTATGCTATATGTAGTAAAGAAAATAGGATACATTATAGTAAAGAAAATACACCATAGCCCTCATCTTTGGACATGATACCTTTGATCCAATGTTATCTGTGAAGTAAGTCTATCTACCCTTGTACGTAGAAAAAAAGAATCACATTTCAGCTAAGGTCACATACAGCTATATGAACTAAAATAATAGTCCCTTCTCAAAATCTATTAAAATGAATTGAAGATTTAATAAAAAAAAATTTAGAAACATCTGGAATCAATGATAGAATCATAGGGCTGGAAATGACGTCGAGAAATTATCCAGTACATCCCTCTATCTTTGAAGCAGGACCACACCTAAACCGATTCACACAGCTGAGGATTTATTCTGTTTTTAAAGCCCTGCAAGGCAGAAGGTTCCATAACTTTTACCAGCCTCCTATCCAGTATTACATGATCTTCAATGTCGAAAAATTCTTTGTTATAATTATTCCACATATGGTCTTTCTTCTCTTCCTCCCCCCAGCTACTAACTAGCATCTTCCTCTTTAAGGTTACTTTGAACTAGCTGCTTAGGTGTTTTATGTTGACCTGTGTATAGGCCTGTCATTCCCCCTGTTAGAATATATTCTTCTCGAGGACAGGAATGATTTTGCTTGTCTTTGTAACCCTGGCTCTAAGCGTAGTGCCAGGCACATAAAAGGTGCTTAATAAATGTTTGTTGACTAATTGATTATTTATAAGTCTTTCTGATGTTCAGAATTAGATTTCTCTGTTCTGTCTTCCACAGAAGAAAAGGATAAAATCATACAACTATAAAATATTAGAGCTAAAAAGGACCTATGAAACCAGGCACATAAAAGGTGCTTAATAAAAGTTTGTTGACTAATTGATTATTTATAAGTCTTTCTGATGTTCAGAATTAGATTTCTCTGTTCTGTCTTCCACAGAAGAAAAGGATAAAATCATACAACTATAAAATATTAGAGCTAAAAAGGACCTATGAAATCACCTAGTCCAAGCCCTTCTTTTTATTGTAGAGAAGTTTAGTGACTTACCCAACATTCCACAGCTATTTAGTGGCAAAATAAGGCAGAATCCTAGTTCATCTAACTGCCAGAGAGGGCTAGGACTGGAACAGAGGTCTCTTGGCCCAGAGTTTAGTGATTTTTCCAGCACACCATATTGTCTATGTTTGCTAGTCTTAAATATTTAAAAACAGTAACAAATCACTCCTAAATCTTCTCTTTTCTGGGCTAAATAACTCCAGCTTTCCCGCTAAGTAGAATTCTTCAACCTGCCAAATGACCATTAGGGGTCCTTGCTGAACATTCTCCAAATTCTGTGGCCTCGCTTTGTGGAGCTCAGAGCTGGCCATTATGCTTTAGTAAGGAGTCAGCCTCAACAATGACTTCTGCATATTAAAGATTGTGGTATTCATTCTTTTCTACTTACTACTGAGCAAAGACAGTCTGGTTACAATTAAATTTAATGGGTCTGAGATCTATTAAAGATAAGTGAACTGTAAGAGGCCTGGAGCTAAGTGAAGATTGGGATATGCGTCCAGAAGACTGGGAGCCTTCTTAATCGTCTTTCACATATCTGGGGCGGGGTGGGGGATGGTGAGGGGGAAATGAGCCCTGACCGTTAGTGTGCAAAGGTTTTCTCATGATCTTTACTATATTCCCTTTCGTGTATGAATTTTCTATGATTCTAACTTTTTCTTTGACCCTTTTTAGCACCAGCCTGGAATTTAGGGGTGAAAAACAAATCAGTTTCACTTCCTTACTCAGAATCCTTAAAATGAACTAATGATAAAATACTCTGTGCACTTCATGCTTATCTCCTGGTCACTATATACTTGGCAGGGACTGATCTTGGACCCAGTCAGAGCTTTCCAAAGCATGAAGTTGCTATCAAAATCCTTGGTGATATTCTTACAGTCCTGAGACTCTATATTTTCCCTGAAGAGCTAGGTAAGATATGTAAAGCCAGAGAACTCACTGCCTTGATTAGTACATTCCAAATTCCTTACTGACCTGGGGGAGGGAGGCTCCATTAAGATATGTTAATGGTTTTATCATTAAGAGGAAGCTACAGACTGTACTGGGTGATTGGATTGGGATGGGATGGCATAGTGGATAGAGACAGTATGTATGGGGTTTGGGGAGGAAGGGTTTACCATTGAGTTACATGGAAGATTTGTATAGTACTACTCTGGGGTGTCAAGGAGAGGGCTCTGAATAAGAGTTCAATTGTTCTTGCCATTAGGGATTCCTGATTAGGGATTTGAGTGAATTGGAGTGAAAGACACACAGGACACTTTTTCATGTTTAAGTTTGCTTATGGCTGAACCATTGTTCAGAGTGCAGAGATAAATTTATTTTCTGGCCCATTTTAATCATTATAGATGACCCAGCCTTCCTTTATTTCTAGAATTCTTAATCTGGAGTCTATAGTCACTCTTCCCCTCCTCC
This sequence comes from Phalanger gymnotis, assembly GCA_028646595.1. NCBI lineage: Eukaryota > Metazoa > Chordata > Mammalia > Diprotodontia > Phalangeridae > Phalanger > Phalanger gymnotis. The sequence goes on along the minus strand of CM053622.1, from coordinate 621,456,718 downwards.
AAGGGGTCTATGAACTTGAAAGGGAAAAGATTACAACTTAATTTCAATATAATTGTTTTCCTTTTTAATACAGCTTTTTTTTCCCTTGTTTGTAAAAACATTATTCTGAGAAGGGATTCATAGGTTTCAGTAGACTGAAAAAGAGATGTGACACAGAGAGGATTCATGTTGAAGGTATTGCAGTAAACAGACATACTGGCTTTAGTATTGGAGGACTTGAGTTCAAATCCTTCCTCTATCATTAACCACCAATTAGGTACAGGCAAGTAATCACCAGTGTGAAATGAGGCAAGTAATCACCAGTGTGAATTGAGGCAAGTTATTTAACCTCACTGGGACTCAATTTCCTCAACTGTAAAAAGAAAATTGGGGGGTTGAACCAGACATCTTCTTAGCACTCTTTCAGCTCGACAACTACAATCCCTTGTGACTTGATGTCATATTTAATTAATTAGATTTTCTGAGAAATTGTGAGAAAGGTCTATCTGATTTCCTTAGTTTTCATTTCCAGTGAGACAATGAATGCCAAGCCACACTGATTGATTTCAAGACCAGACACGCACATTTATTTCAGAGATGCTTCCACACTTTAGAATAAATTGGTTCATTTTTTTCCACATAACTGTTTGTGCAGTCAATAGCCAAAATCAGTGTGTATAAGTACCAGCCAAAGATGAACATTCAATTCTTATATCCTGCCCCAATTCCCCACACCCTACCGTTCAGTCTTACTATACCTTATACCCCCACATGCACTTTGAGATGTGACACTGACCTCTTTGCTATTCCTAGAATAAGATACTCTATCTCCCTACTCTGGGCTTTTTCACTGCTCTCCCCATGTTTGGAAGGCTTTCACTCCTTATCTCCATCTCTTGGCTTCCCTGACTTCCTTTAGGTCCCAGCTAAAATCCTATCTTCAATGGGATTTTATGGAATAAAAACAAAATAAACACAAAGTAGTGAGGGAGAGTGGGCATTATGGGGGAGAGGCTTCATGCAGAAGGTAGGGCTTGAGCTTCATTTTTAAGGAAAAGAGGTTTCTATGACATGAAGGTATGGAGGAAGTGTTTCAGGAATGGTGGATGCTCAGTGGAAAGGTATTGAAATGAGCGATGGAGTTCTGTTTGAAGAACAGAGAAAAGGCAAGTTTGGTTGGACTACAGAATACAGGAAATGGAGTAGTATACAGTGAGGTTGAAAACTAAGATTGGGCCAGATTGTGAAGGTCTTTAAAAGTCAAACAGGGAAGGTTATATTTGATTCTAGAAGCAACTGGGAGCCATTGGAGTTTATTGAGTAGAGTAACTTAGTCATATTTCATATTTTCATATGATGCCAATAATGATTAAAATATTTAAAACAAACTGTTCAGGTGGCTAACATTGCCAGAATATTCTCAATAGGCTTCTGCTCGCATGGTACACAGTGGACAATTTCTATCTAAGATAAATTATGAATCCTAAACTATTTATTTTCTGTGATCCAGGACAATGCCAATCCTCCCATAAGGAAAATCACTGAGATAGCTGCATAGGGAATCAAATTGTGTGTGTGTGTGTGTGTGTGTGTATGCGTATGTGTATTGGGGGTGGGAGGTTTTGAATACCTGGGTTAGGAATTTAGGCTCTACCTTGTAGATAGCAGAAAGCCATTGAGGAATTTTTATTAGGATAGTGACAATTTGAGTGTTACTTTAGGGAGGACTTCTTAATCACAAAGACTATCAGGTACTAGAATACAGTATGTAGAGAGGAAACAAACATTTGGGCACTTTATTTTTTTAAAAAAGACTAGCTAATTATTGTGGAGATCTTTGTTGTGTTGCATTAAAATAACTTAATTTTTTTAAAAAATATTAATACTATTATAAATAATTGGAAGGCATTGTTGTATAGTGGGTAGAGGGGCCTACCTTGGAGCCAGCAAGACTGAGGTAAAAGTTCAACTGTTGATATATATGTAATAGGGTCAATACAGGAAAGTCAATTAGCTCCTCAGTACCACAGACAGTTCCCTCAACTGATGAAATTACAGCTCCAGACTAAAAGAAAAAACCAAATACTACAAAATCTAAATTATATCTTATTTCATTTTAGTGGATTTTAGGCAACATTTTTGTTTTTTATAACATTGCATTTCTTCTATTCCATATTATTTATTCGTTATGATTGTTCTTCCCTCCCCTTCCATGGCATCTGATGGAATTCATAGCAGTTCAAAAGAAGTCTACATCAAATTGAATTGATGCCATTTTCTGAAAAAACTGGCTGAAAGGTCTATTGGACTTTCTCATCTTTATTTCTAAGGGAATAGTGGATGCCAAACAACATGATGATGTAAAGATTGTCAGTCACTAAACCAATTCCACTTTCTATGGTGCTGTGTTTCTACTAGTACATTTGAATTTTTTGTATATTTCTCCCAGATTGTTGTAAGGTGCCTATACCTGCCAAGATAGTGCCCCATCTTCATTCTATGTCCCCGAAAGAAACACATTACAGTAGATTCAATAAGCATCTAGTATTCTGGACCTGTGATTTGATTAGATTGGGGAACTCTTTCTAGATACTGAGATATTAATTGACTTTACTGTGTTGACTCAAATGTTTATAGTGATAGTAGGATTTATACATGTCTTCATGTCTCCAAAGCTGACTCTCTATCTACTATATAACATTGCCTTTACTGTCCAAAAAAAGTGCTGAGATATTTTAAAAATATTTTAACAAAAAAATTTAGGGTAACCATACAGAGTCCCACACTTAGCTGCTCTTTTTTTTTTTATTAAATCTCTAAAGAAAGATAATTGTTACTGTAAAGGATACAAAGACAAAAACTAGTTCCTTCTCTCAAGGAGCTTACATTTTGATGGAAGAGAGAAGGGACAGAAAGAGCATATGATTCATAGCTAAATTCTAGAGAATGTATTATGCTTCGTTCCCTTTTTTTCTTTCATTCTTTTTCACACCCTCAAAACATTTGACAAAAAAAATTCCAAATAATTAAAAAAATTTGACACTAAAGCAAAATGTCTTTAATCTTTAAATGAAAGTTAACCAGCTCGAATCAAAGCATTGTTAGTGACAGAAATGGGTTAAGTGATGGAGCCATAGGTTCAATCGATCAATTAACATTTATTAAGCACCTTCTCTGCGCCATGCACTGTGCTAGGCACTGGGTTTGCATGACTTCATTAGGTCAATCAATAAACATATATTTGTTTAGCAACTTCTTTGTGTATAGCTCCGTGTTAGGTGCTATATGAGATCTCACGATCTCAAAGATAAAAAATAGATACTCCTAGTCCTCAAGATGCTTGCAATCATTTGATTTTTTTCTAGCCTCTATAAACTCATGAATATTCATTTCTAAAAATAGAGACTTGGCTTTGAAATAAATATGCTATATTGTTTTTTTACCAGACATGGTTTCATTGGTCTGAAGAAATTTTCTCTTCTAATAAAGATTTGCACCTGCTCTTCAACTCTTGTCTTAGAATGTCACTTGGAATGAGAAGTCAAATGTCTTGCCTAGGACTGTGAGCTAGTATGAATCACCAGGACTTGAACTTAGATTTTCCTGAACCCGAAGTCATCTCTCTATCCACTATACCACCTTACCTTTTACTCTTAATGCACTTAATAAGCAGATACATTTTAATATATATTAGGAGACCCTCATAATTGATAAGTGTTATAGTATAAAATATGAGTTTAAATCTTGGCAAATCTCTCTGCTCTTTAGTTCCCGCCTCCCCATCCCCCCAACAACTTCCCTCCCCACTTCAGCAAGTAGTGGTTCTATGAAGGTGAAGGATAATACTAAAAGGGGATGATTTAGGAAGATCAAACCATCTCATGCCATGTACCTTGCCTGTAGTTTTTTTTGCTAAGGCTAGTAATAGGAAGACTTCTCCAAACCTAAATATTTTCCCTCTCCAGATGTCATGGTGCCTGAAATCTTTCATTTATAAACCTAAGTTCTGCCTTTTTTATTCTGTAATCTTTGCTTTCAAATTTTTTAAGTTTTAGTTTTTTCTTCTTATTTCCTTCTTTAAACATTTTATTAAACTTCTAGCCCTCCCCAGAGCTTCTTGAAGCTGCTCAATATTCTTCCTGAAGGTGGGAGTGTAGGTCCAGTTGTTTTTGCTATTATTCTTTTTCCGGAAATTGCCCCAAACTTTCTTTTAACCTAGAACAGGGATTCTTAACCCTTTTGTGCACCATGGGCTTCTTTGTCAGTCTGATGGCACCCTTTGAGGAAGCTTAGTGATGTACTGAACAGAGCACTGGACTTGGTATTAGGAAGACCTGAGTTAAAATACTGCTTCAAACCATAGCTGTGAGACCCTGAACAAGTCACTTTACAGGATCAATTTCCTTATTTGTGAAATGGGGACAATAATAGCCCTTGCCTTCCAGGATTGTTATGAGGATCAAATGTGAAGTGCTTTATGCATCTTAAAATTATATATATTTTTAAAAGTTCATTCAATCAAAGACAAGAGTCCTTGCCAAATGAACTTAATATTAGGGCCACTTTTTCTGTGTACTCATTTCTTCAGGTTCTGTTCTGATTTTTCTTTTGCAGATTTCTTCTATTTCACCTCTTTTTGTTGTGGTTCTTTTACTTTATTCCCCAATACTTTTTTTCCTTAAGGTAATAATGGGAAACTGACTTATTAATACTGTCCCTTTAGCCATCTTGCTAGAAAGCTCTTTGATCTTATAAAAAGCAAATTATTTTTATATAGTAACATAAATTTTATGTACAGTATATTTATATTTATTTACAGTAGCATAAATTATTTTATTGATTGATTTCCTTCCACATAAAATAGGCAGGATATGAAGCAGAATGAGAGTATCATTTAATTGGTCTCCCTAGCCTCCAGGTCTGATCCTTCAATAACTTCCTCCCTTTTGGACTAACAGAAAGACTCTGATATGAATGTTCTCAGGAATAGTATACAAATGGCAAAGAATGAAAAATTGCGAGTATATAGAATCTTTTTGGAATCCAATTGCTAGAAAAATTTGCTTCAATGGAGTTAATTTTGATCCTGACCTTCTTCCTGGTGGTGGCAAAGAAGTTATTATAAAGACTAAGAATGAGACACATATATGTACATATTTTTCAGCCACTTGGCTATTTGAGAAGAAACATAACAGATATTCACATGTCTTCATGATAAGATTTATTTGCAGAAATGTCTACAAGATGAATATAAATACTAATTTTATCATATTCAATAGCAGTGAATTAAGCACGTTTAAAAAATATTGTAAGCTAGAAATGACATTTTGAAGTAAACATTCACTGAACTCAAACAGTGAGATTTTTCTTAACTTTATTTTGTAACTCAGTCTTTTTTAAAATTTCTTTTTAAAATATTTCTTATTTCCCTTAATTTCTGGTAAAGGTTCTATCCAAGCATTTTCACATACATATTATACATGTCATAAAGTTAGATATAGGAAGTTATCATGCAGGACTTTTGCCAAGGGCAGAACAAGGGATTAACAGCATTTTTATGCATTGTTAAACCATGCCTAGCTGTGTGAGGGGCTATGCGTAACACTTAATGACTGCACTCCATGCTGCTGGTGGAAGTGGATGTTTGCAAATTGTATTGTGCTCCTGTCACTCTAATTGAGGTGGAAGCAGCTTGAAAAGTCTTGCCAGCACCCCAAGAAGAAGAGGAAATAGCAGTGGCATCTGACTTATGATCAAAGGCTGTTATAGCAGGAAGAGTGATTTCCGGTTTGGGAATGACCTCTGGTTTACTTCAGAGTTTCAAGCAAAACAATGGTGTTGGATTATATTCTTTGCCTTTCTCTGAAATATTCGGTGTTAATGCCAAATGGATAGTTTCAATGATCACCTCTATGTGGATGATTTCCAAACTTAAAGCTCTTGACGTGACCTCTCTCCTTCATTCTAGTTCTATATTTACAAGTGCCTGCTAGGCATTTCTACCTGGATGTTTGGCCAGTGTCCCAAATTCATCATGGTAAAAACCAAATTTACCATTTCCCACCAAAACATCTCCTCTTCCCGCCTTCCTGATTTCTATAAATGGAACCACTATTTTCCTGGTACAGTGGATCAATTCTGTTTTTCCCTTGTCTGTTACCAAGTCCTATGGATTCTTTCTTTGAAATCTTACCTCTATTCCTTCCTTTCCATTCCTAAGATTGTTGTTAATTCATTTCAGTAGTGTACAACTTTTCATGACCCCATTGGGGGTTTCTTGGCAAAGATACTAGAGTGGTTTGATATTTCTTTCTTCAGCTTATTTTGCAGATGAGGAAACTGAGGCAAACAGGTTTAAGCGACTTGCCCAGGGCCACACAGATAGTAAGTGTCTGAGGCTGGATTTGAACTCAAATCTTTCTGATTCCAGGCCCAGCATTACATCCACTACACCACCTAGCTGCCCCATTCCATTCCTAAGGCCACTACCCTGCTTCGAGCCCTCATGACCTTGTGTTGATTATTTTGATAACCTTCTAACTTCTTCCCATCTCTTCCCTATCCATTGTACCACCACATGATGAATTTTTCTTACCACTAGGATCATATTATTCATGTGCTCCAAAGCTTCCATTAGCTCCCCATTGCCTAGAGAATAAATTTCAAACTATTCAGCTTGACATTTAAGATCCACCATAATCTCATCTCTACTTCCTTTTCTAGGTTTAGTTCTCCCTCTTCCCTCACACGAACCTTTTGCTTCTGCCTCTTTGCAGATGCTTTTCCTTGTCCTGTTAAATGCCCTTCCAATTTTCATTTCACACACCACCCCCATTCCACTTAGCTCCATTTATGAAATTCTACTCATCCTTTAATGCCCTTCCCAAGTGTCATTTACTCCATAAAGTCTTTCCTAATGGTCCCCAGAAGAAAGGATCTCTCCTTTCACTGGGTCTTTATAGCACTTACTGCCTATTTCACTGGCTTGATCTTCATGATTCACTACGTTTTATTGTTATTTGTGGTCCTTTCTTAGTCCACTTTGGACTATACCTTTTATAGTGTAGGGCCCATGCCTCATGTGTACTTAAGTGGGCCATTATGTCTGGCACGATGCAGCACATATTGTAGTCATACGATAAATGGTTGTTGGGTGTATGAGTTGGGGAATGAAAGGAGGAAGTGGGACCAATGAATTGTACTATCCTAGTAACTCTTGTGCTTTGCCTCTGCCTTGTTTGACATGTTTCACCAAATTGCAAAGATAAGTTGGTGACTGAATGTGACAGATATATTGCTTCTAATTGATTTATCTTGAGTCCCTATTTACTTCCTATAATTTGTTTGGCCTATTTTTTAATAAGTTAAGATGAAGCAATAAGAAGTCTCCCTCTAAAGACGTCATAAGCTGGGTCATAAGCTGCAGATCCATCATTTCAGGGTCTAATAAAAAACAAGTCAGTAATTTCTGGGTGAACCTCTATATAGTGACTCAGGATTATAATTGCACAAATGTCAGAATGAGAGCAAAAGGAGGGAGAGAGGGAAGGAGGGAGGGCGGGACAGAGAGAGAGAGAGAAAGAGAGAGAGAGAGAGTTATCTACAACAGGGTAGTATCAAAATGGCCATTTCCTTCCTCCTTTACATTAGGAGCTCATATGATTTGATAATGATAATGATAATAGCTAGCATTTATATAGCACTTTAATGTTTGCAAAGTTCTCTCAATATGTTATTTTATTTGATTCTTATAACAACCCTGTGGGATAGGTGGTATTATTATCTCCATTTCATAGATGAAAAAACTGAGGCTGATATAGAGTGGTCTGCCCAGGATCAAAGAGCTAGTAAATATTGGAGGCAGGATGCAAACTCAGGGTTTCCTGACTCCAAACCTGGCCCATTTTCCACTGCTGTGCTTTGATAATTTAAAGGATCAGTGACCTCATTAACATGGATTTTTGCTCCAATAATATATAGATTGGAGTCCATCAGGGGTGTCCTTGTAAATATTTAGCAATTGGCTCTCCAGAAAAAAAAATATGAAGAATACATTTTAAAGTTTAATCTACATTAATAACACTGTTCTCCGTTACTTTCATGTTTAGCCAATTAGCAAAACGATGAACCAATCCCTCATTTGTATGGAGCATTTGCAGATTTCTGAACTGAAAATGCTCACATTAAAAAATTTAACAATCGGCTCTCCTGAACCTCTTCCAGATGGCTCCAGTGTTCCCCTGAGTGTATCCATGCTGTCTTATCATGTGGATGTCTTAAAACATCCTCTTCTAAATCCTCCATCGGGGTTCCACTAATGTGCAGAGGCCTTCCTCTATCTATCGTGCTATCATGTGGATACCAGTCAGGCATGTGTTCTATCCTTTGGCATGATAATACCCAAATAAGGTTATATTTAATTCTGATAGTTTGATAGAATAAAAGGTGTTGATTTATATTAGAATATCTCTGGTTTTGGAAAAATTTAAGTACGTTAGATTGGACTCATCCACAGATGTTCTACTCCAATGTGTCATTCTGCCATGGAAATGACTCTGGGTTCCTAGGATGATAGATTTATAGCTGGAAGTGTTCCTAGAGATTGTTGTCTGGTCCAACTCCCTCATTTTGTAGATGAGAACATGGTGCAGGGCATGCTCACCTAAACAATAAATCAGTCAACAAATATCTATTAAGCCCCTGCCACGTGCCAGACACTGTGACAGGCACAAACAATTCAATTATCCCTGCTTGGAAGACCAACTATTCTAATGGAGGAGGGGGAACAAGTACATATAGAAATATATACAAGATAATCTAAAAGAGAATCAATATAAATAAATTCCAAGTAGATAAATATAAGATAGAAAAAGAAGGCACTAGCATTTGAGAGGGATCAAGAGAGGCTTTATGAAGAAAATAGTGCTCAAGCTTCATCTTCAAAGGACAGAAGGGGATACCAATGAAAAAGCACGGAGATAGAAGATGAAGTACCTTGCATGAGAAATAGAGAAAAAGCCAATTTGGCTAGATCACAGAGTTCAGGAGCGGAAATTATGTGCAATGCAACTGGAAAAGTTGTTTGAACCTGCTTGTGAAGGGCTTTAAAAGCCAAGCAGAATTTATATTTGATCCTAGAGTATTTACTGAGAAGAATATGGTCAAACCCACTTTTAAAGAAAATCCCTTTGGCAGCTGTGTGGAAAATCAATTGAAGTGGAGAGAGATTTTAGAGAAGTAGATCCATTTGGAAGACATTATAATAATGGAGAGGTGATGAAAGTAGGAACAAAGGTAGTGTTTATAGGGAAAGAGCCATCCATTTCCCCTAGATAATAGAAGTCACAGAGGGGCATAATGTGAAAGAAGACCAGATAGTTAGGGTGGCAGCAAATTATGAAGTATCTTGAATAACAAGAAAATGATTTATTTTTACCTGAATTTTACCTGTGAGGCAATATGCACTGAAGCTTCTTGAGTACAGATCTAACATGATTAGATCTATGCATAAGAAAGATTAGTCTGGTAGCAGTATTCAAGAGAGCAAAGTATGGAAGGAGGTAGGATTATTAGGAAGGAAAATAACTTCCTAATAGGCTTGACAGTAGTTAGGAGTATAGTTAGGAAAATGGTAATGAGAGCTTATTGTAGGGTGGTGGCTATGAAAATGTTACAGAAGAGAGAAATGCAAAAGATATTGCAAAGGTAGGGTGAAAAAGACAGCAACTGATTTGATATGACAGTTAAGAGAGAGAGAAGAGATTCAGAGATCACTTCAAGATTTAAACATGGGAGACCGGCAGAAATAGTAAACTCAAAGGAAGAGGCAGGTTTAGAGAAAATACAGAAAGATCCTTTTTAGACGTGCTAGTTTTGAAATTCTTGTGAATTTGAAGCAATGAAGGCATAAACTAAGGTGGTATCTGTGAAAACAGTCTTCTGCCTTACCTGAATAGTAGAGGTCACAGAAGGATGTAATGTGAGACGAGGGCAGATAGGGAGGCTGACAACATATTATGGAGTATCTTGAACCCCAAACAAAAGATTTTGAATTTTACTTCATAGGCAGTAGGGAGCCATTGAGTCTTTTTGAATACATGACTAACCTGATTAGATTTTTACATAAGGAAGATTAATCTGCTCCCTATTTGATAAATGGTCAAAGGCTATGAACAGGTAGTTTTCAGATGAAGAAATTAAAGCTATCTATAGTCATATAAAAATGCTCTAAATCACTATTGATTAGAGAAATGCAAATTAAAACAACCCTGAGGTACCACATCACATCTATCTGATTGGCTAACATGACAAACCAAGAAAATGATAAATGTTGGAGAAGATATGGGAAAATTGGAACACTAATGCATTGTTGGTGCAGTTGTGAACTGATCCAATTGATTCTGGAGAGCAATTTGGAACTCTGCCCAAAGGGCTATAAAATTGTGCATACCCTTTGACCCAGCAATACTACTTCCAGGACTGTATCCCAAAGAGATCATAAAAATGAGAAAAAGACCCACATGTACAAAAATATTTATAGCAGCTCTTTTTGTGGTGGCCAAGTCAGTTGGGGAATGGCTAAACAAGTAGTGGTATATGAATGTAACGGAATAGTATTGTTTCATAGGAAATGATGAGCAGGCAGGCTTCAGAAAAACCTGGAAAGATTTGCATGAACTGATGCCAAGTGAAGTGAGCAGAACCAGGAAAACATTGTACACAGTATCAGCAACATTGTGCGAGGACCACCTTTATTAGACTTAGCTCTTCTCAATAATGCAATAATCTAAGACTGTGCCAAAAGACTCATGCTATCCACATCCAGAGAAAGAACTATGGAGTCTGAATACAGATCAAAGCATATTATTTTTCCTCTTTTTTAGCTTTTTTCTTTCTTATGGCTTTTCCCTTTCATTCTAATTCTTCTTTACAACATGATTAATAGAGAAATATGTTTAATATGATTGTAGATGTATGGCCTATATCAGACTGCATGTCATTTTGGGGAGGGGAAGAAGGGAGAGAAAATTTGAAACTCAAAATCTTATAAAAGTGAATGTTGAAAACTAAAAATAAATAAATATTTTTTAAAAAGGAAAGATCAATCCAGCATCTGTACGTGACCTCATGTATAATTGGAAATTTGGGTCTGGAGCTATAGATTTGGGGGTCATCTCTATGGGAGTAGCAATTGAAGGAATGGCAGTATGGCCAAGGGAGAGGGTTGAAAGAGAAATGAAAGGAGGGTGAAGGGCAGGATTTTGGGGAGCACTCTGAGGACTTAGTAAAGTAGATGGAGAAGGAGCAATCGGAATTAGGAGGAAAACCAGGGGAGTTGAGTGTCTCTGAAGCCAAGGAAGAAAAGTATAGCACATACTGTTAGATGCTGAAGGAGGAGAGATCAAGGAGAATGAGGACTGAAAAACACTATTGGATTTGATGACTAGATGATTATTGGTGACTATTGAGAAAGCAGACTTTCTAAAGCGAGGAGGGGAATAGAAAATAAAGCAAATGAAAATAGTAGTGAGAAAGCGAAAGTCTCTGTTGCAGAGGACTTTTTCAAGAAGTTTAGTGGGGAAATGGAGGTGATAGCTGAGAAGGTAGTTTGACAAAATAAAAGTCAGTGGAAGGGTTTTTTTTATTTTTAAGGATTGGGAGAGTATATTTGTAGGTAGATAGGAAGGAGTCAGAGGAGAGGTGGAAGATGCATGAACTGAGCTGATAAAGTGCTATAGAGCATTGGAATAACTCAGTTGTTAGAGTGTCAGACTATTAGAGGCTGCTAGGAGTTCAGTGGAGAGAGTGTCTGGCTTGCAGTCAGAAATACCTGAGTTCCAATCCTGATTCAGATATTTATTGTGTCATCCTGAGCAAGTGACTTAACCTCGCTTTGCCTCGGTTTCCTCATTTGAAAATGAGGAGGTTGGTCTTGATGGTCTCTAAAGTCCTTTCTGACTCCAAATTTGTATTCCTATGAATTCTGTAGAATTAACAAATCAGAAATGGTAGAAGTCATGAGGGCGAGGGATTTTAGGGTAGTGAGTGGCTAGTGAAATATTCAAGTGGCTGATAATAAGGTAGGTAAGGAGGTTAGTGATGTAAGTGAGGAGTGGTCAATATATGTTGAAGAGCAAAGACAATTATATCAGGATTTAGGGAGGACTGGGTTTGGCATTTGCCATTTGCTTGCTATGAAATCCTAGGCAAATCATTCTCCTTGGACTCCATTTCCTCATCTGTAAAATAATATCTGTAGTATTTATATCGTAAGATCAAATAAGATAACAAGTAAAATGCTTTACAAATTTTAAGAGTATTATACAAATGTCAGCTAATATTCTCCTTTTAGCACTTCCAGTCAGGAGAAGGAAATAGCTTCCTCTCTTGCTCTAAGTAGGCTCCCTTATTAACTTTCTGCAAGCAAAGTAATTATTTTTCTCGAAGGAAGGGAATTTGTTTAGACATGGTCCCCGAGCAGTTTTGATATTCAGAAATCTTTGGTTTATGAGGTATCCCAGAAGCACTTTCCTACCCCACCTTAACTGAACCATTTTTTGCTCATTGCCTACTTTGCTTTGAAGGTGAATGGGATCATATTTGCTTTTTTGATGTTGTTAGGTTTTTTTGGCTGTTTGGGGTTTGTTTTGTTTTTGTTTTGGGGTTTTGTTTGGTTTTCCTCTTCTTAGCATATCACGAGTTGTTTTGGGCATTTTCCTTTTGGAGCAAGCAGGAACTAAAATGTTGCTTATTATTGCACATATCGGGGAATGCCTTGATCTCTGCCTCTTGGAATCCTAACTATATTCCAAGGCCCAGCTCAAATGCTGCCCCCTCCTCTGGGAGACTTCCACTGATTCTTACTTCACCCTCTTCTGAATTCTCACCTCACTTTGTTTGTAGCTCCCACAGGGCTTTTGATTATCCATTATTATTATTATTATTATTGATACACAAGTCTCATATCCTCCTCCATAGAACTATAAATTGTTGGGTTTTAAATCCAGACCTTGGATTTTATTGGTTTAGGAGAATTCCAGGTGAGAAAATGCAGTTCTCCCACTACCATGAAGTTTAGTTTAGGGGGAGTTGCCTGAGCATTGAGAAGTTGAAGGACTTCTCTAGGGTCACTCAATTATTATGCATCAGAGACATGATTAGAATGATTTATCCAAGGTTACAAATCTAGGCATGACATTAATTATAGCTGACATTGATAGAGCACTTTTTAAAAACCTGATGTGAGATTTCACTGGTATAAATGAGGAATTTGCTTTTGATGCAGACTGGTACCTACTCTGCCGTGTATAGTCTCTGAGAGTTGCCTGAGATTGGAGGGGGCTGGGGCTTAAAGGTTCAGTGATTGGCCCAGGTAGTAGATATCAGAGGGTGGCATTTGACCCTGAGTCTTACTCCCACACGCATTCTTTATCCGCCACCCCATATGACCTCTGTAGCCCATTAAGAATGGCAAAGTGATTGCGTATGTTATTTCATTTGAGCTTCACTCAGACTCTATAAGATAGGTGTTGTAAGTATGCTCATTTAATCTATGAGGAAACAGAGTCAGTGTGATAAATAACTTGCCTATAGTCACAGACCTACTAAATGTGCTTGATGTGGGATATAAACCTATGTCTTCGTGACTTTGAGTCCAACATTTTTTGCCATGTGCCACTGATTACATCCATTTCGGGGATGGAGACAAGGGAAAGTATAGCACATGAGAATGAGGGCATTGTGAGCCTTGAAGGGCTGGATATCTCCCCTAAAAAGAGAGAGTGGTTGCCTATAGGGTGCTAAAATTTACTTCATCATCAGAAAAGGAACATGGATTCACCTGTTACACAATTTTATTAAGGACTGGTAGTTTACATGTGCATATTCTAATTCAAAATGCTTCATTATCCCCATGGTTCTCCAAAATCCCAGACCAGGACTCTGAAGGAACTGTTCTTGAACTTAATTGAAGGTGAAGGTTGCTGAGTGCTAGGAAAAAAGAGGGAGAATTCTCGGTTTCTTCCCTGAATCCCTCAATACCGGACTTTAGCACCAGAAATTTTGAGTCAGTGTTTTCATTATTTTATATAGAAATACTATGATCTGAGTACATCTCTGGATTGATTTTTTTTTCAATTGGAGTTATATATTGGGACTCAAATCCTAAAGTTGTTTTTGCTTACCTTGATTAGACTTAGGTCTCCCATATTCTAGAATAAAATCTAAACAACATTGTACAGCCCGTACTTTGTGGGGTAGGCAATATTTTAGACCAATTTGATTCGTTCTCTTTTTAAATTACCCTAATCCAGTTGTAAAAGATCAGCAAATGGGATACAATCAGAAGAGGAACTAGGTGATGGGAAACAGCATTGATGTGATGGGGAAAACAACAACAACACCATTAATAAAAACCTTCAATTTGGAATCACAGGACTTGGGCTTAAAGCCTGGGTACACTGTTTAACACCCGTGTGACCTTGGGCAAGTGTCTTCATCCTTTGGACCTCAGTTTCCCTATCCATAAAATAAGAGTGTTACACAAGATGACCTCTCTCTCTTCCAGCTCTAAATCTATGATCTTTCACTTTTGGCTTCTTTTTTATTGCAAAATAAAGATTTAATAGTTCTATTCAAGACTATGAAGCAATTACAGTATGTAAGATCTCATAGAAATGACAGTGTGTGTGTGTGTGAGCACAGGATTACAGATGCTCAGGTATACATTTGTAATAATAATAGTCAGCAAACAAGCATCTAGATTTCTTTTAATTTCCTCACATTTTAAAAGAATGCTTTTCACAGCAGCTAATCCTCTTGAGCTTGTTTCTTTCTGTTAGCAAGAATGAGCTAATGGTAAGGACCTTATGGTTAAAACCCCTAAATCAAGTAATTTACAGGGTACTCCAAACATTTACTGATTCACGATGCCTTCCTTCCTCTGAGAGCTCTGGTTTAGATTGATTTGTGTGTATAAATGATCAATGTCAACAGAACTAGATGAGAACTCCTATGAAAGTAATTTTCAGTGTAGACCTTGCACTTTTGACCCTATTAGCCTCACTCTTTACACAAGAGCACCATAGAAACAACTGACTTTGACCTCAGAGGATTATTTGCAGGCCATTTAAAAAATACTGATCTGGCTTTACATTACAACACTCCAGCTGGTTTATTATTTTGAGACAGAGTCAGATAGGGTCCTCGTTCTGTTTATTTTTCATTTTTTATCATCTAGGGATTATTAACACAAAGAATCATCATTTCGTGGCGGGCAGATAACAATATCCTGAATGACTACTGCAGTTGTATAATAATTCAGCCATGTACCTCGTATCAGGTTCTCACTTGAATAACTGAGTTGCTCTCTTGGATTCTAATTGTAAATCTTTGTAGAATTGTTTTGGACAACTGGTTTCATTGCTAGCCCTTATTTTACATTATATTACATTGGGCAGAATCCAGAATTTAGAATTCATTTTATGGCCTTGATGCCTGTTACATTCATATATTAATGTACTTACATCCTCAATACCATACCTTTTGGTACTAAGTTGATTAGGCACTGAGTCACCAGGGTTGTGATGCCTTCTGGCTCTGAGAAGTGTACATATATACTCTGAGTTGGTATTTTGCTTTGGAGGTTTGCTTATGAGAAAGACCTTTTAATTTCCTGGTCGAGACTCTGAGTAGTTGTATGTTCAGACCCCCCAACTGCTCAGATGTAAAGTCTCTCTCGATCCCGTGATGTATGTAAAGTGTATAGGAATTTCGCTTTGATTCAGACAGTCAGAACCTTGCCTGTTGGTCTTTATTTCTCTGCATGTATTTTTTCTGCTTGTATTTCCTCTAACATTGCGGGTGCTGACCCTTCCCCTGAACTAGTGAATATAATGAAAAGTAGGATTGTTAATCCCTTTTTGAACAGCCTTTCCCAGAAAAGCAGATTAAAGAATCTGTGCTAGCAGGCCATCCTGGGTATGCTAGGGTGCTTATTGTTACACTCTGAAGTTCACTACCTTTGCGATCCTGGGAAAGTCTCTTAATATCCCTGAGCCTCAGTTTCTTTAGCTGTAAAATGAAGAGGTTGGACTAGCTGGCATCTGAAGTCCCTTTCAGCTCTGGATCGATGATGCCCTGAATTCACACTACCATATTTCTAACATTTCTGGAAGTAATGCTCCAGTCACAGATCCTCTGCCATTAAAATTCATTTGCCAGTGCTTATCTGAGGACAAACATAATTTGCTAATAGAAGATGAATTGTTTACCTGGTAATTATTACTTTAATTACACTGCTGTTTGTTTCTACATACTTCAAGATAACCAAATGAACATCCATTACTCCTGCTAATCTTTAAGAGAAACACTCCTACACGGTGCGTCATTGCCCAAAAAACTGAGATTTTGATTCAGTTCAAATCTAAGATAGCCTGGGTCATAAAGTATGCTCCAAAAGCCAGTAAGTTGCCTCTGTTGCATGGTTTTGCTCTCTGAAGTAATTTTGAAAATTGGTGTAAAGTAGCATACATAATCAAAGACATAAGGGCCAAGCATAATGAGTTCTCTTCTGTCTGTCCCACAAACCACAGCACACAGACACTTCTTTTATCATTTATTTGTTGTTGCTGTTGCTCAGTCATTTTCAGTTGGCAAAGAAACTGGAGTCAGGAAGACTCACTCACCTTCCTGAGTTCAAATCTGGCCTTAGATACGTACTAGCTATGTGACCCTGGCCAAGTCACTTAACCCTGTTTAACTCAGTTTCCTCATCTGTAAGATGAGCTAGAGAAGGAAAGGAAAACCATGTCAGTATCTTTGCCGAGAAAAATCCCAAATATCAGATTGTACACCATCTTGGGGAGGGGGGAGGAAAAAAAGGGGGAGAAAACTTAAAACTCAAAATTTTATGGAAGTGAATGTTGGAAAACAAAAATATACAGTCATTATTAAAAAAAAAAGAAAAGAAAAAACCCCAAATCGACTCATGAAGAGTTGGACGCAACTGAAAATGATTGAATAATAACAACAACATCTGCACATAGGGGCAAGAGCATGCATGTAGTGACTTATTTTTAAAATGTGGTGTTATGTATGTTTTATTGCATTTTTATTTATTTTATTAGATATTTCCCAATTACATTTTAATATGGTTCTAAGTCATTTTCTAATGTTGGGGGCAGGCAACCCACAGACTGTATGTTTGGCACCTCTGTTGAAGACAGTTGTTACACCCCTTATTAAAGAGACTCATTGGTGTCAAATGTTAATGCACATATTATAGGATATTAAAATAACAAGTATAACTTGTCCTTGACCTTTGTCAAACTTCTAACGATGGAGGCAGATAGGATACAATGCAACTTTTAAACCGTTATCTTTTCACTCTCTTAACAAAAAAATAGTTTCCAGATAAAAATATATATGAGATGAAAATCATAGTGATTGGGTGAAACTGGTGAATAATGGAGATAATGGAATGAGAGTTGATAGTGTCATAGAAAAGATCACAGTTGTGCTTTTAGTCAGTTAAACTGAACATGCTGGTAACATGGTTCCTGGTGCTGAGCAGAGGTAGTTGTATACATAAGATTTGGAAAATAGAAAATCACCCACACAAACCATTTGTTTACTCACTTGGCCCATTTCATGGCGCACTCTTTGTTGTTTTTGTTGAGTCGTTTCAATTATGTCTGACTCTTTGTGACCCCATGCACTTTGAAATGTGAAACATTCAAAACAACTATTTTGGGCCAAATAACACAATAGTTGGAAAATGCTAACCTTGTTAAGATACGGCTTGGAGGCCATTTTCATTTCATTTTTTATAGCACTTTTTGTTTGGCTAGTAGCTATGACTTTGAAATATAATTTTCTTATGGTTTAAAGCCAAAATGAAAATGTTGTGTATATCTGGCTCAGGACTTTGAGAAAGAAATTCCCACAGTATCTCCATCTTGTCATGTGTGAAATGCTGGTCTCTCTAAAAACAAGTGCCTCAAATGAACAAATTCTAGGCACAGGTTGTGCTTGGATACTCAAAATGGGAAGGAAGTTGGCGGGACATCTGGGCATCAATAAACTATTGGCACAAATGTGTATGGGCAAAATTTGCATGAACAAACAAAAAAGCAATGTTAAAAATTTGCCTCAAGGCTTAGAAATTCCACAGAAGACCTCCTACTTTTTTCTTTTTGTTTGGCTAACAATGTCTTCAAATGTACAGTGGATAACTAGTATTAGACAAATGTGTTGAAACATGCATGCGAGGCCATGTGCCATGAAAAGTGAGACACAAGCTGGCAAAGAGCTTGAAGCCCCACCCTGCATGTGAGCTCTTCCTGAAATATCTGAGGTATTATAAAAAGGCAAGAAATTTAATGACTCCAGGAAAGAGCAAAGCCCAGCATACGGCCGAAGAAAAGTAGTAACATCAGGATTGGGGCTACTTAGCTTCCTCAGGACTCTGTTGTTCATTGTGGTATACCTATTCCGCAAATAGAAAAAGCAAAATGGAAAGGCCAGGGAGTGGGGGGAAGAATTGCTTGCTATAATCTTGTGTACGATTTTATGGTTTTTATCATAGGGTCTATAATTTTTGCTTTGATAATTTTTATTCTTTGTTAACCTCAATTTGGACAGCTAGGTGGTGTAGTGGATAGAGTGCTGGTCCTGGAGTCAAAAAGACCTAATTTCAAATCCAGTCTCAGATATTTACTCATCATATGATTGTGGGCAAGTCAGTTTCCTCATCTGTCAAATGGGGATAATAATAGCACCTATCTTCCCAAGGTTGTTGTGAGTCTCAAATGAGACAGTAGGTGCTTAATAAAGGCTTATTCCTTCTCTGGCCTTCTTCTGAACTTGAGAAACACAAATAACCACGAACATTTCCATATACAAAAACAGAAAAAGAGGATTGTATATGAAACTATGAATATCTATTATGTAGATCTTGGGTTAAACATATGTTGACGATGATGTTGAAGATAATGATGATGATAGCACCTTTTCTATGCCAGGCACCGTGCTAAGTGCTTTACAAATTTTGTTTAATTTGATCTTAACAACAACCCTGGGAAGTAGGTGCTATAATTACTTTAAGTGACTTGCTCACTTGTGGCTTACAAAGAGTTTAAGTGATTTGCTCAAGGTCACATAGTAAATCTCTGAGACCAAATTTGAACACATCTTCCTGATTTTATTCACTGTGCCATCTAGCTGCCTCTTTGTGTGTGTGTGTATGTGTGTATGTATGCATGTATGTGTGTATGTGTATGCACATGTGTGTGCATGTATGCACACACATATACATATACACATATATTTAACACGTTCGTTTTTAAATGTCTTGCTAACGTCTGCCTCTGAATATACTTCTATTCCCTTCTAGGCATTTAAAAAATGATTCACCAATCTTCTATGCTGTTACCTGGATAATCTTAGTTTAATAAGTCAGGCCCTCTTTTGAGGTATCAGGAAGATAAGAGTTTGGACTAGCTTATCTTGATGGTATCATTTTGTTTCACTATTATTCTATGAGATGGGTGTGTTTTCTGAGTACTTTTTCTTTTTATGGTTAAGGCTCTTCAGTGAGAGAGAGATACTAGATTTAGAAAATATGCTTGGTGTGTTAACTGAAATTTCTCTTCTGTCATTGGATGGAATTTATTGACCATTTAACAAATAAAGAACATCATCCTCTAACTGGGTATAGCAAATTAGGCACAAGACTGAAAAAGAAACTGACTCTTGGTTCATACTATAGCGGAATTGTAAGATTCCTATTTCCTTAAACTTTGCCAGTAGTTAAAAAAATTAATACTAAATACCTCATTTTGTGCTCATGGTTTTTTTTATTTTATTATGTTGTTTTTTGACAATCAGTGGGAGTATCTATATCTTGAATCTAAGGATAAGCTTAGATAAGTTTAGAGAGATTCATTACCAGAAGGTTGGGTTACTAGATGATTGTTTTATTTTGTTTGTTTTATTCATTTATTTATTTACTTACCTACCTATCTTATGTATCTATGCATATATCTCTGTATCTATCTATGGATTCATGTATGTATATGTATATGTGTATGTATATATGTATGTACATATGTATGTATGTATGTATGTATGTATGTATGTATCTATCTATCTATCTCTCTATCTACTGTACCTATCTATGGCTATAGTAGTCCATCGAAACTTACTGTGCCACGCAGGAGTATCCCATGTATTTGGAAAGAATATCTCCTATACCATGCCCTCCATGCCCTTGAAGAAATTATAGATTTTTGAAGTTGAAATGGAAAATGTTTAATGCTTATATAATAGCCTTCTGTGCCATAGCAGGATGAATGTCAGACGTTGGAGACAGAAGGCTTGAGTTCTGTATCCAACTGTTATATTTACAAGCTTTCTCATTTGGGGCAACTCTGTTTTCTAGGTCTGAGTTTGTTCCATTTGTAAAACAGGAATGATAATACTTCTGCTAATCTATCTTGCTGTATTGTTGAGGTGAAGGTGCTACAACAAATGTGATTTACTATTCCTGCCTTATTCGTGTCTGTTAAATTTTTTTATCTCATTATTATTTTGGGTTAGGCCCTCATACATTAAAACTCTGTGATTCATAGCCAAGCTTCCCATTTCAGAACTACCATTCTAATCCGACTTTCATCCTTCCTACAAACAGAGTCATCTCTTTGCATCAAAGAAGTATCCAGGAGAATGGGAGGCTTAGCCATCTTTGAAATCCCTGCCAATGATTCTATAGGCCAACTGGTTTTTATAAGCTTCCATTGAAGTTAGCTATTCCCAGAGGATTAACTAAAGTCTTAAGAATTGTTTTCCTTTCCATAATGAGTGAATTTAGAAGTAATTCAAGGGAGAAAAACCCAAACAACCCTACATTTTGGAAAGAACTTAAGTAGACCATGTGAATAAGCAGATGAGAATTAAGTTCTGGAAAAAGTTTTAGTAGTTTGATAACAATAGGTTGAAGGGATAGCTATGATTTGAGGAGATAGAAAGTCTCCCATATTGCTCTCTGCTCTTTGTGTCATTATGGCTTGAATCCCCACTGCATTAAATTGACTTAGGATGTCATTTTGGGGCACTGTTAAGGTTTCTCTTAGATGTTTTACTTGGAAGTAGTAATGTATTGTGAGAAATCGATACATTAGTATCAATATTATTAGTAGAAACCAGGGTTCTACAGAGTATACTGGGAGGAGACTCAAAAGGTCTGTCTCCAAATAATAGCATTAAGAAGAAAAAAAAATGACCTTTATGATTCCATAAAGTCTGCAAAATACTTTATATTTCTTATCTTGTTTGAATTAGATTGACACTATTCATATAATTACCATTATATTATGGATGAGGAAACTAAGAATGAGAGAGATTAAGTGGCTTGCTCACAATTACACCCCCCACAATACAACCCTCCCCCCCCAACCCCCCACAGAGTGTTGGGGCCAGAAAGGAGCATCAGGCAACTGCATGACAATATGCTAAAATGGACAAGGTTCCAATATGTCCCATTGGAAAATAAGAGACAAATCTTCCTTGAGAGTTTCCTTTAGGGTATTCTTGGCTGTTACTCTATCAAGAGATTGAAATAGAGAGGCTTCAGGTACAACAATCCAGCTAATTGTTTCCACATTGTGTGAAGCACAGTATTAGGCACAGAGGATTAAAAATTTGAAATAGAATAGTCCACATATTCAAAGAACATGGAACATATTTGAATAAAAGCACAAAGTAAATTCTATTATTCCTAGAAACTTTCATTCACTGATTGGAGGTTCTTTGTTACTTGTGACTCTTTTGTTGTCTTTCAACAATAAATGATGATACTAGTGTTTTGCTTTGGATTCATTTATTTATTCATTTTGAATCGCATACAAAACCTGAGGGTTACACAGGGAAATTTTTTAGGATTTTAGGCAGGACTATGCAGGAAACATGCAGATGTGACAGGTGTGGAATTTCCCCACAATAAACCATAACTCACATCTCTCGGATTCCTTAAGGTTACAAAGTTCTTTTGATAATCTTCTCACAGAGGTAGCACAAGTACTATTACCTCCATTTTACAAATAGAGAAACTGAGACTCAGAGTATTTGTACAGCTTACCCAGTATTAGTAAGAGTAAATCGTGTCAGAGAGAAGATTCAAGCTCAAGTCTCCAGATTATAAGTTCATTACCCTTTTCAGTAAAACATGATGTCCTCAAGCTAGATGTGGAAGGCATCAGGTTCAGGTAAGGATCAGGCAGACTTAGGCTCATAGGATCATCAATCTAGAGTTGGAAGAAATCTCAAAAGTCATCTAGTCCAGCCTCCTCAATCTGTCAACATGCATTTATTAATCCATTGCCTAATGAAAAGCAAGGTTCAGCTGGATTTGCCCAAGGTCATAAGGTAAACATGAGAGGTGGCATTTGGACACAGGTCTTAGGATCTTAAGACCATAGAACACAGAGCTAGAGAGGGACTCTCAGAAGCCATTTCACTTTATAAATGGAGAGTCTAAGGCCTAGAGAGAGACTTAGCCAAGTTCATAAGGTAGGAACTACCAGAAGTGGGATTTGAACTCAGGTACTCTCATATCAATGCCAGCATTCTTTCTGCTCTGACTTTGGATTCAGTACTTTTCCCACTGTACCACATACAGTCTTCCCATTTTAGTAATGTTAAATAGTAATTTAGGTGGAGTGAATTGTCAAAGGAATATAGTCCTACCTTAAAAAGAAATTCTGATAGTGGTGGTCATATTTAATTTGGGTCTGATTCGTCACCGTCTGAGACCACTTCACGGTTTGGGATTCTGAGCAAACTATAGTCTTAAAAGTGTGAAGATCATTGACTTGATTCTTGGCGCTTCTGAGAAGCTACAAACCACTCCTCAACATTCCTCTTAGCATTTCTTCCCTTCTTTCCTTTCCCTTCTTCTGATAACTACCTTGTAGGGTCTTCAGTGGCAAATTGGTTGTAGTTTGTGGTCTGCCAGAGTGTGTGTGTGTGTGTGTGTGTGTGTGTGTGTGTGTTTCTTGTGGGTAATGAGATGTTAGCATAGAAAAGAGGAGGTGAAAAACCAGTCCTGACTACATCATAGTAAGCAACATACAAAGAATTCCACTTCAATTGAATAGTTTTAAACCATAATAAACCAAAGTTTTGTTATTTGCCAGAGTCTTGTTTATACACACATTATATGGTATCAATGGTTGTAGAAATAGATTAATGCAACCAATTCCCCCAAATAAATAAGAAATATATACCTTAACATAGAAATGAGCTCTAGAACCAAGCATAGTTCTCTATAAACAATGAGTCCAATAAATATTTATTGACTTAATATTATGAAAACCTTTTTAGTTCCTCCATCAAACCAAGCAGAAAAGAACTAGGTTCTGTGTAAAAGAGAGCAAACTTTATAATTAACATCTTAAGCTGTATATTAAACTTAGATCAGCCAGTTTGATGTGTCCTCCATTTTAAGAGGCAGTCTTATGTGGTAAAGAGAACACTGGCCTGGAAGTCAGAAGATCACGTAGTCTGTCAAAATGAGAGCTGAATCTGGTGTCAAAGTGTCTGGGTTAGAAGGTCCACACTATTACTTATTACCTATTTGATCTTAGGCAAGACATATCATCAATCTGGGCCTCCGTTTATTCTTCTTTGAAAGAAGGTACCTTCTGTTTTTAAATTTATCACTTAAACTTCTAAGGTCCTTTCTTGTTCTAAATCTATGGCTTATGTAGAGTCCCAACTTCACCAACAATGCACTAATGTACTTATTTTTTACACCATCTTCAGCATTTCTAAAATTTCTTTTGTCATGTTAGCCAATCTGATAAATGTTAGGTGGTACTTCAGAGTTGTTTTAATTACCTTTCTTTAATTATTCATGACTTACAGCAATTTTTTCATATGACTATTGATAGCTTTGATTTCTTCTTCTGAAAACTGCATGTTCATTGGATTGTGATGTTTCAATATGACCTGGTTCAGGTACTACAATGTAACATATGACTGATGTTGTATTTCAGGTCAGCTAATTCAAATAAACTTCCTCTGTCCCTTCTTCCTTCTCCCCCCCACCCACATTTAATTTAATTCAACAGGATAATGCTTTTATTCTTTCCCATGAAGTTTCATAGCATTTATAGGTTTTTTTAAAAAAGGAATTTCTAATTTCTACTCGGAATGACTCTACATTATTCAGTGCTTACATAGTGCCTTCTCCAAAACAACTGAGAAGGAGAGTGACAGAGAGAGAGAGAAATAGAGAGAGATTGAGAGAGACAGAGACAGAGACAGAGAGACAGAAAAACAGGGAGACAGAGAGAGACAGAGTTTGAGTATCATTTTCTTCATTTTTCAATTGAGAAAACTAAGGCTCAGAGTGTGTAAGTAATTCGCCCCAGGGTTATACTTCTAACAAATCTCAGGACTGAAATTCAAACCCAGCTATTCTGAGACCATGTCTACTGTTCTTTCCATCAAACTATGCTGTCTTTCAGAAAAGGACAAATAGGCATCCTTTTCTATCAACAACAAAGGAAATTGGTTAAAAATTTAGAAAGCCTGGCTTTACTTGGCCAAAGATTTTCTTCCATCTCCATGTATTATGTAGTATTTTGGTTTACTGTAGAAACTCTGTTGTTGTTGTTGGGTTTTTTTCCTGTAAGAATCAATTTACTGCAAAAAAAAAACCTAAAAACACACAACCCTTTTGTAGTCTCAAAATAGAGCTATGACTCCCTTGTTCTAGATTTCCGGAAGAGGATAATCAACACTTTAATATTAAGTTTCCTTACTTCACTCTACAAAATAATGTGCCTCTTGATGCTAAACAACATTCATTACCCTAAATTAGTGCCTGTGAAAAGAATAGTGGAGGTCAAAGTGTCATGGTATAAGTTATAGAACTTCCTGTCCCCCACACAGCTTGGGAAACAGTATATGAACTAACCAATGAGAGTAATTCCCTACAAGTTCCTTAATTACAAATTCTATTTGTAGTTTATTTTCAAAACTTTTCTTTTTAAGATTCAATTCAATTAAATAAACATTTATTAGCCACCTGCAGTGTGTAGAATTATGTGCTTAGAGGCCTAGGGATATAAGGGGCCTTGGTATACAATGTTTAGCTATGACCAGCCTCTGTCTTCATGGAGTTTGTAGTCCAATAGGGAAATTTGATACAAAAATGATCATTATGCAAAATAAATGATAATGAAGTGCTTTATTAGAGAAATTAGAAACAAAGTACTATGTTACATCTAAAGAGAAATTTCTAATGCAGGAGTGGTTTATTATTTCCTTCTCCAGCTCATTTTACAGATGAGGAACCTGAAGCAAACAAGGTTAAGTGACTTGCCCGGGATCACACAGCTAATATCTGAGGAGGTATTTGAACTCAGGTTTTCCTGACTCCAAGTCCATCCGTTGCACCAGCTAGCTGCCATGTTGGACATGTCACTTAACCTCTGATTGCCTCAATTTCCTCAACTGTAAAGTGAGCTCACACGGCTACCACTAGTTCAGATCCTGGTTACCTCTTGCCTGGATGATTGTAATTGTCTCTTAATTGGCCTTCCTGTCTCTAGTCTCTCTTCTCTCTAATCCATCCTCCACACAGTCGCAAAAGGGATTTTCCTAAAGCCTACATCTGCCTGTGTCACTCCCCTACTCAATAAACTTCTATTACCTCCAAGAATAAACATAAGATTCCCCTTTGGCTTTTAAAGCTCTTCACAGTCTGGCTCCGTTTTGCTGTTACAGGTTTATTACATTGTAATTCCCTCCACAAACTGTAGTTTAGCCCAAATGACCTTCTTGCTATTTCTCCTATGTGACACTCAGTTTTCTATCTCCAAAAGTATGAGCACTGACTGTCCCCATGCCTGAAATGCACTCATAGGATCATGAATTTAAAGCTGGAGGAGATTAAAGGTCATTGGATCCAGCCCTCTTATTTTATATATGAGGAAACTGAGGCTCAGAGAGGTTAAATGAATTTCAGGGTCACAGGCTAGTCAATATTTGAGGTGAAGTTTGAACTGAGGTCTTCCTGACTCTAAATTGTCACTCCCTCTACAATTCTGCTTCTTAGAATCTTTAGTTTCTTTCAAGATCTTCAGGTCAAAGGCTACCTTCTGAAAGAGGCCTTTCCTGCCCACCCCCAGCCCCTAACCCCCAGCTGCCAGGACCTTCTCTCCCCAGGATACAGTCTTTATACATACCTACATTTATTTATGTTACTTCCTCACAAATGTAAGCTCTTGAAGACAGAGACTGTTTTGCTTTTGTCTTGGTATTCCGGATACCTAGAACGGTTCCTTGGGCATAGAGGGTACTTAATACATGTTTGTTGATTGTCAGGTAGATAGATAAGTGCTAGGGAGTCAGAGGTAGAGATTTGCCCCAAGGGCAAACAGCTGGTATGCTTCAGAGGTGGAACTGAATGCTCTCCCCAGGCAGGGGTCCAGGAGTCTTTCTTACTCTTAAGTCCTCCAGGCTGGCCTGACTCATTAAAGATTGGACATTTAGTCACAATGCAAGGTTTAAACAGCCGTTCTAGACAACCAGAAAAGGACCATCACAAAGGTGGGTAATTAATGAATCAAGCAACATTTAATAAACACCATTTATGTACCAAGCCCTATGCTAAGCCCTGGTAATTTAAAGACAAAAGCAAACACATTTCTGCTCTTAAGAAGAATGACGGAAGCTTAATTATAGAATGAATGGTCCAGCAGAGGTGGGGAACCTGCAGCTTCAAGGCCACATATGGCCCTCTAGGTCCTCAAGTTCACTCGTTTGACTAAATCCAAACTTCACAGAACACATCACTTTAATAAAAGGATTTGTTCTGTAAAACTTGGACTTAGTCAAAAGGCTGCACCCAAGGACCTAGAGGGCCACATGTGGCCTCAAAGCTGCAGGTTCCCCACCCCTGACTTAGCCCATAGCAACTATGAGAGTTTAATGGAGGGTGAGATAACCTTAAGGTTTGGTTGTCAGGGAAGGCCTTATGTTATAGTTGTCAATTTGCTCCCAGAACACAGTGTTAACCTGCCAAGGAAACAGTCGAGAGCTAGCTGAGAAAGGACTAGCCAGCTACAAGGGTTACTTTCTAGTTTCAGAATCATGAATCTCAAGTGGGAGAAGCTTCAGAACGCATAAGCTCAACCTGTATCTGAATAAATTTCTCTTCTACAATTTAACAAACAAATGGCCATCTAGTCTCTGTTGGAAAATCTCCTGTGAGGTGGACCCTAATACTGCCAGAGGTAGCCCTTTCTACTTCTGTGAAGCTTTATGTAAACAAGTTTGTTTTTTCTCCTTGATTCTGTCTGAATCCACCCATATGTGACTCTCCCCATTTGTTTCTAGTTTTGTATTCTCGTGGCCAAGCAGGAAAAAAGTCTGAGTGCTCTCTCTTCACATGATAGCCCTCCAAATACTTAAAGACAAGTGCCATTTTCCAGTCTTAAGTCACCTTTTCTTCTCAATAGACATTCTTAGTTCTCTCAACTGATTATCGTATGGCAGTCACTAGTTCTCCTCCAGATCCCTGCCTCAACAACCAGGTATTTCAATGACAGTTTCAGGCAAGTTCAGCAAACTATGAGGGTCTCCTGGAAGGCTGCACAGGGGATTAAGGCGAATAAAGAAGAGAGTAGGTAAGTTAGCCATGAGAAACAGAGAAAAACATGAGAAACATGAGAAACAGAAAGTTCATGTTTAATACAAAGACAGACGCATTTCTAAGCAGTTGGAAGCCAGAGAAGCGAACCAATGCCAATTGCAAAAGTCAGACCAAATACTAGGTTCAGATTCCTGTTGCAGGACAACACAATGGAAAGTTAATATGACAAGATATTCATGCCTTTTACCTCTTTTTGAAGTGGTTGTGTTTAGATGGCCATGGACAGCAACATTTAGAGAGTCCTTCACCAAGGGAGCAGCACACGGTCTCACAGGGTAAAATCCGAGATGACTTGTAGGATAAATAGGAGTTAGAAAAGTAGAGGCGGCAGGTAGGTGGTATAGCGAATAGAGCACCAGGCCTGGAGTCAGGAAGCTTCATCTCTCTGAGTTCAGATCTAGCTTCAGATACTTAGTAGCCTCGTGATGCTGGGTAAGTCAGTTAACCCTGTTTGCCTCAGTTTCCTCATGAGCTAGAGAAGGAAATGGCAAACTACTCCAGCATCTTTGCCAAGAGTATCCCCATTGGAGTTAGAACTGAAACAACAAGAACATTAGAAAGGACAGTGAAAGGGATCTCCTTCAGTGGGTGGAACAAAAGCTAAATAATGGAGTTAAGAAAATGAATGGTACAGATCACAAGTGTTTCCCAAAGTGCAGGAGAGAGTCTAATTCAAAAGGAAGTTGGATATATGTGTTCTGAGGTCCCTTCCACTGTAGAGGAGAAAGGTCAGATTGACTAGTGTGGGTAGTTATACATCAGAGAACCTTGAATGTCAAGTCAAAGAATTTGGACTTTATCTTGTAAGTTTTGGGAAGTCATTGGAAGTTTCTGAGAGTAACATAATGAAAATGCTTTTAGGAAAATAGATCTGGTAGTCATGAGGAAGATGGACTGAAGGAGGGAAACACTTAGGGATAAGAGACTAAGTAGAACTGAAACAAAATGTGACAATGGGGGCCCAGAGAGAGTTGGTGCCTATGAGAATTAATTGGAAAGACTTTGCCATTTAGGAGGAAGAATATATAGGATTGAGGGGAGGAGGAAGAGGGAGCAGTCAACAGCGGCTATCAGGATTCAACCTTGAGTCTCTAAGAGAATGTTGGTACCATTTATATAAATAGGACAATTAAAATGAGATTATTATAATTGTGTCACGTATTTCAATACTTCATTGATCTGTGATTTTTTTGGTAGGGGTATTCCTTCCATCAACCCAAATCACAACTTCTTTGCAATTTGGTAGAAGGTATCTGGGCATCTAAGTGGCACAGTGGGTAGAGCTCCAGGGCTGGAGTCTGGAAGACTTATCTTCCTGAATTCAAATCCAGCCTCAGACACATGTTAGCTGCGTGACCCTGGGCAAGTCACTTAACCCTGTTTGCCTCAGTTTCCTCATCTTTCAAATGAGCTGGAGAAGGAAATGGCAAACCACTCTAGAATCTTTGCCGAGAAAACTCCAAATGGGATCACCAAGAGGCAGACACGACTGAAAAATGAAAGAACAACAGAAATAGTGCCTTAAGATTTGCAAAATGCTTAATAAATGTGATCTCATTTTATTCTCCCTGCAATCCTGAGAGGCGGGGACTATTATTATCCCCAATCTAAAATGAGGAAACAGGCAGATAGAGGTTAAGTGACTCGCCCATGGTCATATGGCTAGTAAGGAAATCTGAGGCTGGATCTGAAGTCAGGCCTGTCCTTCCACAATTCTACCTAGCTGCCTCTGGGACTTGGGTAAAAGGCATTTTCTTGAACTATTATTAGATTTAGTATTATTGTTATATATTTTCAATGTAATTACACACATATGTAACTTTTCTCATAATACTTTTCTCTATGCGCCTCTTTAGCCTATCTTGACCATTTTCTGCTCACTGAATGCCTGCTCTGCTCCTCCTCCTCCATGCCTTCACTAAGCACCATGCCTTATGCTGGATTGGCTCCCCCACCTCATCTTTGTCTGAATCCTTTCTTTCAATAACGTTTCAATGGATCTGTCATCTCACTGATATGGGCACTCCTTCTCCTCATAGGATCACAACACATTTATGCCTGTTCAGACTATGAAACTCACGGTCCAAATTCTCTCAGAACTTGCCACATGGGGTTCTCCCAGTGTGCTGGGGGCCTTCCTCTAAATGCCTTCCCCGTTTTAGATGTCCTGATGTTGATGGCCTGTTTTTCCCTTAAAGCCCCACTCTGATGTCATCTTTTCCAGGATGCCTTTGCTGATCTCCTGGGAGATCAAACTTTGGTTTGGAACTCTAATGATGCACTCCTCATGTCAGGAGGCAGTGAGGTGGCACAGTGGACGGAGCGTTGGACTCAGAGTCAGGAAGATCTGGATTCCAATCCAGCCCCAGACACTTACAAGCCATGTGACCCTGGGGGAGCGATTTTCTCACTCTGCCTCAGTTTCCTCACCTGTAAAATGAGAATTAAAATGGCACCTACTTCTCAGGGCTATTGTGAGGAGAAAATGAGATTATATTTGTAAAGTACTTTGCAAACTTTACAATGATACACAATTACTAGTTAATATTATTATTATATTGATGCATTGCAACTACTTTCTGCACATCCCCCATCAGTCTACACGGAAATGAAGGTTCTTTGAAGGTAGAGACCTTGTCCTGCCTAAAATGTCTCCCTTAGCTCTCAACAAGTCTTCTGCACACAGTGAATTTTAAATAATAATTTAAAATATTTTGTGTCACTTAATCATTACTATAACCAAAAGAAAAATACGACAGTAATGAATACATAGCAAAGGCTGTCAAGACTTATTATTAAGAGAGATAAGCTGTATTCGAATCCCACTTCCAGTGCTTACTAACTGTGTCACCCTGGGCAAGTCACTTAACCTCTCTGCATCTCAGTTTACTCAGCTATAAAATGGGGATAACAGTAGCATCCACAACAGGGAATTGTTTAACTCTAATGAAATAATGTCCATAAAGCATTTTTGTAACTTTAAAAATGCTCTCTTGCTGTGAGCTATTATTGCTATTAAGATTCCACAAGCAAGCATTTAGGTTGTTGTTAGTGCTATAGCAACCATCATGTCCTGTTTCACAAGGCAGTTTTGCAATGATTTGGCTCAAGGGAAGGCCTTGTCCTTTCAGATGAATCTACGCATTGACATCCCTATGACTGAAGCCAGGCTTATTAGCTTATTTTGGGTGGTTTTCTTCATGGTAGGTAGTGGCATAAAAATTTCTCTCTCTGGTGGCAAGGTGAGATCACCTGATATAAATGTCATTAATTAGAATGTTTAAGAAATCAGTTCCCTGAAAATCTGAACAAGCTGAAACTAGCTTAAATGAGTTAGATGCCTGTTTGACATTTCATGTTGAAACCTCATTAGAAGCCTGATGAGTTGTCAAACTATAATATGCTTATGAAAAGAAACAGAGAGCA
Source organism: Phalanger gymnotis (assembly GCA_028646595.1). Lineage (NCBI taxonomy): Eukaryota > Metazoa > Chordata > Mammalia > Diprotodontia > Phalangeridae > Phalanger > Phalanger gymnotis. Next base: position 621,425,592 of record CM053622.1, on the reverse strand, counting down.
GATTTAAAAGCAATGAAAGAAAGTGCCCAAGAATGATTTAAAGTAATAGCACATTGGTTTGAGGTTCAGTAATTATTTTACAGCACTTTGAAATACTCGCAGGAAGCCTCTGAGGTAAGTAGATGAAAAACTATAATTCTCATTTATGGCTAGATGAAGTTAGAGAAAAAAGAAAAATGTTTTAGGTAATAAAAACTGCACTTAGACACTTACTTAAATCCTGAACTTTAAAGATTTGGAAAAGAAATGCATACTGAGTTGTATGCTCCAGAAAGAGCGATCAGAACTTTGTTCCAGGGTGCTGAAATTTAAAGGGCATCTACAACACCAACCTGGAACAAATTTCTTCTCCTCCACATCCCTTTCAGTGGCTAAACCTGAATGAGTTCCTTTCTGCCTGGCCTCAGCCCTCATCATGGCTACCTTGTCCTACATCTTCCCTTGGTCAGACTCCAATCACAAGCCCATGTCTCCAGCAATGGCCAGTCCTTCAGCAGCCCCAAAACTTCAAAGTGTCTTGGATTTACTCCCCTGTACCTCTCTCCTTGAAATCTCAGCTGAGCCCTCCTTCCTTTCCCTTTTTCTTCTTGCCCCACAATATAAAAATTCCTAGCTGTGACTATTCGAAGAAAACAATGTGGTATGGCAATAAAGTCATTGGCCTAAGAATGAGAAAACTTGTGTACAGGTCCCAGTTCTGCCACTAATTAGCTGTGTGAAATTGAATGAGTCCCTTCAGCTTTCTAAGCTTCAGTTTCCTCATCTGTAAAGTTTGGATAATACTACTTGCATAAGTTCTCTTAATGTGTTATTGTGACATGTGTGCTTTGTAAACTATGATATAAAAATATTATTTTTATTATTATTATATAACAAAGTCCTCATTTACTCTACTCCATTTCATACTCAGAGGATTAGCCCACTAGGTAGAAAGTTTTCTTAACTATAAGGCAAGGATTAGTGACTAAGACTCCAGTCAATGTTTGAGCTTTGGGGAAAGCGCATGAGGTCATACTCCCTTTCTATCTTCTTGCCTCTCAACTTGACTTGCAACCTCAAAGAAGAAAAACAATCATTCTCCTCCTAAAAGCTACCATCTCCACCTCCGCTTGGACTCTATCCCCTTCCTCAGGCCTGATTCTTTCTGCCTCTGTCTCTCTCTGTCTCTGTCTCTGTCTCTCTCTGTCTTCCTCTTTCTCTCTGTCTCTGTCTGTCTGTCTCTCCGTTCTCTCTGTCTCTCTCTCTCTCTGTCTCTCTATCTCTGTCTTTCTGTCTCTATGTCTCTCTCTCTCTCTCTCTCTCTCTCTCTCTCTCTCTCTCTCTCTCTCTCCTCTCTTCTTTTTAATGTTTGGTTGATACTCTTAAAAAACTCATTCATATCACTTTTAAATGACTCCTTTCTCCCCTAATTAGAACTCTCCCTTGTAACAAGTAAATGCAGTTAGGCTAAATAAATCAAACCATTGTCTGTATCTGAAAATGCATGCTTCATTCCAGTCAATCAATCAACAAGTATTTATTAAGTGCCTAACATGTTATAAGACTGTAGTTCTAGATTCTGGGGATATAAATCCAAAGAATAAAACAATCCCCATGCAGAATGAACTTACATTCTAAGGGGGGAAACAAGCAATACATAAAAAATATAAACCACAGACATAAAATTTGTATATACAAATAATTAAATGCAAGGTAGTTTGGGAGAGAGGGAGCTAGGAGTTAGGGGGATCAGGAAAGTTTTCCTGCAAAAGATGGTGCCTGAGCTCCATTTGAAAGGAAGAAAGGGATTCTTCATGGTATAGGTAAGGAGAGAATGCATTATAGGCATGGGGGGGCGGTGACCACTGTAAAGATATAGAGATGGGAGATGGAGTATCATTAGTGAGGAAAGGAGATAAGGCCAGATTGGCTGCATCACAGAGTGTGGAAGGGGGAATGATGTCCAAGGTATGTTGGGGCTATGTTATGGGACTTCGAAAGCTAAACCAAGGAGTTTATATTCAGTTCTAGAGTTAATAGTAAGGCACCAAAACTGGTTGAGTAGGGGAGTGATGTGGTCAGATCTGCATTTAAGGGAAAAAGACTTTGCTAGCAGCATGCTAGATGGACGGAGTGCTGAGAGACTTGAGGCCAGAAAACCAATTAGGAGACTGCTGCAATAATCTAGGGGAGAGGTGATGACTCTCTCTTAAGTTCCATACCTAGAGTCTATTACCTCTCTCTCTCAAGAGAGGGAAACATGTTTTGTTATCAGTTCTTTAAGGTCAAGACTGGCCATACACTGATTTGTCTTCCCACTTTCTGTTGGTTTCTTTCCTTCGCATTAGTGTCTGTACCTGTAATTTCATTGTTGTGGGGCATTCCCACTGTGAAAACCCCCTCCACTGGTATAGATCAATAACATTTTTTGTTCATAATGAATGGTCTTAAAATGTTGTTCAGCATGCTGAGAATCAAATGACATGTGAACCAGAAGCAAAGCTTGAACCTAGGTTTTCGTGGTTAGGGTAAACCTTCCATGTAGTATACCATATTTCCTCTCCTCTTTTTCTTTGAAACACTCTTAATTCTTGTTTATGCTGAGAACTTCATTCTTAGATCGTGCACTCCTTTCATCTATAGTACAAAGCCATATGTATTTATATATATGTATATGTATATACATATATTTTTATAATTTAATGATAACATTTATATAACACCAACTATATACCATCCACTGTGCTTTGTGTTTTACAAATATTATCTGATTTGATCCTCAAAATAACCCTATAAGATAGTTGTTACTTTTATCCTCATTTTAAAGTTGAAGAAACTGAGGCAAACAGAAGTCAGGTGACTTGCCCTGGGACACATAGCTAATGAACTCTGAAGCCAGCTTTGAACTCATTTCTTCCTGATTCCAGCAATTTGGCTTTTCTGACTAGGTATACTCATGATAGGATTATTCTTTCCCACTATCCACTCACTCCCTTTACTTTGACTTCCCTCAAAAATAGTCATCAAGGGCACTGCTGATATTGTCCTAAAATAATGCACATTGCCTCCTTTTAGTTCTTGTCTTTCTTGATCTTTCAGCCTCATGTGATAGCTGGGATAATTCCTCTCTCCTTGAAATATTTTTCCTGTTTTGGCAACAATAATTTTGTTGTCCTTTTCTCCTTGTGCATTTGCGGGCTCCCTTGCTCTGCTTTGTCAGATAATTCTCCTTCATGCTGCCTTTAAAATGTGGCTGTCTTCCAAGGCTCATTTACTGAAGTCCAGCTCTTTTCCTCATTGACCAAAGTATTTTAACTATTGTCAAGAAACAGATCATAGATTTAGGCTGGAGGAGACCTCAACAGTCATTTAGTTTAGACTTCTCCTTTCAAAGGACAGAACAGAAACCCAGGGAGGTTAAAGTGACCCTCAGGTTCTCAAAAGCAGTAAGAGGTAGGATCAGAATTAGAGCCTAGGAAAACTAAGTCCATCAAAGTGCCTTGATTCCTCAAACTATTTCTCCAGCCCTTGCCTATTTTCATTCTTTACCTCCCAAGAATTACCCCATCCTACTCTACTTACATCCTACCCTAGGCTACATCTTACTTTTTCATTTTTCTTTCTATCTTCAATGCCTACCCTAGCATCTCCTGGCACATTTGTTAAGTGTTTGATAAATGCTTGTTGGTTGATTGATTACTTACAAACACTGAACATAGAAATATTGAATGGAAACAGGAGTTAGTGTGTCAGAATGGGAAGAGCCTTGGATATGAAGGCAGAAGGCCTTGATTTGATTTAAATCCTGCCTTCACTATGTACTTACTATATGTATGCCCATAGATAAGTTGCCTTAACTCTTGGGCTCTCATTTCCCCCATCTGTAAGATAAGGAAGTTTGACTCGGTCATCTCGAAAGGCTTTTCCAGATCTAGGGTCTATGATACATTACTCACATTATTCCATCTATGGGCTGGAAAATCCAAGACAAAGTCTAAGTTTCTATTCCTTCACAGTGCTGAGTAAAGCTTATCAATTCACTTTTTGCTTTAAAAAAATTTAAGTTATTAGAAACCATTGAGAGATCTAAATTCTGCAAAAAAAAATTCAAGAATATTCTGGTAGATTTATGATTCAAAGATCATTTAACTTGGGTAACATAAAGGAACTTTGAACTGAGTTTTACTAATTAATAAGCCAATATGTCTATACTTCATTTTAGTGCCAAGATAAAAAAGAGATTTTAACCAATACCAGGGAGTTGAAGTTACAGGGAGCTAGATTTTGACCTAAAATAAAGAACTTCATAGCTACAGCTATCCAATAATGAGATGGTTTGATTGGTGAAGTAGTGAACTCTCTGTCACTGAAAGTGTTTAAAATAGAAATTGGATTACTGTCTGTCAAGGAAGCTAAAGAGACAATCTTCTTCATAACCTATGAGTTTGTGTTAGATCATTGCTACTAAAGTAACTTCCAGTTTTAAGAGTCTATGGTTTTTAGTCTAATCACTAATGATTTGCAAAACAATTGAGTTTCTGAGTTCTGGTCAAGATTCTAAGATGACCTAAGATGACTAAGATTCTTCACAGCATCTCTTCTCAATCTGTTCCTTAGCGTTTATTTTAGATGTGTTACCTGGCACAAGGCAAACAGGAACATAGTTTGAAAAAGAGCACAAATACTGACCATAACCATGGACAAGTCTATAAGTTTCAGATTGGCATTGGTAAAAGGAGTTTTATCACTGTTGGAATTATAAGTTTGGACCAAAGGCAGAAAGGACTAACATTATTCAACATCTACTATTTTGCCAGGTACTGTGTTAAATTCTTTAGAGATATTATTCAATTTGATCATCACAACATCCTTGTGAGAGAACTGCTATTATTTTCCCCATTTTACAGTTGAGGAGACTGAGGCAGGTAGAGGTTAGATGATTTGTCCAGGGTCACATAGCTAGTAAGCCTCTGAGGCTGGATTTGAACTCAAGTCTTCTTGACTCCAGGCTTAACACTTTATTTGCTGCACTACCTGGCTGCCTCAAACATTTATTATATGAAAGGTATGGGGCTAGATGCTAAGGATAGAAAGATGAAAAACAATATATCCCATATCTTCAAGGAGCTTACAGTCTATTGGTGAGGTTAAGACACATTCAAAGACATGTATGATATAAGGTAGAATGTTATAAGGGCAAAAGAAATATCCCAGTCCTAAAAGAAATAAGTGGAAAATCCTAATCACTTCTTTTTTTTGGGGGGGGCGAGGTAATTGGGATTAAATGACTTGCCCAGGGTCACATAGCTAATAAGTGTCATGTGTCAGATCCTCCTGACTCCAGGGCCAGTGCTCTATCCACTGTGCCACCATCTACTGTGTCATCTAGCTACCCCCCAGTCGCTTTCAATTGGAGTGATTCTGATAAGCCTTCATGGAGGAGTTGGTACCAGAGTAGAGCCTTAAAGGAAGGGAAAGATTTTAATAGATGGAGGTAAGAAGGGAATATGACCCAGAGGGAAGGAAAAATTGGAGTGAGCTAATATAGGTATGAGAAGAAAAGAAGAGATTGGGGAGCAGTCCCCTATGATGGGATTGCAAAATGCTTGAAAGGTGATAGGGTTCAAAAATCCCAAAAAGGGCAGAAGGGAGCTGGACTATGGAAGCTTTTAAAATGGGCAGACTAAGGAAGTTAGTGTATGTTTATCTTATACAAGGATAGGAGACACTGAAGATTTTTGAACAAGGGAGTTATGTGATCAGATGACTGCAATAGGAAGATCATTTTGGCTGATGCAGATCAAATGAATGGGAGACTAGAGAGGCCGGAGGCAGAGAGATAAGTGTGTAATGGAAGAAAGCAAGGGAAAGATGACTTCAGCTTTAAACCTAGGTCACTGGGAAAATGGTGATCAACCAAGATTAACCAAGATAGGAATGTTTGAAAGGGGACCAAAGTTTTTTGAGGGGTGGGTGGCAGGGCTTATATGATAAGTTTACTTTTAGAAATGTTGAACTTGAGATAGCTGGCATGACATCTGGGTGAAAATGCCCAACAAACAGCTGGATATAGAATACTGGAGTTCAGAGAGTAGAATGAGCCCGGGTATGGATTTGGAAGTCATCTAAATAGAGGGGATAATTTAAGGCATGGGAGAGGATGAGATCACCAAGGGAAAGATTTTAGAGAGAAGAAGGCTAAGGACAGGCCTTGGGAAGCACCCATACTTAGGGGGTGGAAGATCAGCCAGCAATGGTTATAGCAAGAGTTGTCAAATAAGAGGAGAACCAGGAGAAAACAGAACTATGGAAATGAAAACATCCTGAAACATTGTTTAGCCTCCAAATTTTCCATTCTCTTTTATTGCTCATCTATATTGACGATAGAAAGGGAAGGAGTATATGAAATCAGAAAACATGATACATTTGGAAAAACAATTGAAAGGCATGGGCATAGTCATGGTACTTTATAATTCTTACTCGCAAGCAAATCTTAGTTTTCAAAAATATTTTAGTAACTCCATGGATAAGCCAAACAACTTTCTGTGGACTTATTTCTTCCTTTGCATGCAACATTGTTATTTTTCTTGGTTTCATGGTAAATGTACATACTGTAGTGCCTGGTCACCATGTAAACAGCAATGACTATCAGAATTAAAGATCTCTGGGGGTGCAAGTTGCCCACTGTTTAAATTCTGTGGGATATTCATAGCAGTAAATTGAAAGTTTATTCATTTCTATGGGTAGTTCTAATCTGCTGACCCACTGTCTCTAGGAGGTATTAAAAGACATTTGTATGCCATTGCAAAGCTTGTCTATTAAGGACTTTAGGTCATTTAATCATCCCAGAATTCTCATTGATAACTTCTCCTTTAATCAGGAATTATTGGTAATGAGTTAGAAATTCCAGTTAACATACCAGGGGAAAACCCAGACACATTTGCACAGTTACAACAGTAATAATAGCTGAAAAGTTTTATTTAATAGCTCATGCTCATTCCATGGAAGATCAATCCAAATGTGAAAATTGATCCCCAGAAATAAACATATTTATAGGGAAAGCCAAAGCAAACAAAGATAGAAACACTTCCAAACTGAGAGAAACTCATGTGCTTTAGAATTTATAGATTATACATAGATATATCATTATCTACATAGATGCGTGTCTATAGATATCTATAGAGAGAGATCTCTACATAGATATATAGATTTCTCTGTCTCTACCTCTCTGTGTCTATGTCTCTGCCTGTCTCTGTCTCTGTGTTTCTCTCCTTCCTTCCCTCCCTCCCTGTCTCTCTCTTTCTCTCTCACTCTCTCTGCCCCCCCCTTCTCTTTCCCTTTACAGGTGTGGTGCCTTACAACCAAGTTCTAAGCCGAGACCAAGTTTCTCTACTATCCATATAACTCAAGTAAATCACTTTAACCACTTTGAGGCTCAGTTTCTTATTTGTGTAATGAGTGGTTGGTGTTTAGTTTTAAAATTCCTCTTTGTATATCCTACAGGGTGTTCCTAAAGTCTGGGCATATAGGCAAAATGCATATTTTTAAGAAATGAAATGAATGAAATTTTCAACAACATTTTATTTACTTAGAATATTAACAAATAACATCTTCAATATGATTTCCATCATTTGTGATGCAAAGGTTGATGCGTTTCGCAAGATTTACGTGAACCCGATGCAATAACTCCACATTTCCTATGTGTCCAGACTTAGGAACACCCTGTATAACCATGGACATAAAGCTATCTGTATTTATATCAAGATCTCAATATTTATATTGAGAGACAGAAACAGAGATCACTATAGATAGATAGGTCTATATCTATCTTTATACAGAGATATGTCAACAAACATTTATTAAGCATTTACTATGTGCTATGTGCTACGAGGATAAGGTAGTCCTATGTCTCAAGAAGCTTACGGACCAATGGTAGAGACAACATGCAAGCAACTATGTTTAAACACAATATAGACAAGATAAGCTGGAGACAGTTTCAAAGGGAAGCCACTACCATTAAGGAGGATTGAGGAAGGTTTCCTGCAGAAAGTGGGATTTTAGCTGCGACTTGAAGAAAGCCAGGGAAGTTAAGGGACAGAGATGAGGAGAGACAGAGTTCCAAGCACACAGGATGAGTGAAAATGTCTGGAGTCAGGAGATGGAACATCTACAGTGAGGAACAGGGAGGAGGTCAATGTCATTGGATCACAGAGTACATGGAGTAAGGGAGTCTAAGGAGCAAGAAGACTAGAAAGGTAGGAAGTGACCAAGTTATGAGTGGCTTTAAAAGCCAGAGAATTTTATATGCGTTTGCTTTCTCCCATCCAGATATTTACATACTATCCTATATCTATACTATAGACTATATTATATATGTACTATATATATATATACTATATGTAGTATAGCCATATATATACATATATATATACTATAAATATGTCTAAATATCTAAATATACATTGATATAGATAAACCTGTAAGTATATGCAGAGGGATTTTAGAGCTGGAAGGTACTTTAATGATCAACCAGTCATTGAACAAATAACTAACTGAAGCTCAGAAGTTCAATTAATTTCACTCAAATTACAAAGCTCAAATAGTGGAAACCTACATGAGAATTCAGGTATCCATGTGCTCTTTTTTGCAACATTACATTGTCTTTAGGTTACAAAAACATGGGTGAATTTTCAGTTTCATAATTTCTGATTCACATTTTCACTGCTCTAGTTGACTTGGTTCTTAAGAGGTCCTTGTGAAGATAGGGAAAACATATCAATTCCATAAAAATGTGACTGCGGTGAAGTGGAAAGAACACTCCATTAGGAATCAAGATATTGGCTTTTTAGTGCCGGCACTTTGTTAACTTGTGTGTCATTAAGTCAGCTGCTGTCATTTTTCTGTGATGCTCCATGGGCCCTGCCAGATGGTGCTCTCCTTGATGCTGCCCCTTGCTACTTAGCTGTTTCTAGTTTCTGGCTCTGCTGAAATGCTCCGCTTGGCTTTGTGCTCCAAAGAAGGCACTGGACAGGAGCCATGTGTTGGTGTCTTCCTTGTCCAAGGAGCAAGATGCTTTGGAAAATTAATCTCTGTCTAGAATATCCAACGAATGAATTCTTTAACTTATCACCTCTTAAACTTGGAGTTACCCACCTGATAATTCTTAAAATTGAGGTTGCCCCAGAAATCTCCTTGTTCTATCAGAAGGCCAGCAGCAGGTTGTGCTGTCTGAGGCATTCGAAATCTGCTTTCCCATACTTTCAAGGTTGGAGTTCAGGGAGTAATGTCTTTCTGTCACTCTCTCAGGCTACGTATAAGCACATGTCTCCTGGGCCATGTGCTTTGGCCACAGCTCACCATTAATGATGGCAACATTTAACCTTCCCTTTGCTGCATACTGGAAGAGGTACAAAGGGAAAGGTGAAAAGTGAGTCTTTGTGGAGCTATGAACTGATCCAGCCATTCTGGAGAGCAATTTGGAACTATGCCCAAAGGGCTATAAAAATGTTCATACCCTTTGACCCAGCAATACCACTTCTAGGGTTGTATCCCAAAGAGATCACACAAGCAGGA
>CM053622.1:621378790-621415540 GCA_028646595.1 Phalanger gymnotis | reverse complement strand
TGATTGCTTTATCTGAGCAAGTCGAGCTTGCTTTTTAAAAGCCAGTAGGTCCATATCTGATCCTCATCTAGCTCATGACTAAATATTCCTATTGTGGAGGTAAAACTCGCAAGACTTAATAATTGCTTTCCATGGAGTAGAAGGGAAAGAAGCAAGTAAAGATTACCTAAGTTTTAAAGCTGGGTCATCAGGAAAAGGTGATTAATCAAAATAAGCTAAGATAGGGATGTTTGGAAGAGGAGCTGGGTTTGATTTTGTTTTGTTTGGAGGAATGGATGGAAGGAGGGATTATATGATAAACTTGTTTTTAGATATGTTGAATTTGAGCTGCTCATAGAACATCTAGGTGAAAAGTCCAGCAGGCATTTAGATATAGAGTACTTAAGAGTTCAGAGGGGAGACTTCATCCAAGAATCGTTGTCTATTACATTACCAAAAGAGTTCCTTTATACTCTGCCATCAGGTTGGTTAAGAAAACTTCTCAGTTTGATCAAAATTTCCCCACTCTGCTTCCTTTACTGATTTGTACAGTCAGTAATTTATCAGCAGATAATTAACCTGTTCTTGATATTGAACAAGACATTCTTGAATGGGATGGCAGCTTATTTCCATAAGACCTCTCATGACCCCTTCCAACACTAAGATTTCATGATTGGGTTTCCATAATATTAAAAATTTTGCATTTCTACCATTATTAATTTTTGAGCATGATGAATGATATTTGTCTTATTCCTATTAATCAGAATGAACATAAAATTGAATTAAATATAAGGTGATAGCAAACATTTATTAAGAACTTAATGCTCTCTAGATGTGGGCTATATCACCTGGAAATGTTAAACTATTATGAGCATATCAGAGACTTTGTTTCTTGCTTAGATACTACTTTGTATTACATAGGGGATAGGAGTGGGAGGGAACTGGATAAAATCACAAAGCTGGCCCAACATTGAGGTGAGATTATAATAGGGCTTTGCCATTATCGCCTTTTGGTCAGAGTTCTCTTGAGGATCTATGATTAATTCAAAATTTTCATAGCATTTGTAGAACTTGTTACTTTTGGAATAATTAAATATAGGTCCATTGTAGAAATTTTGGCAGCAGCTGTGAGTATTGCTGAATGAAAGAAATGATGACAAGATGATAGCTTAAAAAAAAGAAAAAAAGCATTTTATTTTTCCCCCTTAGCACAATAATTACCAGCCTACTGAAAAACTGTGTCAGTGAACTTAAATGCACAGGAATGGGTAAATTTAATTCAGATGATCACTACATATACCACTGTAAGCAATAATATGTTAGAAGAAATGGAGGAGCCCTTATGGTCAATAAAAAGGTGAGAAAAGCAGTGTTGGGGTATAATCTCAAAAATGACAGAATATTTGTTCAAATCTAAGGCAAGCTATTCAACGTCACAGTAATGCAAGTCTATGCTCCAGCTATTGGTGCTGAAAAGGCCAAGGTTGATCAGTTCTATGAAAATCTACAACATCTTTTGGAAATAACACCAAAAAAAAAAAAAAGAAAAGAAAAGATGTCACATTCATCATAGGGGATTGAGATGCTAAAGTAGGAAATCAAAAGATAATTGGAATAATAAATAGGCAAATTTGGCCTCGGAATACAAAATCAAGCAGGACAGAGACGAATAGAGTTTTGTCAAGCTAACTCGCTGGTCATAATAAATACCCTTTTTCAAAACCAGATTTCAATATAGAAATCAGATTAATTACATATTTTGCAGCCAAAGCTGAAGATGCTCAGTTGTAGAGGGCCAGCTCTGAGATAGTCCGTGGTGAGAAAAGTACATGCCAGGTTTTCCTTTAAGCTTGAGCCTGTTCTTCTCTGGGCTGTGTACTCAGGATGTGGGCTCTCCAACTCCCTTCTAGCTGCCCCTGAGAATGTGCAGAATGGCATGTGCAAGGCAAGGCCATTTGAGGGTAGGTCTCTGCAAGACAAGACCACCAAAGGATAAGAGGACTTGTCAAGGAACCGCCCTCACAGCTGTTATCTGCATGGGAAAGAACAGTAATGTTTCAATGTAGTTAGCATCTATGGAACTAAGTAACAACATGTCCTAGGGCTACATGGGCTACCGTGGCAGGATGTTACAAGCGAACAAAGTAAAGTAGCAGAGCAATGCAACACTTATCTGATTCCATAGAGTATATAAACTCACTGCCTCTGCTTAATAAACAGAGTTGTATTATACTCTCCTGCCTGGCCCGTGTCTTTCTGATACCTCAATGCCACCTCTGCAGGTGGCACTCAGTCTATTAAAACAAGACCTGGAATTGACTGTGGCAGGTCATGAGCTTCTTACTGCAAAATTCAGACTTAAAGAAAGTAGGGAAAACTATCAGACCATATAACTATGACCTAAATAATGAAGTAGAGGTGATAAATAGGCTTAAGGGATTAGATCTGACAGATAGAGTGCCTGAAGAACTATGGATAGAGGTTCACAATTATTGTACAGGAGGCAGCAACGAAAAACATTCCAAAGAAAAAGAAGAGCAAGAAAACAAAATGGCATCCTGATGAGGCTTTACAGATAGCTGAGGAAAAAAGGAAAGTGAAAAGTAAAGGAGAAAGATAGACTTACCCAACTGAATGCAGAATTCCAGAGAATAGCAAGGAGAGATAAGAAGGTTTTCTTACATGAATAAGGCAAAGAAATAGAAGAAAACAGCAGAATGGGAAAAACAAGAATTCTCTTAAAGAAAATTAGAGATATCAAGGGAAAGTTTAATATAAAAACGATCATGATAAAAGACAAAAATGGACTTAGTGGAAGTGGAAGAAATTAAGAAGAGGTGGCAAGAATGCACAAAAAGGTTGTTGTTGTTTGTCCTTTGTTCTAAAGAAGACCAACTGATGACATTAAGAAGGTGATTTCATGATTTGCAAATGAATTGGATTTCATTGAGGCATGGCCTTGCTAGGTTACCAGCCTCACTCTCTTCTCCAGAGCCTTCTGGGTCCAGTGGCAAGATATAGATTAGAACAACTGGAGATGGCCCTGGATGCTCTGAGAGATCTTGGCCTTTTCAAGCTAAGGTTTTTCCCAGGTCTCAGTTTGTCTGAGGCAGTGCCCTTTCAGTGATTAAAGGTAGATAAGAAATGAGGCAAAAAAAAAAATAGCCTCTTTTACCTAGCTGGAAAAAAAAATATGGGAGGAGAAGACCCTCAGGGAATTGCTATTTACTCGCTCTACTATCTACTGGAACTATCTTGGACTACACTCTGAGCCATCAAGCCCAAACAATGACCCTGTGAGGCTTGGGCTGGGACACATTATTGGCCAATCAGTGAGAGTCAGAGTGTTTTGGGATTAAGGCATGGTCCTTAAAAAAGATACCTAGCATAACCCCAAGATATCTTGTGAGGTTTCAGTGATCAAAAGGTATATAATCCTTTGGGCAGAGCACCTGCTGGTAAAGGGTATGATTCCCTATGTGGTCAGAGGGAGACAGAGTCAGAAGCAAGAAAGATCTTAATATCACTGATAACCACAGTGGTGTGCTTACTGATCTAGAGCCAGACATCCTAGAGAATAGTCATGTGGGTCTTAGGAAGCATTGCTAACAATAAGACTAGTGGAACTGACAGAATTCCAGGAGAGCTTTTTAAAAATCTAAGATGATTCTGTTCAAGTGCTACACTTGATATGCCAGAAAATTTTAAAAACAAAGTGGCCTCTGGATTGGAAAAGATCAGTTTATGTGCCAGTTCTAAAGAGGGGTAATGCCAAAGAATGCTCCAATTACTGAATAATTGCACTCATTTCACATGCCAGCAATGTTATGCTTAAGATTCTGCAAATTGGGCTTTAGCGATATGTAAACCAAGAATTACTAGAAGAGCAGCCTGGTTTTTGAAGAGGCAGAGGAACTAGAGACCAAATTTCCAACATTTTCTGGATTATAAAGAAAGCAAGGGAATTTCAGAAAAACATCAACTTCTTCATTGGCTATACTAAAGCCTTTGTGTAGATCACAACAAAATGTGGCAAGGCCTCAAAGAGATGGGAGTACCAGATTATCTTACTTGTCTCCAAAGAAACCTGCATGTGGGCCAAGAAGCAACACTTAGAACCAAACATGGAACAACTAATTGCTTTAAGATGGAGAAAGGAGCACAACAAAATTGTATATTGTCACCATACTTATTTAATTTATGTGGAGTACATCATGCAGAATGCCAGGCTGGATAGATCAAAAGTTGAAATTAAGATTACTGGCAGAAATATCAACAATCTTAGATATGGAGATGACATCACTCTGATGGCAGAAAGTGAAGAAAAATTGTGAAGCCTTTTGATGAGGAAAAAGGAGAGCTTAAAAGCTGGCTTGAAGCTTAACATTAAAAAAAAAAATGAAGATTTTGGCAACTGTTTCCATTACTTCCTGGAAAATAGAAGGAGAAGAAATGTAAACAGTGTCAGAGTTTATATTCTTGGGCTCAAAGATCACTGCAGATGGTGAATGTGGCCATGAAATTAAAATATGCTTGCTCCTTGGGAGGAAAGCTATAGCAAATCTGGACAGCATACTAAAAAGCAGAGATAACACCTTGTATCCTAGCAATATATGGTTTTGAGAGTTGAAATATTAAAAAAGCTGAATGCTGTGGAAATGATGCTTTCAAATTCTGGTGCTGGAGAAGACTTTTGAGAATCCTTTGGACATTTAGGAGGTCAAATCAGTCAATACTTAAAGAAATTAATTCAGGTATTAATTAGAGATAGTTGGTTACAGTTGCTGATCTGCATCAGCAGAGGGGTTTTCTGCACTGAATTTCCCATATCAATAAAATCATGGTCAAAACCAAAAATGGAAATGACAACAAAGCATTTTGTGTATATGTATGTATGTGTCCATATCTAAGTATATGTCCTCTCCTCCTCACTTTCTCTTTCGGTCCATGAATTTCTCTTCCTTCAAAACCCAGGTGGAAAATTAATACTTCAAGGAAGCCCTCCAGGATTGTTAGAGTTGATTCTTTTCACCATTTTATAACTCCTCAATCTTTGAAAATTTCAGCAATGCTATCAAGTTGAACTTGATAGATAAGCTTTGTTTAAAAAAGAGGTTCTTCTATTCTTTCATATGTGTCTGTGCTGTTTCCTCAATTATGCTATCTTGTCTTTGAAGGCAGGGCCTCTGGTGACCTTCTTTTTACCAACTCTTTCTCAGCTTCAGCATCTAAATGCACATAATAAAGAATACGATACAGTAGACATATGAGAAGCTTTGCTTAATTAATGTAACTGACTAGAAAGAGTATACCACTAGCATAAGAAATTACACTCTTATTTCTATCAGTTTTGTGAAAACTCAGTGCATAAATGGTGGTGTTTTGGTTTTAATCCAATGAAGTTTAACCTATCACCATTTGGCATGAAGTAGCTAAAATCTGTGCAGATTCAAAAAAATGCAAATGCAAGAACATATACAAAAACTAGCCACTATTTTCCCAAGTTAAAAAAAAAATCCAAAGTAACCATCCAATAGAAAAATAGCATAAAAACTTGAGAATATACTGGGACCACTCTCTTTTCTCTAGTAATCATCTCTGCTCAGTTCCAGTCCATTCCAGGATAATATCCAGCTAATAAAAAAGGAAAACAATGTGTAGATCAGCACTTTCAAATCTATGGTACATTTCAAATCTGTTTTCAAAGGTTTGGCTTTTGCCTAACATAAAATGTACTTAGTCAACCACTCCATGTTCAAAGCCATGCTTGTGAAGGGAACTGCTGTTTCTGAAATATTTACTCAGACCACCATGTTTTCTTTCATAAGAATCAATTTCCAAGAAATATAACAATGTGACTTCCCTATTCCTCTTTCCTATTGTATTAGAAAAATCTCAGAAAAGAAGCCATGTTCAACAAATCCTAATATTATAGTCTTATTTTAAATGAAATAAAATCTCCTACAAGTTGAAATAAAACAGCACAATGGAAATTTTTAAAAAGTGTATAGAAGCATAATACAAGCACCCACAGAGTGTTAGTTAAATATTCTTCATGGAAATGTATCTTGATATGCTCCTTTTACAAATGTGTGTCATTGGTTGTTGGTGAAGATATTTTGGAAAACAATTTGGAATTATATGAGAATTACCTCTAAACTATTAGTGATGATGTTACCCATATCTAGGATATACCTCAAGGAAGTAAAAAACTGAAAGATTCAATATATACAAAACTATTCATATGAACATTTTTTGGTAGAAAAAAAAGAAAACAAAGCAAGTATTTATTGATCGAGCAATAGCTGAACAAATTGTGGTATATGACATAATGAAATATTATTAGATCATAACAAAATGAAGATGAAGAATTCTGAGAAGCAAGAAAAAAATATGTATTAATTGGTAGGGTGAAGTAAGCAGATCCAATAGAAAAATATAAACAATTTATCAGCAAGCATTTATTAAGCATCGATAATGTACCAAGTATTGCTACAAGGCCTGGGGAAACAAAACCAAAAATGAAACAACCCCTGCTCTCAGGGAGCTTTATTGTTGCTCAGTCATTTTTCAGTTGTGTCTGATTCTTCGTGACCCCATTTGGGGTTTTCTTGGCAAAGATACTGGAGTGGTTTACCGTTTCCTTCTCTAGCCTGTTTTATAGATGAAGAAACTGAGGCAAACAGGGCTAAGTGATTTGCCCAGAGACACACAGCGACTAAGTGTCTGAGTTTAGATTTGAACTCAGGAAGATGAGTCTTTCTTACTCTAGGCCCAGCACTTTATCTACTGTGTCATCTAGCTGCCTACCTCAGGCAGCTTACACTCTTTCAGAGAGGTGATATCCTATCACAGTGACAAAAATAAAATAAACAATGACTACAGTAATGTAAGCAAAAAGAAACATTTGTATGGAGCCAAACTCATATTAACTGCAGTGATAAGTCTTAGTCTTGTCTAAGAAATAATCACTCAGTAATTATTAAGTGACTACTATGTGCCAGGCAGTATGCTAATAAATGCTAAAGATGCAAAGATAATGAATGAAGCAATCCCTAAGAAAATCCCAAAGAATTTACATTCTAACAGAGGACATAAATACATTTTTTGCAAGTATATGCAAGACCAATGAAAAGACAATAAATACAATTAAATACAATGAATTTAGAATTTAGGGAACTGGAAGGTGAGGGGAATCAGAAAATCTTCATGTAGAAGATGGTGCTTGAGTTGGATTTTGAAAGGAGAGAGAGAATCAGTGAGGCAGAGGTGAGAGGAGGGAGTGCCTTCTAATTAGTGGAAAGGCAAGGAGACAGGAGATGGAGTGTCACTTGTAATGAATAGAGAGGTTAGCTTGGCTAGACCTCAGAGTATGAGAAGGGAATAATGTCCAATGGGATTAGAAAGATAGGTTAGGGCAAGGATGTTAGAGGATTTAAAACTGAGGAGGAGTTTGTATTTGACAGAGAGTTCCTGGGGTTATTTGAAGGGAGTTGCATGGTCAGATCCATGTTTAAGGAAAATCACTGTGGTATCAGTGTGAAGCATGGACTTATGTGGGGAGAGAGTTCATGTAGGGAAGCCATTTATGAGACTGTTGCAATAATCCAGGCAAGAAGTGATGAGGGCCTGAATTAAGGCAGCAACCGTGTGAGTAGGGAGTGAGTTGCTTTTTCAACTGAAATAGATGCTGACTATTGAGCTTGTTTTTAATAATAGTGCTTTGTCCTTAAATAGTACTTTTATTGAGCTTTTACATAAACTTTTATAAAGTACTATAAATAGCAAGAACCTCTTAGAACACTTTGTGCCATATCTAAATATTGATAGATTCTATTTGTAGATAGTACAATTGAGAAATTACATGAAGGTTAAGATACTGAAGCCATCAAGAGCTTGGAAAAGAACCCAATTACTCTGATATTTAATGTTGGACTTATCTTTTGTCTTGTTGGTATTCTTGCGTAAGAGCCATTGGTTAGACTGTGATGTAGTTGTCTTAAAATTTTAGTCATAAAAACTATCTCTATGTCTATTTAAAGTTAGAAGAACAAGTACTTGAGATGAGAAGAGAGTAAATAAAATTGCATAGGCTTTTGAGACCATAGCTCAGTTGACCTTTTCTTTCTGGTAGCTATAGGAAAAATATTTTGACTTCAGATGATAGAATAAAAAATACCACCTTTCCACAGCCATCAAGTATATTTATTGTGGAGAGTGACACCTTGTGGATTTCATGTATACCCATCCCTTTTCCAACTAGAAGGTGGAAGGACTAATACTGGGTCCAAGAGGAACTTAAAGGGAGTTTTTTTTTTTTACTTCATTGTTCTGCTATCACAATGATTTACTCACAATGATGTAATACAAATAATAAGACTATGAAATCCACAATTGCTATATCTGTAAGAATGGTGAGGATCCATGATCCAATTAATTTATTCAATGCAACTAGCCAAATAGGATGAAGCAAAAGTGGAGCACGAAGTGTACATCATGCAAATTTGGCAGTTAGATCAAAGTACGGCAACCCGATATTTGTCAAATGGCTACTGCACTTTGGGTTATGTCTACACCAATTATATTGTTGACTGCAGTTCCTGGCCAGAGGTGGGGGAAGGGGGAAAGTACCAGCTGCTTATATTTGAAACAGCCCATTTTGTTTTCTTGTACCGCTCAACAAATTTTTCCTTGTGTAGAGTCAAAATTTGTATGTCTGTAATTTATCAGAAATAATAACAATCATTTCTATTAGCGTAGTGCTTTTAGGTTTGTAAAGTGCTTTTTATAAATATCTCATTTCAGCCTCAACCTTATGTGGTAAGTACCACTGATATTATTATTCTCATGTAGCAGACAAGGAAATGGAGGCTCATTGAGGTTAATCAAGGTTTGGCTTCTTCATCCTTCCTATTATGTTTCTCTGTTTTGTTTTTTGGTTTTTTTTTACAGCCACCATTCTTTCTCTCATCCTGGGTTCTTCCTGGGGAGGATATGAGTTTCTATGTCTCTCTTGCTTACTGTTTCTGAAATAAATATAATACTTTTTTTAAGTTTTTTTAAAGCAGTTTATATTGTTAATCACAATAGAGAAGCCAAATTATAGAATCATGGAATTACAGAGTTTGTAGATTATATAGTTCACTGAGGACACCAAGCCTCTACCTAAAGACTTCCAGCGACAGGAAACTTGTTACTTCTGAAATATCCTATGCCATTTTTTTCAGTACCATGTATATTGAGTCAAAATACGCATACATGAATTTATGGATAATATTTTATGGGTAATAATCTATGGATAATAACTTCTATTCATATAATGTTTTGAGGTTTGAAAGTAATTTATAAACCTTATCTTAATTGATTCTCAGAAAAATCCTTGAAGTAGTCACTTCTGGTCCCAAGTGAGAAGGGACCCCAAGGAGCAGTATTGATTTCAACCTTAAGTGATCAGGGAACCTTCCTGGATAGGTACCAGAGTGCACACCAGGAGAGCAGTGACCACGCCTCTCCCTAGATCACACCACCTGAGAAGCACCAAAAACTTCTAAAACCCCAGATCTGGCTCTGAGAAGAGTAGTCCAAAAAAAGCTTGAGACAGAGCCTTTCCAACCCCCACACTGAGAACAGGGCTCAACAAATCAAGAAATAGAGTGGGAAAATAAGCAAACAATAACAACAAAAACCTGACCAAAATCTACTATGGGACAGGGAAGATCAAGATACAAACTCAGAAGAAGAGAGTGAAGCCAAAAAAACCCAAGTAAAGCCTCAAAGAACAATGTTAATTGGGTACAGGCCCAACAAGAATTCTTGGAAGAGCTAAAAAAAATGTTTCAAAATCAAATAAGGGCCATAGAGGAAAAAAAAGTAAAGAAATAAAAACAAAGGAAGAAAATTATGAAAAGACAATTAACAGATTAAAAGAAGCACGAAAATACTCAAGAAAATAACACTTTAAAAAACAAAATTGGCCAAATTGAAAAAGAAGTATTAAAAAATTCACGATGAAAATAACTCCTTAAAAAAGGAGAATTGGCCAAATGGAAAAAGAGGTGTTGAGGCTCACTGGAGAAAATAATTCCTTAAAATTAGAATTGAGCAAGTGGAAGCTAAATGATTCCTTGAGACACATAAAACAATCAAACAAAATAAAAAGAATGAAGACAAACAAAAGAAAATTTGAAATATCTCATTGGAAAAACAACTTACCTGAAAATAGATTGAGAAGAGATAATTTAAGAATTATTGGATTACCTGAAAACAATGATCAAAGAAAGAGCCTATACATCATATTTCAAGAAATTATTGAGGAAAACTTGCCCTGATATCTTAGAACCAGAGGGTAAAAGAGAAATTGAAAGAATCTACCAATCAACACCTAAAAGAGATCCCAAAATGAAAACTTCCAGGAAAGCCAAATTCTAGAGCTGCCAGGTCAAGGAGAAAATATTTTTATAAGTGGCCAGAAAAAAAAACCCATTCAAATATAGAGGAGCCACAGGCAGAATAACACGATATCTAGATATTTATGATTATGTATAATATATCACATTATACTTTTTGTTATATGTTTCATAGTGTTTTTATTATATTTATGAAATATTAGATTATATACTATTTATTTATGATATTCTGGAAGGCAGAAGAGTTAAGATTATAACCAAGAATAATCTATCCAGCCAAAATTAGTATAATCCTTTCAGGGAAAAAATGAGTATTTAATCAAAAGCTCAAAGCTGAATAAAAAATAAGACTTTCAAATACAAGAATCAAGACAAGCATAAAAAGGCTAACATGAAAGAGAAATCATAAGGAACTCAATAAGTTTAAACTATGTACCTTTCTTTATGGGAAGATGATACATGTACATTTTAAGAACTTTATCATTAATAGGGCAGTTAGAAGTATTCTATATAGAAAGAGGATGTGGGAGTGAGTGGATTATGTTGTGATAATGTTAAAAAATGGATAGGCAAGAAAGAAGGAAGGGAGAAGAAAAATGGGGAAAATTATTTCACATAAAATAGGCATGCAAGGAAGAGCTTTTACAGTGAGGGGAATATGGTGTAAAGCTTGAACCTCACTCACATCTAAATTGATTCAAAGAGGGAAAATGTATGCATACTCGCTTGGTAAAAGAAATCTATCTTATCCAACAGGAAAGTAGGAAGGAAAGGGGACAAGAGAAAGAGGGGATGATAAAAGGGAGGGCAGATAAAAGAAAGCAATGGTCAGAAGCAAAACAGACTGTAGAGAAGGGACAAAATAAAAAAAGAGATAAACAGAAGAAAATAGGATGATAGAAGGAAAGGCAGATAGCAGAATGGATTAGAAACCAGAATCCAACAATGTACTGTTTACAAGAAACACACTTGAAACAGAGAGACACACACAGAGTTAAAATAAACTCTGTTTATTGGAGCATAATCTATTATGCTTCTACAGAAATGAAAATGGCAGAGGTGGCAATGATGATCTCAGATAAAGCAAAAGCAAAAACAGACCTAATTAAAAGGGTTAAGTAGGAAAACTACATCTTGCTAAAAGGAACCATAGATAATGAAGTGATATTAACATTAAATCTTTATGTGCCTAATGGCATAGCATCCGAATTCTTAAAGGAAAAGTTAAATAAATAGGAAGAAATAGACAGTGAAACTGTATTCATGGGGAACCTCAACTTTTCCCTCTCAATGCTAGATAAATCTAACCATCAAATAAATAATAAAAAAGTCAAGGAGATGAATAGAATCTTAGAACAGTTAGATATGGTAGAACTCTAAAGAAAACTGAATAGGAATAAAAAGAAATATACCTTTTTCTCAGCTGTACATGGTGCATTCATAAAAATTTACCATGTAATAGGGCACAAAAACCTCACAACCAACTGCAGAAAAACAAAAATATTAAATGCATCCTTTTCAGATTATAATACAATAAAAGTTACATTTAATAAAGAGCCATGGAAGCACAGATTAAAAGCTAACTGGAAACTAAATAATGTAATCTTAAAGAACAAATTATGGAAACAATTAATTATTTCATTACAGAGAATGATGACATTCCAAAATTTGTGGGATGCAGCCAAAGTAGTACTTAGGGGAAAAATTATACCTATAAATATTTACATCGATAACAAAAAGAAAGAGTAGCTCTCTCAAGCTGTTGTGAACTGACTCCAGCACATCCCTAAGATCCTTTCAACTCCTAGTTAGCACTAGACCCATGCAGATTACCCTAGAGTTTCACCCAGTACCATTGTAGATGTCATATATATCTGAAGACTTTTGATCTGTCTTCTTACAGCTTTACCCAAATCATACTTTTAGAGGTCACCTCAATCAAATTTTACTTGGAAAATGAATAGCCAGCCCCGGTTTACTTTCCTGAGTTTTCCTACCACTCAACTGGCTAACAATTACCTGATGAATTCAGTAATGTGGATTGTTGGTTTTAGAAAACATAAAAAACATAGTTACTCTGTCAATTCTAGAGTAAATTCAGGGCAACAAAGAAAGCAGCTTTAGCTACTTGTGCTGAAATAATTATAATTATTTACAACTTAGATGTTACCTACAAGAGAAAGCACATCCTTTAAAAGGAATTATTTATTCTACTGGAGAAAAGTGACAAATTCAGACCAAAATTCAGCAGAAAAAGCACTACCATAAAAAATCAGATCTGATTAGGACCGTATCAATTTCATTCATACCCAAATCATGAGATGGTAGAGAGAAAGAGAAAAAAAGGAATAAAATAAATGATAGATAAGAAATTAAGAAAAACGAGGAACAACCAAAACAGCATTTCAAAACTTTTAAAATACAGTAGTTAGGCTGATTTTCAAGCTCCAGATAATGCTTTCCTTCTGCTTTTCTTTTCCAGCCTTTGGAAGAAGAAGTAGAAATAATGATATTGTACCTGAGTCACAAACAATTGCTGTTTGGGGATTCTATGTAATGGGCGAAGATCATCTGTCTTGATAATTTAATGTCATTTCTTTTAAAATTGCCCTATAGGATGTCTCAAATCTGGCATTGGTTGTCCTTAAAATGAATGATTTTACAGTTAAGTAAGGAGGATAATGTTATCTAACTTTGTTAAATGAAAATGGAAGCCTGTAAAATGTATACATGTTATATAGATGTGTACATATACATATACATACATACACATACATACAAAAACACAAATGCATATTTGTTGCTGTTGTTTGTCATTTGTTTTCCAAAAGGACCAGTGACATTATGAGTGATGTCTTGATTTGTACATGAATTGGATTTAAGTGAAGCAGAGTTGCACAAAGTCATAAAACTCTCTCTCTCTTCCTGAATCATTAAAGTCAGGACAAAAGTCAAGACACCTGACAATGGTCCAGTATGCAGTGGATGACCTTGGCAACCTCAATGTCTGACCAAACTCTAAGCTATCCACAAAACCTGCTTCAACTGCCTTTGTGGCCATTGGAACAAATTGTTCTCATCTACTCTTTCCATCAGGAGAAGTCTTCACATGTTTGGAGCAGACATACCCCTAACTCACCAATGGGTTTGAGATCTGTCAGTTACTCTCAAACTGCTTTAGCCCATCTGCTGAGACAGTTTATCGGGGTGTGGTTGCTGTACATGCTACAACTTCTTGGACCTACATATGAGAATTGGGTGAATCAGGTAGACACCAAAGGGGCTGAGCAGCCCTGAAATATATCATATATATATATATTTATATATAAACATATATAAATATATATATGTATATACAGCTATTCAAGGCTTTGACAATCAAATAAAATGTTTTCTTCTTTAGTTATGTAAATTTACCGTTTTCCTTCTGGTCTTGAAATTTGACTGAATCTAAAAACTCAAAATAAAACACAACTTAAACCACTGGCTATTGGCCTTGTCTCAAGCCCAGTCACGGGACAACAACAAAGCCTGGCAGAGTTTCACTAACAGTGCATGTAGCATAACCTTTTTCTGTGGAATGAAGCTTGGCTTTTCAAACAAGAAGATTTTACCTAAATTCTGTGCTTTCCTAGGAGCATTTGTATGGCACTACTATGAAAATGAAAGTTTAGTTTCCTGATATTTATATATAAGGATTATGTGATAAGAAATTTATTATATTAATCACTGACTTTTTACACTAGAAAAATAAACTCCCAGGACAATTCTGAGTTGCCATGCAAATAAAAGACCAATGGCCACAGACTTTCTTGGACGCCTCTATAATGTATTACCACCCAGTTGTGTAGACACACCAATGGACAGGCCTCTATCTCATCTGAGATACACAAGACACTTTCATGTATGTAGGTTATTTTCATTTCACACCACTGCACTAGAAAGTTATGGACAGAAGGGTCAGGGGAGAATTTTGCTACTGAATCTTTTTATCACAAAGAACCTGCCAAGAAATAACAGGAAGGATGTTATAGAGGCTTTCAAAGACCTTATGAATGATTCCTGCTAAATCTGTTCAACTGGTATAGGACTTCTACATGAAGAAACTTCCAGAGTACGTCAAACACAGGCCTCTACCTTGGCCTCATCTGTTGCCATTACCATTCAATGTATCTTTGTTAAATTTCTACTTTGTACAAGACACTGAGTTAGATGCTGGTTCATAGAGGCAAAACTGAAACAATTCCTGCCCTCAAAGAGATTGCATTCCACTGGGTACTAATACCTGGGCGGGAGGCAATAAGGATAGGCTTCGTGTTGCAGGTCACATTGGACTGCTGCTTTGAAGAAAAATAGGGATACTATAAGGCAGACAGTTTCCAAAAAAATGAATTCACTTCACAAGGAGATATAGCAGGCCTGCACAACCTGCCGGCCTGTGGGCTGCTTACAGACCTCCCAAGCCAAAGGATTTTTTCTACATAAAAGGATATTTTCCTCTACATTTTCGAGGACCACCGGAAATCCTTTGGCAATCTTTTCACAAGCAGCCTGAGGGCCAAGCAGCCCAAAGGCCAGAAAACCTGCTGACCACAGGTTGTGCAGGCTTGAGATAGGAAAATAGACTACAATGTATCAGGAGCAACTAAGAAGCCAACAGTAAGTTCTAGAAACATTTTTAAATGCCTACTAAGTACAGAGCACTCCACTAAGAGCTAGGGGAGATAGGAGCTTTAGATAGGATGTCTCTGACCACATAATAAACACTTAATAAATGTTTATTGACTGACTGACTTAAGGAATTATTCTACTAGGATTAAAAGAGGTTACCCTTGAGAGTATTTGGAACTCAAGGTTTTAAAAAAATAGATGTTCAAAAGTAAAAAAGTTTTTTTTTTTTCATGAAACTAGAAAATAAGATGCACAGGCAATGGGGCGTAGAGATTTATCTTGCCCTACAAGAAAGGAAGGGAAAGGGGGATGGGAGAGGAATGGGGTGACGGAGGGGAGGGCAGACTGGGGAACAGGGCAACCAGAGTGTACGCCATCTTGGAGTGGGGGGGGGTGGAAACGGGGAGAAAATTTGTAATTCAAACGCCTGTGAAAATCAATGCTGAAAACTAAACATATTAAAAATAAATTTAAAAAAATGAAAAAAAAGAGGTTACCCTTTTGCTCATTTGTTTCCTAGGACTTTGTCTCTATGGTGAGTATTGGTATCTTCTGTTATTCAGTAATTTCAGTCATGTTTTACTCTTCATGACCCCATGTGGGGTTCTCTTGGCAAAGATCCGGGAATGGTTTGCCATTTCCTTCTCAAGCTCATTTTATACATGAGGAAATTGAAGCAACCAGGTTTAAGTGACTTGCTCAGGGTCATGCAGCTAGTAAGTGTCTGAGGCCAAATTTGAACTCATGGAGATGAGTCTTCCTGAGTCTAGGTCTGGCACTGCATCCACTGAGTCACCTAACTGCCCCTACTGTATTAGAATTCTACTTCTGGAGGGCAGGGACATTGTTTTGAATAATCTTCATACCTCCTTTAATGCTCTGCACAAAGTAGGTGATTAATAAATGTTTATTGTTATATACTCAGCCATTAATTTAGAAGATATGAGCTATTTGTTATTGTATAAGCAATATTGGGGTACAAGCTCTTGAGAACCATATTTTATGTATGTACTATAAATGAAGACATTAGCCTAGGTGAGTTCTACAATTCTTTCTGTCTATTTTAGAAGTAAACCAGATCCAGATTAACAATGAAAGCTTGGTGTCTTTTCTTAGCTCTAGTCTTTTCCATATCCAGGTCAGACTGGTTCTCTGTCCCTAGACTTGAGGGGAAGGGAAAGTCTTCCCTGTCTGGTTGACAGCTGTAGCCTTGGAGTTTGAATCAAATCTTCCCATTATTCTGTATTCTGTGACCAAAAGTCCTTTGAACAAGTCTCTTTCTCAGCCCTCCTGGCCTAGGCTAATTTTCGTCATCTACTTTCCTTTACCTCTCGTGCCAACTGGTATGAAATGAGTGGGTAGAGCACTGGTCCTGGAGATAGGATGACCAGAGTTGGAATATGACCTCAGACATTTATTAGCCATGAGACCTTGGGCAAGTCACTTATCTTCTGTTTTCTTCAGTTTCTTCAGCTGCAAAATGGGGATAATAAAAACACCTACTCTTTAGGATTGTTGTAAGAACCAAATGATATATTTGTAAAGTGCATAGCATAATACCTGGCACATAGTAGGCATTTAATAAATGTTTGTTCCTTTTTCTTCCTTCCTCTTAAAATCAGCCCAGGTTTTCTTTCTCATATTCCTCCTCCAATCTTATTTACGATTTTGTTTCCCAGCCCCTTCCATTTTATGATTTCGCATTTACTTTGTATATAACATTTTTAAGCATCCCACACTTACGTGTAACATCCACAAGGAAACTTTTTTCTATAGCAATAGAAGGTGTGGTCACAAACCACCACATAACTGTAGAGGGTTTCCTCCCATCATTGTCTTTAATAGGAAAAAGATTTTCCCTGGCAACAGAGAACTGAAAAATGTCATCGCCTTCTACAATTTGGGCCACATGCCGTGATGATAGATAAAAAACTGAAAATCAAATCAAATCTACTGTGTCTTTTTAGATACTGGGTGACATGTTATGTCACCAACAGAGTATCAGGCTCTGAACTTAGCAAAAGGCTAAAATGTTGTGTGGCTTGCTGATGACAGCAAGCTATTCATGGCCTGATGGGGGAAAAATCACGTCTGACTTCTTGTGCAGTTTTAGCAACATCATCAGCAATTCATTTTACGTTACCTGCAAAGCAAGCTTACCAACTATTGAGAGACTAGTATGCAGCCAGTGCAGCAACACAGAGAAATATGCTTATTGAAATGCAACCGTTCTGGCCTGGCATGTTCAGAGAGGGGGAATAAAAGAAGAGGAAGAAGTCCTGGGATTAGAAACATTGGGAACTGATAAATGAGTCCTTTAGGAACAGTTTTTTATACCAAGTGCTATTTATTGCCTATCACAATATGAACCAACTTCAAAAATTAGATAATTCTTCTATAACGGGGCTGTCCAAGATTAGGTTTTTATTGAAACAATAGACGATATATTTTGATTTGCCATTTTAGTGAGAGCTCTGGGGTAGCTCAGCTTTGTTTATTGAAGCATTTATGTAAATTTCTATGCTTTTGGGCAGGCAGCTGAGGGATGCATGCGGCCCACCTATAGAGAACAACTATGCCTTTCTTTGTATTTCCAGGGCTTACCACACACTTGGCATATAATAGGCACTTAATAAATTATAAATATCAAACCATTAACCCAGATCTAGATTTTGCCCCAGCAAACAAATTCAGTTGATAAGGGAGAAGACCAGGCAAAGAGCTCAACAGACCAGTGTGGTCTCTGTACACTGGTAAACGAGATATTCTGTTCAGTTGAATTCCACAGGCATTTACATTTCTCTATGTATAGGCATTGTCATAGGTCCTAGGGATACAAAGATAATACTTAAACAACACCTGCCCTCAGGAAGCTTATATTTGTAACATCAAAATGACATATACCCAGGTAAGTAAAAATGAAATATATACAAAATAAATAAAAATAATGGGTTTTTTTTTGGAGGGAGGATTGAAGGAACCCTAATAGCTTGGGGAAGGGTCTTATATAAGAGGTAGGACTTGAACTGAACATTCAAGGGAGATAGGGATACAAGAAGCATAAATGAAGAAAAAGCACATTACAGACATAGGGGATGGTGTGTCCCCCAGGCATGGAGGAAGGAAATAAAATGTCATGAATGGGGAGCTGCAAGAGCCCAACTCGACTACGGAGATCCCAATGGGGGTAATGTGAAATGTATCCGGAAAATAAGTTGGAGCCAGATTGTGGAGAGCTTTAAATGCCAAACATTTTACCCTAGATTCAATATGGAAACCTGAAGTTTCTTGAGGCGTGCTCTGGTGAGTCAGTCTTCTTGCACTATATTAAGTGCTTACTATAGGCTAAGTGCTGTGTTAAATGATGAGTATACAAATAAAGGAGAAAGAAAAAGTCATAAGTTTTAAGAACTGCACAGTCTAATGGCAGAGACGACACATAAACAAAGTAGATATATTCAGGATAAATTCCAAATAGTCTCAAAGAGACGGCACTAAGATTAAGGAAGACCGGGAAAGGCTTATTATTTAAGGTAGGCCTTTAGCTGAGGCTGGAAGGAAGCCGGAGAAGCTAGGAGGCAGAGACGAGGATGGGGAGGGTTCTAGGCATGGAGGACAGCAAGGAAAAATTCTCAGACTTGGGAGATAGAGGCTCTAGTTCGAGGAACATAATGAAGGTCAGTATCACTGGATTACAGAGGGTGTGAAAAGGAGTTGTGATACCAGTTTGGTAGTTTTGTGGAGGATGGATAGGAGTTGGGGGAGTATGGAGATGGGAAGTCTTGTATTTCGCCTAATGCATGATAAAAAGTGGAGGTCTTTGGCCTGTAGTAAGTCTGATTCCCAGTAAGAAAACTAAGGAAAGAGTTTTGGTATAGGAGGCAAGATAGTCAAAAGTATATTGGATTTAGAGTTAAAAGGCCTGGTTTGAATCCCAGCTCTGCAACTTGCTATCAGTTTGATCTTGTAATAATAGCGTTGCTGTGGAGGCGAAAGACCAACAATAAGACCAACAAGAGCACACAGGAGGGCTGCCCGCACAGGTCCTTTGATCTGCTTTTCTACGGAAAGCAACTTTAAGGCATCAACAATCTCACTTTAATTAAACACACACACACACACACACACACACACACACACATATATGTATATATGTATATATGTGTGTGTGTGTATACAGATATATATATATATCTGACATAAATTATATATATATATATATATATATATATATATATATATATATGTATATATCATTCATTTAGTTCAGGGGGAAAAGTCAGAACCCTGAACTTCAGAGCAAATACAGAGAAAATATGAACAGATCAAGACAGGCTTTTGTCTAATCAAGACATCACATACATAGTTACCAGAGAGAGAGAAGCACCAACATCTGGGTTTTTCAAAGTGGGGGAAGCTCCTACAGCCATCCAGAGAGTCTTGTCTGGCCAAATCACCAACGCTCTTCCAAGAAGTGTACCCCCAAAAGCAAAACTCCAACCTCAGAGTTCTTATACGGTGTTCAGGGCCCTGAGGGCTCAGCACCTACCTAGCAAAAGGGATATGGGAAAGATCTTTAGTCACTAGCACCACATCATATACATTGTTTCCAATCAATCACTCGATTCAAACAAAGGCAAGACTCAAAGACCCTTGATTGCCTCAGTGCTGAGAAGCACTCTAAAGCAAAAGACCCCACTTTGCTTGCCATTACATTTGAAAGGCAATACTGGGCAAAGACACTTGATTACCTCAGTGCTGAGAAGCACTCCAAAATGAAAAACGAAAGGTTCCACTTTACCTGCCCCATTCAGACAGAGGCAAGACTCATTAAAGGCACTTGATTGCCTTAGCAGTCCAAAAGAGAAAACAGTAAAAAACTCCCACCTTGCTTAACATTATAGATCTTAAATGATCAAGTCACTTAACCTCTCTAGGCCTGTTTTCTGGTCTGTAAAACAAGAGGGTTGGACTAGATGAACTCTAAAATCCCTTAATCTATAAATTACTGATCTTATGATCCTAAGGTATTTATACTTTCTGGGCCTATTTTTCTCATCAGTAAAATGAGTTGGAACTAGATAATTTCTGAGGTCCTCTCTAAGTCTTAATCCAGGAATGGGGGATCTGCGACCTCAAGACCAAGCTTCTGAAGTTTGGATTCAGTCAAAAGACCACTCTAGAGGACTTAGAGAGCCACAAGTGGCCTCTAGGCCACAAGTTCCCCATCCCTATCTTAATCTATTGTGCTGTCATCTTAAACCAGTTACCCTTTCTGGGCCTAGTTTTTTGCTCATCTATAAAATGATAAGTTTTGGGGGGCAGTTAGGTGGCACAGCGAGTAGAGCTCCAGTCCTGCAGTCAGGAAGACCTGAGTTCAAATTCGGCCTCAGACACTTGACACACTTACTAGCTGTGTGATGTTGGGCAAGTCGCTTAACCCCAATTGCCCTGCCTTCCCCCCTTCCAAAAAATAAAATAAAATAAAATAAAATGGTAAGTTTAGACTAAATGACCTTTAAGCTCCCTTCCATAAATCTGTGAAGATACACAGTCATGGCCATGTCTGAAGAATTAAAGCAACGATCTAAATCTGACTAATTTTTTGTTATAGTTCTATCAGGGTTTACAGACGATTGAATGTATTTTTTTATCAGAGGGTAAAAAAAAACCCACCTTTAATCTGTTTCTGTTATGAGATTTGGACCAAACTCTGGTCATTTTAATGAAAGTCACAGAGAAAGAATATACTAATCCATTATTCTCTGAAGGAAAGAGTGTTAGACTCACTGCTATTGAAACCAGTCCTCTTAAGAGATAACTCACATTCCAGATTCCACTTTTTTTTCCTATAGGAACAGAGCATAAGGCTCTGCAAGCCCACATTTAAAGTAGCTTTGGAAATAGTATAGCTAATTCACACTTTGTCAAGAACTGTTTGCCTCCTACACTCATCGCACCTGGTAAAGTATACCAATATACCCAAAACTGTGGCTCAGGCCAAAGCATGTGCTAATTATAGCTCTATCTAGCCTTCTGCAGGAAACAGATCAT
This sequence comes from Phalanger gymnotis, assembly GCA_028646595.1. Lineage (NCBI taxonomy): Eukaryota > Metazoa > Chordata > Mammalia > Diprotodontia > Phalangeridae > Phalanger > Phalanger gymnotis. Next base: position 621,394,430 of record CM053622.1, on the reverse strand, counting down.
GACTTCCTTCCTTCAGCCCAGAAACAAGGTCAGTCTTACTATTGGTCACCTCCTACATATCACTCAGTCTGTTAGAGCTAAATTTTAGACCACCACCCCCATTCTTTAATCTCAGTGGCTGGTTGCCAACAGGCCACCCAATCCCTCTGTGTCTCAAGATTTTTGCCTCCTTCCTGATGTGCCTCACACCTGGATACCAGATTCTGCTCGCTGACTACCTCGACCAACACATCTGCCTAGGTTGTTTTTTAAGCTACTGTTTTTAGTTATAGATATAGAGCTAGAAGGTAATCCAACTCCCAATTGTAGAAACAAACAAACTCAGTCCCAGGAAAGTTAAAAAACAGGCTTGTCCAAAGTCCTACAGTAGAAGGCAGAAAAATCAGGATTTGCAAATAGGTAGTCTGAAATCTACTTTTCACTCTATTATGTTATCTCTTTGTTAAAAGTTTATATTCCCTTTTTCCCTCTCTCTCATTATATTTGTCTTACATGGGAACTCTAATTACCTATTCTTGGCTCATACATCTTGACTATGACTCTATTTGTGTCCCTTTTGTAAATTATATTTGTGGTCCAGATGCACCTAGCCCGCTCAGGCTCCAAACCCTCATTTTCCCCTAACTCTATAGAATCTGGCCTTCATTTTACAAAATCATATCATTTTAGGCCAGGAAGACCTAACATTGAGGAAACTGAGGCAACTAAGTGTGTCTAGAGTGACTCAGATATATTGACTCTGTCCCTTCTCAGTTGTGACTCCATGCTTAGACTCTTTCTTAGCTTCTGATTTAGTCTCTGTCAGTCTCCATTTTGGCTTAGTTTAATTTCCAGACTGAGTTTCTTTGTGCCTTCTGATTCTTCTGCTACCCAATGGCTGAGCCCTGACAGATTTACTTACTTCAAAAGATCGATGATCACATCAATGTGGATATTCCCTCTACCAGTGCAAGTAGTCAGCTTCCTTCCAAGCCCAAGTTCCATGAATTGCCATGGTCATCAGATGAATTCATCATGTGGCAGTCAAATCTTCTGGTGACAAGCTTGTTCACGTTTAGCAAGGCTAGTCCTCCGTCAAGAGGTGTGCTGATTATCCAGCCTGCAATTGAAGCCTTCCCAGCTTGGTAGGATCTGTCAGAGCTTGTGTTCTGCTGGCTAGTCAGGGTCACCTCTGTCCCATGATGAGACATTGGAACCCATTCACAAAATGAAATATGAAGGATCGGTGTTTACCCAACAGGAGCCTGGGAACATATTTTAATAGAAAAAATGTTTAAAGTGAGAGATGCTTTGCTTGAACTATTCACTAAGGTAGAGGCAATTTTTGTATTTTCATGGGCTTCAGATTCCCCAACACGCATGAACGACTAATAATTCAACTCAGAGTGGGTAGTTTTGTAGCAGTGACACATTTTCCACTGCCTAGAGATCACAAGCAGTCACTTGGTATGTTATAGAGAAGCTTCCTGGAGTGAGAGGAGCACATTCTGCTCTCTCACAAAATAAATAAAACAACAACGACTTAGCTATTCATGTGCACTGGGTATTGAAATGATCTATTCAAGTCCCCACATTTATAACTTTCCTAGGAAAGTAGCTCACAAAGATTTGGCCCAGTGGTGCAGAAGGAGAGAAGAAAGTACTCATACTGGGTCACTAAGCCTCTTGTTAAAAGAAATATTTCCCATATCAAGGTTACTATTTAGGGATCCCTATAGGATGGGCCAATAATTTAGATGCTGATTAATACATGATGTTCTGTAGAACGGCAAAGCATTTACTTTCATCTCAGTGCTGAGACCACTGGAGGAGGAGGAGCCTCAAGTCATCCTCAGCATGGCAGCTGTAAGAGTATAATTTAATGAAGTACTTTTTCAGTGAAATGGTATACAGGGGGACGTATGAATAATGCCCAACAGAATTTGCCACAATTTCTCTTGGCAATTAAACATAATTACATACACGTCAGTAGTAGAGTTTCGCTGCTGGATGTAAAAAAATAACAACCAGACAAGGACTTATTTTTGTCATCATGTTTTATGTACTTGCTTGCTTTCTGGCACCTTTACAGTGATTGTCTCCATGCCTGGAATACTGCCATTCCTCATTGCGGCCCTCCAGTTCCCCTATTTTTGAGCCTTAGTTTAAATCCCACCTTCTGCAGTAGGTTTACTCAGGTCCCGCCAGCTGCCTTTCCTTTGAAATGACCTTCCGTTTGTACTATATGTATAAAAACGCACATATACATACATATGTGTATATGCTACATGGGGCATAAGGGGCTTCAGGGAGGACTAGAACCTTTGGTGAGAGCCCTTTTCAGGGTTGCTCATCTACCTTTGGTGTCCAGCTGTCACCCAGCTCTCACCTGTGGCTCCGAGAAGCCCCATAGCATGCATAACGGCCACACCGTGGCAAAACTGTCTTGGCAGATGGGCTAAACCAAGTTGAGGGTAAATGAGAGCCTTAAACCCATTGGTGAGTTAGGGGATATCTACCCCAAGCACATGAAGACTCCCCCCAACCCTTTGTGGAACGGATGGATGAGAACAACTTGTTCCAATGGCCATGAAGGCAGCCGAAGCAGGTGCGGTGGAGCATTTAGAGCTTGGCGAGGCACTGAAGACGCCAAGGTCGTCTGCCTCGCTTAAATCCAATTCATGGGTAAGTCAAGGCCTCACCCTCATGATGTCATTAGTCTTCTTTGAGAATGATGAGCAACAACAACATATAGCATATATATAATGCAAATTAGGTATGTATACATTCATATTTATATATGCGTGTATTCTTCATAGTTATTTTCATTATGCTTCTCCCACTAGAACATGGGGTTCTTGAAAGCAAAGCCCAGTATTTACCTTTCTTTGAATCTTTTAGTCCAGTACCTGGCGCATAGGAAGCACTTTATAAATGCTTGTTGACTGCTCTATTTTTCCTCTTTTTGTCAACCTCACACTTCACTGGGGAAGCATGTTGAAACTGGTAAAGGGAGTACAAATAATTTTCACCACACCAGAGCATATATTCAGAGCCTGAAAAAATCTTAAAAGCCATTGAGTCCTTTTATGTTACAGATGATCAAACCGAAGTCCTGGGATGTTAAGTGATCTGTCCAAGGTCACACATCCAGGAGTTGTCTGAAGCAGGATGTGGATCGTAGGATCATAGATTAAAAGACATAAAGGACCTTAGAGGCACTGAAGCCAAATCTCTAAAGTGAAAGATGAGGAAATGGAAACACAGAGAGGTTAAATTTTTTGCCCATGGTGGTAATCCTAGTAAGTACCTAAGGCAGGATTTGAATTTGGATATTCCTGTTTCCAAGTTGACTTTTCTATCCACTAAGCCACACTACCCCTTAGGGAGCTCTTGAGAGCATGCTAAAGCAGATACCACTCTGGATTTGTTGTTAGGAAGACATCATTCAAATTCACTGTCTTGTACCTGCTTGTCACGTGACCATGGGGCAATTAATTAGCCCCTCTAAGCTTCAGTTGCCTCATTTCTAAAAAGGGGATGATCTGGCCTCAGGTACTTATTAGCTGTGTGACCCTGGGCTAGTTACTTAAAACTGTTTGCCTCAGTTTCCTCATCTGTAAAATGAGCTGGAGAAGGAAATGGCAAACCACCCCAGTATCTTTGCCAAGAAAACCCCAAATGGGGTCACGAAGAGTTGGACGCAACTGAAACGACTCGATAACAACAATAATATGTAATAACTATTTCATAAGATTAGTGAAACTCAATCAAAATGATGTAGGGGAAGTGCTGCCAATCACTACATAAATGTCAACCGTTACTGAGAGCAGGATAAAAATAACATCAGGCAGTGACAGGAGAGATGGGAAATGTAGGTGACTAGAAAACCAAAAGTATTCATTTGAGTTCTTTGTGAGCACTAGGAGTACATGAATGTGGAAATCTGCTTGAGGTATAGGAAATTTAACATGGATCAATAAATCCTGCTTGGGGATAGAGAAAACTCAAATTTGGTCAAGAATGTGATAAAGCCCACATCTTTTCACCACCAAGATGCGGCCCCTACCTATTGAGGAAATTAAACATATTCATTGAGAAATTGTAGATGAAGGTTTTAAATGTTGAACCATGTAGACATTATGGAAGCATTTATTATTTTATCTAATAAAAAAAGGATATTATCTAAGAGAAGTAAACAATTATTAGTACTATCAGCTTCCACTTTTAGTCATTGTTCTTTCTCCATCAGCTAACTTAGGTAGCTATTTGTCTGGTTCCTTTCCCAGAACTGCTGTTTGTAGGACATTTTAAAATCTCATGGAGTTTCAGCAGGAAGGGACCATCTCTCCCTAGCACTGCTTTTGGGGAAGGGGGTCAGGAAATGGTACCAAGAAGGGACTTTGGGTTGCTCATTTCCTGACATCCATAATCATGGAATCAATCAATCAGTCTTTGAATGAGCATATATTATATACTTACTATCTACTAGGCACCAAGTAGGAATTGAGAATACTAATACACTGCCATTTTGGAATGTGGTACTATGGAGTCAGGGGTCATAGATTCAAAATCTGCCTCTGTTGCTTGGTATCTGTGTGACTTTGGACAAGTCATGTAACATTCTTTGGCTCCCCATATATCCTCATCTGTAGAATAAGGAGGTTGGACTAGATGACCTCTAAGATCCCTATTACCTCTAAATTTATTAGTTAATTGGACAGAAAAGTGTATAATTTTTGAGATTAGGAAAACAAACCTTAAATATTCAAATGGATCCACAGATTTCAGAATTCCCTCCTACAATATAGCTTGCAACCCATCCATGCTTAGTTATATTGTGTAATGATTGTCCATGTTTTCCTAAAGGTTTTCCATAGGAGATCTACTCCATTTTGATGGAGACCTTCCTTGCTTTTTCTTGATATCAAGAAGGTATCGATGGAACATTCTGGATATCTACCTGTCATCCCTTGCCACATGGCCAACCCAACTTCTCTTCCTGTCATAAATTACTTGATAGTATACTTCTGTTTTTCTTTCCTCATTGGTTATGACTTGCACCCTGCTCACATCTACCATATACTTTTCCTTATCCTCTGTATGATATTCATTGTTGGATCTTTAGAGGCTGGGGGGTGGAGGATGGAGAGAGAACCTTCAGCGTCAAGGCCACACATGGCCTCTCTAGGTCCTCAAGTGTGGCCCTTTGACTGAATCCAAACTTCGCAGAACAAATCCCCTTTGAAAAAGGAATTGTTCTATAAAACTTGGACTAGGTCAAAAGGCCATACCCAAGGACCTAGAAAGCCACATGTGACCTCGAGGCCACAGGTTCCCCATCCCTGGATGCTGTTCCATATCATGTTGCTACATAGCAAAACCAGTTAAATATTACTAAAAGATCGGTCTTTCCTTTCATGAGATATGTCAGGTCAATAAAAGAGTTCTGTAATTTCGTGAAAGTAGTTCAGCTCTCTCTTCTCCTCCTTTTCCCATTCTGGGCCCACTTTATCCTCACGGTGTTGTCTGTCCAGTCTATGTTCAGTTGAATAATCTCTGTAGGGTGTCCATTCAGATGCAAGTTAAAACCTGGGAAGTTTTGAGGAAGCTAGTTCTATATGACCCCTACATGGCTTAGCAATGGAGTCAAACCACCTCAATCAAGCAATCAAGAGGCATTTAAAAACCATCTGTTATGTACTGGGTACTATGTTAGGCACTGGAGATATAAAAACAAAAGTGAAACAGTCCCTGCCCTCAGGTAGTTTATATTCTGAGACAATATGTATACCTATGTAGAAAATATGTGCAAAATACCTAAAGGTAACGGGTTGGCACATTAAGCAGCTGGGGGGATCAGGAAAGGTATAAACAATTTATTGTTTTTTTTAAAATATATGTTTATAAGTTGGAAACAAAAATTATCAGATTGGATATTGAACAAGCCTTTGGAGTTAGCCCCACCTTTGGCTTTCCCGGTTTCCTTCTACCTGGACCTAAAGGGCCACCTTCTGCAAGAAGCCTTTCTTGGTCCTCTTTAATATTTTAGTGCTGTGCCTCTGAGACTAGCCCTGATTTATGTTGTATGTATCTCGTTTGTGTGTAGTTGTTTGTACATTTCTCCCCCATTAGACTATTAGAACTCCTTGTCTCTTCTTAATTTTTGTTTTTGCCTTTCTTATATCCCTGGCAACCTAGCACAGTGCCTGGCACGTAGTAGGTGCTTAGTACATGCTGACTAGCACACACTGGTTATGGGACCCTGGATAAGTCACCTAACTTCTCAGTGCCCCAGTCAAAATTTTCCAATCACAAAAATACACACACACACACACACACACACACACACACACACACTGAAACTCAAACATACAAAACCAAAGGAACACCCCTCTCCCTCTATCTCTGTCTGACTGTTTTTGTGTGTTTCCCAACCCACACATTTCACTTGATATACATTGTTAAATACTGTTTCTTGCTTACAGAAGAGGCTTTAGAATGTGCTTGTCAGAGGGTGAGGCCAGTGGATGACAAGCTCATGGAATTTATTTGTATAGAGCGGCTCTGTGAAAGGTCCCACCAGTGACGTCAGGGCTCAAGTGCTTTTGAAAGTCTCATTCCACTGCCAATTAATGAACTCCCACCCATGGGTGGTGATAATGTGGCTAAACCATTCTTACATTTCCTGCTTTGACTATGCTCTGACAAAAACCACATGACAGTGAACAGAATGATATCATGTTTCTTTATCACCCACCACAAGGTAGATGTTCTGGGAAAACTGAAATCTTGTGGCTGTTACAGTCATTATAGGAAAGGACAAGTCAATTCATGTGAGTACTCTGGATCAGGAAAGCAATAGAGAATGTTCCTTGGTGATAAAGACAATACATAAAGTACATATTCACATGAATTGCAGTTTTTTTTTTACATATCTTTGGGGGATCAGGTCTGAGACTCCAAAGCAAAGTGAACAGTTGAAGGAAAATCTCCATCTCTCTTTCAAGTATAGACCTAATTTTGGGAAGAGGTAATTACCTGAATTCTCCCCACTACTTTGGTTATAGAGACCTGGCTGATGTATTTAGTAAAAATGTTAGCATTCTAGTAATCATTAAAAACTGGCATGGACTTTATGCTTTTCTCTATATACTTTTGTGGTTCAAAAATGCTTATGGTTACACACAAATGAGCATGAACATGTCATGTTCTAAATTTTTCTTCCCCAAGTTGTAAGGGTGCCAGGAAGACCTAAATTTTAGTCCTGCCTCTGACTATGGCTATGCAGCCATGAGCATGTCTCAGCACCCCCGGGCCACTGTCTAAGGGTCTAAATTACATAGAAGTTGCTGAAGTTGCTGACCTGTGTAGAGGACAGAGTTGCCACACTAATGAAGCCATAGGTTCAGATCAAAGTTGGGGCAGGGGGAGAGAGAGAGAGAGAGAAAGAGAGAGAGAGGGAGAGAGAGAGAGAGAGAAAGAGAGAGAGAGAGAGGGAGAGAGAGAGAGAGAGGGAGAGAGAGAGAGAGACAGACAGAGAGACAGAGAGACAGAGAGAGGGAGAGAGAGAGGAAGAGAGAGGGTGAAGAGGAGGAAAGAAGGAAGGAAGGAAGAAAGGAAGGAAAGAAGGGAGGAAGGAAGGAAGGAAGAGGGTGATTGAAGATTTTTGTTTGCAACTTGCCCTGGCTGCTAGATTAGTGGGTATTCCCAGAGAATGCCAAAGCGATTGACTGAAAAGTTAAATATTCAATGAAACTGAGTTCTTGGTATCATATGTCACAATTAAAAAAAAACTGGAGTTATGGTTTCATTAAAATTCTTGTGAGGAAACTTTTTACCAATGCAGAGTAGCATTTACTATGCAATTTAAAATCTTAGAGAGTTTGCCTGGGGCTCTGAGAAATTGAGTAACTTTTCCTAGGATTATGCAGCCAGTGTAAGTCAGAGGCAGGACATTTTTTGACTTCACAACTAGCTGCCTCTCCACTACCACACACTACCTCTTATAGGCACTCATTTGTGCTTAGACACCACTAGTATCTACCCTGACAACATTCTTCATGTAAATTTCACTCCTCTTTGAAGGACTAAAATACAAGTAATTCATAGAATAGAGTTAGCATACTTTCTATCTGGCATTTAGTCAGTAATAGGAAGGAAAATCTGAGGGAGGTGATCTAGGGAGGGCCATAGAGTGGGTAATGGGGAAGCATTTTAAATCTGAGTTGTTCTTAGTACAGAATTATTTGGAATTACCATCTTTATATAGTTTTTTTTTCTCATTATGCTCCACATGTTTCATTGTTCATTGTAATTTTCAGTATATTACAATAATCACAGTTTCTCACAGATTACCAAATTGGACATTTAGACTCTAAGTGGGGGTCAATTGAATCATTCAGTCACTTACACTATCTGACTTAAAGTGACTATGTGCTACACTCTTATACCTTAACCAGGTGAGAACATTTCTCTATTTAATCAATCAATCATAGACTTTAGACTAAATATTTAAAAAGTCGTTGGCTAATCTAGATGTCTTTGAAAGCTATTGGATAAACTAGAGTGACATTGCACTGGAATTGTGTTCAGATTGGTAGAGAAAACTTGTTCATGACCTTTTTGATCTATAAATTACCAAGCCAGTTTAGAACCAAGAGATTTAAGCATTTGGGAGCTTGGAGTTGGTAGCCTTCAGTGAAGTCCCTGGGAAGCAATCGCTTGGGGGATGTGGGGGAACATGTCAGCGTCCTCCTTCCCTTTGACTATTGGAGGATCTGATGAACTTCAGAGGATTAGAGGATTTGGACTTTTCGTTATCATGCTAGTTGTATCCCCAGAACAGCAGTGATTGCTAGGAATGTCTGTATTAGGAGCCAAAGATAGATCCGAGTTGATGAGGAAAAGCCCTACGAAACTCTACAAAGAGCTCAACAAAAAAGCCATACTATACCTAAGAGAAACTTCATGAGTATCCCATAAAGGAGACCAAAAGACAGGTTTTCATGATGAAGTAAAACCATATAAATTAAATAAATATGGGGAATCCAAGAAAACATACACTCAATTACAACAAAACACTTCATCTTTCCCAAAGTAAGAGGAGAAAAAGTACAGTTTTGTAACAACTTATGTTAACCTTAATATTTTTCTCTTTTGTATTGTCTACAGAGCTGCTTATATGATATAAATCATTATAGGCTTCATCTATATACCATAGTGAATAGGGCACTAGATTTAGGGTCAGGAAGACCTAAGTACAAATCCCACTTCAGAAGCTTACTAAGCTATATAACCCTGGACAAATAAATCACTTAACCTCTCTGTCTCAGTTTCATCATCTGTAAAATGAGAGGGTTAGACTTGATGGTCTTTATGCTCTTTTCCGGTTCTAAATCTATGATCTAAAATATCTAAATATGTATATTCTGGTCAAGTTCATAAATACCCTAAACAGTATAAAATCAAGTTAATTTTATACATGAATAAAATTGTCTAACTATATTTTTAGGGAGCTAGGTGGTGTATAGATATTGTACTGGGTCTGGAGTCAGGAAGACTCATCTTCCTGAGTTCAAATCTGGCCTCAGATACTTACTAGCTCTAGAAGTCATTAACCCTGTTTGCCTTGGTTTCCTCATTCGTAAAATGAGCTGGATAAGGAAATGGCAGACCTCTCCAGTATCTTTGCCAAGAAAAACCTAAATGGGATGATGAAGCATCAGACACAACCAAAATGGCTGAACGGTAACCAAAATATTTCTAGGTTTGAATTAGAGAAGGTGATGTTTAAAGTGTCTTCTTTAGTCATTCATCATGTAAATCTTAAAAATCCTCGAATATAACATCTACTTTCCCTACTTGCAATTTTTTTCTCTAATAACAATCTATGCAGATGATTCCCAGCTCAGTATAGCCATCCTCACCTCTCTCCTGAGCTTGTTTTACATCAGACTGCCATTTGTATTATCTCGAAGTAGATGTTTAGTATAGGCACCTCAAACTCAACATGGCCAAAACAGAACTCATTATCTCCCTCCCACCCAACCCCCCACTTCCTTCCAATTTTCATATTTATTGTCAAGGGCATCACCCTCCCCCCAGTCAACCAAGCTTACAACCTTGATGTCATTCTCAACTCCTTTCTTGCACTTAACCTCAGGTATTCAATCTATTTTCAAGTCTCATTGGAAAGACTTGAAAAAACCTTCACAATCATTCTCATATAAACCCCCTTCTCTCCATGCAAATAGCTGTCATGTTGGTACAACCCCTCATAACCTCAAATTTGAATGATTATAAGAGTCGTCTTGGTTGTTCAGCCTGCTTAGTCTTTTCCTATCCCAAGGCTGCCAAAATGATTTTCCTAAAGCACATATCTGACTATGTCACTCCCTTAATATGCTTCACTGTCTCCTTATTACTACTAGGATCAAATATAAAATAACTGGTTAGATGTTTGTCCTTTAAAGCCCTTTATAACCTGACCACTTTCTACTCCTGTAGTCTTCCTACACTCTACTCTCCTTCATGCATTCTATCATCCCAGATCTCCTGGCCTTCTCGCTGAGTTTCTTGCCTACTACAAAAATATTTTGACTCTCGGCTCTCTCCCATGCCTGGAGAGCTCCTCACCTCTGGTTCCTGTTCTCACTATCCTTCTTCAAGACTCAACTCAAATCTTTCCTCCTTCGGGAGACTTTTCCCAGTCCCCACTACTAGCACTTTCTCTCTGAAAATTATCTTCCATTAACACTGTATATGTCTTGTATGCACAGTTATTTGCACGTTGTCTCCCCAATATAATGTGAATCCTTTGAGGGCAGAAGCTGTTTGGTTTTTTTTTTTTTGCTTTCCTTACATTATAAGCACTTGTTAACTGACAGACTAATGATCTTTTAATTACTGAATCGAGTGTATTTTTCTTTGTCCTCATCTTCCCTGATTTCTCTGAAGTAATTAACACCGTTGACTATTTCCTTCTAGATGTCATTCAGTTGTTTTTCAGTTGTGTCCAACTCTTCATGACCCCATTTGGGGTTTTCTTGGCAAAACTACCAGAGTGGATTGCCGTTTCCTTTTCCAGCATGCAGCCTCTGCCATAGATGCATCCATAATTACTTCTGGCCTGGACTATTGCAACTGCCTCCTAAGTGGACTCCCTAGACTCTCCCTCTGCAATCCATTCTTTACACAGCTACAAATGGACACCCCTAAAACACAAATCTGACCTTGTCACTGCTTTGCTCATGATATTCTAGATCATGATCATGATGATCAACTCTCTCTGTTGAGTCTATGATAAAATACAAACTCCTCTGTTTGGCATTTAAAAGCCTTCACAATCTGACCTTCCTAGAAAGTTTACTTTGCATGATGTGCTCTAGGCTTCTGTCAAACTGATCTACTTGCCGCTCCTCCTACCCCACACTCCATCTCACTTCTCCATGCCGGTCCCTCAGGAGTAGAATAATCTGTTTTTACTCTTGTCTCTTGGAGGCCTCTTCGAGTTTTAGCTTGAGTTCTACCTCCAGCATGATCCCTCTTAGAACTTTTAAATAGAAGGTAACTGGCAGAGAACACCATGTAGTTGGTATTTTCCTTCTAAATCACATTGAATTTATATTTTTATATACCTGTTTACATGGCATTCCCTGCCACTGGAATGTAAGCCCCTTGAGGTCAGGGGCTATTTTTTTTTTGTCTTTGTATTAAAAATGCCTAGCGTGGGGCCTGTTACATTTTTGTGCCGGATCAATAGTTCCCTCAGCACAGGAAATTCCTGGTGAGGAACTTTTCCTTTACAAGTACAAATCAGAACCTTCTCTTCCATTTATAGTCTTAGAGGGTTACCTGAGCACAGAGAGGTTAAATGACTTTCCCTAGCTCACAAACCAATATACACTAAAAATGGGTCTTCAGCTCAGTTCTTACTGACTCTGAAGCCAACTCTCTATAATGCTATGCTGCTTCTGCCTGTCATATGTTATTGTTGTTCAGTCATTTTAGTCCTGCCCAATTCTTCATGACCCCATTTGTGATTTTCTTAGCAAAGATACTGGAGCAATTTACCATTTCCTTCTCCAGCTTATTTTACAGATCAGGAAACTGAGGCAACCAGGGTAAAGTGACTTGCCCAGGGTCCCATAGCTAATAAGTGTCTGAGGCAAGATTTGAGCTCAGCAAGATGAGTCTTCCTGACTCCAGATACACTGCACCACCTAGTTGCCCTCCTGGCGAATAGTAGGCCCTTAATAAAATCTTGTTTGAATTGAATTTGAGCAATGCCCTATATCCCTCTGGATTCACTTTTGTCTTTAACTTTCTATGAAAACAAGGTCTCTAGGAGGGGTGTGCTGGTAAATATTTAATAACTGGATCTTTGAAAATATACAACATGCTTTTAAGTTTATTCTTTAGTTTTAAATTATTTCTCCATCACTTTTTAAAGGCTAGGCAATCAACAAAAGAATAAAGCATTTCCTGATTGGTGACATTTGCAGATTTCTGATGTGCAAACACTCACACTGTAAATTTAATCATTGGTTCTTTTGAGCCCATAGAAACTTATTTCTGTGCACTCCTGGTCTCCAAAGACCTTCTGGCAGGTTATTCAAAAGTTTTTCCTCCATGTTGGCATATTTTTTTAGTTCATCACAGTATAAAATCTTGGCAGTATTTTCTCAAAGGCTTGTAATCTTTCAGTTTTTACTGTGAAGCAACTAGACTGCTCCTTCTTATCAATCTGCCATTTCTGTTCCTCCAAGATAACTGCTTTTCTCCCACATTCACTGAATCAAACCCATCTTTCACTTTCATGGTTTACCATGATCAGATCTATTTCTTCACCATTGAGGAATCAGCAAGCTGATGAACTTTTATTCAGAGCCTGTCATGCGCATGTCTTCCTGTATACAAGATATATCTAATTGAATATCTTATCACCATCTAAAACTCAACAAGACAAAGACATAAACCCTTTTCTCTCCAAAATCCTTCATCTTGGTCCGAATTCTAGCACTGGAATGATAGCATCGAGAGCTGGAAGAGACTTTATATTACCATCGGAGAAAACCGAAGCTCTGGAAATCGAGGACCAGAGAGATTAAATGATCTCATAGTAAGTAGCAGAGATGAGATGCTGCTGTTTACTCCAACATGTTGTTGCCAGTCAAAAAGAATTTAGCTCCACTGCCTATAGCCCTGAGATAGGCTCAATGGAGAGATATAAAAGAAGTAAAAGACAGAGATATAAAATGAAAGTGTCAGACTTAACTTCTAAGGTTCCTTCAAGAACTGTATGATCCTAAGAGTGGCAAAAACATACTTTATACTTTTAAAGAGTTTGTTTGATACAAAACATAAATACCAATAACATCTAGAAAAAAACATTAAATATGAAATCATATAGTATAAATTAGATGTGTAAGTACCGAAGCAGCAAGAAAGGAACGATCCAGGTGTCTGGGGATTAGACAACAGAGTAAGGTGCAGGAGGTCAGCTTTGAATTCTACTTAGAGGAATGGTATAGATCTAGAAAAAATACTGGAAAAAAGAAAAGTAGGCCTAGGGTTCCAGGAAAGAGGGAGTAATAATAGTGTGTGTTTACAGAAAATTTTACACTGAAGAAGTACTTTAGTATACATTGCTCGTTAGATTCTGTGAGGCAAGTAGTGACAGTACTACTATTCCCCTTGTACAATGAGGAAACTGGAAAGTTATTTCACTTGCCCATGGTCCTATAGACAGTGAATGACAAGTTGTTGTTGTTGCTGTTCAGGCATGTCTGATTCTTCATGACCCCATAAATCACAATGTCTATGAGGTTTTCTTGGAAAAGGTACTGGAGTGGTTTTCCATTTCCTTCTCTAGTATATTAAGGCAAACAGAGATTAAGTGACTTGCCCAGGGTCACACAGCTAGTAAGTGTCTGAGGCCAGATTTAAACTTAGGTCTTCCTGACTCCAGGCCCAGAGCTCTATCCACTGAGCCACCTAGCCACCTCCAGTAAATGACAAGACTTGACTCAAATCTTTCATCTTCAAATCTAATGTTCTTTCCACACCTCTTTGCTGAGTGTCTAATAATAAAGCATAACATAAGCAAAGGTTGAAGTAGGTACTGAGGTGTTGGGGAGTAGTAAAGACACAATTTGGGAAAGTATTGGTGGGAGAAAGTTGGTATTAACACCTTGTTTTCAAATTTGACTTGACATTTAGAAAATAGAAAAGAGGGAACCACTGTGGGGCCCTGAGTAGTTATGTGATTCAAGCTCTGTTTGAAGAAGAGTATTCTGATAGCACTCTCTAGGACAGATTGGAATGGGAGACACTGTGTTCAGAGATATCTGAACAGGAAGCTGTTGGGCAAATGGAGATTTAAGACCATGAGTTCCTTATGGGAGAGTGGCTCTGGAAAAGTTAGTTATATTGCTAAGAACTCCAAATTGTCTCAGTCCCCAAACATGGGTGTTTTCTGTTCCACTTTGCTATTCTTTTTTTGTATCTAGTCAGTTATTTATTAATTCTGAATTATTTAGGAAGCGTAACTAGCTTACCCAGATAATCTTTACCGTAAAGCCATTTCATCCATGATGTGTTAACATGTTTAGAAGCGAGTCTTTAGAGGTTCAGGCAGTTTAGGTGGTGCAGTGGCTAGAGCGCTGGCCTGGAGTTAGGAAGACCTGAGTCCAAATCTGACCTCAGACACTTAAACCTGTTTGCCTCAGTTTCCTCATCTGTAAAACGGGCCAGAGAAAGATATGGCAAACCACTCCACTATCTCTGCCAAGAAAACCCAAAATGGGGTCAGGAAGAGTGTGACACAACTGAACAACAACAGCAATTTAAAAAGGTTAAGAACCTTCTCATTTTATAGATGAGACTAAGGCTCAGAAGCATTCCATAACTTGCTCGAACCCACACAAATAAGCTTGTGGCAGATCTGGGACTTAAATTCAAATGGTTGTTACTGTTTTTTAACTATGAATCCAATATTCTCTCTACCATACTTTATTGCCCTCCCCCACCCCCATTCGTTCAAGTTTTGTACAGCCTCACCCTATACAGATCAAGCTTCTCTCCATGAGCTCCTCTTTCCACCAGCTGGTCTTATAGCTTATTTATAAAATTACTTTCTATTCCTATAGCTTCAACGATATTATCCTGCAGGTCTCCTGTTTCTCTCCATAAATCTTAATTGATTCTTAATAGTCCCAGGAAAGACGACTTTCCTTCCTCTCACACCAGTTGGGTATCTCCACTCCCAGTTGATAGAAAGAAGCTTGATTTGTGTAGGGTGAGACGTGTGTAAAATCTGCATAAACAGTGTGGGGGTTGGGAGGAGGCTGATGGTGGTAAAAGGTACAAGGTAGGGTAAAGAGAAGAAAATAGGAAGGATAAATTCCCAAAGGGGAGTCAAACATTGGCTGCTTTTCTCCCAGTTTAGGTTTGTTGGGAATTGAACACAAACATATCCTAAGGAAACTGATTGGCCAACTCTATGCAAATACAAATTATTTCATCATATTTTGATTTTAAATCCTATTTGTGTTTAATGGAGAAACAGCTGCTGATTCAAGCACAGCTCAGCTTTCCCAACACACCATGATGGCTAATCCCTCTAGGAATGACCCTTGGGGGGGCGGAGCCAAGATGG
>CM053622.1:621352258-621378290 GCA_028646595.1 Phalanger gymnotis | reverse complement strand
CAAGCTTTCTCAGTGAAAAGACCAGAGCTGAACAGAAAATTTGACTTTCAAACACAAGAATCAAGAGAAGCATGAAAAGGTAAACAGGAAAGAGAAATTATAAGGGATTTACTAAAGTTGAACTGTTTTGTTTACATTCCTACATGGAAAAATGATGTGTGTAATTCATGAGGCCTCAGTATTAGGGTAGCTGAAGGGAATATACATATATCATATATATATATATATATCAAAATGTGGACAGAGAGCACAAGGTGAGTTGAATATGAAGGGATGATATCTAAAAAAGTAAAAATTAAGGGATGAGAGAGGAATATATTGGGAGAGGGAGAAAGGGAGAGATAGAATGGGGTAAATTATCTCACACAGAAGTGGCAAGAAAAACCAGTTCTGTAGGAAGGGAAGAGGGGCAGGTGAGGAGGAAGAAGGAATAACATACACTCTCAATTGGGTATCTTACCCCACAGGAAAGAAGGAGGAAAGGGATAAAAAAGGAGGGACGATAGAAAGGAGGGCAGATAGGGGGAGGAGGTAATCAAAAGCAAACACTTTTGGAAAGGGATGGGGTCAAGGGAGAAAATTGAATAAAGGGGACTGGATAGGAGGGAACAAAACGTAGTTAGTTTTTCACAACATGAGTATTGTGGAAGGGTTTTACATAATGATACATGTGTGACCTATGTTGATTTGCTTGCCTTCTTAGGGAGGGTGGACAGGGAGCGAAGAGGGGAGAGAATTTGGAACTCAAAGTTTTAAAAGCAAATGTTCAAAAAAAGTGTTTTCGCATGCAACTGGGAAATAAGATATACAGGCAATGGGACATAGAAATTTATCTAGCCCTACAAGAAAGTAAGGGAAAAGGGGATTGGGGGACTGGGGTGACAGAAGAGAGGGGCTGACTGGGGAACGGGGCAATCAGAATATATGGCTTCTTGGAGTGGGGGGAGGGTAGAAGTGGGGAGAAAATTTGTAATTCAACACTTGTGGAAATCAATGCTGAAAACTAAAAATATTAAATAAATAGTAAATATGCATCAAAAAAAAGAATTTTCTAATAGTCAAGTGAAAGCTCAGGGATATTTTGATTTGCATTTCATTTATTATTAGTGATTCGGAGCATTTTTCGCATAGTTTTTAATGGTCAATCAAAAAGTAGTTGTTAAGTTATTAAGCACCTACTATGTGTCACACACTATGCTTCCATATAAAGAAAGGCAAAAGAGAATCCCTTCTCTTAAGGGGCTCATGCTCTAATGGGGTAGACAACATGAAAACAACTCTTTAAACTTTACTCTATGTACTAGTATATAATTTTTTTCTCTAGATAAGGTTAAGCTGATTTTTATTGAATCTTGGGTGAATGTTTTCTACAAAGTAGTGTACCACACAAAGAGGAATGTGATCAGGGACCCTTAAAGCAATAGTCCTAAACTCACAGCCAGCCTAAATTGAAGCTTTCGATCTCTCTCCGCATCTCTCTGTCCCTGCCTTTCTCTGTCTCTCCCTCACTTTCCTCTTCATAAAGGGGCTTTACATTTGTAATTTTGTAACATTCATTTTTGATTGTTTTGTGTTTTTTTTTAAATTTACATTGTATGAAATTCCCTAATATATTACGTCTTTTTTTTTCCCATAGAAATAGATGAGAAGAGGGTGACCAACTCACAAGGAGAAGTAAGTTAAATTATATCTTTTATATACACATTTGAATTCTTTAAAATATATGTATACATTTATATTTGAAATATAATCATTTAAAATTTAAAACATTAAACTTTATTCAAAATTCCATAAGTTTTATGTTTTATGGTAAAATATCAGGTAAGATCATGTGACATTTCCACCCAGGAATACCTTCAAACAATCCAGCTTTGCTGAACCTGTGATTTTATTGGTCTGGAACAGAGCCAGCCATCAAACACACAGCCCACAACACTCTTACGTGCACCTGAACCAAATTAAAATGCAGTTGGGAAATATTGAGTATATTTTAATAAATAAAAATATAATAACATAGAAAATGTTAATATGTGGTTTTCTAAGTCAATGTACAGCTTGCAGGAATTCTTGTGTAAGGTTTGATGACATTGCTCTAGAGAGCACCCAGAGCTGAGGAACTTCCTCTGACAATATAGGTCAGCACCTGTGATGTAAGTTCTGGTCTCAGAGAGTTGTCTAGAGCACCAAGGGGTCATGTTTCTGGCCTAGGGTGGCACAGCCGGTATAGATCAAAAGTATGCCTTGACCCCCTGACTTTCTAGCTCTTAGGCCAACTCTGTCCATTAATCTCAGCCTGAGGGGAACTCTTTTAAAATACTCATTAGGAAATTCCTGTTTCTTATTTAAATCTGTTCAAATCTTTTACTTTTGTAGTTCTTGTAAATAGTTGCCTCAGTAACAATCACAGCCACACCGACCTCTCTTTAATAAAAAAGTAGAAAATGTCTTTACATGCCTACTGAGTAACTGAATGCCTCTTAAAGGCAGTTAGGTGGTGAAGTGGATAGAGTTGTCCTTTGTCATTTTGCTCAAAGAGGACCATGACATCAGGAAGGTGATGCCATGACTTGCAAGTAAATTGGATTTAAGTGAGGGAGGGCTGTGCAGAGTCACCAGACTCACTTTCTCCTCCAGAGCCGTGTGGGTCCAGTGGCAAGATGTGGATCAGGATGTCTGGAGATGGCCCCCAGTAAGCAGCAATAGGAGTCAAGAAGACTCGTTTTCAAATGTAGCCTTAGATACTTCCTAGCTACAGGACCCTGGACACTTAAACTTAGTTTTCTCAACTGTAAAATGGCAGTGATAATAATACTGCCTACCTCCCAGGGTTATTGGAAGGGCCAAATGAGATAATATCTGTAAAGCAGGTAGCACAGGACCTGAAGCATAATGGGTGCTTGGTAAATGTTTGTTTGTGGTTGTTTTCTCTTCCTTTCTCCTTGCAAAGTGCAATATGAACTATAAAGGTAAGTTTAGGCTTTTTTCTCAGTGTTAGACGTATTCTCTTTATCATAAATGAAAATCATTGTAATAGTAATTATAATAGTAGTAGTAGTAGTAATTTTAATAGTAATAACAAAATCATTGGAATAGTTATGCATGGTATTCATTATTTCAAATTTAGAACCAGGGCCAATCTTGGGAGTCTTTACAAGCATGTGTCATTACCAAGGGAAAATTTTCCAGAGAACTCAGGTTTCGTTTGAGCTTTTGGACCCATTTATGGAGAAAATATGCAATTCCTATGATAATCCAGGAGGAGTAGAGCCATTGGATTTCGTATTGGTCAGATGTGGTTGAAGCTATAGAATTATTACCAGAGATCTCTTCCCCTGTCAGATGTGTCAGCAGGCCAAAGAGTGTGCACCATGTTTTCCTATGCTTGACTGTGTCTTAGGTCTGGTGCCAAAGCAAACATTCAAATCAATGGGGGAAAAATGTGTCAGGCTATTTGCTGGCCTCAAATAGACAAAATAACTTGTTGATTTAATGGCGATTTTCACTTTTCAGTGGGTTGTTTTGCCATCATGTAAATACAGCCATCCTGATGCTCTGTGTGATACTTTAAAGAAAGCATACAAAAAAGCCAAGGATTACATATTAAGGTTAAAGGGGGAAAATGTGTGCAGTATGATTTTTTTTTTGGCTCACCTAGTTTCTTTCAGACTAGGCTTTGGGCACTCCCAAGGAAACATATGCAGAGCTGGGATTTGTCAAAAAAAAAAAAAAAAAAGATTTTGGAAACCCAGCCTCATTAACATAGGTGCCTATCTCCTAGACTTTGAAATGCAAATTGAGAAATCATTATAGAACTCATTGGCTTATCTGAGAAAGAGAAGAGACAACTTTCTTTTCTTATCTGGAAAAAAAGCACCAGAGAACCTTTTCTGGTTTCCATGCTGAAGTGAGTTCCTGTTTTTGCCAAAGTCCTTCTTGTGTAACCTAAGCCTGACCCTGTATCCCATGAACTGGGATTGTTAAATGCAAGTTTTGTCAGGAAAAGGAAAGTACACATTTGAAGACCAGAACAAAGAATGGTCCCCTGACTGAGTTATTTCAGCTAAATGAGGAGATCAGATTGCTCATGTAATTTCAGGATGGTTATAGATAGGGATTACCTCATTGTTCCTGGGAAGCCCTATAAGGAGACGTCTTTTCTGAGGTCCTTTTTTCGGCGCCCTTTAGTCTTTTCTCCCCAGTTTTTTTCTTTTTTTTTTCAGTAACAATTTTTCCTTTCTTCTGTTTTCTGTAAACATCAGAGCTAGAAGCAAAAGAAAGATGATTATTTCTAGCTCTGATGTTTACTAGGGGAACAAGTTTTGAAAACTGACCTCCCAGGCTGCCTTTCCATGAGAAAATATACCTTATCACCTTTGGATAATCTCTCTTAAGCTTTTAATGTCACTGACACACATTTAAGGGTGATTATAAAGAACTGAGTGTTTGAGTGGCCTGTGAGCTCAGTATGAGTCAATAGTGTGACTACTGATTAGAAAGTTAATGTGGTCTTAGGTTTCATAGGGACTCTGCCCTCATCAAACCATAGCCGAAATACAGTTTTCAGTTCTGGACAACACATTTTTGGAAGGATAAAGTAGAGCACATTAATAGGATGGTGCAGGTCCTTCAGATCATGCCATGGGAGGGTCAGCTGATAGAACTGGGACTATATAGCCTAGAGAGGAGAAAACTTCACAGAGATACAATAACTGCCTTTTTTTATTTGAAAAAAAATGTCACACAGAAGCAGGATTAGATTCATTCTGCTCATTTCAGAAGACGGAAATGGGAGGTACTTCTAGTGAGTGTAGAAGGCAAAGAGAGTCAGATTTTTGCTTCATGTAACTAGGTGGCACAATGGATACAACACTGGCCCTGGAGTCAGAAAGACCTGAATTCAAATTTGGCCTCAGACACTTACTAGCTGTGTGACCCTGGGCAAGTCGCTTAACCCTGGTTGCCTCAGTTTTTTCATCTGTAAAATGAGCTGGAGAAGGAAATAGCAAATCCCTCCAATGTCTTTGTCAAAAACACCACAAATGGTGTCATGAAGAGTCCCATAAGACTGAAATAACTGAACAACAAAAACAACAAACAGTCCTATTCAGAAAATAGAATGAGCTGTTGTGGTAATAATATTAATATTGCTGTTGTGGTAATAATATTAGCTAGCATTTATATCACACTTTAAATTATCTCATCAGATTCCCCCAAATAACCCTGGGAGATTGGTACTATTACTATCCGCATTATACAGATAAGAAACTGAGAGAGTTTGATTTGCCTTGGGTCACAGAGCATAGTAAGTGTCAGAGGTTAGATTTGAACCCAGGTCCTTCTGACTCCAAGCCCTTTGTTGAATCCACTGTAGGCAGCTTTCACAGCTACTTTTTTCAAGCAGCTTTTGACTAAAACTCTACCAAGTGGCAAAGGGACATCAGAGGAATGCTTAGAAATGTGCAGCTGATACTCCCCACACGGGTCTGCTGGGGTTTGAATCTATGTAGATTTGTTAAGCTTTCTCTCTCTCTCTCTCTCTTTTGTCCTCAGTCACAGAATGCATCTCCTAAGCAGAGGAAGCAGAGTGTGTATACGCCTCCAGCTATGAAAGGTACTGTGCAGGTACTGTTTCCGTTGTGCTGATGTGTGTAGCTTTAGATCCCCATGGTACTGTATCTGCTTTTAAGAACAGCCACAATGACAAAAGGAACCAATATAACAGATGTGATCAGGTGATCTACGCTCAGCTCCACTGTTAGTCAAGAAGCATTGACTAAGCTCTTGCCTAGTTATTCAATCAGTAAACATTTATTAAGTGTTTGCTATGCGCTAGGCACCTTGCTAAGTACTGGGGATATAAAAAGAGGTAAAAGACAGTTCCTGCAGCAGCTTGGTGGCACAGTAGGTAGAGCACCTGGCCTGGAATCAGGAGGATCTGATTTCAAATGTGGCCTCAGATACTTACTAGATGTGTGACCCTGGGCAAGTCACTTAGCCCAGTTTACTTCAGCTTCTTCATCTGTAAAATGAGCTGGAGAAGGAGATGAAGAAGCACTCCAGAGTCTTTGCCAAGAAAACCCCAAATGAGGCCCTGAAGAGTCAGATACAAATGAACAATAATAACCCGTGTATCAAACACTGTGCTAAGCCCTGGGAATACAAAGCCAAAGATAGTCCTTGCCCTGAAAGGGGCTCGAAATCTAATGGGGGCGACAAAATGCAAACAGCCATGTACGTGTAGAGTAAGTAGAAAATAATCAACAGAAGGAAGGCACTAGAATTAAGTGGGATTGAGAAAGACATCATGTAGAAGGAGGGATTTTAGCTGGGCCTTGGTAGGAGGCAGAGATAAGTGCGTGTGTGTGTGTGTGTGTGTGTGTGTGTGTGTGTGTGGGGTGGGGTGGGGGGGCGGTGTTCCAGGCCCTCTGGA
This sequence comes from Phalanger gymnotis, assembly GCA_028646595.1. Taxonomy (NCBI): domain Eukaryota; kingdom Metazoa; phylum Chordata; class Mammalia; order Diprotodontia; family Phalangeridae; genus Phalanger; species Phalanger gymnotis. The sequence goes on along the minus strand of CM053622.1, from coordinate 621,371,860 downwards.
GGACTGCGAGTAAACATGCACAGAGCAGAGTGATTGAGTTTCTAGTGGAAGGAATAGCAATGAAGTCAGTGTCTCTGGGGAGTAAGATGTAAGAAGACTGGAAAGGTAGGAGGAGTATAGGTTATGAAGAGCTTTGAATGCCAAGTTGAGGATTTTATGTTTGGTTTGTAGTGTGAGCTCAAATCCCATCTCACACTCTTACTAGCTGCATGACCCTGGGCAAGTCACTTAACCCTGGTTACCTCAGTTCTCATCTGTAAAATGAGCTGGAGATGGTAAACTACTCCAGTATCTTGCCAAGAAAACCTTAAATGAAGAGTCCCATAAGAATGAAATGACTGAACAATAAGAAGTGTGACAGGGAACCGTTGGAGTTTATTCAGCGTGCGTGGGGGGCAGGAGGAGGGGGGAGAGAGAAATGGGGGGGGTTCATGATGGGATGGTCACTTTAGGAAAATCACTTTGGTGACTGAATGGAGTCTAGGCTGAAGTAGGGAGAGATTTGTGGCAGCCAGACCAACCAGTAGACTATTTTAGTAGTCTAGGCATAAGGAAATGTGGGCTTGCCCCAGGGTGGCAGCAGTATCTGAGTATTACTATAAACTATTAACCAGCTACTTGAGCTTGAGCAAATGATTTCAATTCTCTGGGTGTCAGCCTTCTCATTTGTAAAATCAAAGGAGGGAACCAAATGGTGTCCCTTCAGGTTCTAACTTTTCCTGATCCTAATTCAGTTTGAGGGGAGGATAACATTGAAAAGAAGCAGTAAAGAGAACAGTTTTTTTCAATTACATTTTTTTTATTGTATGTTTTTCTTCTCTTTTAAAATCTTTGGGCAAAATCGATCAGAAATCCTGATTGTTCTTTTCCTTGCCCATGGCTCGTTGGTATTCCTTCCCAACTTTGAGACACCCACAATACTGGAGATTGGGTATTCTATATAAAGGATCATTGTGTGTCAGGAGCAGCTTCTCTAAGAAGTCCTGTTCGAGCTGCTGTTGAGCCTAAAAGTTAACAGCTGTTGAAATAATGAGTAAGTATCTTTATTCAGACTCTGGCAGAGCCACAAAACCTAAGTAAGCCCCTAAATAGGTCCTATAAATGGAACGGTAAAATGCACTGATATTTGACTGACTGCAGCTGGGGGCAGGGAAGCATCCCACTTTTTGCACAAAATTATTCCATGGCATGAGGAGGAACATGTCAAGTCTAACACGTAATTTTGTTACCTCCTTGGGAAGGCACATATGTACTGAAAGAGAAGGTTTTTAGTAGCTGCCCTTGTCTGCTCCAGCTGCAGAGGGCCAGCTGAGGAGCTTCCCCAGTGAGTTTGGAGAGGAACCTGAACTTGGACAGAAATAATTCACCCTGTGTTCTCTCCAGGCACTGGGTTTTTGAGCCAACCTGGGAAGGGTCCATGCACAAATGAAAAAAATTAATTGCTGCATGTACTAGTAAACTTCCTTCCTCTAGAGCAATAAAACATCATGTTTATTCTTTCATGAGACAGTAACAAGTAATCCGGGTCATCGGCATCACAGTCTATTCTGGTACAACCTGTGTGGATATAAAAATGCTGGTGGATGAATCTCATTTCTAGAAGGTAGCTTCCTGAGTGTGTGTGAAATATCATTTTAAAGATTTAATCGGCCTTAGCATCAATAGACAGCAGGGAGATACGTATCATTCTCCCCTAATTCTGTTTAGGTTAGTCTGTCCAAACAAAGTAGGGGCAGCTAGGCAGTGCAGTGGACAGAGTACCAGGCCTGGGGTAATGAAGACTCATCTTCCTGACTTTAAATCTGGCCTCAGACATTTATTAGCTGTGTGACCCTGGGCAAGTCACTTAGCCCTGTTTGCATAGATTTCCTCATTAGCAAAATGAGCAGAAGAGGGAAATGGCAAACCATTCCAGTATCTTTGCCCAAAAAAACCCCCAAAAAACCCTAAATAGGATCACAAAGAGTCAGACATGAGTGAAAGAACTGAAAAGCAGCAATAAAAATGAAGTAAAAATGTATTCCCTTGTCTATAACATAGCAATTTTATTTCTTAAGAAAGACCTTAAAATAAATGTTATGAGGGCTAATAGTTGTCGTTATATTATATCTGACTCTACAAAACATGGCAATATTATGAATTACGGCATTTAGAAAATATAATCTCTGGTCCAGAGATGATTTCATGAATTTTCCTTAATGGATAGGAAGAGATTTGGAGAACTAGAAGGTGTATGTTTCCTTCGTAATTGACTTGACTCTTCCAACAACTCAGTCTGCTCCTAGCGAGGAATGAGGGGATGACTGAACATTACTGCTTTCCCAAACCCTCAGCCTGCTCCGAATTAGGTAACTGGGGAATCCCTCAGTCACACAAAAGGACTGGGGGCAGTCTGCTGCTGCCACACAGGCTAAACAGTAACAACAAAACGCAACATTCTTCCCCAAGCTATGTAGATCCCATCTTCCTCTCCATAAGAGCTTGAAATTAATTTTTAAAGGCAAGAAATAAGGAATGGCCAAATGTGGCACATTCTACATTGAATGGGGATTTCATCAGTATAGGGAACCTGAATGAGCAAACTCCTTCTATCAAGGTAGACAATGTCTCCTCTGCAGCTTATATTTTTAAAGAGTTGCCTGGGGCCACTGGGTAATTAAATGACTTGGCTAGTCACACAGTCAACATTTGACAGAGGTTGAAGACTGGACATAAATTAAATGATATAATTTAAATTATGGGACATACATTTAAAAATGAATGTAGGAGACAAGGAAATAGAATTGCAACGCAGAGGGCACAGAGAATAGCACTTTTCTGAAATGCAGGCACAATACAAAATATAAAGGAAAGAAATAGCTAGGAGAGCAATGCAGCTAATAATGCATCTGGCCCACTTCTGAAAAGGCGGGGTAGAAGAAAAATGGATTTGAAAAATATGATGGGCAAGCTAATGAGAGAGAGGAGAGACAGTGCTTAAAGCAACATGCATCCCATTTCTACCCTAGAACACCTCAATGCATCCTGGGTTATGCACAAGAAAAATGGTCATGTGCCAAGCATAAAAGGCTAGAGGTCACCAATCTAAAAAAGTATCTATTGTTCAACTACTATATACTAGGCACTGGGAATATAAAGACAAACATGAAAGATTCCTGTGCACATGGAGCTTATATTTTATTAGAGGGGAGAGTACGTACATAAATGAGGATAGCTAGATGGGCAGGAATAGAGTTGCCAGGCCTGGAGTCAGACTTATCTTCCCGAGCTCAAATCTGCCCTCAGATATTTACTAGATGTGTGACCCTGGGCAAGTCACTTAACCAAGGTTGTTTGCCTCAATTTCCTCAATCTGGAAAATGAACTGGAGGAGGAAATGGCAAACTCCTCCAGTATCTTTGCCAAGAAAACCCTGAATGCTGTGGTGAAGAGTTGGACACTCCTGAAAAACAACTGAACAGCAACAAAAATGCACATGAATGAGTATATGCAAAATGGATATAAACTCTTAATAGGGTAAGGATTCATCAATCCCTCCTTTCCCCGCTTTTACCACACAAATCCAGAGAGGAATTTACAGTAATTATTTTTAAAAATTTCTTTATTTCCTACCCTTTCCAGATGCCCTCCTTTTCCCTCCACTCTCAGGGAGGTATAGTCATCTTTACCATGTATGGACATATTCTTGCTCAGATTTTCCATCAATACGTGTCACACAGTATGTATGAAAGTGACAGAAGCAAATCTCTGCAAGGAAACAGTTTTACTTTTCCATAATCCTATATAATGTATGTTAAACTCATTCTATAAGCAGAGAGATCTGAAGTTTGTCAGAAAGGACAGCTTCTTAATGAATCAGCCTCCACATTTCTTTGCAGAGTGTATAGGAGTCAGCCCTCTAATTTGCCAGATGACCAACTAAATTCTTAATTCTTGTTGTATAACTTGTGCCATGTCTCAGAAGAGAAAAATTTGGGGGTGGGAAATTGGCTGACTCATTTTTACTCTTGGGTTTTTTTTTTTTAACTGGAATGCATTTGACTGAGGACATCAGAATGAGTGCTATCGATTTAAAAGAGAGTCTAAATACTAACTGTAGCAGCTGACCAAGTAACTCCTGTGTGCACAGATCCCTTTTGGGCTCACATTACCATCTTTAATGCATGGCCAGTAAGTCAAGTGATCCATTTCGCTTCTGTAAAAATGTCTGTTATGTTTTTTTAATTCCCTTCATGCCTGTTGATTTATTGTAAGAGAATATTGCAGAGACCCCAGAGTCTAGTGAATATGGGTCTGATATGCCTAAGAACTTCACTTGGAATGCTTACAGAACCCTTTAGCTATTTTTTTTTCTCCAATGATAACATCAAGTTTTATATCTCCCCTTCATCCCAAATCCTGTTCTAGTAAAACATCCACGTAATAAGGAGTTGACCAGGAAAGAAACAAAAGAAAAAATGGGTTGAATAAGAATTAAACAAAAGGTTTTAAAGGAGCAAGTATCATCTTCCTTTTTCTTTTGATTTAATTTGCAATTTTTGTCTTTGCATTTAGAAGCTTTGCAAATATTTTTCTCAAAAAAGCTGAAGATATTTTAATTTCAATATCTCTTTTTGACTTAGAAATCTGATACTGAGCAGCTAGGTGGCGCAGTGAGTAGAGCACCAGCCCTGGAGTCAGGAGGACCTGAGTTCAAATCTGGCTTTAGACACTTGACACATGTACTAGCTTTGTGACCCCTTAATCCCAATTGCCCTGCCAAAAAAACCCAAAACAAACAAAAAGGAATATTATACTAAATTTCTTTTTTATATTTAATCTCTCTCTATATAAAATTCTACATATATTATTATAATTCTATATTATTCTGTATTATTAGAATTATATAATTCTATATTACAAAGTGTGGTAGTGGGTTGGATACACTGCCCATGGTCTTGGATTAAGGAAGACGGGTTTGAATCTTAACTTCCAACACTTGCTATTAAGTGATCTGCACAAGTCACTCAGTCTCTCTGTTTGAATATTCTCTTCTGTACAGTAAGGGAGTTCTAGTGCCTCTGTCATAGGGTTGTTATGAGGCCCAAATTGGATACTATTTGAAAAACTTTAAAGCGCTCTAAAATGTGAACTATTATCATCTCTGCTTGTGTTTCCCACAGTTACAGCCAATTTATCTATGCTTGTTTTCATGCAGGTTCCAGTTGAATATCATTCATTCTTAGTTAATGAGCATAAAAAGTTCCTTGAACTTTTTATGAGTCCATCTATCACATCTCCAAGGTTTTTTCTGTGAAGGAAATTAACAATAGAGTATTTAAAATTTTCTATCCTTCTTTGAATCTGTAGTTTATTAGAAACTATTACTACCATAGTATGTAGCCCTGATCCACAAGTGTAATTCCTTAAGCCAGTTTTTTTTTAAATCTAGAGACTGAAAGAGTATTGAGAATAATGATAGCTCACATTTGTATAGTGTTTTTAGGTTTGCAAAAACATTTTACAGAAATTATCATATTTGATGAAATTCAATAAACATGGTTCCATAAATCAAGTATGGTAGCTCTCTGTAAGCTAAATGACAGATGAGGGTGGATTGAAGGAATTGGAGATGTTCAGCCAGGAGAAAAGGAGACATTTGAGGGTTTGATAGCTGCCTTCAAGTACTTATTTGAAGGACTGTCAGTCAATAAAAATTTATTAAGCACCTACTCTGTGCCAGGCACTGTGCTAAGCACTGGGAATAAAAAGAAATGCAAAAGGCAGTCTCTGCCCTCAAGAAGTTTACAATCTAATGGGGGAAGATAGCACACAAAAGAAAGCAGAAAAAGAGTGGGGGAAGGAAAGGTACTCAGCATAGCAGCATGAAGAGGTCCAAAGTAGTATAGACACATGTGAAATGAAGAGGTGACCAGCCTGGATCCCCCCCATTAAATGGACGTTTGAGGAGTTCTTTATTCTACTTGGCAGAAGGTATTGACAAGGTGTGAGTACCAAGGCTGATCTGATCTTACAGGATGGTGAGGTGCCTCTGGGGTGTCCCTTGGAAGAGGGGATTTGCTTCTTCTTAGACCCAGGAATAGAACTTGCAACAATATGTGAAAGTTACAAAGAAGAAATGTAGACTTTAGGTAAGCGAAGGAATCCTGACTATTAGAGGCATCACAAATGAAAGGGGGTATCCCAGAAGCGATGGTTTTAAGCACAGGCTAGAGAACCAGTTTATTAGGTTTGTGGTAGATTCTAGTTTAGGGATTGATCCCTCCTAACTAGAGATTCTCGGATTTTCTTCAGAGAGCTAAGCAACAAATGTATGCTTCTCTAGAATTCTCTAATTCCCCGATCATATTACATGCTGATTTTAATATGGGTTTTGCACAATTGCATATGTACCCAGGAGACCCCCAGATTGTGAACCTATGATAGTATAGACAACAGTTATGCTTGAGATAGATCAGTGTTTCTCAAACTGTACTGCAAGTAACCCCAAAACACCGTTTTTTCCTTTAATTGTTAAATTTATTTTTAACATTTGTTTTCAAAAATTTTGAGTTTTAAGTTCTCTCCCTTCTTCCCACTCCTCCCCCACCCATTGAGAAGACAAACAATATATCAGTTATATAGGCAAAGTCATGCAAGACCTGTTTCCATGTTAGCCATGTTGCAAAAAAAAAAGGAAGAAAAATGAAGAAAATTGAAAAAAATATGCTTCAATCTGCACTTAGAGCTCATTGGTTGTTTCTTTGGAGGCATATAGCATTTTTCATCATGGGTCTTTTGAAATTGTCTGAGATTATTGTCTTGATCAGAGTAGCTAAGTCTTTCACAGGTGATCGTCCTACAATATTGTTTTTATTATGTGCAATGTTCTCTTACTTCTGCTTACTTTACTTCTCATCAGTTCATATAAGTCTTCTCAGGTTTTTTTGAAACCATCCCACTCCTCATTTCTTACAGCACAATAGTATTCCATCTCAATTTTCAGCCATTCCACAATTGATGGGCACCCCCTCAATCCAAGGTGTTTTTTTAAATGAACCTTATGTTATTCATTAATAACAATAATAATTTTAGATGTTTTTATGATAAGAGTTCTGCCGAAATTTTTGTTAAACCAAAGGGTTCTCCAGCTGTGGAAAAGTTTGAGAAACACTGTTCACAGAAGAATAGATTGGAAGTCAAGAGATTTGGATTCTAGTCCTGATTCTGCTACTAAATAAACAGCCATGTGATCTTAAGCAAGTCAAGTCATTTCTCTTGGCCTGAGTTTCCTCCATTGTAAAATAAAGGAATTGGGTTGGATTTTTTCTAACTTTCATTCCAGCTATGACATTTTATGATTTTGATTATGATCCCAGCCTGCATCACAGACTAAGACATGGAGTCATAGGGGATGGGAATGAAGGGGGAGAAGGAAAATTGCCGTGCCTAAGGAAATATTTCTGACAGTTTTCTCTTTGAATAATACATATGCTGCCATTCAACAGTGACTGTGCATATTAAATCAGGGCGAATGGGTGGACTCAACCAAGAAAGTAGTCATTAACCTCAGAGTCTAGAGCTTTAACGAAATTAGGGTCAATTTAGTAGAAATTGGAGAGGTGGCTTGCAATACTAGTAATAGCTTCAGAATCTCCTTTTTATACCTATTTTATTTGGTTTTTCTGAGAACCTGAATCTACAAAGGAATTCATATACTATAGACATTATTTGGCGAATTCAGAAAACAGAATCTATGTGTCATCCATAGTGTCATATGCCTGGTTGAGATCTCCACATGGAGGAGAAGGGAGTAAATGCTGGGCATGTTGTGGCCCAGCCCAAGAAACATTTAATAGGATTACTCTCCCACCTTTTTGCACCCTCTGTCACTGCCCCTCCTCCCAGCCCAACTCAAGAAATCCTTCATCTCTCTGACTTTGAAACTCCAGGCTCTGTAGAACTAAATGACCATAATTGTTACAGCTGTGGGAGCTTGAGGGTGGATAAGGAATGAGAAGGAACAAAGCACTTGGCAACACACCTATTATTAATATATCACTTATCTTTCTGTCTTCTAATATTAGAAATGTTTGTTCAGAGAACATTCAATATTCATTCATTCAATAAGCATTTTTAAGTTCCAGCTCTTTGAAAAGCCCCAGAGATATGAAAATTCAAACAAACAAATCAAATACCTAAAATCCCCATCCTCTTTCTGTTGGATTGGGGGAATGCATGTGATGTCCTACTTGGTGAGGAGAGTTTACAAACTACCTTCTTAGGGAAAACATATGATATATGCTATTCTACTGGTTTGGGGGGAGTTTATATTCTACTTGTTGGGGGGGGGGGTCATATGACATTAAGACAGAGAAGTAGGATGTGATGGAGGCAAAGAAGAGATTCAAAGTGCTTTAGGATAATTTGTCAAGAAAGGTTATAAAGGTAAATTGGCAGCAGATTGAGAGGAACCTAAATGCTAGAACAAAGAATTTGTGGTTAATTTATGTGGCATTAGGGAGATAAGTAACATATTCAGATTTTTGGTAGGTTTGTAAAGGATGAGAAAGAGGAGAGAATATGAGCATGAAAGAGTGGGAAAGGGAGTAGAAGAAGAGTGACTAGTAAGGTAAACGTGTGTGTGTGTGATTGTGTGCATGTGTGTGCGTGTGTGTATGCATGCGTGGATGTGTGTGTGTGTGTGTAAAATAGTAGAAGTTAGGTATAGCTAGGAATAGGTAAGTCTTAGTTAAATGAATGTGAGAAAGGCTGAAACAAATGGTATAGGCTCAATATATTTTTTTGACTTGTTTTTTGAGGATTAGTGAGTTCATTGTTTTGAAATACAGAGAACTTAGGAAATGGTGATTATTTTACAAGTGGTGAATACCTACTCCATATTTCCTGCCCTAAATGGAATCCAGCAGGCTAACCTAGTGAATCCCTTGACCGAATAACCCTCTTAGAACCCAAGAAACAATATGTAAAAGGGAAAAGATAAAATTGCCCAGGCACTTCTGAGGTAGACTAAGGACAATCAAAGCTTCTTTGTAATTTTGAAGAAAACAACAGCTTCTCTTATGGGATTTAGTAGCTTAATTTAGTTCTGTTCCAAGATAGAGGCTGTTAAAAAACACAACTATAGGGGCAGCTAGGTGGGGCAGTAAGTAGAGCACTGGCCCTAGAGTCAGAAGGACCTGAGTTCAAATTGGCCTCACACATTTGACACACTAGCTGTGTGACCTTGGGCAAGTCACTTAACCCTTCCCCTGCCTTCCCCTCTGCAAAACAAAAACAAAAACAAAAACAAAACAAAAAAACCTATACTTGTTAACAACAAAAATGAATGAACAAATTTATTTAATGTTTGCCATTGTGCCTTCAAGTCACTTATAATCTAGCTGAGGAGCTATTTTAAAAGGGAGGGGGATAATGAAAGCAACTTACAATAGAGTCACAAAAACTAAGAAATGAAAGGGGACTCTGAGATGAACACATAGACTTTGAGAATCTCGTAGTTCAGTTAGACCTCATCTCAGAGACCATCTATTCTAACTAATAAGAATCTATACAAATGGCTAGTCAATTTTTGAAGACCACTAGTGAAAGTTAGTCAACAATAAGCATTTATTAAGCACTTACTGTGTGCCAGGCATTATGCTAAGCACTGGGGATATAAAGGAAGGCAAAAGACAGTTCTTGCAGTCAAGGAGCTCACAATCTAATAGGGGAGACAATAGGCAAATAGCTACCTATGAACAAGTTATTATATCAGAAAAAGGTATTAACAATAAGGGGTATTAAGATAGGCTTTTTGTAGAAGGCAGAATTTTGACTGAGACTAGAAGGAAGCCAAGGAGGGCAGTAATATAGAAGCCGAGTGTTCTAAATACGGAGGACAGACAATAAAAAATGCCTGGAGTTGGAGTTGAGAGATGGAATATCTTCCGGGAAGAACAGCCAAGAGGCCAGTATCATTAGATAGAAGAGTACGAAGCTTGAGTGGAAGGAGAGGAGGAAGAGACTAGAAAATCAGTAAAGAGTTAGAAGGCTCAAAAAGTAGAAGGATCCAGGTTGTGAATGGCTTTGAAGGCTCTCCCAAGGCACCCCATTTGGCTTTGTGATAATTTTAATTAAATTTTAGGAAATGTTCCCTTAACTAGTTGAAATCTAATTTTCTGCAGCTATCACCCATTGCTCTGCCCTTTGAGGCCAAACAAAACAAATTTAATTCATCTTCTTTGTGACAACGGCTTTTCTAATACTTTAGGACAGCTATTAATTTCCCCAGAAGTCTATTCTTCAGTCTCCTTCAACTGTTCTTCTCATCTTCTTGGTCATCTAGTTCTTTATGTGCCCTAGGTTGTCAGTGTCTTTCCTTGGTGCTCAGATGTGGTGCCCAGAATTAAACCTAAAGCTCCAAATATGTCCTCACCAGGAAAGGGTTCAGGGGTCCTGTCATTTCCCTAGTCTTGGACACTATCCCTTTCTTAATACAGCTTATGATAGCATTAGTTTTTTGCCCTGCTATAGCATACTCGTTTTATATTGAGCTTACAATCCACTAAAATACCAAATTGTTTACAGATGAGTCGCTATCTGATTCTGATTCCCTCTCTCTGTACTTCTGATTTGTTTTAACCCATGTATAAGATATTTTAGTTCAATAGAATCTCATCTTGTCATCTAGCCCCACCTATACATGAATAGGAATATAGCACTCTATATGTGGCAAACAGAAAGACCATCAGTCCCATGAGAATTCAGAGGGTGATTCTATCCCCAGTACAGCTGAATTGTCACAGAAAGTCTTCTCTGTAGAGAAGATAAAACTTGAACTGGACTTTATAAAGAAGAAAAAGGACATAAAGTCAACATAGCACCAGATTTGGCTCCAATGTCTATTAGCTATATGACCGTGACAAGTCATTTGACTTCTCTGAACATCTAAAAAAGATAGCAAAGGTTGGGGAGTTGTTAGGGTATAAAGTGAAGAAGGTATATCTTGGACTAGATGATCTCCAAGGTCCTCCCAACTCTAAATTTTCTGATTCTTCTATTATCTATAAAATAACGATAATAGTTATGTACTCTACCTTTACCTGATTGTGAGGTAGGGGGATATCTCTATCTATGTATCTATCCATCTACCTATCTATCTATCTATCTATCTATCTATCTATCTATCTATCTATCTATCTATGTACTGAAAGATAGATATAGTATTGTTATGTGAGAGTAGGAACTAAATGAGTGAAGAGGATGGGGGAAGGAATTTCAATAAGAGCAGAATAAACACTCATGGAGATGGGAAAGCCCAAGGCATATCCACATTTTCATAGCCAAAAAGTCTACCAGTCTTAAATGATGGGACAAACACAGTAAGATGAAATTCAGTGGGAATAAATGTCTCCAACTCGAGTTTGGATTCAACCCATCAGCTTCGCTGGTACAGAATGGGTAAGTTAACATTGTAACATAACAATTATATGGAAAAAAAGAAAAAACACAAAAACATGAGGGCTTTTTAAATACTACAATCATAATATAAATGTCTGGTTCAGTTATATGCTGAGTCACCTATACAAAGCAAATTGATAGACTCTCTTTCTTCTACTTGGTTGAAAGGTATTGTCCCATTCAATTGTCAATGGCAACAACTGGCTATTTATTAGGCAAAGGTTAAGTAGAAGAATAATGAGCCATTGTATGTGTGCAGTGACTGGGAGGCCTAGACTACCTGATGTTGGATGTAAGCGTGGAGCAGTAGTCCTCAGAACATTAACCAACTAGAAAAGTACAGGTACTGTTCAGTACCAACTTTCCTAGCTGGGGGGGGGGCGGGGTGAAGGTGATTGTGGGTTGAGCTTTTAAGTGTCATAGGCAATAGTCACAGGACCAAGGTTAGCCTATTAGTGACTGGGCAGCAAGGTTTGACCAATTGCAACAAAGGAGCCAAGTACTGTAACCCCCTAGGATCACTTCTGCAAAATGATTCAAAGCATACGATACATGAGAATTTCAAAATAGTGGCAGTCACGTGGTTCCTATAGACCTTCAGGGTCTATTCTGAAAAAGGCTCCTGGACCAATACAAAGAGTCATTGATGCGAAATATATTCGCAAAAGTTAATTTGATTTAGTATCATGAGATCCTGTGATTTGAAACTAAAAGAGATCTTAGAAATCATTTAGTTTAACTTTCTTATTTTAAAGATGAGGAAATTGAAGCCAAGATAGGGTAGGTGGCACAGTAGATAGAATGCTAGGCCAAGAGTAAGGAAGACTGGAGTTCAAATTCAACCTCAGACGCTTATTAGGTGTACCATCCTCGCCAAGTCACTTAATCTCTGTTTGCTTGTAAAATGGGGATAACAATAGCACCTACACCCCATGGTTGTTATGAGGATCAAATAAGACAAATGCAAAGTGCTTAGCATAGTTCATGGCACACAGTAAACACTAGATATATATCTTGTTGTTTGTTCAGTCATTTTAGTCATGACTGACTCTTCATGACTTCTTAGCAAAGATCCTGGAGTGGAGTGCCATTTCCTTCTCCAGCTCATTTTATAGATTTGAAAACTGAGGCAAACAGAGTTAAGTGACTTGCCCAGGATCACACAGCTAGTGTCTGAGGCTGGATTTGAACTCAGGTCTTCCTGACTCCTGGCCTAGCACTCTACCCACTGACCACCTAGCTTCCCTGAGCTCTCTGTATAAATGTTGGCTATTATTAGTTTAAGTAACGTGCTATAAAGCAGATAGTAAGGACAGAATCATCGATCAAGCCCAGGTCTTCTTACTCCCACCCCAGGTTTATTTCTTCTCTTCCAATAGAAATATGGTATATGGAATCATACAGGTTATAGTCCCATGGGGTTTTTGTCTTTGTCCAAACACTTCTGCAAAATTATATTCGGTCTTGGGCACCATATAAAAGAAAGGACATCGACAAACTGGAGCACTTGCAGAGAAAAGTGTTTAAAATGGTGAAACCAGACTATGTAAAAATTGCCTGACAGAATTGGCAGCGTTTGGGCTGGAGAAGAGGAGAATTAGCAATGACATGCCACTTATTTTCACAGATTTGAAGGACTGTCATGAAAGAAGGGTTAGAGCAGAGTTTCTTAACTTTTTTTTTGGTCACAATTGCTTTTTCTGTTTGGTGAAACCCATGGACCCCTTCTCAGAATAATGTTTTTAAATGCATAAAATAAAATATATAGCACTAAAAAATCCCAATTATGTTGAAATAGAGTTATCAAACTATTTTTAAGAAGTTCATGGACCCTAGTTTAAGAATTCCTGGATTAGAAGTAAGAAGGAATCATCATGATGAAGTGAACATGGACTGCCTTCATTTTTTTTGCAATGCACTTACTTACCTGTTAGATGGGCAAACGACAAATAACTTGACTTCTCTGAAGCTGTCTTTTTTTTTTTTTTGCCTTTGATGAGAGTGTTGGAATAGTAACTCTATGATTCCATGACTTACTGTACTTAGTTCCCAAAAGCCAAACCAGAAAAAAATCAACCAATCAATAAGCATTTATTAAGCACCTACTCTGAAAAGTAAATGTTGCAGAGATGCCAAGTTTTGATTCAACAACAGCAGTAAATACTTACAAACATCTAGAGCATTCCCAAAGTGGATTGGACTAGTTTAAGAAACAGAGAGTTCCCAGCACAAGAGGTATACTACATGAAGCTGGATGACCACTTGCCATCTTATTTCCAGAGAGCATTCTTCTTCATATGCTGGTTGAAACAAACCACCTCTGTGAGCGGGTTTGGGATTCTATCATATCCACTTATAAGTCAAAATCTACTATTTTCTGAAATCATAATAGATAGACCACTCCTGTTTCTTGCAAGTAACTATAGTTGTTAAAGTTACAATCTATTGAAATGGGATAAATCAAGTATCTTTCTCTAATTTTCTTAAAATTATGATTTGAGATAATCAAAAAGAAAAATAAACCAAAAGTGCAACATCAGTATTAAATCAATCAATCAAATCAGAATCTGTCACCTAGCATTTTAAAAGTTCCTACTATGTGCTAGGTATTGTGCTAAGCCTGGGGATACCAAAAAAAAATTAAAAAAAAAACTTTTGAAAAACCTCCTCAAGGAGCTTATATTTTAATGTGGAAATATAAAGTGTTTAAGGTATTTTTTCTCCTCACCATTAGCAAACCTCTGAATTACAGAATTTAGATTTGGAAGGAACTTTGTATGCTGTCCAACCCTTTCATTTCTCCTCCTGCCTGGTCCATTCCTTTCTGTAACTTCCCTCCTCCACTGAGTACTTTGCTGGTTATTCATCATATTTGCCTTTCATGAACAGGACTCTTTCCTGGCTCAGTAATTTATCAGAAGGGCTGGGTTTATTTTTTTCAATTCAAGAAACACTTAACAGATTTCCAGATTAGCAATAGTACGAATACAGACAAGTCCTTGCTTTTCTTTTTCTTAATGAAAAGACCAACTACATTTGTATTTCCCTTTTCCTACTCTTAACCCTTTATTTCCTGTCTTTTACTTCTACCCCCTTCTCATCTTCCTCTTTTACTATGTAACCAAGTTGGGAGCAGTATAGACAGATGATCTGTAACTTGTTCAATTCAGGAAGAACTTAGTCCTGAGGTTAGCACTGGGGAGCTTGGAAGAAAAAAAAAAACGTTTAGTATAGATTGCTTTACTATTTGGTAGCTTAGTCATTTCTTGTTAGGTTAAAGTTTGTAAAGGACATTTCTCTCCCAAATTCTTTTCATAGATTCATGAATCGCAAATTAAAAATAAACTAAGGACAAATGACCCAATTTTGACCATGTGATAGCACTCAGAAACACTAAAATTAGATTTCCATTTGGAAATCTCATTCAACTCATTTTGTTCTTGTTTTATTGTACCATAGCCAGTTACATTGACAAAGCAGACTTAAGTCTTGCTGGGTACAGAGTCTGAAAGACCTAGGTTTAAATCTCACCTCTGCCTCTTACTAGTTGCTTAATCTGTATGTACTTCAGACAACTTAATGGATATATCCAGTCACTGACATAGGAATCCTCCAGCAAATCACAGATCCTTCTTGTATTTCTGTTCATAGATTATTCGTGGAAAAATCAAAGCTCTTTATATACATATGTGTGTATAAAGAAAATAAAGGCACCCTTTCCCCAAATGCTTTAAGTCTAAGAAGAAAGACTCAGGAAAAGCGAAGGGTGGAGTTTTCTATTTTATTTGAACAGACGAATATCCCTAATGACAGCAGTTCTTTAGAAGATTTAAAAAAATAATGAACTTAAGTATGCAGCCACAATAGAGAAACAGGTCAGATCATTTTCCACTTGCCCCAAAGAATCAGTGACATTCAAATGTCATTAACTAGCAAAAGAGATCCTGTTAGGAAAAAAAAAAGAAAATTATGCTTTTGATCAGCGACAGTTTACATGGTGGATCTATATCATTCTAACTACATTGAAAAAACCCCACCTTTTTTCGTTATTACAAACATCAACAAACATGAATATTCCCCTGAACAAAATTGAACAAAAGAAAGGTGACTATTGATATGAAAATAACAATAAGGAATGAGGAATATACCAGTTTTGTTGTTGTTGTTGTTTTTTTTTTTTTGCTGATCCTATAAGAAAGGGGTTTTGAGAGAAAAAGCTATCAACCTTGGCTAGGGTACCAAACTATGTATTAACCTCAAGAAAAACCAGGATTTCAATAATCATAAGAAGATGGAAAGTGAGAGAAGAGAGCTAGAATAATAGCATCATTAGCATCTGGAACTGGCAGGTACCTTAGAGATCTAGTCTAACCCTGTTGTTACTTTACAGGTGAGGAAATCACTGTCTAGAGAGCTGCAGTGGTTTGCTTGAGGTCATACTGGTAGTAGAAGCCCCAGGGAGGATCTGAACTCAGGTCCTCTCTCTAAATCCATCATCTTTCCATATACTATAATAGAAGAGGATTTCAAAGGGAAAGTGGAAAGAGAGAGCAGGGTTGGATAAGGACTAAGATGGAAGGGCTAGGGCTACTATGGGAAAGGGAAATAGCAACTAGGTTATGCTACCTTTGTGACTGATCTCCACCCCTGATCCTAGGTGTTCCAACTGGCATGGACCAGATGAATTGGGAAAAGCCCACCCCATTGGAAAGGTAGGTTTTAGGAGAGAGGGATGTTGGCTACTGTCCTGCTAGAGAGAAGGGAAGAACCTCTTACATTCTCATGTCAGTGCCTGGGCTAAAGCCCCAACTTCTCCATGTTAGTCTTACCTTTAATACTAGATTATAGATGTACAGGTTTAATTAGCTGTCTTCTTGTTTCTTGTTTACAAGGGTTTGCCTTCATTTTTAAATTAGTTCTGATTCAAGCATTCAGCCTTTATTTTATTCCTATTGATCTCAAAGGCTGTGGTTAGTCTTAAAAACAGATTCAGTTCTTTTCAAATTGCAGTTCATTCCTACTTGAGTCAATGTACTGTAAAGTATGTATGGCAATCAGTAGTATGGAGGTACTAAAAATAGAGTGATCTATGCCTTCCTTTCTCACTAGGCTGCAACTGATGCATATCATGTCCATTAGCATTAATGAGGGTTAATGCCCCACTCTCAGTCAGCTAAGATTTACAAACAGCTCCTGTTAATGATTATGGCAAGTTCCAGTAACACGCTATAATATATTGCAAGTAGAGTAAGCAGATGTTTTCTTTCAATATTTTCCATCAGTCTCCCAAGACATTTTTAGGGAGTGCTGTAATACAGGAATCTCTTCTTTTCAGGTATAGGGACAACTCAGAAGACACCATTTTGAACAAAAATATGCCAAGTCTTTCATTGCCCCTCACTTTCTCTTGTTATTAATGCTACTTCAAAGTAACGTGATCACTCTGTGATTCCTTTTTGCAAAGCTAATTGCTATGTGAGACTTTTGCATGGGGTCTTGAAATGTCCTGTTGCATCAGCAACATTTTCACATCTGATCAACCTAGTGTGGAAGCAACGAGGTCCTGCCCCCTTTTAGATTCCTTTGGGTTTTTTTTTTAAATAGGTTATTTTGCAAAACATGCAAAATAATGTTGCTAGTAGTTGTGTAGGTAGTAGGTGGGCCATGGAAAAAATGTGGGTGCAGCTGGGGGGATATTATAGGAAGCTATACCCTCATGGACTACTTGGGGTGCAGACCTAGGACCCTCCTGTAGAGGGTTACTAGGAGAGGAAGGACCTCTCAGAGAGCATTTACCGACTGCCTTCCTGACCTTCAGGGAGTTGGCTCCTCATGTTAAATGGAAGGACAATGGAAGACTGCTTTCATCCAGAATTATTGCATAGGTCTTGGAAGGCCTTAGGGAGCTGTGTTCAGCAGAAATAGATCTTTTAAAAAGCAAAAACTTAATGTGTTATTCCATTTTACTATATTAGAAAGAATCCCAGAACCCTTCCTAGAATATTTGGTTTAGGAGTCAGGATATGATGCAGTGGCCTCCTGCTTTAGAAAAGACTGAGAGGCCAAGGGAGCCATACTTTGCCTGTAGGCAGCAATATAAATGACAACCGTGACTTCCAAGCATAAGTAGCATGTGTATATCTGTCTGTGCACATATTATTGGGGCACCCAGAAGAGGCAGAAATGTGTGCATCAGAATGGACAATAATTCAGGCTACCAGCTGACTCAGTGGAACTGGTAAACAAGAGGTTGAGAGCTGATATGATTGAATACACTGGACACTTTGATTATTGGGAGGCTGGCATCAGGGTAAATTGTGGTAGGCCATGGAGAAACATCACACAAATGGCATAAGCGGGGGGGGGGGGAATGCTCCTAGATGGGCAATCCAGGGTGAAAACGAGATCCTGCATGCCCTCATGGTGGGTGGCTACCCATAGAGAGTAAGGACTTCTCCAAGAAACATTTTAGTAGCTGCCCCAAAGGGAACTCCTCAGACCTAACAGAATGACCATGTGACCCCTTTCCCCTGGAGTTATTAAGTGGCCCTTAGAAGGCTGCACAGAAATACACTTAATGAAAGGAACTGCCTGATTTTCGTACTGAGGTTTCAGTTGTTCCATTTGCATCAAATCAGAAAGAATCTCAAAACTTTTTCAACAAATTTCATATTTTTCACTTTCTAGATCTATATTCACTTAGTCTGTTTGCAGTCACCCATGTTCCTAGCTCAATAGAAATGTACTGAGTTTTATTCAGTGTGACTTTAATCATATTATTCTAAAGGAAAGCCACCAGTATATTTCTTTGTCAGGTGCCCTAGTTTCCTGTAAATGCTTCGTATTTAACAAGCAGTTATTTACCTGATACTATGTGCCAGGTGCTAGGTGCAGGGATACAATGAAAAACATCCCCCAAGGAATTTATATTCTATCGGAATGAGGCAATATGTATAACAAGCAAATATATGAATGCATGCAAACATACATAAATGTATGCCTACCCACATATTCGTATATACAATGCAAAATAACTTGGGAGAGGCAAGCAGTAACAATTGGAGATATAGGCAAAAACACTTGAAAGACATGCTACTTGATTTGAGCATTAAAGTAGAGATTCTAAGAGATAGAGACATTAGGAGGAAGAAGATTCCACAAATGGGGAGCATCTTGTAGTCATTGATGTGGGAAATAACACTGTCCTGAATGGGGAAGACTGAGTGAGTGGGCTTGGCTGCAACATAGAATGTAAGAGAGGGAATAACGTGAAATCAGTCTAAAAAGATGGGTTGGAGCAAGAATGTGAAGAACTTTAAATGCCAGAGGGAGAAGTTTTCATTTTATCCTAGAGCAGGGGTGGGGAACCTGTGGCCTAAAGGCCACATGGGGCCCTCTAGGTCCTCAAGTGTGACCCCTTGACTGAATCCAAACTTCACAGAGCAAATCTCCTTAATAGAAGGATTTGTCCTTTAAAACTTGGATTCAGTCAAAAAGCTGCCCCCAAGGACCAAGAAGGCCATATGTGGCCTCGAGGCCACAGGCTCCCTATTCCTGTCCTAGAAGCAATTGGGGGTGGGGGTGGGGAAGGGGTGTCACTGAATCTTCTTGAGCAGGTAAACAAAATGGTCAGACTTATAGATTAGGAATATAAAATTCAGTAGGTGTATGGAGTATGGTTTAGAGAAAAGAGAGACTGAAGGTAAGACCAATTTTTTTTTTTTTGCCTTAAAAGAGGGAGAGGAGAAAATGTTGAGTTTAAACAATTGATGAAAATGAGGTTGCATCACCAGTACTTTGCTTCAGTTCTTCTGCCAGACTCCACCGCCTTTGTTTATTTCAAGTGAGCTGATTGCTGTAGCTTGTGTTTAATTCTGTTAGATGGCAGCTGAGAGCTAATTTCATTTACTGTTATTGGTAGCCTCTACTCAGAATGGTTCTGGCTAAACAGAAGTTGAAGCAAATGTCAAGTTATCTTCCAAAAAGGTTAGATTTCCATTGGGAATTCAATTTATAAGAAGAGTATAATAGGAAAATTTGGTCTTAGTGTGTGTCTGTCTGCTTATTTACACAGATTAAGTAGGATTCTTCTCTTTATAATCTTGTGTCAGTATGAAGTTTTATTAAGGCTTTTCCTCCTTCCCACTTAATATTCTTGTC
>CM053622.1:621318683-621351758 GCA_028646595.1 Phalanger gymnotis | reverse complement strand
GCTGTCCTGCGGTGGAGCCCTGCTTCCCTCTGCCACTTTGTGGGTTCTGCAGCTCTAAAATTGGTTCAGAGCCATTGTTTTATAGGTTTTTGGAGGGACTTGGTGGGGAGCTCACGCCAGTCACTGCTTCCCAGCTGCCATCTTGGCCGAAATCCTGTTATCTTAATTAAGCTATATATGATATATTTCAATCATTAAATTTTTCTTGAGATATATAGCTAAGGAAAACTTTACTTTTAATTAATCAATCAACAGATATCACTAACTTATGATGCATAGGCTGTGGCGCTATGTAATATACTTAAGGATAAATGATTTTTCTTAGTCTGGGGAATTTATGGTGTGGGATCTCCATTCACCAATGCAGACTGCTACCTACCTAAGGCATATTAGATAAGTCCTAGGAAATTATTTGAGGCATAAAGAGGTTAAATGACTTGCCCAAAACCACACATGTGTCAGAGGTGGAATTTGATTCCTAAGCCCAATACTTTATCTTCCATGCCAGCGGTTCTCCAATCATGATCTAAGGACCCCTGGGGATCCCTGAGACCCTTGCAAGAGATCCTTGAGTTCAAAATTATATTAATAATAATGCTAAGGCATTATTTGCTACTAAAATACTGCTTCCTTTTTCAACTACATGTCTCTGTGAAGCCAGATTTTCTTCATATGCTTCAACTAAAACAAGATTTCACAGCATATTGAATGCAGAAATAAATATGAGAATATAGTTTTCTTCTATTAGTCTAGAAATTAATGAGATTTGTAAAAATATGTAAAACAATGTGACTCTTCTCACTACTTTTTATTTTGGAAAATATAGTTATTTTTTCATGAACTAAATTAGGTTAACAACTAATGGATTTATAGTTATTTTAAAAATTGATTAATATATATTTTTTAAAAAATTATCAGTTTTAGTTTCTAACATAGTAAATATTGATAGATATAGCCCATATTAACAAAAGCTCTTTGGCATCCTCAATAATTTTTAAGAGTATAATAAATGGTTCTTGAGGCCAAGAAGTTTGAGAACTTGTACTATATACAATCTCTTCGGCTTAAATTCTAGCTGGTGGAGGCTGGGCGGGAGACCATATGGAAGAAACACCAGTGGTGAGACTAAGTAGTAGCAATAGAAGCAAGCAACAGAAACTGAGTTTCAAGGCAAAAAAGAGCACTTTTGGTCAATAGGGAAAAGGTCCCTGAAGAACAGTTATCATTTCTGATCACGAGGAATCACGGGGCCTTCCTGGGAAGGACTAGATTGCAGACCAGGAGAGCCATGACCACACCTCTCCCCAGATCATACCACTTTGGAAGTACCAAAAAATTCCCAAACCCCCAGAACTAGCTCTGAAAACAGCAGTACAAAAAAGCCTGAAACTTGGGACCCCTTCACCCCCACACCAGAAATAAAGCCCAACTTTAACATAAGGTTCAAAATCAAGAAATAGTTTGGAAAAGAAAGAAAACAACAACAAAATAGGACCTGACCATAAAAAGTTACTATGATGATAAGGAAGATCAAGGCACAAACTCAGAAGAAGAAAATGAAGTCAAAACAGCTTATAAGGAAAACGTAAAAGGAAAAAAAAAACAAGTGAATTGGACACAAGCCCAACAAGAATTAATGGAAGAGCTAAAAATGATTTTTAAAGTCAAATAAGAATGGTGGAGGAAAAATTAGGTAAAGAAATGAAAGCAAAGGAAGAAAATTATGAAAAGACAACAGTTTGGTAACAGAGGTACAAAAATACTGAAGAAAATTTAAAAAAAAAAAACTTAAAAAACAAAATTGGCCAAGTGGAAAAGGAGGCACAAAAATTCACTGATGAAAATAACTCCTAAAAATAGAATTAACCAAATGGAAAAAGAGGTACACCGAAGAAAATATTTCCTTAAAAATGAGAATTGGAAAAGAGAAGCTAATGACTCCATGAGACATCAAGGAACAATAAAACAAAGTTAAAAGAATGAAAAAATAGAGGGAAATGTGAAGTATCTCATTAGAAAATAACTAACCTGGAAAATATATTGAGGGGAGATAATATAAGAATTATTGGACTGTCTGAAAGCCATGATCAAAGAAAGAGTCTAGAAATCATCTTTCAAGTAATTATGAAAAAAACTGCCCTGAAATCCTAGAACCAGAGGGTAAAATAGAAATTGAAAGAATCTACCAATCAACACCTTAAAGAGATCCCAAAACGAAAACTCCCGGAAATATTATAGCCAGATTCTGATGCTCCTGGGTGAAAGAAGGAGGAAAAAAAAATACAAGCAGTCAAAAAAAAATCATTTAAGTACTGTGGAGCCACAGTCAAGGTCACACAAGGTTTAGTAGAGGGCTTGGAATATGATGTTCTGGAAGACGAAAGAGCTAGGATTACAACCAAGAATGGTCTACCCAACAAAACTGAGTATAATCCCCTAAGGGAAAAAATTAATATTTAATGAAATAGAGGACTTTTAAGCATTCTTGATGAAAAGACCAGAGCTGAATAGAAATTTTAACTTTCAAATTCAAGACTCAGAAAAAGCATAAATGGGTAAACACAAAAGAGAAAAATATAAGGTTCTCAGTAAGGTTAAATGGTTTACATTGCTACATGGTAAGATGATACATGTACCTTCTAAGAATTTTATCATTATTAGGGCAGTTAGAAGGATCCTAGATATAAAGAAAGCATTGGGATGACTCATTTTTATTGGAGCAATGTGAAAAAATAAATGGACAAGTGAAGAAGAGAGATTTCCTAGGAGAAGAGTAAAGGGAGACAAAAAAAAGGTAAAAATTATCCCACATAAAAGAAGCACTCAAGGAAGAGTTTTTAGGAGGAAAAAATGGTGGTGGTGGGGAGGTTGGCAGGCAACATATAAACCTTACTCTCATCTAAATTGGTTCAAAGAAAGAAAAATATATTAAAAAAAACTCAATGGCATATAGAAATCTATCTTACCCAATAGAGAAGTAGGAGAGGAAGGGGATAAAGGAAAAAGAGGTGATACAAGGGAGGTTGTTGTGTTTGTCCTTCATTTTTGAAGAGGACCACGACATCAGGGAAATGATGACAAGACTTGCAGTTAACTTTGATTTGAGCAAGGGAGGGCTGTGCAAGATTACCAGCTGCACTTTCTCTTCACAGCCATCTGGATCCAATGACCTGATATTCATCAGGATGTCTGGAGACAACCCAGGAAGCAATGGGAGACCCTGGCCCCTTTAGGCTAAGCCCTTTTCATGCACTCACTTAGAGTGAGGTCACACCCATTCAGTGAATAGGCCTGAGTGGCTAAAGGAAGGCAGTGGTCAGAAGCAAAACAAACTTTAGGGGAGATACTGGATAAAAAGAGAGAAGGATAAATAGAAGAAAATAGGATGGAAGGAAATCTCACCCATAAAACAAAAGTGGATAGTAGAATGGATTGAAAACCAGAATCCAACTATATGGGGTTTATAAGAAACACACCTGAAACAGAAATACATAGAGTTAAGATAAGGAGCTATAAGCGGAATCTGTTAAGCTTCACCTGAAGTAAAAAAGGCAAGGATAGCAATCATGATCTCATACAAAGGAAAAGCAAAAACAGATCTAATTAAAAGAGATTTAGAAAGAAGTCTCTTATTCGTCTCTCTGCTGTCACTCTTTTATTGTCTTTAACTGCTGAATTCTTTCAAACCTCTTGCATTTCTGCTGTCTGAGGTATTTGAGAAAAAATAATCTCTTCAGTCTGGTTTTCTTTTTAAGAATGCTTCACATCTTTATTATTAAATCCATCTTATTTCATTTGTGGTTAAGTTCAGATTTACAGAATAAGTCACATTGGATTGCATCTAGAGCTTCATTGCTCTTAAGAATAATCTCTTGTCAGGTTTGTGTGTATGTGTGCCTGTGAATACAGAATAGTCTTGTGTTATTTGAATTTCCTTTTCTTTGTATTTGAAGATATTTTTCCTGATCTCTTGCAGAATTTGTTGTTTCTTTATGGAATTGTTCAGTTTAACACTGTGTCCTGGAGGTTGCAGCCTTGCTTTTTTCTTTTATTTCTGAAGATGCAAGCTTTTCTTAAGAGAGATTTGTGGTTTGATATGTAATCCTCTTTTTCTCTCCCACGTTGTATTGAAGTTCAGAATAAGAAAACATTTTTTAAAAGAAATGAAAAGAATAAAGCAAGGTTATGACAATTGTCTGTAAAGAAAGATGACAAGGACCTAAATCATGTTGGTAGTTATTAGAAGGGAAGGGAAAGCATAAAAACAACAACATTTGACAACAGAGTAGATATGTGGAGTAAATAAGAGTGAGAACTCCAGAAGGATACTGAGATTTCTAACCTTTGTGACTCAGAAGACAGCAATGTCTTCCACAGGAACAGGAAAATTTAAAAAGGGGGGAGGATTTTGAGGGCAAGATAATTATCAAGTTTTCTTATGAACATGCTAAATTTGAGATGCTTATGGGATATCCAGTTTGAGATGATCAAATGGCAGTTGGTAATGTAAGTCTACAGATCAAGAGAGAGACTAGAGTTATATACTGAAATTTAGGAATCATCTTCAAATTGCTGATAATTGAGCCTGTGGGCACTGACCAGATCATCAAGTTAAAGCAAAAAGAGAAGATAACCCGGGATAGAGCATTGAAGGACACCCACATTAAGTCAAATAGGTTGGAGTAGACCCAGGAGAGGACAGTGACATGAAAACTTAGAAAGGAGCCAGTTTCCAGGAGGAAGGGGTGATTAGCAATGTCAGATGTTACAGATAAGTCAAGGAAAATGAAGGCTGAGAAAGATTTACTAAATTTGGCAAATGAGAGATCATTGGCAACTTTGGAAGTTCATAGTTTCTATTGAATTTACGTGGTTGGAAGCCTGATTGCAGAGGATTTAGAATTGAGAGGAGAGGAAGTGGAGCCACCTACTGTAAATGGATTTCTCAAGCATTTTTTACATGTAAGGGAAGGAGAGATATAGGATAATTACTTATGAGTATGGTAGGAACAATTTTCATTCTCAAGTTTTTGCTTTAGTCCTATAATATAGAATTGTATACCTGTTGTTTTTTAATCTACTCATTTGTTGACTAACTGGCCACGTATATTATATGCTATATTGGGAAACTCTACTGGATCATCTGTTTTGAAAGGCATCTATAACTTGAAGTATGGGGCAAAATCAGTCATGTAAGTACAGTGTCAGGAGAACTAAAGTACAGTAAGAATGAGATAAAGCTGGTGATAAATGCTAAGGACAACAAAAAGGGCAAGGTTTTTGTTGTTAGCTTCTTTTCATCTGTGTTGAAGAATAGATGAAAGGAGGGATAGAATGCTGTATGGAGTAGATGAGATGATGATAATAAATGACCCAGAGAACATAGGTCTTCTCAATTCTTATCTGACACGTGTTTTCTCTGCCAATAAGGAATGACCTTTGAACTGAAAAAGACAGAATAAAAATGGTTACTAGCCTAAGAAAAGTGAAGAGGAAATAAGAGCATCCATCTATCATCAATGAGTTTAAACCAACAGGTCCCAGTGAACTCCATCCTAGGCTACTGGAAGAACTGGCAGCTATAACTGTTGAGCCATTGTCAATGATCTTTGACAAACTTTAGAAAACAAAAGAAATATTACAGAACTGAGAAATATTGCACCAATTTTCAAAAATGAGAAGAAAGTTTAGTCCAAAAACCATAGACTCATGAACCTGGCTTAGATTATAGGCAAAATTATACACTGTATGACTTCAAGGTATAGACCAGAAGTTCCCAAACTTATATGCCCTACTGCCCCATTTTAAAACAATTACTCAGCGCCCCCCTGGAAACTTACTTTCTTTAGCCCTGTAATGATTTTTATAAAATTTGGGTAATTTCAAAAAATACATAATATTTTTAAATGATGCATCTTAAGCTTAATAACTTACTGCAAATTTGTGCTTTTTTCCTGCATTGAAATTTTGATGACACAATTTGCATAATGTAATTCTGTAGTATTGTAAACAAGTCATTACATGCACATATTCCTACCAATCCATGCTGGATTTCCTGACAATGACTGACCCCCTCACCTGCCAACACTTGATTGTTAAGACCTGTCTGTGGACTTGACTGCTGTTCAATTATAACTTGCATTTTGTGTGTTTATTTGGAAAATAATGTAATCACTATGACTTTATCTCTATTATGCAACAGATGAAACATGTAAGAACAGTTTTTCAAAATTTTCTTATCTTCTCTCCTTTCCTAATGCTTTCCATTATTTTTATTCAACGCGTCTCGGTTGCACCTGAGACTACTACTGCCCCTCCCTGGATCATTCCAGCGCTCCTCAGGGGGCAGTATCACCGATTTGGGAAACCTATGCATAAATAGTGATTATTTAGAAAGAGAGGTAGTGATAACTAAAAGCCAGCACAGCTTCATTAGAACAGGTTGAAATAAATGAAGCTTCTTTTTTAATGGAGTCAATACAGGGAAAATTGCAGGCACAGAAAACCTAGGTTTTAACAAAGCATTCAAGCTCTCTTATGCTATCCTTATAGACAAGATGAAGAATCATAGACTTGATAGTAGGACACTTGGAATTGGTTGAATGATGACCCAAATCATTAGTGGGTCGATGTTAACTGAAATGAAGTGATTTAGTGATTTGTCCTTGGCCCTGTGTTGTTCAACATTTTATGAATGACTTGGATGATGGCATATGGATGTGAATATCAAATCTGCAGATGACACAGTGCTATAAGAGATACATCTTTCATGAGAGATAGTATCCAAGGAAATTTCAATAGACTAGGACATTGGGCAAAATATAAGAAGACAGAATTTAATGTAGATAAATGTAAAATCCTAACTTTTGTTTAAAAAATGTCAATTCCACAAATATGAGATTGCTGTGGTTGGACAATAATTCCTCTGAAGCTTTAGAAGATTTGTTGATTTTAAGCTCAATCAATATGAAGTAACAATATAACAAGACAGCCAGAAAAAAATGATACAATGTGAGGTCACAATTAATAAAAGGCATAAAGGAAGGATCTCTGATTTAGCTGGGGCTGGTGTGGGGTGGAGAGGAATGATTCTGCATAGCAACTTTCTTTTTTTAAAAAAAACCATTTTCTTAAAACTTTGGTTTTTTTCCCTTCAATTGCACGTAAAAACAAATTTTAATGTTTGATTTTAAAAAAATTTGAGTTCCAAATTCTTTCCCTCTCTTCCTCCCCTAATCCCTCATTGAAAAGACAAGCAACTGGTTTGATATAGGTTATACAGTGTGGTTATGAAAACATATTAGTCACGTTGTAAAAGAAAACATGGACCCCCCCCAACACAAACATACACACATACCCCCCACACACACTCCCCCCACACAAGAAAAATAAAGTAAAAAAAGTATACTTCAATTGGCATTCAGATTGGTCTTTGAGTTTCCTTCCAGTTCTGAAAGTCCATTATCTGTGTGTAACTATACTATCTTATTTATAGTATTTTTTTCAAGGTTTTAGTTAAATTTGTTTTCTAGTATAACAACATTACGACAATAGCTCATGTTAAGGCTTGGTCTTATATATATTATTACATAATATATATATATTATATATATATATATATATATATATGTAATCCCTCAGGTGTACATGGTTAACTCCTTTGCTACTTTAGGGAATATATTTTAAATGAAAATCAGTCAGTCAACAAGCATTTATTAAGAGCTTACTTTGTGCTAGGCACTACACTAAGCACTAGGAGTCCAAGTACAAGCAAAAAAAAAAAGCCTGTCCTTAAGGAATTTATACTCTAATAAGGAAGACAACACATAGAAGGAAGCTGAAAGGGGGTGGGTAGATAGGATGGAAACCAGTACCCTGTGTGGGAACATAACGGAGGAGTGTAGAGGAATACAATCTAGGGAAATAAAGAGATGGCTGGCCTGGACCTTTCTCCTTCAAGGGAAGTTTGAGGAAGAATTCACCATCCTCCAATTAGAGAGAAGGGTTATGGGGCAGAGGGGACTTCTAAGGTGTGAGGTCCAGGGCTGAAATGATCTTCCAGTATAAAGAGGTTTCTGGGGAAAAATGGAGAAGGCCGGGGGAGTAAAACCTAGATGGAAATTAACAGATGGTTGGCTTAGGTCTCTCCTTATTTGGACAGAGTGCATCATCCTCCAATTAGAATTAGAATTCTTTTAAATACAAAAGAATTGTATTTAAAAGGGTGGTGGTGGCATGTGTTATCATTTGATTATCCTTATTTTAGTCTGCAATGATATGGGCATTTCTCACAAATGTTGAAATCAAAGGATTTATTCTCCCTCTAAACTGCGGACTAAAACCTTAATTCTTCCTTACATCTCTATGGTGTTTCACAGTATATAAAACATATTTGTCACAAGCATTCACTATGAGATAGGTAGTTCAGTTATTATTAACTCCACTTTACAAATGTAGAAACTAAGGCAGAAGAGTAGTTAAATGACTTGTCTTTGTTCACAGGACTAGGAATCATTGGAAGCAGGTATGGAACAAGAACATAGGCTCTTTCCACTCTCCTGGGACCTTCTGTTCCAGATTTACTGGAATACTCCAAATATCAAATATTTTGTCCCATTATTCTCATAAAACATTAAAAGTTTCTTGAATTATAGTTTTTCAGGAAAAAAAGAACTAAATGAATAAGGTCAGCAAATAGAATAGACAGTGTATAGCAAAAAAAAAAATATTTCTTTTGGAGTCAGAAGATCTAGTTTAAATTTCAGCTTTGTGGAGATTCTTACCTTATGTCTTTGGAGAAGTCATTTCCTTTAGGCCTCATTTTACTCATATATAAAATGGCAATATTGAACTAAGTGATCTTTGAAGTCCCTTCTAGTTGGAAGTTCATGGATTTTTAGATCCACTACACTAAAAATATGCATGTCATAGATGACTGAAAGTCATAGGCTTCTCCTAAGACTTCCGTTTTGGAGAAGGGCCCAGGCTGGCCTGTCTTCATTTCTCTCCTGGCTCTCCTCCTGACTTTGTAGACTTCAAAGTCATTCCTGCTCCACTGCTCACTCATCCTGGCACTTCCTAAACAAGCTACCACCTCTGTGGCCTGCTTACCTTGGAATATGTCTTTGCAAAGACATTGCCCATTAGCAAATCCCACCCTTTTGTGGAGGTGTCCAGGATGACCTTCTTTATGTCCCTTCTGGCTCTCTTCTAGACTTTAAAATCAACCCTCCTCCAGGTACCTTCATCGCCACATTCTTGTTAGTCCTTCCCTCTTCCTCCAGCTTTTCAGCTCCCTTTCCTAATTAGGATATAAACTCCTTGAGGGCAGAGACTGTTTTTCTTTTTTGCTTGTATTAAACACAAATTAAACAAATTACAATAAGTTTATTTATTATCTTTATCCACTTACTTCTTATAGATAAAAAAACTGTCTTCATACATCAGTTTGTTATCACAATTCAAACGCCAGATTTGTAGTCAAATAGACAAAATAGAAAAACATAAACAACAACAAAAACAAAGACAAAAACAAAAAAAATCTCAACATATACTTAAGAGACAGCTGTGGAGTAAGGGACTGAAGTGCTTAATAAGTCCTCCCTCCCTTCCCTACTCCCTCCCTTCTTCCCTTCCTCCCTTCTGTTTCAAAAATCTTGCTAGCAGCTGCTGTGGGGGTGAAAGACCAACACAAGCCCAACAACAAGAACGCTGCCAGCACAGGATCTTTTGATTAGCTTAATAAGGAAAGTAATGTTAAGGGGTTAACAATCTTATTTTAATTCAATATACAAATATCATTCACTTAGTTCAGGGGAAAAAGCCAGCACCTTGAACTTCAAATTACAAACATACATTTATAAACAGACCAAATACAATTCATAGTTACCAAGAAGGCATCAACATCTGAGTTCACAAGCTGGAGGGCTCTTAACTATAGCTGCCCAGAGTCTCCACATCAGCACTCCTCCAAGAGTGAGAGCCCTCTGCAGATAGCTCTGTTCTCTCTTTTTATACACTCTTTAGCTGTCATCAAATGTCATCTGAGTGACCAGAACTTAGGCTCCTACTATTGGCTCTGGTCTTAGCAACTCCCCTTAGGACACTGAGGGTTTTACACCCACATAGTAAGCACTTAGCACCTGGTAGATAGGGGTTTGGGCCTGGGGCTTCGCACCTAGATTGAGCACCTAGGCTCAATCAAAAACACTTAATTTATCATTCTAAAAGTGTAAAAAAGTCCCAACTTAATTCATATTACACCTTCCTCCCTTGCTCCCTTCCTCCCTCCTTTCCTCCTTTCTCTTTCCCTCCCTTCCTTCCTTCCTTCCTTCCTTCCTTCCTTCCTTCCTTCCTTCCTTCCTTCCTTCCTTCTTTCCTTCCTTCTTTCCTCCCTCCCTGTTTCTCTTACCTTCTCCTTCCTCTTCCCCTTTTCCTCCCCTCCCTTCCCCTCCCCTCCCTTCCCTTTTCCTCTTCTTTCCTCAGGCTGAGAAACATTACGATTACTCACAAAATGTGGTGCTGCAACACAATGAAAAAAGAACTGGCTCAGGAGTCTAAAGACCTTAGTTCTAACTCCACCTTTAACGTTCACTCCCTTTGCTAAGGTGGGCAATTACGTAATCTCCCTGGAACTCAATTTTGGCATTTATAAAGATGCTGCCATTGGACTAGATGGCCTTTGAGGTTCCTTCCAGCTCTAGAGCCATGATGCTCTGTGCCCAGTAGCATGTTTTTGTGATGCTCTAGTTTCATATACCATGTTTATGAAGATAGTACAAGTAGAGAGGTTCCAGGCACCCTGGAAGTACTAATGGTTGGTGGGAATGTTTTGAATCTTAAAGCCAAGGAATATAGGGCTACTTTCACTATTATGAAAACCTGTGTAACTATTCCAGTTGGGTTTGGGGTGGGGTAGGAGTGAATAGTAAATGCTTTAATCTGACATTTTTGCTTCAGGAAGTTGGGCTGTTGAACATAGCTAGCTGCCTCCTCATACAATGCTGCACTTTAGGAGGCAGGGGTTTGAATCTCATCTTTGCTATGATGGTTAAGCTTGGACAACTAATTTCCCTGTCCTGGTTCTCAGTTTTTCTTCCTTTAAAATGAAGTTGAACTAGATAATCTCTAAACCTAGTAGTACATAATTAAAGCTAAAAATCTCCCTAACCTCAAGGAATATTCTTCGAAGACAAAAGATGAGAGAAACAATGTGGTCAAGAATAGAGGGCTCTCTTCAGAATTGGAAAGACTTGGATTCAAATCCTGTCTCTGATAAGTACTGGCTATATGATCCTGGACAAATCATTTAGCCCTTCAGCATCATAGGCCACTCTCTAAAAGTATAAGTGTCAGAATAGTTACTAATCTGCATTAGGCCAGAAAGTTTCCTCTCTGGGAGTTACCTGTCTTGACTAATTCATAGGTTCAGAGCAAAAAAAAAAAAAAAGATGAATTACTGAATTGCACATATCATATATTTAAACATTAATACATTGAATAATTTTTTCATTGGCATCATAAAGTTTCTAGAAGATTTAAACTACTTTCTTGAATGAAGAAAGTAGCTATGACAGCAGAACAGAAAAATAAAGCTTTTTTTAAAAAAATGTGACAAATCATGGTACGCAGTATGTACATGCATTAAAGATGACCAAAAAGTGAAAAAGCAGAAATTCTGGTGCCTCATTCAATAACAAATCCAAGGCCTTGCCAACATCTTGCTTAGATGCAGAAGCATTGGCTCCATGTTTTATAATTAAGAACAAATCTTTTCATTTACCTCTTCCTAGTTTTCTAGTCAAGTATTTTAATCCCTTCTGATCTCTAAAATAAATGTTTTTTTTTCCTCCATAATTATATAACTACTCAATAGACCAGAACAGAGCCCATCAGATCCACTACAGTATATACTATGTAAATAATACCTTAGTTCTCCTGGTAATCGGCCAATAGATACACCCTAAGAGTCATTTAGATCCATTGAATACATACCTTGGAGGCTGGTGAGTTAAGGTAGATGATTTCAATATTTTTCTCATTGTTTTAGAAATACAATGAAGTGTTCAAAGTATTTTTTACTTATTCTTTAACTTTTTTTTTTTTTAATAGGCAAACAAATGTTTGTGGCAACAAAGCTCCCTCTACTGGCTCCCAGACTTCATTTTCATTCAAAACAAACAAAATTTAGAAACAGAGAAGGGGAAAAAAAACCACATGAACAAGCATTTTAAACTATGGAAAGAGATGAATGAATTCAATTGTAAATTAAAGAGAGGAACAATGAGTAGATTTTGAATTTCAATGCTTCTAAACTTTTTAGGTAAAGCAGCTAGGTGGATAGAACACTGGAACTGGAGTCAGAAGTTTGCGTGCGTTCAGTCATTTCAATCATGTCTGACTCTTTGTGACCCTAACTGGGGTTTTCTTGACAAAGATACTTGAGTGGTTTGCCATTTCCTTCTCCAGCTCATTTTACAGATCAGAAACTGAGGCAAACAGTGTTAACAGACTTGCCCAGGGTAATATACCTAGTAAGTGGGAAACTAGATTTGCACTCAATAAGATAAGCCTTCCTGACTAGAAAACCTGGTTTTAAATCCAGCCTCAGACACTTACTAGTTGTGTGACCCTGGGCAAGTCACTTAACCCCTGTTTGTCTTAATCTACTGGAAAAGGAAATGACAAACCACTCCAGTATCTTTGCTAAGAAAACCCCGTGGACAGCATTGGCATGATGGTCCTATGAACTATGAAGTGGGTCATGAAGAGATGGACAGGACTAAATGACTGAACGACAACAAAGTTTTTAGGAATATGTCTCTTTTATACCTCTGAACATACAAATTGCCCAGAATGAGCTTCCTGTAAATCTGATAACTCCTTGTTAGGAATGACACAAGTACTATTAAACCTGAATAGATATTTTCTTAGATAACCGAGAGAAGTGTGAACTCACTGCATTGAAAAGCTATACCCTGGAAGTCTGTCTGCAATGCTTAGATTCACTTGTATGAAAGGTCTTTAGGACATCATCATGGTTGTCGGAGGTGGGGCAGAGAATGTGGTTTGAATGGAGGAGGTGTTGTATTCTGATTGGACAGAAAATTCTGTATGAAAGTACATATGACATCTTGCCTTACCTCATACTTAATTAATTCACTAGTCTCACAGAAATGCTGCTAGTGCTTTAGTGAACTGAATTGAATTAAGTTGGTCTCCTCAAGAAGGTAGGAAGAAAGGAAGGAAAAAGGGTAGGAAGAAAGGAAGGAAGGAAAAGAAAAAAGAAACAAAGAAAGTAAGGAAGAAACAAAGAAAGAAAGAAAGGAAGGAAGGGAAGGAAGGAAGAAAGAAAGAAAGATGAAGGAAAGAAGGAAAGAAAAGAAATAAGGAAGAAAGGAAGGAAGAAAGAGAGAAAGGAAGAAAAAGAAAAATTATATTAATATTCTTTTTCACAGTAAGAATCCTTCAAGAGTTTTAGAGCCTGGGGCTACATCATTCATACGATGCATCTTATTATCAAAATATTATCAAAAGAATTCAAGATAATGTCACTTTAAAAGAGTAACACATTCTAGAGCAGAATCTGACTCATTTTTCCAATCTGGAGACAACATAGGAAATTTTGTATGCACCAAAAACAGTTGCTGCCAGAAGCCCTTCAATCAATCTAAGAGAGATGCTGGGTAAATTCCTTATATTGATTAATAGGATTCAGAAAAGGAGAATGATATGACGTATTAGTAACTGTAAATTAAAATGCTTATTTATTTATCACATTTATTTATTTATCATATTTAGCCACTTTCTTTCTACATATCTCAGTTTATTACCAGAGTTCAAACACCAGATTTGTAGTCAACTAGACAAAATGGAAAAAAAAATCTGAATAAATCTTATAATTGAGAGAAAGCTGTGGAGTAGGAGACTGAATGCTGGATTTGAACTAAGGAAGATCTAGATTTGTCCTTAGATTATTATTAGATGTGTGACCCTGGGCTAGTTTGTTTTCTCAGTTTGTTTCTGTTTTCTTATCTCTAAAACAGAGATAATAAAAGTTCTTCCTTCCCAGCATCATTGCAAGCTTCAAGAGATATATGTGTATTTGTGTACATTTGTATGAATACATACATACATATATAAATATGTATGAATATGTACACATACACATATAATGATATCACATATACTCTATACACATATAACTATATCTATAGTGGGTTTTTCAAAGCTTAAAGTGATATCTAAATATAAGCCAGTATTACTATTATATATTCCGTGATTCTTTTTGTCTACAGGAAATACTCAGCTCCTGTAACTGCTTCCAGTTAAGCATATTATTTGTTACTACTACTATTACTACCACTACCACTACTACTACTACTACTACTACTACTACTACTACTACTACTACTACTACTACTACTACTACTGCTACCACTACTACTACTACTACTACTACTACTACTACTACTACTACTACTACTACACACACACACATACACACACAATCTCATCCTTACACACGCATTAGACATAGAAGCAATGTAAAAGTGAACAGTGTTATGAATTAGGAAACCTATTTTCTAATCCTGGATTTAGCAGAGCTAAATCCTAGAAACAGGATGTTAGAGTTGGGAAAGATCTTTGAGATCACTTATTCGAGTCTTCGATCATTTTTTGCCCATAGACAATATTCATTCACTTTGCAATGGAGAATCATGACACAATATGGGAGTTGAGAGACTTTGGCATTCACATGAGATTGCAAGTGTCTGTCGCACATAATTCATGGAACAACGAGCAAAACTGATGCTATGCCTTTTGAGAGTGACTGATCCCGTATCACTTCCTCATTTCACAAATTAAAATGAAAAAGGTCCATAGAAAGATCTGAAGAGACTTGTTCTAGGCTACACAGCTAGTTAGTGGCAATTATCCAGTATATATGTGTGTGTATGTATGTGTATATGTATGTGTGTGTGTATGTGCATGTATATGTATGTTTGTATAAAATTTGTTTTGCTTAAGACTGATTCCTTCCTTGATCTATTTTCCCTCTTATTACCCCTTCTTGCTTTATTTTCCTTCCTATTTCTTCTATTGACTTTCTACCCAACTGTTTGTGTGTGTGTGTATTCTTCTCCACTCTGAAAAGTTTAGATTGTAGTGAAGTTCAAGTGTCAGCTACACCTTTCCTACCACTTTTCTTGTTTATATGAATGTCTACTCGTGCACCATGATTATGTGAGACGATTTTCCCTAACTTTCCTTTCCCTTCACCCCAACCCAGTGTATTCCTCTTTTCCTCTTTTTCCATTTTTCTCTTACGGTTATCAAGGCATAACAGAACCACCTCCAGGCTTTTGTCTAATTAGAGTCCTTCTGTGACTTGATAGAGTTCTAAGGGAACACGTGTATTGTCTCCCCATATTGGAATGTAAGCAATTTATCCTTGTTGTGAAACTATAATCCCAACTGTAGCTTAGTACTCTTATTCTTTCTTATTAGCTTCTTGAAGCATTTTCACTCCTGCTTTATCATGGAAGTCATAGATTTTGGCCACAATATTCCTGGGATTTTTCATTTTGGGGTTTCTTTAAGGAGGTGACCAGTGCATTCTGTTTTTCTACATTGTCTTCTGGTTCTAAGAGATCTCAGCAGTAGTTTTTTTTTTTAAGCTTGCTTTCTTGTTCTTTCTTCCTTTCTTCCTTCTTTCTTTTCTTTCTTTCTCTTTATTCTTCCAGCCTACATCCTGACTATAGACTTTGCATTAGGGCTAGGCTCTGTGCACTTCTGGAGAGAAGTTCTGGGAAGAGCTTATTGCTGTTTCCTCCGAATATTGAATATTCTGTTATTCCAGGCTCTCAGAGGTAGCTCTGGTTGAGGACCTGCAAGCTTTAAGTGTCTTCATAGTGAGGGCACTGCTTCAGGACAAAGTTTGATGACGGCCCTCCTTTTCTGAACCGTGAAAGTTTCTGACCTAGTTTTGGGGGTCAGTGAACAGTAGATATGCTGCTGGATTTGGCCTCTATCAGCTAGCTGGAGAGCTCTGCTAGTTCAGACTGATGGGATTGCAGGTTCCCCTTTGGTCTGGGATTCCTGGTGTGGTTATTTCTCTACAGGTTTCACCCTGGGCTGGAAGTTAGAACAAAGACCCTTGCTTTATTCCTAGGTTTACTTGCTGTTTACTTGTAACTTGCTCCTTTATCAATACTCTTTCTGATGCCTGAAATGGCTCTTTATCCTGGAATGCCACAACTAGGTATAGGTACCCTCCTCTTTTCACTCTGGATTTGACCCAGAACTAGATGGGGAGTGACAAACCTGCCTGTTTGCACTTGTTCTTCTCACAGCAACTTGGTATGGATCTGGGACCTCTTCTTACTCTGGCACACAGTTTCTCCCTGAGTGCTGGAATATTCCATGCTGCCTCTCCTGGCTAGACCCACTTGCCAATGTCTACAGACCTTTCCATGTGTCTCTCTATGGTGACCTGTGCTGGAAATAATGACTCACTGTGACTTTTTTCTTGGATTTCAACATTAAGACTTGCTCTGGTATGTTTTCTAGATGTCTGGAGGAGTTTGGAATGGGGGAATTGCTGAACTTTCTCCTGCTCCACCACTGTGGCTCTACTTCCCCAAACAGTATTTCTTTCTGCTAGATCATGGTGCTTTTCATTTAACTTCTTTGTGCCTCAGTTTCTTTATTTATAAAATGGAGATAATAGTTTTTTTTCACTGCCTACTTTACAGACTTATTGTGAGGACTAGATAAGAGATGTATATGAAAGTGATTTATGAATTATAATGCTGTGTACTTTATGTGCTTCAGCGGATACATGTTCTATTAATGTAGGTAGTTCTTCTAATGGCACACAGAAGAAATTGTCCACATTCTCTTATGATGTACTGTTCTTGTCAATATATTTCCATAAGTGTTATATTTGGAATCTATCCAGTCTATGTTGTGTGCCTTTCTTTTGGTCTCTTTATGATTTTATGATGTTTTTATGCTGTCCATCCATCATCTCTCACTTTGCCTACATGGCCAGTCTCCTTTTCTAATCATACATTTACTAAATGATATATTTATGCCATTTATCGATTATAAGCTACTGCTGATAATCTGCTTTGGACTGCTTCAACCCATCATAATGGCAATGCAAAGCAGCTATGACTATCTCAGTGTTGTCCCCTGAAGAAGTGCTGAGGCAACACATACTCCCCATCATCCCTGACCATGATGATGTCAACATCCATTCTGAAATCAGTCTCAGAGAGTTTCTTGCTTTGATGTGGAGGACATTAAGAAGTACCTAAAAATGCTACTAATTAGTGGTATTCCTCAGCCTTGATTCCTTATGTATCATGCACATTAGTGGTATAAAAGTGGTTACAAAAGAGCTTGTACAAACTGTCATGTCTCTTTAATAGCAGAGAACCTAGGAGTTACATTTTTAACTGTCATTCTATGAGGCATTTCTTCCTATGGAGTCAGGGAGAGTGTATGAGTTTGACACTGATCTATGAAGATTTAGGAAATAATTTATGGAGAAGACAGAGAGCAAGAAGATGAGGAAACTTCTTTTTAGTTATAACTGTCATAACTACTATTTTATGAAGAAATATTATAATAAAAAATTATGATGAGTGATTCTGAGGAGTAACTGTTATGAGTGATACTGTTTTCGTGTCAAAGCTATAGAGAAGCTAGAGAAAATAAAAAGATTTTCTTTCTCTATGAACTCCATAACTTTTCTCTTGCAAAGAGGATATGCTATCCTGAATGAATTGTGTTCCCAGAAGAGAAGTCATTCGTAATTACAGTAAGAGCATGAAGTAACACTGGCTATAATATTTCTTACAGATCAAATGCAGTATTATCTATGTCACTGTTTTATTATTTTTTTTGCTAAGGAATTGTATACTATACAATTAATGTTTAATCTTAGGACATTATGTGATTTAGTTTATATATGTATATGTGTATATATATATGCATACATGTATACACATATTATAAATCTATCCTTTTCTATCTATATACATAGAAAGAAGGGAGGGAGAGAGGAGAAACTACTATTGGAAAAGTAGATTTATCCAGCACATCAAATAAATAATATTTGATGACTTGGTTGGGGGTTCCTAGATTAGTTTATTAAATGAGAGATAGGTTTAAATTTTATTAAAGAATTAGGAAATATACAAATATACTCTTAGATAAATGTGGGAATGAATCATGTAGCATGTTGAAAGGGTAACCAAAAAGTAGTAGTGGGAAACCGACATTCCATGCAATTGTATTGTATATGGAGTTCACATTCCTCACTCTTGCTACATTTGGTATAAAAAAAGATTGGGAAAATTGCAATGAAAATGGACCCATCAACCTTAAATAAAAAGGTTAAATTGTATCAATAGATCTGGCCAATTCAGCAGACCCTGTATTGCCACTTGAGCAGTTATTCATTCTCAGTAATTGACCTTCACAGTAAGTTTCACTATATTTCCATAGTAGGAAAAGAAAAGCTTTTTCCTCCAATAAAGACAATATGGTAGGTGGATTTTAGCAATTTGACCACATACCGCAAAAATGTCTTTGGTAACGACTTCTCTTCAGTAGCCCGTGGCCAAAATGATGAATCATTAACTATTTGAAGGTTTTAGTCTACTTTTATTATTTCACTGTATTTGTAAAGGCATTAGTAGAGCAAAAGGAGAAGTGGTTGAAAGTATTGATTAGGCTGGAGGCTGTGGGTTGAAAGCTATCTATTGGCAATTATCAGTTAAGTAAACATCTCTTAAATATATGGGACTCATAATGTCAACAGGGAGTGAATATTAACCCTTAAAAGACAATAGCACTTAATTCTTGTTTATCCGAGAGACTCTGGTGATCTTAAGATATTTCTAGGCTTCAGTGTTTATTATCACATTATTACATATATTACATATTACATATATTAATTACATATTATTCCACTTTGCCCCCATGCTGCCATTGCAAAGCCCTTCAATGGTATCATCAGTGAATAGTTTTTTGGAAAGAATGAAGTGCATAAGGGTGGAAGAAAACTTCAGAAAGGGAAAGTTAAGTCAACAAGAATTCTGTGTTTACAATATGCTAACATGCCATCAAGGAGCTCACACTCTTTTTTAAACAATACATTTTTATTGATATCTTTTATTTTTACTTCATCTAGGTTTCCCCATGAATTACCACCCTTCTGTCCCTCCCAGAGAGACATTATAACAAAGATTTTTTTAAGGAAAAAGAGGAAGAGAAAAATTCAATAAAATCAATCAATACATTTAAAAAACCCACATCACATGCAGTGTTCTATGCCCACTCCCCACTTCTGCAAACAAGGGTCTTATATCTTTTCATCTGGGCCAAGCTTGTTCTGTTAATTTTGCAAAATTCCTTCAAGGAGCTGTCATTCTTTTTTTTTTTAAATAAATTCATTTATTTTTAGTTTTCAACATTCACTTCCATAAGATTTTGAGTTCTAAACTTTCTCCTTCTCGCTCTCCTTCCCCCTCCCCAAGATGCTGTGCAATCTCATATTTTCTTTACATATACATTCATAGTAAACATATTTTCACATTAGTCATGTTGTAAAGAAGAATTAGAACCAATGGGAGAAACCACGAAAAAGAAGAAACGAGAAAAGAGAGAGAGAGAGAGAGAGAGAGAGAGAGAGAGAGAGAGAGAGAACAAATAGCATGCTTCACTCTGCATTCAGACGCCATGATTCTCTGGATGTGGATAGCATTTTCCATCATGAGCCTTTTGGAGTTGTCTCAGATCCTTGCATTGCTGAGAAGAGCTAAGTCTGTCAAAGTTAGTCATTGCATAATGTGGCTGCTACTGTGTACAACGTTCTCCTGGGTTTGCAAGGAGCTCTCATTCTAATGCATGAAATATCATGCAAATAGTTTTATGCAGAAGATATAAACAATGTAAGTGGAAGATAATTTCAAAGGGAAAGCATTAGAATTAAGGAATACCAGGAAAAGCCTCCTGTAAAAGGTGAGACGAGCAGTCTTGAAGGAAGCCAGAGAAACCTGGACACAGCAGTGAAAAAGGAAAGAATTCCAGGCATAGGGAACAGCTGGGGAAAGGTTGCCGGGTTGAGAGATGAGTGTTTTGTGAGAGGAACAACAAAGCCAGTGGACTGCAGAATGGGGAGAAAGGAGTAAAGTGTAAGAAGACTAGAAAGGTAGAAAGGATTTAGGTTGTGAAGAACTTTAAATTCCAAATGTGCTTTATATTTGATCCTAGAAGTAATAGGAAGGCACTACAGTTTATTAAGCAGGGGATGGTCATGATACCATCTGGAGACCACTAGAATGAGAGAAATAACTAGGTCTTCAAGGACGTAATTAAATATCAATCACACACATAAACAAATGCATGTATGCGCACACACACAAACATAAGAATACATTGACTTTCGAACATTCAAATAAACTCTTTATGGTACAGATAGCCTTAGATGAGCTGAGAGTAATTTTAAAACAACAGCAAATAACAACTCATGCTTATTAAGTTCATTCAATTTTACAAAACAATGTGCTCACAAAATCTTATAGGACTGATACGTTTGCTTCAGGAA
Organism: Phalanger gymnotis; assembly: GCA_028646595.1. Classification (NCBI taxonomy): domain Eukaryota; kingdom Metazoa; phylum Chordata; class Mammalia; order Diprotodontia; family Phalangeridae; genus Phalanger; species Phalanger gymnotis. Next base: position 621,331,135 of record CM053622.1, on the reverse strand, counting down.
AGTAATGTCAGCCAGAAACCTACTGTACGTGAGATGAGGATTCAATGATAATGACACCCATTATTCTGTTCACAAGTTAGAATTTTTGGCCCTGAAGTAGACTGCCACCCAAAACTGTCTTTGACTGGTTATTGAGCACAATTCAGGCACTGTGTCTTAACTGACTGACCAATATCCTAACAAGAGACAAGTTTAATGCTAATAGTCAGATAGATTCTTTGGAAAATTCTATGTTCAGTGTTTAAAATAAGCTAAGAAGAAAAGGCTTTGATAGAGATTATCTGTCCCGCAGGTCTCATGTGTCAATAACAATTATGATTTCTATAGACTGAATAAAGGGAAATTGAATGGAAATGAAACAGACACAGAACAGCATGGCAAAGACCCTGAGACTTCCCCAGCATGTTAAAAAAAAAAACTACATTACTTTAATCTAAACCTCTCTACTCAGGGTCAATGAGACTGGCTGGCATAAGGCAAAACACACAAGGATGACCCATGAGTTGAAATATTGGCTAAAAGGAGAGGGCATTTTATAGATGAGGAAACTGAGGCATCATTCTTATACTACAATAGAATAACATCACATGATACATGATGTGATATAACATGATACATGATACAATATAATGTAATCTATTACAATGTAATATAGTGGTATATAAAATACAACATATAAAATTAATAGAAACATGTCGTAACCTTGCATAACACATAGTGACTTACCATGGTTTACACAAGTAGTAAATATCTCTGGTCAAATTTGAAAATTTCTACTCAACAGTGGACAAAGAGTCATTGAAGGAATCTCCCTCACTGTCTAGATTCCCTACTTACTAGGGAATCCACTATTATCCATTCTGATTTAGGACAAGATTTTGAGAGGAAATCGATCAGACAATTACTTTTGTTGTTCAGTCATTTTTTCAGTTAGGTCTGACTCCTTGTGACCTCATTTGGGACTTTCTTGGTGGAGATACTGGGGTAGTTTGCCATTTCATTTTCCAGCTCATTTTACAAATAAGGAAACTGAGGCAAAGAGAGTTAAGTGACTTACCCAGGGACACACAGCTAGAAAGTGTCTGAGGCTTGATTTGAATTCAAGTCTTCTTGACTCCAGGCCTGGTGCTTTAACCACTATGCCACCTAACTGCCCCAGATAATTGCTATCTCACAGCAATTAAAGTGAGACCAATGCCTTACCACACCCAAGGGAATCCATGGTCTGGACAATTTAATGTTACCCAATTTGATGAGCTAGGAACTTCCAAGCCAGAGTGGAAGGTTCAATGAGCCAACCATTCCACATTTTTATTATACACTTTACTGTGCTACTTGTAGGTGACTTGTATTTATTTTGTAGGATTTATTTTATACCTGTCAATATTTGAATAAGAACTTCAGCTGCCCATTGCCTCGTGCTTGGGATTGTAAAAAGATAGAAAGGACGTACAGACTCATAGCTGTTATTTCTGAAACATATTGCTTAGCTAAGGCTCCGGCAAGAAAAATGAAAGATGGAAATATACCGTGTTCTAATACTCATTGTGATGACCTTCAACCTGGTTACAGGGTCTTGTTATACCACCTTGATGTTATTGGAAAATACAAGATAATTAGTAAAGGATAGATCAGACTATAACAAGGAATGAAGAAATTAGCCGGTCCACTAGTGTATAAAATACTTAGAGAAAGTGACTGGGACTCTTTTAATACAATTTGGAGCAATCATCCATGACCCGCTGGGAAAATGATGGGATCCCTAAGTGAAAGTGGAAGCAACGAGGGAGTTTGGTCTCGTGAAGTCTTCATCTATAGGTTATAGACAGACAACCGTTGAGGAGTTCTAATCTGAAGGGGGATTCTGGTAAGATGAGACCATATTTGGACACATCTTTGGGGAATATGGTATTGTACTGGAGCTACTTCAACTTTCAGTAAATCAATCATTCCAGCCTCAGAAAAGCTAAACCTAGAACTAGCCCCACCCATGCCTGTTGTACTCCCAGCAGAGAGCCCAATGAGAAGCCAGACAAAACTTCTCACTTATAACAGAAGCCTTAGCTGACCTAAACACTTTGAGTAGAGGCAATGAATGTGATGGCTCCCGTACCAGAGATACTACTACTATGATGACAGTGACTACTACTACCACTACTACTGCCACCATTGCCACTGCTACTACCATAACTGCTACTTAACATTTATATGGCATTTTAAAGTTTGTAAAACGCTTTACAAATATCATCTGATTTGATTGTCACAATTCTGGGAGGTAGGTGCCATAATTACTCCCATTTTACAGATGAAAAAACTGAGGCATACAGAGGCTAAATAACTTGTCCAGGGTCACAGAGCTAAGAAGAGTCTGAGGCTGGATATGAACTCAGATCTTCCTAATTTCAGATTCAGACCTTTATCCATTGCTCCGCCTAGCTACTATATCATTGTAAATTTATGTTTAGCTTGAATTACACAAAAGCCCTAGATATTATGTAGCTGAATTGCTGCCTAACCATGTTCCTTCCATCCTATACTAGTGAAATGGATTTTTTGAAACTCAGTATAAGACCATATATATTCCTATTGAGTTTCGTTTTATTAAAAAACAATTCTCTAACCTGTACAGATCTTATTGGATTTTCTTTCATGCAGTTTGTTAGCTTGGTGTCATCTTCAAATGTGTTGAGCATGCTGTCTATATACATTAATCCAAGTCATTGATGAAAATGTTCATTAACAGCGCAGGACCAAGCATACATACGTGGGATATTCCACTGGAAACCTCTGACAAGTTGTCATTGTACCATTAATGACTAGTCTTTGAGTTACATCATTCAACCAATTCAGAATCTATGAAATTTTATTACCTTATAGAGTTATAGAGCACTTAGAAACAGTAGGAGGCCACTTCGGCAGCATGTAGTTTCTCCAAATATTGACTAGGCTATGCAGCGATGCCCTTGGGGGTGATGAGGGAAGATTTCATCCACAGAGCTTGCAGGCGCCTGATGGCACAGGACAGCTTAATGTACATAAGTGATTTAGTAAAGTGCCTATGGAAATTTCTGCATGCTTATTTATCGTCTATGAAAATTGAATACTGTAAACTGTTTTCTGAATGCAAAGGTTCTGTGTATGAATGTTGTATAAGGTATCTTATAACTTTCAGCAACTGCAAATTTTGACTCACTGGAAGAAAAGTAGTCCTTGCCAAGACCTTCTCTTTTTCCCTCCCTTTCTCTTTTAACTGAATTTGGAGAATAGTAGTGACTTGAGGGCATATAATGATGGAGGAGGGTGATAATTAGCAGAAATTGGAGAGACAGGTAGAAAGAAAAAGGAGACACCTAGGAGAGGGGGTTGTCTGGAGAGGGAGGGATGCACTGCCAAGGTAAGAAGCCTCTTCTAAGAGAAGATGAATTCTTGAGGATTTTCCCATTAGGCATAGTGGAGATAAAGAACCACATAGGTTTCCCCTCACCTTGCCTGAGAAGCTGAGTCAGCAGCATGTTGTTATTGCTAGTTATCTCAGCCTGGGAAAGCAAGGCCAAAGAGGCATGGGAAGAGAGAAAGGGTAAAGGAAATGCAGGAAGTGGGAGAGAGTCAATCCTTCCTACCTGAAATTACCAGCAGAGAACAACAGACAAAGATCCTCTGGAGGGTCCTCAGGCTGAGCAATTCTCATATTTCTGACTGTGAGTAACTCTGGGAAACTATACTGTAGAATGCTTGGGAGTAATGGGTGCTCATTCACCTATTATTTGTCTTTTTTTTCTTCTGTTCTTGTTTTCATTGGTTTTTTCGGTTTTTTGTTTGTTTGTTTGGTTTTTTTTTAGGCTCAGTCTCTGGGCCTAGAGTCAGGAAGATCTGAGTTCAAATCTGCCTCAAACACTTACTAATTCTGTGATCCTAGGCAAGTCACTTGACCTTTGTTTTCTTCAGTTTCTTCATCTGTGTAAAATTCAGATAATAATAGTACCTGCTTTCTAGGGTTGTATGAGGATCACATAAGATAATAATTGTAAAGGGCTTAGCACAGTGCTTGGCACATAGTAAATGATATGTAAGTGTTAGTCGCTCTTATGTTAACCTTTTTCTTACTGTTTCCATAACACTTCTGTAATATCATGATCTGTATGCTTGCAGGTGGGGAGCTGATTTTAGCATAGCAGGTGGTACCATGCAAAAAAAAGGTTCAGGCCTCACAGGCAATAATAGTGTAAGGTGCTTGGGCCCTTAATGTCATGAAAGGATCTGGCATAAGGATACCATGTGTTCTGGACTGGACCTGATTCAGCACTAGAATAAAATGAAACACTTATAAGTCATTCAACAGTTAGTGAAAAGAGATTTACTTAGCTATAACAGGAGAATTTAAAAGTATATTGAGGACAACCCCAATTGATTCAGCTGTTTGAAGATCCCTTGCCTGAATCACCCATTGTCGTCTGCCAGTTAAACATTAGAGCATGCCTAGGAGAACTTTTTATATGAGCAACCAAGAAATGAGGTCATAGTCTGAAGCTTTAATCTCCCAAGTCGATCGAGTTTTGAGGATGATTTCAATACCTCTTAAGGTTTTCCTTAAATTTCCTAAATTTCGTGGGGGGTGGGGTTAGGATATTGCTTCTATCACAACATGTATAAGACAAGAGAAAGGAGAAAGCATATAACAATGGAGTAGATTAAAAAGAAAAACATGCTTCTACTTTATGAGGAATAGATAAATATAGGAGATCTGACTGGTTCTCTTGAGTCACTTCAATTCTTTGGGCTTTTGTTTCAGTATCCATACTGGACGGGACTCTAAAAGTCTCCTTTGCAAAATAGTATTAGAAAGATGCTGCTAAACATTTGGAAAACTTTAGCGCCCTATATAAATTTCAGCTATTATTAATCAAGAAATCAAGGTTAATTAATAATAGAGAAAACCAACTGGGAGAATCCTCACTGATGTCGTACTATGCATTGTTGGTGCTGGCCCCAATGTAATCATAGGATGACTTATACTTCATAGGCTTTAGAGTATTTGGAGAGCTGTCGTAGGAGTGAGGAATTAGCCTTGTTCTATTTGGTCCCAGAAAGTATAACCAGGAGCAATGAATGGAAGTTGTAAAGAGGAAAATTTAAGCTATATGCCTGGAAAAAAATGTCCTGGCAACTAGAGCTGTCCAGAAGTGGAATGAGCTATCTCATTGGGTGTTTTCCTTCATCATAGATCTTTAAACAGAGGCTGAAAGACCACTTGTTACGTATTCTATAATGACAATTCCTTTTTAGTACAGGTTGGATTAGATAATCACTAAGGTCCCTTCTAGCCCTAAAAATTCTATGATGCTGATTTTATTTCAACACTTACCCCCTCTCCACACTCCAAAGAACATGATCTTCTAGCTTCTGTTTTAAGATCTCCAATGATGGGGTGTCCACTGCCTCCAGAGGCAGCCCATTACACTTTGGGGCAACTCTTGTTGCCTAAACTGTCTTCTTTACGACTTTCTTCTGATACTCCTCATTATTCTGTCTAGAACCACAAAGAACCAAACAATTCCTTGGGCTGAATCTTTCAGTTTGTGATGTTACAGCTGAACACAACAGACCCGGCTTCCAACAATGGGGTCAAGAACCTCATCTGGATAGATTCTGACCAGCTTCTCAATTAGTATTTTCATCATCTTCGAGTCATTAAAAAGAAAGCTGTCTTGGAACCTTCTGGAGTTATTGATTATCAGCCCGGGACTTTCAGGAAATTTTTAGCAAAGTCCTTAATGTGGCAAAGACTGAGTACCAGCCCTCAGACTGTCCATAGACCTTGGTGGGAACACAGAGGCATCCCTGGGCTTCTGGTGGTAGCCCTAGCCTACATCTGGACCCAATCTCCTGGATGACAATAAAGAGCTATTTATAAAAAAATTAAAAAAAAAACCTTCACACCCTACCCTACTCCACTTCTCCAGCCTAAACATTAGCAGTTACTTCCACAGATCCTTGTTACACAGACCCAAGACTCTTCACCCTCTTGCTTACCCTCATTTTTCTTAACTCGTGGGAGACAGAACTGACCACACCAGCTCAGATGCTGTCGGAGCAGTACCAAAGGACTCTTGTCCCTTTATGCCTGGAAGCTATGTCATTCTTTAATATTAATTAGCTTAAATTTATTATTTTTTAGATGCCCCCAAGACAGTGCTAATTCATGATGAGCTTTTAGTCCATTAAAATCCCCAGGCCCTTTTCAGAAAGCTGTTCTCATCTCCCCACATCTTGTACTACTGAGGTTTTTTTGACTCCATGAACACGACTTTTTGGGTTAGGTAGATGGCACAATGGAGAGAGTGCCAGGCCTGGAGCCAAGAAGACTCATCTTCATGAATTCAAATCTGGCCTCAGACACTATCAATGTGACCCTGGGCAAGTCATTTTACCTATTTGCCTCAGTTTCCTCATCTGTAAAATGAACTGGAGAAGGAAATGGCAAGCCATGACAATATCTTTGCCAAGAGGACCCCAACTGGGGTTCCGAAGAGTTGTACATGACTGAAATGAATCTTGTCATAATGAATTTCATCTTCTTAAATTCAGCTCTAACCTGATAAGATCTTTTTTGTCTGCAACCCACAGACTAGAAAGATAATTTCTTTCTTGCTCCTCTAATTTGTTTATGATGTAACCTTTTACATCTTGGTCACATTTCCATTTGGAGTTTATCTTAATATATGTTGTGAGGCATTGGTCTAAATCTATGCCAGACTGCTGTCCTATCTAGCTTTCCCAAAAATTTTTGTCAAATATTTAGACCTTACACCAGTAACTGGTATAATACTAGACTTACTTCTTTAATGTTGTGTACCTAACCATTTTCACTGATCAATCTGTATTTTTCAACCAGTTCCAAATTGTTTTGATAATCACTGCTTTCAAGTATGGTTTGAGACCTGGTAGTGGTAGACCCCTTTCCTTTCTACTTTTTTTTTTGTTTTTTTCCCCTTGAGATTCTTGACCTTTTATTCCTCTAAATAAATTTTATCTTTTATTCTAGTTCTTTTATATAATTTTTGGATAGTTTGTCATGGCACTGAATGAGTAAATTAATTTAGGAGGTATTACCATTTTATTATGTTGTCTTGGTCTATCCAAGTAAAATTAATATTTTCCTAGTTGTTTATATCTGTCCTTATTTCTGTAAATAGTGTTTTGTAGTTGTATTCACATAGCTTTTGTATGTATCTTGGTAGCTAGACTCCCAAGTATTTTAAATGGAATTTCTTTTTCTCTTCCTGCTGGGTTATACTGATATGATACAGCAACTCTGATCATTTATGAGTTTACTATACCTCTCACAATCTTACTGAAATTATTAACTGTTTCGGTTAATTTTAGTTGACTCTCTAGACTTCTCTAAGTATTCATGTCATCTGTAAGAAGCGATCGTTATGGTTTTTTGCCTATGCTTGTTTCCTCAATTTCTTTTTTTTTCTTATTGCTATAGCTACCTTTCTAGGGCTATGTCAGCTAGAAGTGGTAACAGCTTACAAGGGACATCCTTTCTTCACACTTAGTCTTATTGGAAAGTATTCCAGTTTATTTCTGTTACATACAATGCTGGCTCTTCATTGTAGGTAGATGCTCTGTAAGGAAATTACCCACTTATTTCCATGTTTCCTAATATCATCTCTTTTCTTAACATAAATGTGATTATATTTTGTCAAACACCTTTCCCTGTGTCTATAATGTAATCATGTAATTTTTGTTGTTTTTGTTAATATAGCTATTATGTTATGGTTTCCTAATGTTAAACCAACCCTGCATTCCTGGTAAAAAGCCAGCCTGGTCATAGTGTATAATCTTGGTGATATGTTGCTATAGATGCTTTGCTAATATTTTATTAAAATTTTTTGCATCAATGCTCAATAGTAACATTGGCCATTGGTTTTTTTCTTTGTTTTGAAAGGAGCTAAATGGCACAGTGGATGGAGCGATAGACTTAGACTAAAGCATCTACTAGGTGTGCAACTCGAGCAAATTACTTAACATCTGTCTGCCTCAGTTTCTTCATCTGTAAAATGGGGTTAATAATAGTACCTACCATCCAGGGTTTTCGTAAGGATAAAATGGGATAATATTTATATAGTAATTTGCAAATGTTAAAGAGCTAGTTTCATATTTTTATTCTCATTCTTATGTTTATTATCTCTGTGTAGTTTAAGTTTCTATGATTTGATATAGCAATTCTAGAAAGCTGTTTGGAACTATGCCCCAAAGTTACTACATTAGACATGTGGTACCTAATTTCAGCCAGCAATATCATTTCTAGGCCTATACCCCAAAGAGATCAAACAAAGAAGTAAGATCCTATGTGCACAAATATATTTGTAGCAGCTCTTTTTTGGATGGCATATAACTGGAAACTAAAGGAGGGGGGCTATCAATTGGGGAATGGCTGAATAAATTATGGTATGCCTGTAATGCAATACTGCAGTGCTGTAAGGAAGAAATGTTTTCAAAGCAGCCCAGGAGGCCTCTTGTGAATTTATGCAAAGTAAAGGGAGCAGAACCAGCAGAACTTTTTTATACTGTAACACATAACATATAACAGGTTAAAAATGAACAATTCTGAAATACTTAAGAACTCTGACCATTGCAGTGATCAAGTATGATTCCAAAGGATTTATAATAAAAAAAAAAATGTTGCCTACCTTAAACAGAGAGGTGACTAATATGCAGAATGAGAAACACATTTTTGGATGTGACCAATGTGGAAAATTGTTTTGCTTGACTTCTAATATTATTACACAGTAGCTAGAGCACTGAACTTCAAGTCAGGAAGACATCAGTTCAAACAGGGCCTCAGACACCTGCCAACTGTGTTCCCCTGGGCAAGATACCTACTCTCTGGCTGCCTCAGTTTCCTTAGATGTAAAATTGGGATAATGGTAGCACCTACCTACCAGCTTTGTTGTGAAGATAAAATGAGATAATTTTTGCAGACCTTAAAGTACTATGTAAATACTAGCTGTCATTATTACTGCAAAGGTTTGGCATTTTTTTCCCAAGGGGGGAGGTGAGTGTGAGAAAAAGAAATGTTTGACAACCAAAAACAATAAGGAACTCCATATGGGACTGATTAGCAGCTAAAAGGAAAGAGAAACTCCCAGGGTTCTCCAGCTAATTCTTTTATCTCCATGGCCATTGCTCTGTGTTAATGGTAAGGTTAGGCTGGAGCACTGTGGCTGTCTCCTAGGGATTAGAATTCAAAGCTACACTTCTGATAGGACTGAGGTCCTCCCTCCCTATGAGTCCCTGGGGTGCTCAACGTGACTCATGGTGATTCTCGCAGATGTTACTCTTTTCTCTGTCTTCTAAGTAATATGTTAACAGATCTCCTTACAGTTGCATGTATACTTCAGAGTAATCCAGAATGAGTCAAACAGATTTGCTTCAAGCTCAGCGTAAACATATTTAGAATTGTTATTACTGTTTTTCAGTCTTGTATGACTCTTTGTGACCCCATTTGGGAATTTCTTGGCAAAGCTACTGAGTGGTTTGCCATTTCCTTCTCCAGCTCATTTGCAAATGAGGAAATTAAGGCAAGCAGGGTTAAATGACTTATCCAGGGTCACACAACTAGTAAGTGTCTGAGGCCAGATTTTAACTCAGGAAGATGAGTCTTCCTGACTCCAGGTTGGGCACTGTATCCACTGTACCACCTAGCTGCCCCTATTATATTCGAATTCTGCTCCAGTAGGACAGGGTCATTGAATGGCCAACAATAGGCTCAGCCCAAGTCTCTGCGGCTCATTGTTTAGATTTTGATGGCTTAGAACCAGTGCAAATTCTGTTCTGATCAGAAACTTTGAGAGTCTTCTTTTCCCAGCCTGATATTTTTGTGATGGTAAATTAGGGCATCTTTTGTCTCATTTCTTACCCAGCCCTTAGTCATTGAATGGGCATTGCCTCAGACAAATTGAGACCTTGGAAAGACCTTAATTTAGAAAGGTCAAGGTTACCCACTGCATACTGGGTAGTTGATAGTCGTTTTGACTTTTGTCTTGCCACTGGACTTCAATGTTTCTGGAAGAGAGGGTGAAGCTGATGACTTTGTGGAGTACTGCCTCACTTAAATGCAATTCACTTGCAAGTCAAGGTATCATCCTTGTAATGTCATTGGTCCTCTTCGAGAATGAAGGATGAACAATACAACAAGAAGTCTGAGGCTAGATTTGAACTCAGGGCTTCCTGATTTCAGACCCAGGGCTGCTCTTTACACTGCTCTACCTACCTGCCATATTTAACCTAGGAATACCTAACTCAATCCCTTGTGCACGAAGCATTTCTACTAAAACTCCCTTGAGACTAATCTCTGTTATGGTCTTAATGATACTTTTATTTCTACACCTGCAGGGCTGTGTGATTCAGGGGAAGCACGCTGGTGCTCTGAAAAAGAGCAGCAGCTCAACAGTCAGAAGAACAGGGTTCAAATCCTGCCTCTGAAACTTCCCACTTGTATGAGCTTAGGCAAGTCATTTAAACTCCTTCAACCCTGGTTTCCTCATCTGAAAAATGAGAGGGTTCAGCTAAATTGCCCCTGTAGTCTCTTCAAGGTCTAGATCGCCAATCAAATAAATGTCACTGCCAGAGCTAAAGAGTTAAATAACGGCTGGGTTTTGTTCTTCCTGAAGCAACTTGGTCAAACTGCCATCTCAGTTTTATAAATGGAATGCTCTGCATAAAGTGAAAAACCAGCCCTGGAAGAACATATTTTTCAAACACTTGTCCAGCTGGAGCCAGATAATTCTAAAATGGATCCCAGCTGTTTAGATTAACTGAAACCAAGAACAACTAAACACAGCCACTGAAAGCATTACCCCTAATAAATTAGTCATTGGAATTACAGGTAGAAGGAAACTTTATTTTGGCTTCAACTAAATGAGGACCACCCACCCAGAAGTAGCTGTGGATGCATTGTAGGAAGGCTAAATTGATTCCAGTGCATGGTTTAGACCAGCCCAACCATTACAATTTTATTGGTGCTCCAAGTTTTTCCAAATATGAATTCAGATTGTGCTTTGTGAGAAATACTCATTTACAATTCAGGAAAAAACTAGACCTTTTCTAATAAGTGATTAATGTGTGCCTGTCACCGCACTGATATTGGGGGTACAAATTAAAAACAGCAACAACAACAAAACAGACGAAAGTGTTACACTGAAATAAAGAAACCAAGCATCATCAAGACAGATGATTTATTTAGCAGTACATGCCATTCAAACCAGGTTCAAGGCACTGGGAAACCAAGAATTCAGAATTTTGGTCTTTATCCAGTTAATATACAGTTCGAAGGGGATGAAGAACAGGATGAAAGGGTTAAAACAATTATTTTCCCTTTGGAGGAGAGGATTAGGAGACACCGAGGCAAGGGTGAGGGTCGACTGGAGAGGATTGGGAGACAATCAGGAGACATGAAGAGAGAAGGAAAAAGAGGTTGTTTTGTTACATTCTTTAAGTTGGACGACTCTTGGGAGGGGAACTTCTTCAAACCCAGGTGACTTTGAGCCATAACATGAAAAAATGGTGGATAAAGGAAAAATGAAGTCACTGATGCTATTTCAATATTATACAAAAGTACCTGCCCTCAAGGAGATTCTAGTCTACCAGGGAGTGTAATAGTGTGGGGGGGGGGGTGCCGCGGGGCGTGAGTAGGAAGGTTAGGTCAACAAGTAATTGAAATTCTATACAATATAAATACAAGGTAATTTCTCTGGGGTAGAGGGCACTAGTAACTTGGGTGGATCAAGAAAAGCCTTCCATAGCTGGTGGCAACTAAAAGGTACTTTAAAGGGGTGATGGATATTGTTAAGTGATGAGTAAGAAAATTCTAAGGATGGTGGGGATAGTGTTTGTATAGGCACAGAGGTGAGAAATGGAATGCAATATATAACAAATAGCAACATGGGCTATTTGTCTAGAATAGAAAGTATATGAGGGGTAATAATGGAACATAATTCTGAAATGTAGGTTGGAGCTGGATTGTGGAAGGTTTAAAGAGCCAAACAAAAGAGTTTGCATTTTATCCTAGAGGCAATGGGGTGCCATTGAAGTTTCTTGAATAAGACATTTATGACTAATTTTTATTTGTTTCTCAATAACTGTAGTCAGTCTTGAGACATCTAGTATCTTTCACTTTTAGCCATTTCAGCTTCTTATAAACATAAAATCACAGAATCTTAAAACTAGAAAGAACCTTAGAGATCAGTCTAACCATATTACAGAAGATGAAACTCAGGTGCAGATAGGCATTGAATTAATTGTTTGTATTTATTCAAGACAGGGCTCAGACCTAGGTCCCGTGATGTGGTAGCATTCTTTCCACTATATAATACCACAAAAGTGGCTGCTGATTTTTTCTTAGCAAATTTCTTTGAATTTCATTCAGTACTCATGAATTTGTG
>CM053622.1:621301041-621318583 GCA_028646595.1 Phalanger gymnotis | reverse complement strand
TCACTACATGCTGCAATGTTTTGGATACCGTGCAGCTGAATAGCTTAGAAAGTTAATAACAAAGGGAAACCAAGTAATATGGACCAAATTTTTGAATAACAAATAGCTGAAATTCATTTCCTGATGACTAGTCTATCCCACATGAAATAGATTAGATTCCTTAATCAGTGTCAATTGACCATTTCCCTTATGAATACAATTATTAAGAAACTTGATCTCTTGTTGATGTTCCCATCATGAAAGAAAGTCTTGATAGTATGAATCCTCACCACTAAGACATATAGAAGAAGATAACAGGTGCTGTAAAATAGGTTTAGGTATCATTCAGAGGGTAAATAATGGTCACTTTTCATTTATGAATGACATCTATTGACTTTCTTTGGTTCAAAATCACTAAATGAAATAGATTCCTTCAAAGGATATAGAATTTTCTTGTTTAGTTTCTCTTCTTGTCCACGTTATTCTAATTTATGTCATCCTTTCCCCTACCACCAGGATTCTAGTTGGGCTTCTTATTAACCCTTACCTGGACTTATCTGTAATAGGGTGATAGAGCAGTATTTTGAAAAGAGCTGTGGAGTTAAAGTCAGAAGATTTAGGTTCTAATTTCTGGCTCCACTTGATCACTTTATACCTACGGGATGTTGGGCAAGTTACTCTCTGGACTTCAGTTACCTCAATTCAATGAAGGGTTGGACCCCAAGTGACTTTCAGCACTAAATCTAAAATGCTCTGATCCTAATAGCCTCTTAAATGGCCTTTCTGGCTCTAGGTTAACACTGCTCTAATCCATCCTTTTCAAGGCTGATTGGGTAAAATTTCAGATCCACAATGTCAGTCATATCATTCTTCCATCCAGTCATCTTCAGGTTTGCCATTTCCTATTGATGTCAGGTATAGCTAGAAAGAACACTGGATTTGAGGTCAGAAATCCTGAATTTGCTTAAATGAATCACTGCTGAGCCACTGCAAGTGATAATTGAAAAATTGTGGAGACAGGTAAAGTACTGTGGAACTGGAAATGTCAAATGTCTCACTTTTCAAGGGAGGGAAGGGAATGGAGTTTGCAATCCATAGCATAGTGAGTTGACTTTAATTACTGGCAAAATTCTAGAACTAAAGTGCTGGTTAGTGAATATCTAGAAAAGGAAGCAATGATTATAGAGTGATCACAGCTTCATCCAAAATAGAGCAAGTCTGTCCAACCTCATTTCCTCTCTTGACAGGATTACTGGAGTAGTAAATCAGGAGAATGCTAAGGATAAATGTACCTAGGTTTTAGCTAAGCATTTGACAAAGGCTTTCATGCTGTCCTTGTGGGAAATAGGGATCGATATGGGCTGAGAAGCAGTACATTTTAAGGGATTCAAAACTAGTTGAATGTCAAGATTCAAAGAGTAGTCATTAATGTTTCAACATCAGCTTGGAAGGTGGTTTCTAGTCTTTTCCCACGGGTTGCTTATCACTTTTTATCAACAACTTGGGTAAAGTTATGGATGAGATTGTTATAAAACTTGAAGGTTACATAAAACTGGAAAATATAGCTAACATGGTAGATGAGACAAGAGTACAAAAATCTTAATGGACTACATGGACTAAATCTAAGAAAATATATTTGATTGACATAAATTTAAAATTTTACAATTCAATGCAAAAATCAAACAAATAGAGGATTTTCAAGAATACCTAGACAACTTTTCATCTGAAAGATATCTGGAGATTGTTGTGGACCATGAAGTCAGTATAAGTCAACAGACTGATATGGCAGCTAAGAGAGGAAGGAAAGAAGCATTTAAGTACTATGTGCTAGGCACTGGGCTAAAAGCTTTAAAAATATCTCATTGGGTCCTTAAAGCAACCATGGGAAACAGGTGCTGTTATTGTCCTCATTTTACAGTTGAAGAAACTGAAGGTTAAGTGACCTGTTTAGGGTCACACAGCTAGTAAATGTCTGAGGTTAGATTTGAATTCAGGTCTCAGCATTCCATCCACCACCTAGCTGCCTCTGAAAACTAATAAAATCATAGGCTTCCTAGGCACAGTGTTCAGGATTATGGAGATAATATAATCCTAATGTCCTTGTCAACCAATCAAAAAACATTTATTGAGTGCCTAATAACTTAAATTTATGCTAGGCATTGGTCTAGAAGCTGGATATTCAAAGACAAAAATGACAAAATATGTCTATAAATAAGTATACAAATTGCATAAAAATAAATGCAAGGCAAAAATATCCACTAGTGGCTGCATATATTCTTATAAAAGTTATCATTTGAACAGAATTTTGAAGGTAAAATGGACTTGTCGAAGGTGGAAGTCAAATGCAAGAGTATTCCAGGTATAGAGGATAGACCATATAAAAACTAAGGGAGAGGAGATGAGGTATCATTTATGAGGGAGCACATTAATGGCAGTTTAGCTATATTGTAGAATATGGAAAGGAAGGGAATATATAATAAGATTAGAAAATGAGATTGGGGGAAGGTTGCAAAGGGCTTTAAAAACAGAACATGGTCATTTTTATCTGATCCTAGAGGCAACAGGCAGCCAGTGGAATTTATTGAGTAGGGAATAATGTGGTTTAGCAGGGGTGTCGGGGTTTGGGGGTGGATTGTAGAGTGAAGAGACTTGAGGTAAAAAGCCCAATGAGAAGGCTATTGCAGTTTTCTAGTCAGGAGATGAGGAAGGCTTAAATGATGGGAGTGATGTGTGTGTGTGTGTGTGTGTGTGTGTGTGTGTGTGTGTGTGTGTATGCTGGAAACATAAAGAGAGAGAAGGGGACATATGAAAGAAAAAGGTCAAACATCTTGAGCTTTATGTTCAATACTGGGCAGCATTTTAAGTGCAACATTAATAAGCTGTAGAATGTTCAAAGGAGGGAAAACAGGAAGGTAAAGTGCCTTGAGATAATGTCAAATGATTGGCATTTTGATATGGAAGAGAATAGGTGGCTTCTGATATCTGCCGCAACTCTATAATTATGTAATTCCATGACCTGGATTTCAATCCTGGCTCTGCCACTAAGTACCTGGGTAACTTTTAGTGTTTTCTCAGTCAGTCAAAAAACATTTATTAAGTGCCTTCTATGTTCTAGGCACCATGCTAAGCCCTGGAGATACAAAGAAAGGGCCAAGACAGTCCTTGAGAAGCTCGCACTCCTTTGGGTTCAGTATGGTCTGTTGTAAAACGATGAAGTTGATCTAGATGACAATTAAAATCCCTTCCAGTTCTAAAATCCTGTCAGAGTAAGTCTGACATTCACATACTTTGCAAGCTGGCTCCATCCTACCTTCTGAGTTATTTCGATTTACACAGTCTATGTTCCAGGCAAAATGGACTACTTCCCTCCAACATTCTGGTCTCCCTGTCGGTCATCTCTATACATCATGTTCTGGAATGTCCTCACTTCCCTCTTCTCGTTCTCCATTGTGAGATGGAGACAGTAACAACACTTACCTTGCAGGGGTTTTGTGAGGATTAAATAAAATAATGTTTGTAAAGTCCTTAGCACAGTGCCTAGAACATAGGAAGTGCATAGTAGGAACATTTGTTCCCCTCTTCTTTACATAAGGAGAAACATAAACGTGGGGCATGGAAATGGCAAAGGGAAGTGCATGGCATATTTTCTAGCTGTTACATAGAATGTATGGTGGTGAATATTAAGAGAGAAAGCCTGAAAGACAGATGGATATAGAATTGTGGAAGACCTTGAATACACAGTAAAAGAGAAGGGCTGTTGTTTGGGAGGCAATAAGGAGCCCATGAGAATTTTAGAGCAGATGAATGACAGCATCAGAAGATTGTTGTGAGATGAAGGATGAAACCAAGTAGTAAGAGAGGGGAAGGAAAAAAAAACCCAACTGTGGGCCAGGAGCCAATGAAGGCCTCAATCACTAGCCTGAGCTAGTGCCACATTTTATTTAGACTATGTAAAATTTTTTGAATACATTTTTATTGATAGAAGATATCATAGATTTTTTGTTGCTGTTATTTTTATTTTTTATATTTTATTTTTTCCAACTGCATATAAAAACAAATTTTAACATCCATTTGTTAAAAATGTTGAGTTCCAAATTCTCTCTTGCTTCCTCTTTTCACTCCTCATTGAGAAGGCAAGCAATTGGATGTAGGTTATACATGTGCAATCATGTAAAATATATTTCCATATTAATCATGTTATGAAAGAAAACACAGTCCAAAAAAAAGAGATAGAGCACATTTTTCATCATAAGTCCTTTAGAATTGTCTTGGGTCCCTGCATTGCTGAGAATAGCTAAGTCATTCACAGTTGATCATCATATAATATTCCAGTTACATGTACACTGTTCTCTTGGTTCTGCTTACTTCACTGTGCATCAGTTCACATAAATCCAGATTTTTCTGAAAGCATCCTGGTTATCAATTCTTATAGCACAATAGTATTCTATCACAATCATACACCATGACTTGTTCAGACATTACCCAATTGATAGGCTTTCCTTCAATTTCTAATTCTTTGCTACCACAAAAAGAGGTGCTATAAATATTTTTATATGTATAGGACCTATCCTTTTTTTTAAACTCTTGGGAATACAGGCCTAATAGTGGTATTGCTACATCAAAGGGGATATACAGTTTTATAGAACTTTGGGCATAGTTCCAACTTGCTCTCCTGAATGGTTGAATCAGTTTACAACTCTACTAACAGTGCTTTTAGGTGTCTCAGTTTTTCTACCTCCCCTCCAACATTTGTCATTTTCTTTCATTGTCATATTGGTCAATCTGATAAGTATGAGGTGGTACCTCAGAGCTGTTTTAATTTGCATTTCTCTAATCAATAGCTATTTTGAGCATTTTTTCATACTACTATAGATAGCTTTGATTTCTTCATCTGAACACTGCCTATTCATATCATTTGACCATTTGTCAATTAAGGAATAATTTGTATTCCTATAAATTTGATGAGACCCTTATCAGAGACATTTGCTGTAAATTTTTCTTCAAAGGATTATTAACTGTGTATTTTCTTCCATCTTATTTCCCCTGTTTATCTTTCTCTTCTTTCACCCCGTACCTCCTTAACAGTGTTTTGCTTCTGATTACTACCTCCCCCGATCCACTATTCCTTCTATCAGCCTCACCCCATCTCTTATCCCCTTCCCTTTTATTTCTCTGTAGGGTAAGATAGAAGTCTTATCTGAATGAGCCTGTTATTTCCTCCTGGAGATAATTCTAATGAGAGTAAGGTTCAAGCATTTTCCACTACCTCCCTTTCTTCCCCTCCATTGTAAAAGCTTTTCTGTGTCTCTCTTATGTGAGGTAATTTATCACATTCTACCTCACCCTTTCCCTTTGTCCCCGTGCTTCCTTCTTTCTCACCCTTTAATTTTATTTTTTTTAGATTTCATCCCATTGTAGTCAACTCACACCCATGACCTCTGTCTATGTATATTCCTTCTAACCCCCCTAATGATGATAAACTTCTTCGGAGTTACTCATATCATTTTCCCATGTAGGAATGTAAATAGTTTAACCTTATTGAATACCTTGTGAATTCTCTTTCCTGTTTATCTTTTTATGCTCCTCTTTTGTATTTGAAAGCCAAATTTTCTATTTAGCTGTAGTCAGGAATTCTTGAAATCTCTCTATTTCATTAAATATTCATTTTTCCCCTGAAGAATTATACTCAGTTTTGCTGGGCAGTTAATTCATCATTGTAATTCTAGCTCCTTTGCCCTCCAGAATTCTTTAATTTTGAAGCTGCTAAGTCTTGTATGATCCTAACTGTGGCTTCATGATACTCAAATTGCATCTTTCTGGCAACTTTCAATATTTTCTTCTTGACCTGGGAACTCTGGGATTTGGCTATAGTATTCCTGGGAGTTTTGGGGATCTCTTTCAAGAGGAAACCATAGATTGTTTCAATTTCTATTTTGCCCTCTATTTTGGGAGTGTCAGGGCAGTTTTCTTTTATATTTTCTTTTTCCAGTCATGGCTCCTTTTCTGATCATGGTTTTCATTTAGTTCAGCAATTTTTAAATTATCTCTCCTTGATCTATGTTCTAGGTCAGTTGTTTTCCCAATAAGATATTTAACATTTTCTTGTACTTTTTTATTCTTTTGATTTTGTTTCATTGTTTCTTGATGTCTCATGGAGTCATTAGTTTCTGCTTGCCCAATTCTACTTTTTAAGGAATTATTTTCTTCAGTGAGTTTTGTACCTCCCTTTCCATTTGCGCAATTCTGCTTTCTAAGGAGTTTTCCATGAAGCTTTCATGATTCTTCAAATCAGCCATGGCCTTTTCTGCCTTGAATCACACCTGAGTAATTTCTCTGATATACTTATCACATGTTATTATTATTTTGTTATATTTATCTGTGTTTAAAACATTTTCTTATTAAACCATAAGTGCCACGAATACAGGAACTTTTTCATTTGTGTGTGTGTGTATGTTCCCCAAACCTCTCAGAGAATGCTCACCTGATAAATTATTATTGGATTGTCAACATTTGCCTTCACTAATACCTCTTTAGCCTGTTTCCTACTGATGTTCACACAAGTGTATATTCAAAAGAACCTATTAATATTTGAAGTTCCTTTTTATCTGGAAGCCTAACCAAAGCTAAGTACCTTTTGATATAAATATTTAGTCTGACAAAAAGGAGTGGAATTTCTCTCCTTTTGTTTATACTCTATACATTTTGTTTTAATAATGGTATCTCTTGCATAAAAACAACCACGGGTATTAGTGATTATTTAGTTGTCTTGAAACAGTCAATCTTTATTCTTACCATGTTAATACAACAATCTACTTCATTTATTATTTTATTAGAGTGTAGTTTTCTTTACAATAACACGTCAGTGTTCCATGATGAGGTTCCTTAAACTTAAGGTTGTGATTTGCTATTCCATCTGGACTTATTTATATCCAACCGTTAGCAAGTTTGGTGAAGTATGAAAGAGGGAGAAGGAAAGGAGAGCTGTTTGCTCTCCCTGGTAGATGCACCCTAGGGAATAATTGCTTCCCTGGTGAGTATCAATGGCAATCTCATTCAAAATAGAACCTCTAAAAATTTTATCAGAGCAATTAGAAAGTCAGAAAATAAGGGAAAAAAATGGATTTTATTGGGGAAGAGGAGAGAGGAAGAGACTCAGAGCAATGTGTATGTGTATACATATATATGCATATATATCATATATGAAATTTCCTGATTCCATTTGTAGTTTTCAGGTAATATGGAATTAGACAAGCTTAAACTTCCAAAGAAAAGAGACAAGACAATTTGTCACATTTAAGATGTTACACGGATTTTCTGATCATAGTTAGTCATTCTCCCAATACATCTATAATACCAAAGTAAATTCTATGGCTCAAATCATTCTTTTATACATATGCTAAACTCTCACAATTTCATGGAAAAATCAGGCTTTGTCTTTAAATAAACTTTGAAATTTGAAAATAAAAGTAGATGGACTGTTTCTCAGGAGAGAAATAACTGTCTAAAATTTTTGTGATGCTGAACGAGGGCATTGGTAACATATTACTACTCACTTCCATCTCTACAACTTGAGTGGAAAGCAAGAGATGATGAGAGTAGCCTATCTTACCTAGTCACTTTGTTGTGTATTATGTCACACCCTTTCTCAATTTTCTCATCCCATTTTCCATTTTTTCTAGAGGCCAATCCACATTGGATGATTTAAAGACCAGAGGCCA
Source organism: Phalanger gymnotis (assembly GCA_028646595.1). NCBI lineage: Eukaryota > Metazoa > Chordata > Mammalia > Diprotodontia > Phalangeridae > Phalanger > Phalanger gymnotis. Next base: position 621,310,886 of record CM053622.1, on the reverse strand, counting down.
CTAAACCAATTCCGCTCTCCATGGTACTATAGTTTCACAAGATATACCTATAGCAATTCCTAATTGTTTGCAAATTACCACCTCCAGAAAAGATTATCCTCCCAGAGCATGAGAAACCTATGAGCACACCACCCCCCTCTTCCTTCCTTTTCCCACAAAAGAACATATCCTATTTATAGTTGGTCAGTTGACATTCCTAACCTATATACCAGAGAAAGCAGGGCTGCTCAAATCTTATTTTGCTCTGTTTTCTTTGCCAAGGAGAATGATCTTTGGACTGAAAAAGGTATATAAAAATGGCTAACAGGGAATATCAATCATATAAGATAGGTAGGGAGACTATCTAGTTGCCCTGGGTGAGTCCAAGTAACTAGGTCTAGATGAATAACATTCAAGGGTACTAAAAGTACAGGAGAGTGTGATTGCTGAGCCATTGTTATTGTTCTATGAGAAAGTTTGGAGAATATTTTACAGATGAGGAAAGTGGAGCTCAGAAGTTTGATGACTCACCCCGTTACATCTTGGCTCTCAAAATGTACCCCTAGAGGGATGAGTTGATGTTTCAGTATGAACTCTGAGTGAGAAATGCTGCCAAAGCTGTTGTTTAAAGGCCTGTCTTCATAGATTTAGTCCTTACTGGAACTCTGACCCTTTGCCACCAAGATAATACTAAGTGCTGCCAGAGGATGAACATGTAGACACAAAGTCTTCCCTAGCTGCTTCCCTACTAGTTTCCACACAGGGGAAGAAGCAAAATGTCATATCCATATCGAGGAAGTGTCTTCTTGGGAAACCCTGACAATATAGTGGTGTCCTTTCCATGCCCCAAGGGATCACCTCGCTCTTACTCTTGTCCTATGAGTTATCCAAACCACCCAACAACTTAAAATTAGGCTAGTTAAACCCATCGGTGCAAAAAACAGCCTTTGAAGCATCTTGACCATCACATTTCCCTTCATGAACCCATAGCCATTTCAAGTGTTGTAAGATAACACCACTATGGACAGATCTGCTATTTGCTACAGTCATGACCCAGCCATTTATTATCCTCTTTGTCACAACTAATGACTATGAAAGGCAGCCCGATAGAGTGAATAGAGCGCTGAGCTTAGAGCCAGAAAGATCTGGGTTTTTGATCTTGCTGAGGACAGTTACTAGATAGTTGTGTGTCCCTAGACTTCAATTTCCTTATGTGTAAAATGAAGGGGCAGGACTTGATGACCTCTAAGATCCCTTCCAGCTATAAATCCGTGATCATCTGTATCTCCCAAATTCTATGGTAGCACCCAAGATCACTTCTTCTTAGAAGTAATGACTGACTTAAATGCAGGTCTTGGATCTCCTGTGCATTATTCTTTCCACTTACATAATACCTCTCATCTTGATCAATAATATACAATACTCCATTTTAAATGTAGATTTAGAAAGTGTCAGGAATTGGAATGAAATTATAATTATCCTAGAACCTACACCAAAACTTGTTTTCTTGAAGAATTCTGTGACATAAAGGGACTCTTGTTTCATTTGCTTCTTTTTCTCTCAAATGAATTCTGACTGGGAAGTTGCATTGTATCTAGGGCATTATGGTACTGCTGCCTTGGTGCAACCATTTACACATTCTTTGTCAGTGGTCTTTAGCTTTCAAAGTAGTCCCTCAAAGACATATGTGACCTTTGGTAAGTCATTTGACCCCTCTGGGCTTCAGTATTCCCATCTGGAAAGCAAATGGAGTTGGACTTTTCCAAAAGAGAGAACAGAGGGGAGTTTGCAAACTGTAGGCTAGTGAGCTGGACTTTGAGTCCTGGAAAAAATGCAAGAATGTATGACTGAAAGAATTATTAGTGATCATGGAGAAAAAGAAGCAAATATTGGAGCTAGCCTGCTTTGGTGGTGGTGATGATGATGATGATGATGATGATGATGATGATGATGATGTGACAATGATGAAGCATTAATTATTTGCAATATGTCAAGTACTGTGATAAACAACTGGGGATACAATAAAAACAAACAGTCCCTGCTCTCAAAGGACTTATATTCTAATGGGAGATGATGACACATTAAGCGAAGCTAGAATAGAGCCGAGTATGCATTTGATGGCATGGTTTATAAATGACCAGGAAGTTATGGAATCCTGGTACAGAGCAAGATAAGCTAAAAAGCCATCTAGGGGTGGGGGGAGGGAGAGTCCAAGTTGTAGTGAGAGGATGGCTAGAATGGAAGCAACATAGTTTGGAAACAGGATATCAAAAAGAGGTAATGCTGCACTAAGTATACCCTTTTTTGACAGGATTACTAGATTGGGATATTGGGGAAGTGCTACAGATACAATTAATTTAGTTTTGAGCAAAACATTTGTAATTGCTCTCATGCTATTTTTTGAGGAAGAGATAGAGATGCGGGAGAGTAGATAGTGCAATTAGAGTGGCTGGACCCCAAGGGCAGTTATTGATGAGTTAGTGTAAGCTTGGAAGGAGAGTTCTAGTGGAGTTCCCCAAGGATCTTTCCTTGGCTTAACATTTTTGTCAGTGATTTAGTGATAACACAAAGCTGGAAGGGGAATTTGATGACAGAGTCAAGGTACACAACAATCTGGACAGTTTAGAGCTTTGGACTCAATCTAATAAGATAAAATTAATTGGGATAAATGTGAAATCTTACACTTGAAAAATCAGTCTAACAAGAACAACATGAGAGAGGCATGGCTAAAGATCTGATGATCTTACTGGCCCAACTACAAGGTCAATGAATAGATAATGTGATATGACAGCCAAAAGTTAATGTAGTCTTAGCCTTTAACAGAGAAGCATAGTGTCCAGAATGAGGAAACTCATTTTCTTGGGGAATGTGTACTGTGTCTTGGTCAGGTTGCATCTGGAGAGCTATGTTTCAGGCACCATATTTTAAGAAACACATGGATGAGCTAGAATGTTGGGTGGTGGTATCTTGGGGAGAACCAGGGTGATGAGGTAATCCTTGAAGTAATGCTACACCAGATTCAACTGAAGAAACTAAGAATGATTAACCTAAAGAAGAGAAGACTTAGGGTGGGAGGAGAGGTATGATAAATCTTCAAAAATTTGAAGGAGTATGGTACAACGGAAAGAATGCTGGGTTGGGATTCAGAATAATTGGGTTCAAATTCCACTCCTGCCACTTAATACCCATATCATCTTGGGCAAGTTATTCTGAGTCTCTGAGTTTCACATTCTTCAGTTCTAAAATGAGGGAGTTGGATTAGATGATTTTGAAGATCTCTTCTGTTTCTAAATATACTCTCCAAGATCTTCATAGAAGATAATTTAGTCTTGTTCTTCTTGACCTCAAAGGGAAGCCTTAAGAGCAATGGGTTATTTGTTGCAAAGAGGCTAATTTAGGTTTAAGGTAAGGAAATAATAATTGGAGTTGTGCTTAAAAAGAAATTGGATGCTTAAAAGGTAGCAGGTTCCCCCTTACAAGAGATCTTCAAGCAAAAGCTAGAAGATTCTTTGTCAGATATGTCTTATGGGGGCCCCTTTTTGAAGAATAGGCTGGACTACTGGACTTCTGAGCTCCTTTTCTGAGATCCCATGATTCCAGATTGTCTTTAGGGTTTCTTCCTCTCTAGATTTCTAAGATTCTTTTAGATATGATTTTAACACCAGTAATAACTCAGTAGCTTAAATTTACTTGATCACTCTTTGCACTATTTGTTGATTAAGTATGAGAGCATCTTTACCATTTGAGCACTAGTATTTTTTTTTGCCCCCACAGGTTTTTAAAGAGTATCTTAGTTTGATTCTTATATCCCATAAATGCTTGGTCCCATTTCTGTTCTCTCATATTCTCTATTCACTTTCCTAATGGTAAGTATGCTCTATAGACTCTTTTAGCTACCACCCTTCAATAATTTTGCACTCATTTCTCTTTCCCTTTTCTTCTTTGCCCTCCATATTTCTGTTTCCTTAGGATATGAGTATCTATAGTATTTGTGTAGCCATTGCTGGCATATGGAAACATTTTTCTTCTGGACAGCATATCAACCAGTCATCTTACATCTTCACATGTTGTGTCCTTGTCCCTTTTGTGCTCCCTTCAAGAAATTTTCATTGACTACCAATATTCAAGGATTCTGGATATTTGAGATTACCACTATTCTAGGGGTTAGATAACTGATATTTTTCTGGACTATTTTCCTGACTCTTATTTATTGTGTTTCATGGTATACTTTTTTTCTTATTGGTGGGGAAATTATATTTTGCAAACACACAAATATACATATATATTTTATATAAATAGCTGCACATCTACATATTGATTAAATTCCCTATCTTAATAGTACTACCATCAACGAATCCATTAATTTGAAACTTTGGTGCCATCTTTGACTCCTTCCTTTCCTCATCTTCTACATAGACCAAATTCTGTTAATGCCTTCTTTGCAGAATTAGGATGAGAAGGCAAGGGAAGAGACAATTTCCAGGGTAGAAGTACAAAGTTTCTCTTCATCAGATAACTTCAAACAAATAACTGTATGACCAACAGTCAAATATTTGAAGAAAGGATTGTTTTTCAGGTTTGGGTTTGACTGGATGGACACTGAGATCTTTTCCAACTCTGAGTTTCTGTGATTATATAATATTCTCCCTTAAGACTCTTCTGTGTTGAGTCATAACTAGAAATTTTATTGCCTGGAATAAGGAAAAAGAAGTGCTTCCTCAAGTGAATATTGTTATGTAAGAATAATATAGGAAGGAAAGGGTCTCTAGAGCTGACAAATAGGTCACTATGATGAAGATGAAGAGAAGGTTAAAGTGCTAATCAGATTTAGAAGGAAGAATAACATTATTCTCCCACGTTCCTTTTTCTTCTGTTTCTGGTCCCTACAGACCTCACCCTAGGAAAACACTAACTGAAGCAAAAGGGTAGGGTGTGACACCAAGCAATGATCACCAGAGGAAAGAGCTGCCAATGGCTAGCATTTGTATAGCATTATATTGTCTCCCAAGAACAAGATGATCTTGTTAGCATGGTTATTACTACCCCTATTTTGCAGTTAGAGAAAGAGGCACAGAGACACTAAAGGACTTGGCTAAGATAACACTGTTAGAAAGTGGGAAAGTCAGAATTTGAGCCTGGGTTTTCTATCTGCAGATGCCATAGTGATGGGTTTTTGAATTTTTTAACTGTACCACAGCAGATTCTCCAGGAAAAGAGAGGCCCAGAGAGAGCCAGATAAAGCAACTGAGTGGCCAGAAGGTGGTATGAGCATGATACCTAAGAAAACAAGATGACAGGGCCCTCAAGATGGGCACCAAAGGGCGCCACTAAAGACAACACGTATTTGCTTCTTTCACAATTTTGCTTCTTTCACAATTTTTCATACAACTGGCTCTCCTTTTCATTTAGGAAGAACTGTTTAAAAAAAAATAACAATCCCTAAAAGCCCCTATGAAGTAGGTCTTATTATCCCCATTTTACAGATTTTAGATACATGCTTATGGGGAGAGAGAGAGAGACAGAGAGAGACAGAGAGAGAGAGACACACACACACACAGAGAGAGAGAGAGAGAGAGAGAGAGAGAGAGAGACAGACAGACAGACAGACAGAGACAGAGACAGAGAGACAGAGGGAGGAGGGAGCAGGGAGAGAGAAAGAGAGACAGCATGCTTGAGCAGGGTCAAACAGCTAGTAAGTGCTTGAATTATTATTTAAACCTAACCCTTTGTCAATGCAACATTTTATCCATTGTGCCACCTCCCTTCCCCAGAAAGCATTAAAACATAAGAATAATTCTTGGAAACTTGAGTCATGTACATGATGTTTATAACATTCTATATTTTAAGAACAGATTTAGTAACTGAAAAAGGAGGAAGGGAAGAAAAATGTAGAAATAATAATACAAAATCTGATGTGTCTTTCTGTGGATTAGAAGTCAATTTTTTTTTACTCCATCTATCTAGAGCCCACCAGAGATTTCTATTTAATGTAGTATGATGTAATGATGTTTTTCTCTGATCCAAGATGTGTCTTTTGCTTAGTTTTACTAAGGTAATTACAAAAGGCACTGGCAAAGCCAACCCACAAGTTGTTCCTAGTTTTTAAGTGCCTTGAAGCCATTGCCTCAGGTATCCCATATGGCACAAGTTTAGAGAGGGTACTATTGTCCTCACAGATAAAAAGATCTGGTATGTTTCTCCTCCCCCCACCCCAATAAAATATATCTTCTTAAAGTAGACAATGACTTAATATTTCTTTTGCTTCTACTCAAATTCTTTCCTTCTTATAATTATATTTCTATTCTTTTATCTAAAGTTCATTTGTTTCTTATTGGTGCCCATCCTAGAATAGAGTTTGTCACTTAAATGGGGTGTTATTTCTTTCCCTTTGGTCTTAATGACTTAGCATTAGTCTCCAATTAGGTGAGATAGAGAGAAAACTAAGAATAGATAATTTCTCCTCTATTTTTCAGGTCTTCCCTTTCTTCCCAACACAAAAGATTTCCTTTTGTCATGTCTTTATTTATACTGGTCATTCCTAAATCAAGTTTCCCTCCACCAGGAACTAGCTATATGGTTTATATACCTAACTAGAAAACTTATTTTCCCTGACTTTCAATACATGTGTAGCATGGTATAAGTGAGGGTGCGATATGCTACCCTTCCCCCGTTCTTTCCCCTTGCAGTGGATCATCCACTATACCCTATACTCATGTTTGAGGAGTCAGAGGAGAGACAGCAGAGACCCCACTGCAATGCAGCAGCTCATGCTCAGGGACCTTTGAGTAACCTTAGTACATAAGAAATATACATCTACATTTATTATTATAGCTCTGAGCTCTTACCGATGTGCTTCTCATTTATATAAATTAACCACAGAACTGCCATTAATTTTTAATTACAAAACATTTGCCAACTGAGAAGTCAAATTCAAGAATGAACATAACTTTTCCTTAATAGCAGGCCAAATTAGAAGTAAAATTTAATCCTTGCACCCATAAACCTGGGTCACACACTCACCAATGTAAACAGTGTCTGTAGAAAGAGAGTGAGCACAAAATTATAGAGGCACATGAGTAGGGAAATGTGCCATAGGCAACTCGTGACTGTAGACTTCAGGCCTGAATGTCTGCAATGTTTTTAGGTAACAGCTTTCTATTCCTCTTCTAAACATATCTATTCTTCTGCAAGACAAAGCTGCTTCTCTGCTACTATCAGGCTGCTAAATCAGTAAGTACTTTCAGCTAACATAGAATTGTAGAGCTTCCCAGGTTTTCTGCCTGGGCTAGCCACTGAGGCAGTGTGACACTTTCCAGTGAAAAACAATTCAATTTCATAAACATTTATTAATCACCTACTGTGCACCAGGCAGTGTTCTAAGCACAGCAAATAAAAAAGAATTAAAAGACAGGCCCTTCCCTCAAGGAGCTTGCAATCTAACGTAGGGGATAACATGCAAACAAATACATGCAAAGCAAGCTATATACAATACAAATAGGAAATAATTAAAAGAGGGAAAATTAGAATAATCAGAATTAAGAGAGGTTAGGGAAGGCTCCCTGTAGAAGGTGGGATTTTAGTTGGTATTTAATGGAAGCCAAGGAGTTCAATAGTCAGAGCTGAAGAGGCAAAGTGTTCCAAACATGGAGTTTAACCAGAGAAAATGCCCAGAACCAAAAAAAAAATGGAGTGTCTTGTTCTAGGAACAGCCAGGAGGCCAGTGTTACTGGGTTGAAGAGTATGTGCTGGGAAGGAAGATGTTAAGGACACTAGAAAGATATGAATGGGCTAAGTTATGAAGGGTTTAAAGGCCAAATAGAGCATTTTGTATTTGCTGCTAGAGGCAATAGGAAGCCACTGGAGTTTATTGAGTAGGGTGTAGGACGTGTCAGAACTTCAGTTTAGGAAAATCACTTTAGTGACTTAATGGAGAAAATACTGGAGCAGGGAAAGATTTGAGGCAGGCTAACTGACCACCAGGCTAGTGCAATAATCCAGGTGCTGAGCATCTATACCAGAGTGTTGGCAGTGTCAGAGGAGATAGGGGTAGTGGCACATTCAGGAGATGTTACAAAGATTAAATTGCTAGGCTTTGGGAGCACGGATGTGGTGGGGTGTGAATCAAAGAATCAAGTAAGGAACCAAGGATGACTCCTAGATTGTGAGCCTGAAAGACTGAGAGGATGGTGTGCTCTTTACATTAAGAGGGAAGTGGGTGAGGGAGATTTTGGGGGGAAGATAATGAGTTCCATTTTAGATATATTGAGTTTAAGATGTCTACTGGACATACAGCTCAAGATGTCTGAAAGGCAGTTGGAGATATGAGATTGGAGATCAACAGAGAATTTGGGGCAAAACAAGTAGATGTGAGAATCATCAGCATAGAATTGGAAATTAAATCCGTGGTTGTGAATGAGATCACCAAGTAAAATAATAGAGAGGGAGAAGAGACCCAGGAAAGAACCTTGAGGGAAACTTAACAGTTAGAGGATGTGATCTGGATGAGGATCCGGCAAAGGAGGTAGAAGACGAGTGATCAGAGAAGGTAGGAGGAGAACCAGCAGAGATTGTTGTCCTAAAAACTGAGAGAGAAAAGAATGTCAAGGAGGTGAGAGTGATCAAGTGTGAAAGGCTTCAGAGAAGTCAAGGAGAGTAATGATGGAGGTCATCAATAACTTCGGAGAGAGCAGTTTAGGTGTAATGAAATGGTCAGATGCCAGACTCTAAAGGTGTAATGAGAGAGTGAGAAAAAAAAGTGGAGGGACCTTTTCGGGATGGTCTCTTCAAGAAGTTTAGCCACAAAAGGAAGAAATGATATAGGACAATAGTAGGGACAGAAGGATCAAGTGCAAGTTTTTTTTTTTTTTCAGGATTGGAGACAAATGGTCACATTTATAGGCAGTAGGAAATGAGGCAGTAAAAAGGGAAAGATAAGAAATACGTGAAAGAGTAGGGATGATAGAGGAAGCAATCTGTAAAAGGAGATGGGATGGAATGGGATTGCTTGAACAACAGTATCCAGTTTGGGGTTCCATCTTCTGCAAGCAGTTTTTTTCTAGTTGGCTGCCATTGTCAGTTTCTCTCATGGTTTCTTTTTTTATTTAACTTGTGAAAATATGCAAAACACATTTCCATATTTGCCACATCTCAAAGAAAAAAACAAAAAAACTAAAGCAAGAAAAAGATACTTCAATTTGTACTCAGAGTTCGTCAAGTCTCTCTCTAGATGTGATTAGTATTTTTTTATCATGATGCCTTTAGAATTGTCTAAGATTATTCTATAAATCGGAGTATCCAAGCCTTTCACAGTTGATCGGCATTGCAACATTGCTATTATTATGCATATTGATCTCCTGGTTCTTCTCACTTTACTTCGCATCAGTTCATATTGGTCTTGCCATGTTTTTCTGAAATCACCCCCTCATCATTTCTTATAACACAGTAGTATTCCATCATAGTCATATGCCACAGTTTGTTCAGCCATTCCTCAGTTGATGGGCATCCCCTCAATTTCCAATTCCTTGCTACCACACAAAGAGGGGCTATAAATATTTTCATACATATAGGTGCTTTTCCTTTTCCTTTGATATTTTTTAAATTTTTTTATTTTTAGATTGCAACAAACAGTTCTACATAATTTTGGGTTCCAGATTTTCTTCCCTCCCTCCCCTGCTCCCTCCCCAAGAAGGCATGGAGTCCCATATAACTTCCAGGTATAACTAGGCATTTAATTAATTTATATATTTTCTCATGACTCATGAGAAAGACGAAACAGAATCAAAAAAAAAAAACAGAACCCAACAACAAATATAAAAGAGAGAAGAAAAAAAAAGTGGAGGGGAAAAAAGGCGAGACTGAAGTGTGCC
>CM053622.1:621279306-621300541 GCA_028646595.1 Phalanger gymnotis | reverse complement strand
GGTGCCATGGTCCTCTTCCAGAAAGGACAAACAACAACTTCATCTCCCAATGCAGACACTTCCACCATCCATTGCTCTTCAATAGGTGCTACTAGGATACCTTTAAGAAGTCTAAAATTGTCTTCTGGTTGGGAAGGGGAAAGGTGGGGCATGGGGAGTGAGGAGGCAAAGGTTCTTCTTTCAGGAATCCAACTATGGTGCTAGGCTGGAACTACTCTCTCTTCAATTCTGGTAAATGCTCAAATACTTGGACTCCAAGATAGCTTGCTAGTTTTATAGAAGACCCACAGGGTATACCTGAATTCCTGCAGCCAATACCAGTGCGCATCTTGTGAAGCACCACTTTAAATTAGGCAGGGCTTTCTCTCTTTCCAAACTGATTAACCAGATAACTTCCATCTAGTCTAATGCTCTTGACTGAATGATTTAGTAGGAGTGTTTTCACTTGTTTAAGGTAGTAGCTATGTGACCTGAGCAAGTCACTTAACCTCTGCCTTAGTTTTCTCAACTGTAAAATTGGGATAATAATAGCACCAATCTCCCAAGGTTGTTGTGAGCATCAAATGAGATGATATTTGTAAAGCACTTTGCAAACCTTTAAATGCTATAGTGCTAGCTCTTATCATTATTGTTATTTTTATCATTATTTTAAGTAGAATGAGGCAATTGATTGACTCAAGTGATCCCCACCCCTAAATGTGACCCTCACATTTAATTCTTCAGAAACTGACATTCTATGATTTACAGCTCTGTAGCATCATCAGAAGAATACTAAAGTAAAAACATGGGGCCTTATTTCAATAAAGAGCTTTGGATCATTAAAAACATTATATAATTTCCCAAAGGAAATTCAGCTTACTTTTTGCTTTTCATTTATCTATCTATTTATCTATGTATCTATGTATCTATGTATCTATCTATCTATCTGTCTATCTATCTATCTATCTATCTATCTATCTATCTATGTAGGGTAGAGTATCCTTCAAATTTTATTAATTTATTTTTAGTTTTCAACATTCACTTCCACAAGATTTTGAGTTCCAAATTTTCTCCCCATCTCTCCCCTCCCTCTACCCCAAGACAGTGTGCATCCTGATTATCCCTTCCCACAATCTGCCCTTCCTTCTATCACCTCCCCACTCCTTCTCTCATCCTCTTCCCTTCTATCTTCCTATAGGACAAGATAAATTTCTATATCCCATTGCCTGTGTATCTTACTTCCCAGTTGCATGTTTTAGAATCATTTTTACAGGTATTTGAAGGGTTTGGGGGTGAGCTCAAGCAAGTCCCTGCTCTTACTCTGCCATCTTGGCTCTGCCCCCTCCATTTAATTTTTTAAAGCTATCTTTGTAGCTAGGAAATGGTAATCTCATGGCTTATGGGGGGGTGACATGATGTTAATAGGTCACAGAAAAAGCAGAAGTACTCAACTAATTTGTTTTGGTCTTCTGCAACAAAGAAAATATTTTTATGCTGAAAAGTAGAACAAATAGCAATCCATTCAACAATAGTTAAATACTTTGCCAAGAGTGATTATTGAACTAGCTACAAAAACCTTTAATAATACTTTCAACTAGTCTGTATGTCACCTACTAGGGTATCATCTAAAGTGCCTATCTGCTGCTCAATCTAACCCAGGCACAGGGATAAAAAATCAGTGATGAGGTGCTGAACCACCTGGGGAAAACTGGTATGAAAACCACATTAATATAGTCAACACAGTTCCCATCCCACCCCACCTCTTGGCAAAGTTACATGGTTTAGGAAAAGGAAATTAAAAAGCTCATTTCTGACACTAGGGTTTTAGCCAAAATCCTGATTGATCAGCAAATTTAAATATATGAAAAAAAAATGCCTGTAGTATTGAAATTGAAAGCATGCCAAGAATGGGCCCTGACCTGCTAAAATATATTGTGCATGTATAACTGGCTAGTTTGTTAAAGGAGAAGCCTCTGGACTTTGACCAAGTTAAAAGCAATTGGATACAAAGGACCATCAAATTCAGATGTGAGAGGGACCTTCAAAATCACGGATTTCAAGCTTCTCATTTTTACAGATGAGAAAATTGAAGCCGCTAGAGGTGATGTCATTCATCCAAAGTAGCACACTAGTACAGCATCAGGAATTGAACCCAGGTTCTCTGACTAAATTGCTCTTCCCACCATATCAAGCTGGTTCATCTTCTGTTTCATTTGAAACAATTCATTTTAGCTTATCAGACCTTTTCTGCTCTACCTGGTAATTTTGTACAGGAGATTTTCAGATAAGTACAGATTAGACCAGATGGCCTCTCAGGTCCCTTTGATCTCTGAGATTTTGTAATTCTCTTTAGATTGGAGAAAAGAAGATTAAGGGGAGACATAATAGTTATCTTCAAATACCATATCACAACCCCCACTTACTTATTGAAGGTTTACAAGCACTTTCTTCACAATCCTTGTCAGGTAGTTGGCACAAGGATTATCTCCCTTTAAAAGGTAAGGAATATGAAGAACAAGGAGACCAGGTCACAGAACTCGACGTTTTTGGCCTGAGCTCTAGTCTTCTGACTCCAAGGCCAATGTTCCTGCCATTCTTCTCAGCTGTAGAAAGGAAAGTAGATTTGTTGCTCTGAATGACTTGACTAACACCAATCAGCAGAAATTACACAGTCAGATTTTGATTCAGTCAAAGGAAGAACATTTTGAAGAATACAGCTGTCCAATCCTGGAGCAACTATCCCAGATGTCTACATAGGTTCCCTTTGCCAGAGGTACTTATAAGTTGAGAGGTCACTTGTCAGGGATTCCATAAAGAGGATTATTGTTTGAGTAGGAGTTTAGATTAGATAATTTCCCATTCTCAAATTTAATGATCCTATGGGCACCCTGTAAAATTGGTTTCAAGTTTGGAAGACAGCTTTAAAGATTAGAGTTTCTTACATTCCAATGCTAATGAAGTAGGATGACCTGTTTCCTCCCTAGATTAAAGATGATGTAATTACCTGTCAGCCAGAGCAGGAAATTTGACCTTCAAAGTCCACTAGTGGGAAGTCTCCTAAGAAATCACTGGTCCCGCCAGCATTATCGCTGTTACTGTTACTATAATGGTGGTGTTTTTAATTCTAAAATTCACATGTTCTTTCCAGTACCCTAGGTAACATAATTTCTAATGTTATGAAGTCAGTTCTCTTCCTTAATAGCAAATATAGCTTTCAGCTAACAAGGGTCCTAAGTGCTCTGTATATAGCCCAAAAAGTGGATATCCCCAGGGCTCTATCCAGCGCCCTTTTCTCTTTCCTCTTTATACTGTTTGACTTGTCCATCTCATCAGCAACCATGGATTCAATGATCCTATCAGTGCTGATGATTCTTATTATTCAGCCATAACCTTCAGAATCACATCTCCAACTGCCTCTTGGACATCTCAAATTGAATGTCCTACGTGTATTTCAAACTCAACGTGTGCAAAATTAAATCCATTTTCTTTGCCTCATTCCCTCTCATCCACACCCTCATTTATTCTGTTTCCAAGTGTTGTCAATTTTACCTTTGAAACCTCTCTTGCATGCTTCTTTTTATCTCCTTTGATACTGTCACCATTCTGGTGTAGGTCCTTATCACCTCACGCCTTGATTATTGGAATAGCCTACTGGTTGGTCTCCTTACTCCAAGTCTCAGCCACTCCAGTCCATCCTCCATTTAGATGTCAAATTAATTTTCCTAAAACGTATATCTGACCATGTTGCCTCCTTCTTCAATAAATTCTAGCGACTTTCTATCACTTTCAGGATCAAATATAAAATCCTTTGTTTGGCATACAAAGCCTTTCAAAACCTGGCTTCCTCCTACCTTTCCAGTTTTCTTATACTTTACTCCTTTTCCACATATCCAACTATACTTACTTCCTTGGTGTTTCTTGGGAGTGTTCAGGAGGAATAGCACCTCTGGTATTTAGACTTGTTGAACCCTTTTCAGGGCTCCTCATCTACCTTTGGTATCTACTTGTCCCCCAACTCTCACTCATGGCTCCAACAAGCTGTAGCATGCATGGTGGCCCACTCCAGTAAAACTGTCTCAGCAGATAGTCTAAATCAGGTTGAGGGTAATCAACATATCTTAAATCCATCTGTGAGTTAGGGCATGTCTACCTTAAACATGTGAAGCATGTGAAGCTTCCTCTGATGGAATAGGCAGATGAGAACAATTTGTTCCAAGGTCCATGAAGGTAACTGAAGCAGACAACTGTGGAGCACTCAGAGCTTGGTCAGACAGTGAAGATGCCAAGGTCATCCACTACTTCCTGGGCCTTGGCCAGTCATCCTGACTTTTGTCTTGTCACTGGACTTCTGTAACTCTGGAAGAAAGAGTGAGGCTGATGACTTTGTGCAACTCTGCCTCACTTAAATCCAATTCACATGCAAATGAAGACATCACCTTGTGATGTCATTGGTCCTTTTTGAAAATGAAGGATTAACATCAACAACTGTGCTACAGTTACATGTATTTGTAGATCATCTCTTTTCTTGGCTTTCCTGATTACACGATGAACCTGGGCTCTAACATTCTCTTATTTGGTGATTCCAATCAGTAGTAATTCTAAAAATCTAGCATCTCTGTTTTCTCAGATTTTTGACTTATTTCATGTAATATTTTCATGTATTAAATATTATGATCATTTCCTTAGGATTGGGGTCAGAAAATTTCCATCTCTATGGCCCAAGGTAATAGGTAAAAAAATCAATCAACATGTATCTATTATCTACCATATATCAAGTACTGTGTTAGGTGCTAGGGATAACAGGACAAATAATGAGATGATCCTTCCTAGCAACGTGTTCACATTTTCACGAGAGAGACAACAAGTACATATAAAAATTAATATAGCTTAAATGGAAAGTGACTAAATATAAGTGTATACAAAGTAGATAAATACAAGGTGATTTGGGAGGGAGAGCACTAGCATTTGGAGATCAGCGCAGTCTAGAGTCATTGTTTAAATGTTCTACTTCAGGTTACATATAAAAATATTTTAACAGAGACACTAGTATAAAGCAGTCATGGAGAAATATCCAATTCTTTGCAACTCAGTAGCCCAGTCTGTGAATTTAAATGCATAAAGAATGCCAACAGCTATGATACTTTTGTTGTTTGTGAGTTAAGGGAATGGCGCCCTTTCAAATATTTCATGACGTTAATTTTCGGGAGTTTCAGATACTCTTGTGCAAATAGGGTGCAGGAATGCCAACAGAAATCTTGGATGTGAGGTGAATAGTATTTTGGTGTTACAATAGAAGTCTGTTAGCTGGGCCTATAGGTTTTTAATAGGCTGTGACGCAATTCTTAATGGAGAAGATTTAACTGGAAAAGATAGCCTTGTTCTAATGGAAACTTGGCCCTGTGCTATTCTATTGCTGAATTAAAAGGTTTACATAAGACTACATTGGTGAGGTTCTTGGGGGGTGGAGAAGGGAATAAAAGCAAAACAACACAATGAAAACATTCCACTTAAGTTTTGTTTTCACTCCTTCCACAAAGCAGCAGATCTCCCAGAAATAAAAGTCACTTATTCCTTTCTAAATGCACTTGAAATGAACATATTCTTTCTGCTTTCAGGGGTTAAACATCTGAAAAGCCAGAATGACTCCGCATTCCCAGAGGAAGAAGAAGGAGTAAATGAAAGAGAAGATCAGCGGGAACACTAGTGGCAGAAATGAGGCGAGAAAGGTTCTTGTGAATAACTGAACTGCTAACCTTTCCCAGTATCCCCTGAAACTCCACTGCTCGGCTTCTGGAAGCATTCTCCATCTTGGCACTCCGTAATCAGTAGTGTATCTTCAGGGAAGGGTTCCACTGGATTCTAGAACCACGTGCATCTTCTTCCATAGCACTTATCGCCCAGGAATAAACATTTATTTTATAGTAATCTTTCTTTGTAATGATTTAGAAATGCCATTTGCAAACATGTTAGCGATCTAACTTTAATATTGCCAGTGCTTAATTCCCAATGTCTTTCTGTTATGATTTGCATTAAAGGTCAACTGTAAATAGTACCCTCCTAAAGCTACAAAATAAATACAAAATGCCTTTAGACATGGTCATGTGTCTGAGTCAAACCTGGAGAAAAATGCTTAAGCAAAGGTGAACATCTAAGTCAGTCACCACATTTATCACATTTAAGTATACAATGTTAGGATTTAGCGTGTGCCCCAAAATGATGATGCTGGCTCTGGTGAATCACAGGATCACACTATATTAAGCTCTTGGAGCTCTATATAACTACTTACTTCTTTCTCTTTGACTGGACTTTAATGGCATTCAAAATGAAATCTGAGCTTCTTATTTCTTAAGCTCAGAAAAGTTCTTTCTCTCAGGCTCTCCCCTTCCTGCTCAAAACAAAACACAATGATAAAAAAAAAAGTCTGGATCCAAAAAAAAGAAATATATCACCACTTTACTTGTTTATATTATTTCCACTTTCTCAAGATCATCAATGTTGTGTATTTCCTTAACCTTAATATCTTAAAAATGTTATTTGCTCCAAGAGACTACATATCTTTTAAACTCATTTTTTCTTATTTAAAATAGTGTCATCATCTGATAACTACTAACATGGTAAGTAGGCATTCTCCATTGAATTCTAAATGTAATCTCTACATTATAAAATCTTGTGTGGGAACCAGCATGAGTGGATCACCATGGTGGTAGTCTTAGTGAAGTTAAGAATTTTGTGGATATATGAAAATAAGTAGTTTTCTTTCAGACAATATTTTTTTCTTGATTTCCAAAAGCTTGAACTTCTACCATATAAGGAAACTTTGAGTTGGAAGGAGGAGGTGATTTTTTTTTTAATTACAGCAAATTTAACTGTAGAATAGTCATGTTCAAATCCCACACATTTTAATAATTGACTTGAGAGCAATGCAGTAGGCACTGTGGATACAAAGATAAAAGTGCAAGGTTCCTGCCCTCAAGGAATTTGCATTCTTCTACGTGTATGTGTATGTATATGTGTGCATGTGTGCGCTTGTGTATGCACTGTGGTATACACACATAACCGTAGGTATAATAAAAGGTAATTTGAGGAGAGAGGGAGACTGTTAACTGAGTAATGAAGAAAGTCTTCATGTACTATGGGGCAACTAGTGAACCTTGGGAATTCTACGAGGTAAAGTAGAGGAGAAAGAGTCTTGAAGGTACTAGAATATCCTGTGCATAATTATAAAGACAAAAGATGGCAATCAAGTTGGAGAATAATAGCTAGTAGATAAGCTCATCTGGAATGTGGAATCTTTTTTAAGGAGAATAGCATACAATATGTTTAGAAAGATGGGAAGGAGACTTTTAAATGTCAAGCTGAGAAATTTCTATTTTGTGCTATGCAATAGAGAGTCGTTGAAGATTTTTGAGCAGAGGAGAAATATAGTCAAACCTTTGTTTTAGGAATATTGTTGTGGTAGCTATGAATGGACAGCTAAGTGGTGCAATGGATAGAGTACTGGGCCTGGAATCAGGAAGACTCATCTTCCTGAGTTCAAAGCTGTCCTCACGCACTAGCTGGACCAGTCACTTAACCCGTTTGCCTCAGTTTCCTCATCTGTAAAATGAGCTGGAGAAGGAATGGCAAACTACTTTAGTATCTTTGCCAAGAAAACCCCAATGAGATCATGAAGAGTCAGACTGGACTGAAAACTGACTCAATAACAAAAACTATGTGAAGCATGGATTGATGAGGAGATATTTTTGGAGTGAGGAGACAATTAGGATGCTATTAAAATAATCTAGAACGATGGCGTCAAACTCAATTAGAAACAACTATACATAAGGATTTCTGAGAGCTGCATATTGATTATAAAACCACATATTAACAGTACCTATATTATTTTGTATTTTTATTTATTTTATTAACTATTTCTCAATTACATTTTAATCTGGTTCCTGCACTGGCTCTGTGTTTGACACTTCTGTTCTAGGAGAAAAGTGGTAAGGATTCCAATGAAAGATGAGGGCCATGTGAGCAAGCAATGTTGCCAAGATAGAATCAATAAGACTTGGAAACTGATCTGATATGAGAAGAATGAGGGGAAATAGTCAAAGGTTACTTCAAGATTGTGAATATGGATGACTAGAAGATGGTGACACTTTTAACAGTAATAGAAATGTTGGAAGATAGGTTGAATTGGAAAGGGGGCAATGAAATGATACATTCCATTTTGGATGTGTTGAATTTGAAATGTCTATTAGAGATCTATATAAAACATGTTTATCAGGCAGTTGGCGATGTGGATTAGATCTCTGGAGAGTAATAAGAAATGAATATAGATTTGGGAGTCATCTATACAGGGACCCTAACAGAATCCATAGGAGAAGAAAAGATCACTGAGAAAGAACCCAGAACTGAGCTGCTGAAGATACCCAAGGAGTAGGAGAAAGCTTATTAAGCAAAGAAGAGTGATAACGGGAAGTTATAGAGATTGGAGGAGAACTAAGACAGAGTATTGCATAGAGGCCAAGGGATGTGAGAAATGATTCATTTGGACCCCTGCTCTATTCTAATCAGTATTAATCAGTTTGATATGATTCTGTAGGGGTAGTGATTATAAGTTCTCTATATTGGGCCCTAAAGCTGTGAACTGCAAATTGTAAGTTCATTTGCTTAATCATATCAAGGGAACAAGAGGCCCTCCACCCTTGTTTTTCCTTGTTAGGGTGACCAAGCCCAGGCTGGTGGAGGTAACTCAATTACATGGATAGTCCCCTAACTTATTTTTGTACCTTCAGAACACTCTCTCTTGTCCAACATGAGCAGGTGAGCATTTTATGACCATCTAATGGCCCCTTAGTCAGTGGAGATGCCTTATGTTTCATCCAACCTGAGACCCCTCTGAGACCCACCATTTTTTGGTGGATACAACGTTTTTAGCCCTTGAAGAGAAGTCTATCAACCAATGGGATTCTGCATTTTGTTTAGCCTTTCTAGAGTATTCAGGCACCAAACCTGGCATCAAACTTTATAAAAATAAGGCCCTGGAAGAAGGGGGAATCTCAGATTATGAGGAAGATCTGAGATCTACTTCATTAGAGGGGATTATAGACCCTTTAATAAAGTGCCATTGACTCAGAGCTCTGCCTCAGTCTCTTTTATTGTAGGTCAGACAAATTTAAACTCTATAGGAAGAGAAAATATCCAGGAAGAAGATGGTGGTCAACAGAATCAAAAGCTTCAGAGAGGTCAGGGGCTAAAAAAGTTATTGGACTTAGCAGTTAAGAGATTGTTGGAACTCTTAGAGAGAAATTTCAGTTAAGTGATAAATTCAAAAGGATTGAGAATTAAATGTAAGGGGGAGGAAATGAAGGCAATTAACATAAACAATCTAAGTAATTTGGCTACAGATTCCTAGAGAAATGAGAAGGGTTGTAGGATGATAGCTTGAAGGAATGGTAAGGTAAAGAGAGATTTTGTTTTAAAGGATGGGAGATCTTAGTATGTTTATTGGCAGGAAAAGGTGGCTCCTCTGAACAAAGCTATAAGATGGAGACATATTTATTATGATGGTGTGTAACAACAATTTGGCTAGCAGCTGCTACTGGGATGTAAGACCCAACAAGACCAACAACAGAAGCTGCCAGCACAGGTTCTTTTGATCTGCTTTACTAAGGAAAGTAACTTTAAGGGGTTAACAATCTCATTTTAATCACATGTAAAAAATATCATTTACTTAGTTCAGGGGGAAAAGCCAGCACCCTGAACTTCAGAGCAAAATTAAAACAGAAACAATATAAACAGACTAAATCACAATTCATAGTTACCAGGGAAGTATCAACATCTGAGTTTACAAGCTAGGAGGCTCTTAACAACCACTGCCCAGAGTCTCTACAATCAACATTCTTCCAGTGAGTGAGAGCCCCAAACAAAACATCTGGGCTTCTTCAAAGCCAGGAGGATTCTTAACAAGGGCTTCCCAGAGTCTCCACAATCAACACTCCTCCAGTGAATGAGAGCTCAAGACAAAATGTTAACCTCTGAGTTTACATACCCTCTTTAGGGCCTGGAAGGTTCATACCTAGTCAGCAAAAGGGTGTGGGCCTGGGGCTTTGCACCTAGTATGCCTTAATCAAAGGCTTTTGATTACTTTAGCATTTCTAAAAGAGAAAACAGTAAAAAAAAAACAAGTTCCACCTTAATTACCAATACGTGATGACATCTAACATGTGACTGTCCCTGTGAGTAGCTGAATTGGAATGAAGATGTAGGTAATGAGAGTTAGGAAAGTTAACAAATTTAGAGACTAGGGAGTCCAAGGGGATTTCCAGGTGAAAGTTGAGGGCAGTGGTTTGGGAAGAGAGGAAGAGTCTGAGCCAAGAATTAAACTCCTTAATTAAGGAAAGACAATGATATAAAACTGGTATATTACTATGACAAGGAACTGGACAATGTGAAATAGATGGGATGAATCCCAAAGAAAAAAGTGTTGTCAATTGATGATGACAAAAGCACGGTTTAAAAAGGCAGTAATGAATAAAGAAAATTCTTATTTCTCCTTCTGGCTCAGTGTCAAGAGGCCTTAGAGAATTGGTACCCAGTACTGGAGATAGGGGTCAGGGATAGATTGTCTTTCAGAGGAATTCAAGTTACTATTAGCACAAAAATATGGAAAGAATCAGGAAAAATGATCTAGGGTGAAGAGGAAGTTGTGTTACTTTTTGACTCTAAAGGTAGGTGGTTAAAGTTAATAGGGATGAAAGTATAGTCTTTCTGACTAAGAAAGGGTAATGATCTTTTATTGCTCTCACAAAAGATAGCATCAGGTTGAAGATGATCAGGAGTTAGGAATTTGTCCTTCAGAGAGTGGAGGAAGAACGAGTGGACAGGAACCTCTACTCTTCAGGGTCCTGTGCAGTGTGTGTGTGTGTGTGTGTGTGTGTGTGTGTGTGTGTGTGTGTGTGTGTTTAGGTGTGTGTATGTATGTGTAGGTGTGTGTATGACTGTGTGTATATGTGTCGGGGAAGTGGTATTCAAACATAGGGGAACAGGAGAGTCACATAAACCTGCCCCTGGAATCATTTGAGATAAAAATTATACTAGAGATTGCTTTCCAGAGGTGGTGCAGGGGGTAGAGTGCTGGCCTGGAATTAGGAAGACATGTGTTCAAATCTGGTCTCAGATACTTATTAGTGGTATGATCCAGGCAAGTCACTTAACCTTTGTCTGCCTTAGTTTTCTCCACTGTAAAATGGGGATGGTAATGGCACCTAGGTGGTGAAGTCAATAGAGCGATGGGTCTGAGGTCATGAAGATTCATCTTTTTGAGTTCAAATCTGACCTCAGACACTAACTAGCTGTGTGACCCTGGACAAGTCACTTAACCTCAGTTTCCTTTTCTGTAAAATGAGCTAGAGAAGGAAATGGCAACTCCAGTATCCCTGCCAAGAAAACTACTGATGTGGTCACAAAGAGTGGGATATAACCAAAATGACACAACAAAATCTTTCAGGATTATTATGAGGATCAATTGAAACAATATTTGTGAAAAAGCTCTTAGCACACTGTCTGGCACATAGTAGGTGCTATGTAAATTCTTATTCTTCCTCCCTCCTAGCAAATTTTTTCTGAGGAAAAAAATACAAAAGACATTAATGAATACATGAAATAACATTTTTTTTTTTGGAGAGGTGGTTTTTCTTTCTTGATAAAGCAATGGTTCTCAGATTTTCTGGAGTTTCTAAGCAAGCCATCAGTTTTCATTTGATTTCCTCATACCTTTCTCCTTACTTCTAAAATGGTGCCTGCTATTTATTTCTGTGTTTGTTTTTTGATAAGGGTGGGGACTGGACCTGTGATTTCTTTTGGTATAGGGCATTCTCACATGAGGAAACTCCCTAAATCAATGTAAATCTCTACGTTCTCTGTGATGGGGTGCTTGGGCTTGGATCCCAGCCCTAAGACCATGTCTCTCTCCAGCCCAAAGACCCTATCTCTGAAAACAACTGATGAGTGGGCCCCACTGAGGCAAACTATCTCTCCTTGTTACAAGAACAAGCTGACCTTTGTAGAATTTCCCTTTTATGAGCACAACTATCTTGTACCAGCAGAACTATCATGTACTGATTCCCACAGGTACCATATAAAATCCAGAGGTCAAACTATAGATGTCAACTCCTGAGCCTATCTTGTACAAACAAGATGGCCATACTAGTAGTGAATGATGCTTGTACCTAAGATACAGAAACTGTATGTCCACCACCTAATTAGCATGCTTGGCACACCATTCACTGAACTTTTTCTATATAAGTTTTAGCATCACTCCATTAACTTGCAAGTTCTCTAAGGAGCTCTGCTGCTTTGTTAGTGTTACAATAAACTTTTTGCCACTTGACTGGAAGACTGCTTTAGTCCCTGAATTCTTTCCAGATGACTCTGCCCTGTATCTCAATAATTTTGGGGTCCCTGCACCCCTAAAACCACATCACTCTGTAACTGACAATCTTAGACAGTTGCCTAGAGCAGATATGTTCAGCCCTCAGCTTAAGACTCCAAAGTGAAGTAGGAATCAGATTAAAATGTGACTAGGAAACATTTAACAAAATAAAGAAAAATCTTAGAACACAGATATTGTAGATAGGTGGTTTTCTAAGTCAATATGCAGCCAGCAGGGATCCTTATCTTCCATTTAAGGGCCTAGGTTCTTACTTTGGTTTGACTCCACTGACCTAGAGCACTTAGCAGTTAAGAGACTTTCCCAAGGTCATACAACCAGGATTGTCAGAGAAAGAGCTTGAACCCTGTTCTTCTTAGCTCTGAGGCCAGGTCTCTAACCACAGAACCACAATGATTCTGGGGTTGTGATTTCAAATTACTTTTTCATATAATGAATTTCATGGTGCCTTTTGACTTGATCAGAACCACACTCAGGTTTGTAGAAAGCCCAGGATTTAGAAGCACTATGTTAAATGTTGTTCTTAATTACCCATCTGATTTTTTTTTAATTAAAAAAAAAAGCAGCCAACATACAAAAAGATAGTGAAGGTATTTAGTGATATTAATGCATTTGTTTGGGAATAGCATCTAGAGTCTTCTCTAGTTTAAATCAACAGAACACAAAGAAATGTAAATTAGAAGCCAAGCTTGACATTTTTTTGAGTGTTTGGGTTTTGTGTTGTTTTGTTTTTTCTTCCTACAAATTTGAAGCAAACAAATTTCATTTAGTTGAAATAATGGATTTCCATTGCTCCCTTTCATTCAGTTACTAGTAGTTTACTGCAAAGAATTCTTAAAACGTGGCCTCTCTCCTGAAGTTACTTAGCTCATCTGGTCTATATTTATGGGGGAGGAGTCTTCCTGACTAAGCAATGGATGATGACTCAGGAGACAAAAAAAGTAACTGGGCACTCATGACATCCATCTCTCAAGACTCACAATAACCTTTCAAGGTAGGAGGATAGGATGAGTGTACTCTATCCACTACAGTGTGCTGCATGGTAAAGAAAGAAAAGCACTTGATTTAAAGTCAAAGAACCACTGTTCAAAGCCTAGCCCTGCTTTTTACTACCTATGTGACTTTGGACAAGTCACTTTACCTTTATGAGCCTCAGTTTCCTTATTTGTTAAAAGAGAGGGTTGGGCTAGATGACATCTAAGATCCCTTCCAGATCTAAATCTTTGTTATTGTTGTTTTCCCTTCATTCTTGAAGAGGATCAAAGATATTGAGAGAGTGACATCTTATCAATACTGAATTAGGTATGAGTGATCAGCCTCACTCATTCCTCCAGAGTCATTATCTTGGGACAAGACAAAGGTCAGACTGATGAGGGCACAGTCTCTGGGAAGCCCCTTGAACTGTCCTTGAATCTTCCAACTAGATCTGGCCTTCCCCTAAGGCCACAAGCCTCATATTATCATTAGGCCCAAATCTCTACCTAAACCTTGCCCTCTATTGTTACTATAGATATGCATGCCTTCAGTTACTTCCCAACCCTTAATTCCATTCTCTTGGTTCTTGGACTCTGACCTCATCTGGCCCTCCTTAGACTCCTCCTCAGGACCCTCCCTAAAGCCCTCTTCTAGTCACCCCAGACCACCCCTCAATCCCTCCTACGGTCTTTGTGTATATAATCTCCACCTTGCCTCCATGAAGGCGCTCAGGTTCAATCTAGCTCAGCTCAGATTGAATCTTGTGAAAACAGGTGCCACAAAGGGTGGGATTTCTTAAGACAACCCATTATGGTGAATCCCTAATAAACTTTCTCTTTTCCCCATTGCTGAAAAGGCTTGAGTGGAATTCTTTCGGCAAGACCCGGCGTGTTGGTATTTTGGGGTCACGAGCACCCCTAGAAACCTACGGTTCCCTACCAATAACCTCTTCAAGACAACTGGTGGTGGCCCAGGATGCAGTGGGTGACCTTGGCTTTCCTAAATTAAGGTCTTTCCCTGGTCTCTGTTTGTCTAAGGCAATGCCCATTCCATGACTCTGGGCTGGGTCAGACTTTAGACAGAAATGGCTCAATTTATTATCATAAAGATATCAATCTGGGAGGGGAAAACCCTCAAAGTTTCGGTCCAGAACAGAAAACAATTGCTGTTTACCTTCATTCTAAGCCATCAAAACCTTTTAGGAGCCATAGAAGCTTGGGCCATTCCATGAAAGCCAGTGATTTAGATTTTAATGTGGAGTCTGATAGCTCCATTTAAAACACAATGGGCTTTTCAAAGCCTGTCTTTTCAGAGCTCTGTTTCAAGAAATCAAACTGGAAGTCTATGAAGGACCAAAAAGTAAGTTGTCAGTTTTTGAAGAAAAAAAAGTCATTAAAAAATTAGAAAGGAGGAGGAAGAGAAGGATGCGAAAACAGACCCATAGAAGTTATGACTTGCCTAAGGTCAAGCAGAAAGCAGGCAATAGACTGAAGACTGGACTCAGACCTTTTTGATTGAAGCTTCCCACTACAATGCCCATCCCCCATTTCTCCCCAGAGGTACTCCACGGTAACTGTTCTAGTCATTATTTTCGTGGGATATCTGAAACCATTTCCTTTCCTGCAATATTTTCCCTCACTGACAACTTTTAAATTAGTGTGTAGTAATGCCAAAACCAATGGCCACGAGTTACAGTGCTTAAATCCACTTAATTGCAATGATTTTCATTGCATAATTTTGAAAAAAGGAAAAGCCACTCATCTTTTCCTTGATTCGCATGTACAAACAATTCAGGTTAATTGCATAGTAGGTAATAGAAAATCCTGCCTAATCACATCAAAGGTTTTTAAATCCTGATGCAATATATTTCATTTTGCTGGCCTTGAGGAAAATCTTGGTGTGGGTGTGAGTGGGGGTCCGGGGAAGGCGGACCGAGAAGAGGTTACTAGAAAGAATCTTTTACCTGTTTTCTAAATCCTCGGTTCTAGGTACCCAAATCTCAAAGATCTAATGGCTTCTTTTAACAGATGAGGTCAAGAAAAAGTAGGCAATTTACCTAAGTTCTTAGAGATAAAACCCAACAGAACTCCTTCCATTAATGCAGATCAACAATTCTCCTGTACTTCATAACAAGAAAAAAAGTAATTTGCCCAGCTCTTATGTGTCGGAGGTGTATGGGACAGGATTTTCAAATAATAGGAGAGACATCCTTAGGAGAAACAAAGTAAATTTATTTCACAAACCTTGCAAGATTTGGGCACACCTCCATAATGGAGGAGGGAGGTAAAAGGGAACCTGCCTTAATTTACACTCTTAATGAAAAGATTCCCACCCACCTCTATCCCTTCTCACCATTGGCTGGGAGGTGGGCTTACCGTCTAAGCGCGAAAACTATAGAGAGGACCAAGGTTGATCCGGTCCATTCATATTTTTCCCTATCAGAACTCAACTGCCTGGGTGTGGTCTGAAAGTCTAGGAGAAGGAATGGGGTGGGGGGGGGAGGAGAGACCTTCCTGGAGCAGAGAACAAATGGCTCACAGGAAGTTCATTATCTTCTAATATCTGAGAGAGAGAGAGGGGAGGGGTGCCCACAGCTCCAGGCTGACCTTCCAGAGTCACAAGGCCAAATCCCAAAACCTCTCCTACTCCCTTAGACATACCCTGTGCAGTCTTCACAATTATCCATCCCATTTAGAGGTGAGGTTCAAACCCCAGTTTCTTGACTCCAGATCTTGCTCTCCACCAACTACTGCCATTGAACATAAAGACAGGATAACTACACATTTTATGTTGCAGGCAGACAAGTTAAAAAAATTAAGTGAAAACACAAAATTCACCTTCTAACCTTTATATGTATCTAATTATAAAATTAGGAGGTGCTAACCGAGTTGTTTTGTGGTTTTCTAAAGTCTCAAAGCTGCAACTGCCAAAGTCAGGATGTGCAGCTAAGTGTACCAGTGACATTAACTGCTATGACAATATGTTGGGAAGAAGAGAAGAAAAAAATGGGGAGAGAGAGGGAAGTATGTGGGACAGCAACTTCACCCAAAATTAAACTCAGAGGCTTCTCAAGTAGAAAGTAGAAAGTAATTTTATTATGATCCCAAGGGAAAGGGCAGTCTCCAAACTGATAGACGATCAGTAGGGAGAGGAGGCACTTGAAGGGCAGAACCCAGCTATATACTCCTAACACAAACAATCCCCACCCACCACTGACCTTTACTCTTATTGGTGGAGTTCAGGCTCACAATCTAAAAGAAGAAATCTACTCCAGGTACAAGGAACAAGGAAATGCTAATTTAGCCAATGCCAACTCTTAAGAACACTTTTGTCATTATTTGGCAAGGCTAGTGCTGAGGGGGGGCGGCAGGCTGCTCTAAGTTTTGGGTTCCTACAGGTCCTACAGGTCAGGTGATTTTTAATAACTTGAAAACTTAGGCCTAGCTGTCAATCAGAAGCCCTGAGCCATACTGAAAAGTCCTCACTTTTATTTATCTCAATCAATTTATGGAAAGGCTGAGGTTTAGATTTCATGAGAGGTCTTCATCCCACTCAGAAGGAAAAAAAAATGAAGGGAAGAAAGAAATAATAACAATAATGATATTAATGTCACATTCATATAGCACTTTAAGGTTTAAAGTTCTTTCCTTACAATAAGATATAGAGGAGAAAGAAAGAAAAAGAAAAAAAGGATTAAAGAAAAGAAGGAAGAAGGAATTGGGCAGCAAGGAAGGAGGGATATCCTCAGACTTTTTTTTTTTATTGCTATTACTGAGAGATTGAGTAAAAACTTGTGAGTGCCATTTGTTTTGATAGAGGAAATGTTGTCATGGATAGAGCACAGGGCTTAGATTCAGGATGACCCAGGCTCCAAACCCACCTGTGATGCTTCTAAGCTGCATGTTACCTTAGCGTCCACTTGACACAGACTAGTACTTAGAACTGGTCTACTAAGTCACTGAAGTGTTATGATCTGTATGGGTGGAAAGGATTTCCCAGGGTTCACTACATTGTCAAAATAAATGGTCTGTTGTTTATTCCTCCATCTGAAATATATTGTGTCTAGATTGGTTGCTTCAAATCTCTGTTCACTTTAGTCTTACATATATGTGAAACAGTTTTTGATAAGTAGAAGTTACAATAGTGAAGGATGTAATAAGTGGACTATCCAGTGAAATGTGGCAAATTTACTTTAAGTGAAATGAATAAGCATGAGATGTTGCCACGGCACCTGCTCTGGTAGCCAATGGCCCACTGCTACATGGTCCTGAGAAAAATACATCTGATGGGACCTCGTACCAAAGGGAATAAGAAACAAACTGGCAGTGGTTCCATCCCAGACACAGGTTACCTATGAAGCCATGAGCTCACATCTTGTGGCCAATGGTGAGAATAACAATGTCACTTCTCTAGGGGCGTGAATCCAGGTCTCCCAGGGTGGTAAAGGGATTAAGAGCAGGGTTTTGATTTATTATTTGTATTTGTATACTTAGTGCCTAGCACAGAACTTGGCTAGTAACAAATGCTTAGTAAATATTTACTGACTGACTTGCTGACCTGTAATAAAAGCTTGTTGACTGACTGATTGACAAAGTTGTATCCTGGCCTCTGATTGTCTGAACCTATTAGAAATAGCCCCATAAAGCAACGGGGAACTGGGGGGAAGGGGAAGGAGAAACAATAAGGAGTAGAGAAAGAGGAAACCAGTGGGAATGTAGAGGGCTCCGCATCTCTGGAAGACTTTGGACTGTAAGTATGGGGAAGGAAGGAACAACATTACCAGAAGCCATCATTCAAAAAGATTCAAGTTCTTTATACAAAGAAGGAACTTTCTTTAATTTTTTCTCCTTTATGGTTTTTTTATTTTTTTTCTTTTGCTTTTATGAATTCCTTTTAGAAAAATGCTCCAGGGAAATTTTTTTTTTTTGCTTTTTTTTATCTTAAAAATCAATAGGTACTTCAACTTCCTGTAAAAGCTCCATTTCACAACCTCCTAATTGGATAATTTACTCTATTGTGGCTTATGGGCTTTGTTGCTAATTTGCTCAGCATTGCAGATTTTTCTCTTTAGAGAGATTTACTGTGACATAATCAGAAATTCTTTGGAAGTTCTCTACTTTTTCATTGTCCAGGTACAAGAATAAATTAATAATGACTAGAGACTGACTTGTCAGTGGATGTTTTTACTTCTTAGGGGGAAGTTAGGAGGCAACTCCAAAAGAAAACACCTACCACAATTCAAAAGATGCTCCCTTGAATTTCCTTGGCTACTTTGTACATGTGTATATGCCTACTTTCCAACAATTTCAGCCCTGTCCTAAATCTGTGTTAAACATTTGTACCACATTATTTACAAAATTCTTTCCCTCAATTTTTCTTTATTTTTCAATTTTTGGTTGGTTTGTGCTTGTTGTCCTTCATTCTTGAAGAGGACCAAAATGACATCGCTATGCTAGAATCAAGTTACTGTGTGTCCAACTATGGCGGATCAGACCAGAATGCTCTGCCACAGGTCAGGCACAGGTAGTCCATGTGATGATTTGGGGTAGATTTTCTAAATTTGCTCATCTCACTTTTCTTTGGAGCTATTTTTTGATAAGCCTCTGGGGAAGTCATTGCCTGAAATGCTTTCCCTCCTCACCTTTGTCTCCTACCTTCCTTCCTTCGAGATTCAGCTCAAACCCTACCTTCTTCTGAAAACTTTTTCTAATCTCCCCACCCCCTAGTGGTGCCTTCCCTTTTAGACTGTTGTTGTTCAGTCCTGACTCTTTGGGACCCCATTTAGGTTTTTCTTGGCAAAGATACTGGAGTGGTTTGCCATTTCTTTCTTCAGCTCATTTTAGACATAAGGAAACTGAGGCAAAGAGGGTTAAGTAACTTGCCCAGGGTCACATAGCTAGTAAATGTTTGAGGCTGGATTTCAGCTCAGGAGGATGTCAGGAAGACTCCAGACCTGGGACTCTATCCACTGTCCCACCCAGGTGTCCTCCTCTTAAGAGAACCTTCCATCTACTCCATATGTATCTTCTAGTTGTTTGCATGTTTGTCTCCTCAATTAGAATGTGAGGTTGAGGACCTGTTTTTGTTTTTATTTTTTTTCCTTTGTATCCCAGCCCCCAGTAGAGTGCCTCGAACATAGTAAATGCTTAATAAATGCGTGCTGGCCAGCTGTTGTTTTAAAAATATTGGTTAATCAATTCTTCCCATTTCTGTGCCCTGAATATGAGGCTCTTTCTTGTACTAGGGAAATGAAAAAGATGCTTTTCCTTTTAGCTATCTTAGGCTCATAGATTCAAAGCTGAGAACCCAGGGTGCCACCTACTTCACTCCTTTACTTGAGGAAATGTGGGTTAGTAGAAAGAGTACTTACTTAGCTTTGGAGACATCTGACCTGGGTTCAAATCCATCTTGCTTATTTGTGAAAATTTGGGCAAGTCCCTTTAACTTTTAGACTCCTTTGAGGCCTAGATAGGTTAAGTAATCTGTCCAAGATCAACACAGTTAGTGACAGCCAATATTCAAACATAGGTCTTCTGACTTTTCACTGCTGCCATGCTGTTTCCTCATTTCATCATTCCACTGAGTATAGATTTTCCGAGCTTTGAAAGAGTCCAAGAAAATGAGAGGGAATAGATAATGAATCTGGGTTTACTTTTTTTTTTTTTAGCAGTCAGCAATGTGGTAAAAAGCAGAAGACCTGAGTTCAAGTTCTGACTCCAAAACTGGTTATATGATCATAGATAACACCTGACCCTCAGTTTCCTCATTTGTGAAATGGCAATAGTAAAAAATGTTTTTCCTAATTCATATGTCGTTATAACGAAAACTTCTTTTAAATTCAATAAACATAAATTATTGGTAGCATAGAAGAAAACAATGTTGGTGGGGAGAATGAAGTAGCATTAGCTCAGCCTCTGGAGCCCCTCTTCCCCCACTCCCCACCACACCTTCCCACCAGCCAGCCCCAGAGTTTGGCCTTCTGCCTCCCATATTGGGTTGGGTTGTTTGTTTTTTGAATGTGTTCACTGTTACTTACACCTTTGTTCTTTCCTTTATTCCTCAGTTCAGATGAGACAGGTGAGACAGATCTTCACTCTTTATTGGCAGGAGGACCTGACAATCCTTAGATTTTTCCGTTGTATTGTGCTGTTTCGAATCTGCTTAGCTCTACAATGAAACATTTCTAATCTAAGTTAGGTGGAATGCTGCTATTCCCAAAAATGCAGTTTTAAGTGAAACTTTGAATATCAGAAAAATTTTTCTCTAAAGTATTCAATACAAACGCGTCCAGACAAAACCTTAAACCCAGTTCACTCTGAAGCTCATAGATTGGACCACCATAGGTCCCAGCCCAAGCTCTGCTTAATGGCTGTATTTTGGACCCTCCTGCCTTAAAGTGAATGTCAATGGTAACTGTTTCTCTTTGGAACAGTAACCCTGAGGGTCTTCCCTTCTCAGCTTGATTTTTTTTTAACCTTTTTTCTAACTAAAGGGGCCATCCTTTCACTCACTTCTTAAAGAGGCCTATTCACTGAATGGGCATTACCTCACTCTAAGGGAGTACATGAAAAGGCCTGAGCCTAAAAGGGCCAAGGTAACCCATTGCATCCTGGGTAATCTCCAGTCATCCTGATGAGTATCTGGTCACTGGATCCAGATGGCTCTGGAGGAGAAAGTGAGGCTAGTGACCTTGCACAACCCAACTCAAATCAGTCAACTGCAAGTTGTGTCATCATTTCCCTGACGTCACCGTCCTCTTCAAAACACAACAACAACAATCTAGATATCACGTCCAGAGGAGCTTTTGCTCTAACATCAAAAACAACAGCAAACTGTAGTGTGTAC
>CM053622.1:621174359-621278806 GCA_028646595.1 Phalanger gymnotis | reverse complement strand
GCCCCCTACCATGGGCTTTACCCTTAGATATATTCCCCAATATAAAGAATGTCTATCTCAAATAGATCTTCTCCTAAAATAAATGATAGTCTTAGCCCCTTACCTCTAAAGTCTTTGCTTGTCCACCAATCAAGGAAGGAAAGACTATGGCCCAATGAAAGGAATTTTTCTTTCTCCTTGTCTGTATGGCAATTGCATTTTTGTTTCTAGTGCACCTTGCTGGACTATGATGGGATAATTCTTCTAGAGGTGCAAAGGGATATAAATGAAATATAAATCTAGGATCATATGACTGTAAGTTTCTTGGAGGCAGGAACTAGGTAGTTTTTCATCTTTCTATTTCCTGTGTCTGATATAATGTCTTGAATATAACAGATTCTTAATTAATGTTTGTTAAGTTAAATAAGAACTCAGATACTCAATTCATGCCTCAAAAATTTGACCTTTGATTTTGTATTAAATATTATTTGGAAATCATAACAGAAAAAAAAAACTTTGGTATTACTCTAAGAAGCAGTTGGCCTTATCTTCAATTATGTATATATGTGTGCATATACATGTAAATAAGTGTATATATATATATGTATATATATATATATACGTATATATTTAATATGGAACCTCCTCAAATAACTTTACTTCTGCATCCTAGAAGCATTGGGAAATTAGATAGGTGTGTGTATGCGCATGTGGAAGGGCAAGTTTGGGGATGTAAAGGAAAGAGGCTGATAAAAGTTCAGTAATGTCTTAAATGTGATATTTTCTTAAGGAAAAAAGGATCAGGGCAACTAGGTGGCACAGTGAGTAGAGCACTGGCCCTGGAGTCAGGTGGACCTGAGCTCAAATCCGGCCTCAGAGACTTGACACACTTACTAGCTGAGTGACCTTGGGCAAGTCACTTAACCCCAATTGCCCTGCCTTCCTCCCTCCAGAAAAAAAAAAAAAAGAATCAAGTATCTGAATAGTGTTATCCCTTTGTCTTTCCAAGTTGGGAGTAATCGAATGACATCTATCCCACACCTTTCTACTTCCTATTACTATCTTGCCACAGGAAAAGAGGAAGGATAATTTTTACATCCCACCCCCAGACTGTGATAATAACACAAATCAACATAATTATCCCAGGTTTGAAGTGTATAATTTGGGAATGCAGTATAAAAATTATGACAAGAGGAGCCATATGTTACCAAATGAGAAATAAAAGAAAACCTTGAATCCGGCACCAACTAACACCTCAATCAAGCAAAAGAAGGCATTTTAATTGGACTTCCAAAATAGCACTTTTCCTCAAAAGCAGCAGAGGTCTAATATATTTCTTTATCAATCAAATCAATGGCACAATATGAACTTAGGGGAAAATACATGGCTTGCAGATGGCTGAACATCCCTTTAATAATTAGAAAATAGTTTTCTTTTCTGTTTCTACACTCTCTCTCCCTCCCCTTTTGTTTTGCTTTTTAAATACTTGCTGTTTTGGGGACCTTGAAGCAGATTGGTTGATTTGCTATTACATTTCCCCTGAAGCACGAATCCTGTGGATATGCTTCCCTAATCATGCTAATTATGTTGCCATATGTTGCTCCCATCTTTCTTATTTTGCCCTGATGGGACATAGATTTCCTGTTTTGAACGTGTCATTTGTCTATTACATTTGTCAAGTTTATTTTTTCCTTAATGCTCTACGTGTCTTTTAACTGCTTTTTAAAATACTCAGTAGATCGAGTGTTAAAATTTGACACAAAGGTCCATTATGAATAATATAGGAATCATACTATGAAACCCAAGATTTCTCTATAATGTCTACCTCAAAATACATGTTCTGATTCAGGCTTCTCATGAAACTGGACAAAGCTTTAGAGCATGGATAAGAAACTAGAAAAAATTAGAATATTTTCAAAGTAATATTG
Source organism: Phalanger gymnotis (assembly GCA_028646595.1). Classification (NCBI taxonomy): domain Eukaryota; kingdom Metazoa; phylum Chordata; class Mammalia; order Diprotodontia; family Phalangeridae; genus Phalanger; species Phalanger gymnotis. Next base: position 621,276,899 of record CM053622.1, on the reverse strand, counting down.
CTCAAATAGTGTTCCCATCTTGTTGAAACTTATTTTTATAACAAAGCTATGGATTAATATTCTGGAAGAAACTATAATTTTATGATAATTTACAATCACATATTTTACATTTACCTAATACTATCAAATGTGTAAAATACATATCGTTTCAACAATCCAGCTAGCAGCTGCTGTGGGGGTATAAAGCCAATAACAACCAGCTCACAGAACGCTGCAAGCCCAGGTCCTTTTCATCTGCTTTACTAAGGAAAGCAACATTAAGGGGTTAACAATATTACTTTAATACAGCATACGAGTAACATCATCCTAGTTCAGGGGGAAAAGCCAGCACCCTGAATTACAGACCAAATACATAGTTATCAACATCTGAGTCTTCAGCTGGGGAGCTCATTACAACGGCTGGCCCAGAGTCACACACCACTGCTGCTGTGGCTCAGAGCTCTGTGAGAGAGCGCTAATCTCTGTGCTTATATATCCTGTTCAGGCCCTGAGAGCCCAGACCTCACCCAGGCTGGGCACGGAAAAGTTCTCCACCCCCAATATCACATCAGATACAAATCAATGACTCCAAATTGTCTCAGTGCTGAGAAATACAAAATCATCCCACTTCATCTGCCCCATTCAAACAAAGGCCAGAATCATTAAAGATCAACAGCAAAAAGTCTCACCTTAATTACTATTACATGTATCTACAGTATCTTGTTTGAATCCCACAACAATCTTGTGAGGTAGGTAATACAGTCAATCATTATTACCTTTTGTTTTAGAGAAAAGGAAACCGAGTCTTGGAGAGGGTAACTTGACCATGGTCAGGGTCTTCCTGACTTTTCACTCTGCCATGCCTCAGTGTACAAGAGGTTTTTCCTCACAAAACTCTGTGAGGAAGGTAGCTCAAATGTTGTTATTCCTATTTTGAAAATGTGGAAACTGAGAATCAAGCCAACAAGCTATTGAGAGTCAAACCTTCAACTCATGTCCTTAGGCTACTAAATACCATTGCCTCCAAAAAACTAAAATCAAAATACTGGTTTGCTTTCATTGTCTATTAGGCTATATATAAGTTTCTTAAAAGTAATATTATAGTATCTAGCATTGGAAGGGTCCTTGAAAATATTCTGGCCTGGCCCCTTCATTTTAGAGGAGACCCAGAGAAGTAAATAATTTGCTCAAGGTAGTATATAGCAAAGTCAGCTTTTGAACCCTGTACTTCCACTCCAAATAGAGTGTAGTATTTCCACTATACCACAAATTATTTAATGGGTCGGTTGTCATAAGTGTCTTTGCTTCGCCTTTTTTTCTTCGCGGCACCTTGCACAGTGCCTTTCATATATGTGCCTTTAATAAATGTTTGCTGAGTTAAATTAAATTGAAGTTGAATTGAATAATATGTCTTTGGAATAGAAAAATAACCTTTTTTGCCTTAGTAAGTTTTTTTTTTTTTTTGGAGAGAGAGAAAATTTTTAAAATTTTGTATCATGTATTGGAGATGCAAAACACAGAAGTGAGATAATTCCTACTTTCAAGGAAGAGACAACACAAAGAGGAGGTATGTGTGTGTGGGCTGGGGGAGGGGGTGGGAGTGCACTGAATGGTTGTCAGGGCATGGAGTTTTGGTCTGGGGAGTCACTGAGACGGTGAGTTTAACCATGGAGTGGTATTCTCAGAACCTTTCCAGAAGCAATGGTAGTATTGATTTCACTTTAGTTCCTAAAACAAGAGTTGGAAGCTGGAGGTTGTATTCAATGGCTGGGCCCATGGCAAGATATCAGAAGCAGGTGACTGTAACTGGCTGTGAAGTCTGATCTGGGGCTAGATATAGTAGATTAGAGCATCCTTGGCCTTCCACAATTTAGTGGCCCTCTACCTCTTCAGCATTATACTTCTTTCTATTATTTAACGCTCCACCTAGTTGGATTAGTCACTATCTTCTAGACATGTCCTGGTCTCTCTGACTTTTGGGCCTTTGCTCACCTCTTTCCATTTGCTAGAATGCTCCATCCACTCCCATTTAGTCTATTAAAATCCTTCCTTCCTTGCTTTCCCCAGATGGGAACGGTCCTTCTTTCCTTGGTCCCTGTACTTCCGATGTCTTGCTCTCCTACCTCTAGATAGCAAGCTCCAAAGATCATATCTTTTTCATCTTTAAATCCCTTAGGACGTGACACAGTGCTGTGTACTTTTTATTGGTAGTGCCAGTAGGGTTGCTGTCCAGACCTGTGATTTCATTGATATGAGAAAACTCTCTCAACTAATGTTTTTTTACATCTTAAATGTTTAATGATTGTATTTAATTGAATTTCTTCTTTGGGGACCTCGTCTATTCAGGTGTTTCCCTGACCCTTCTCTTTCCTTTCCACCTAATGTAGAAAGAACTAATAATCATGTGTAAGAATTTCTGGTAGTGTAGGAAAGTCCAAGTAAAGAAACTCTTTCTTCTAATACTGATTAAGAAGTCTTCAACAATTATACTTCTAGAGAGTTGCCTGGAGTCACTGAGGTTTTAAGCAGATCTGTCCAATATGACTAAGTCAGTATGTGTTGGAAGGGCGACTTGAATCCCAGGCCTTCCTGTTTCAAGGAAACCTTTCTATTGTCTCACATTAATGTATGGTACGTATTAATTGCATATGATGATCCTATTTTTGATCTACTCTTGTAGGACTTAAATCTGTTTTTTTTTTTAAAATGGAATAATAGTAATGAGCTGAAATTCAATCTATATTATCTTACCTCATATGTTTTAAGTCTTTTGTGGCCAATTAGATATTTACAATTGGCTGGAGGAAAAGTTACTATCTATGGCAGGGCTGTCCAAAATATGGCCCGCAGGACGCAGTGAGATTTTGTGCGGCCTGCCTGTGGGTTTTAATTTTCACAAGAGAAAAGATAAAAGAATAATCTGCATGGAATGAGTATTAGATTTTTTTAATTCTGTCGCTAACAAATAATCTCATTGATGTTAATTTTCTTTGGTGTTTTTAAGCAGTATTACGGATGGAACATATTGCGCAGGATTTTCAGTCAATTTGTGGGATATGTTCCATCTGTATGATGCAGACTAGTCAGTATGCACCTACCTTTATACTGTTGTGTTGTCGCTTTGTTGTTTTGTGTTTGCTTTTGCACTTTGTGTCTTCGCCTGTCGCATTGATGACTTGCATTCTCCTACTTTCTGTTAGTGCACTGTATTTTTTATTCTGGGTGCGGCCCTCGAATAATTATTTTATTTTAATGCGGCCCTAAGATAAGCTAAAGTTGGACAGTCCTGATCTATGGTTACAGAAGGAGTGGTGGGTGTTCTTTCTATACCACTAACTGACTGGCGACTAAATTTCCCTTAATCTCATTGACATTGTAAAAACTATAAGGGTGGACTTCAAAGTACCTCACGCTATTTTAGCTCTGATACTTTTAACTAGGGGATAACCAGGTGGTGGTGTGGGATAGAGTGCCAGGCCTGGAGTCAGGAAGACTCATCTTGCTGAGTTCAAATCTGGCCTCAGACATTTACTAGTTGTGTGACCTGGGCAAGTCACTTAACCCTGTTTGCCTCAGTTTCCTCATCTATAAAATGAGCTGGAAAAGGAAATGGCAACCCACTCCAGTGCCTCTGACAAAAAAATTGCAAATGGTGTTATAAAGAATCTGACACAACTGAAACCAACTGAACAACAACATTTTAGCTAGATGAAAACAACTCTCAATCAAAAGACCTTAGACTAAGTGAGAAAAGTCTTTAAAAGTCACTGGATGAAGTGAAATGAGAATAGACAAGAAGTCTACTCCAATAGTCTTGGAAACATGGTCAGACTTGAGTCTTTCCAAGACGTACATTTCTGTAGGGAGAATAAGGAAGAAAGAAGAAAGAAAGAAAGAAGGAAGAAAGAAGAAGAAAAAGTAGGAGGAGGAGGAGGAGGAAGAGAAGGAGAAGGAGAACAAGAGCAAGAAGAAGAAGCAGCAGCAGTGGCCTTGGCTGGGTTTACTTCCCTCCTTTGGGGCCAGAGGGGGTCTCTGAAAGCTTTGAAGGGTCCAGAGGATTTTGAACATCCCAACTTTCCATTGTTGTCCTAAACGGCGTTCCCAGATCAGTTGCCAGGAGTGTCTACATAATTGGGAGCTGAGGACAGACTGCATTCATCAGTCAAAGAAAGACCCCACCAATGATTACATCATTCCTAAGGAAAATGTCTTGAGTGCCCTACACATGAGAGAAAAGGCCTTGGAGCTACTAGGAGCTATGACTCACCCTTTGCAATGTGTGGTCTCTAAGTTTGAGCCCACTTTTCCCTAGACTCGGTGAGTACTTTTGGAAAAGTATATCCAAGACTTTTGGGGGGGGGCAGCTTTTTTGCCAACTATTTTTATTTTGCCATTTTAGTAACACCCTTTCTAAAGGCTACTTAAAGCTGGCTAACTAAATTTATTCTCAGCTGATCATTTTGGAGGGAAGCACACTGATGGGAGCACAATCTAATGACTTTAGAGAATCACCCCTGACCCCTTAGGGGATATCCCTAGAACTGTGAGGAAGAGATGTAGCTAACCTGCCTCTGGAAATCTGACTGGTCAGCGAAAGAAATAACTAAGACTACATCAAACACTATACTCATTACAATGCCGTAGTATAATTTCTTGGGTTCATACACAAATGTCAGTTTTGCACTAAATTTTCTTAGTTGCTGAGTTTTAAAAAAATGATCTTTGTTACTATAGCCCATCGGTCCCATCTATTATTACCTCTAAAGTACAGAAAATGAAAACTTTTGATCACCTGACTGGCTTATTCGACTTTCATTAGGCCAGAGGTAGGGAACCTGTGGCCTAGAGGCTGCAAGTGGCCTTCTAGGTCCTTGGATGCAGCCTTTTGACTGAGTCCAAGTTATACAGAACAAATCCTTTTATTAAGGAGATTTGCTCTGTGAAGTTTGGATTCAATCAAAGGGTCACACTTGAAGACCTAGAGGGCCACTCGTGGCCTCGAGGTCACAGGTTCTCCACCCCTGCATTAGGCTAAACAATTTGAAATATCCAAAGTTAAACCAAGTTCATATTATCAATTGCTCAAAGACCTAGGCATGCAATATCATTGAAACAACAGACATTTCATTAGGACAGAAATTAATAATGAAACAAGGAAAAAACATGAGCTGCATTTCTGAGTGAGTATACTTTAGTAAATATACTCAAACATTTTCTTCCAGAGTCATTTGGGACTTATTGTGTGTTAGGAAGACATGGGCTGCATTTTTCTTTTAGGCAGCCAGAGATAGATCTGGGAGTAAGGAGGACAGTACAGGGTTTCCTACTTTTCCATGTGCCTGGTCTACAGCCTCTCTATAACATTACTAACTCAGCTTGGCTCAGGAACTATACTCACTGACGGAACATCCTTTATCTCTCTCTGCTCCCTTGCCCCAAGAAGTTTCTAGCTTGGTTCGCCTCAGCACTGCTCATCACTTCTGTTCTCGGTGCCCTTTAATGGACCATCATGAATATGGCAGTGACCTTCATTCCTCCAAAGCTACTTGGCTGGGGAAAACAAATAAAACTTCTCGGCAAGTATAGCAAATCTCTCTGGGACAAGGTGGGGGTAGTTTGGAGGGGAAAGGAAAAGGGAGGAAACTTAACACAAGTCTCTGTCACCTCCCTCAGTAAGGCCAGACAATCATATTGCTAAATTCCAGTTCTCTCAAATATATAACTCGAGTACAGTTTAACACCTGTCGGAATGAATGTATGTGAGAATGAATAAACTTTAGGTTCCAGTTTGAAATAGTAATTTAGAAATAATAAACTGGCAAGTCAAGTAAAGAAAAAAAAGTAAAAGTCACGTCTTCCTCTGAGATGTTAAGGAGTTTGAGAGGCAGGATTTACATAGTTCTCTATGCCATTTTCTACAACAAATGTATGAGTTGTTTTTTATAGTAAGAGAAAATAATTTGAGAAAATTGGATTCATCTTGTTTGCATAAAATCTCATTAACTGCAAATTTTCTCAATGCTAAAATCTGTTACAATTTCTATGCTTTTCCCTGGCTTACTGCCTTCTTGCTATTTTCTGCTGAGTTTGCGCCATCTAGTGGCCATAATAATTTCTGGTCCTGAAGAGTTTACTCAATTTCTTTTCCTTATTTTGAAAAAAAATTTTTTTTCAAGCTTATAATGACAAGACTTAAAAGTCTTCTACCTTGACTTTTTGTTTGTTTCTGTAGAGTTGGTTCACTGAAGGAAATCAATTTCAAAAAAGATGGGGCCATCCATCTGGCCTACACAATGGGGAGGGGAAGGGTGCCTTAATTTTGTCTGTCATCTGTGGGTTAGGCCTAAGGGGAAAATCCTGAAGCCTAGCATAATTCATTGTTCAGAATCAAATTCTTGCATCTCTGCAGTGTTGAAAAAAGCCTTTTTTGGGGGGTGGGGGTGGGGTAACTATACTCTATACACATAAGGATTCTGACTGAAAATCAAAACAAAAACGCCTATGCATATTCCTTTGAGTTATCGTGAGCATTCTTTCAGGAATACTTGTTTCAATGATAGACTTTTTAATGAACTGATAGTATTTTGATCATGGTAACAATAGTTTTTTTGTATATCCTATTGCACATACTTACTATGTTGGTCCAAATAGAGACTACCTTTGTTCCGAGGCTTGATTATACAAAACAGGACTGAATGACTTGCTATCATGTTCTTTGTAGAATAATTATGAAAATGAAAAAGACAAATCTGCTAATAATAGCTAATGTCTTCAGAACATTTTAAAGTTTGCAAAACACTTTACATACTAATTTCAGTTGATCATCCAACAACCCTGTGAATTAAGTGATATTATCCTTATTTTACACATAAGGAAACTGAGTCTCAGAGTTTGGGTAACTTTCAGTCTATAAACTGACTGAACGCCTACTAGGTACCATGCTAAGCATTGGATTCCCAGGAGTCACATAGTTAGTAAGTATCCAAGTGGGAGCTAAACAGAGATCTTCTTGACTCCAAGTCCAGCATTCTAATGGCCCAAATCATCTCTCACAAAGATAGCAGTGATTGGAGAAAAAAAAAAAAAGAATTGAAAGAAATGTTTAAAAATCATTGTGTTTTTTTAATATGATGATTTTATGAGGTTATTTTAAGTTTATGTATTCTTTTTAAAATCTTATTTTAAAACTACTGTATGGTTTATGTCTAGGGATATCTTGCAATATAATCCTATCAGTCTTACCTTGAAAAAAAGCAGACAGTATGGAGTTGTGGGAAAAGCACTAAATTCTAAGCTAGCAAAACTAGATGTTTCCCTTCATGAAGCCAAGGAATTTAATTATGATTCTCTTATAATAGTCTAAGTGAGAGATAATTGGGGCATGAATTAAAGCAGAGTTTTCTAAACTGTAGAGTGTGCTCCCCTGCTTGGGCGCTGGACCCTTTGGGGAGGGTATGAAGTAATGGCCAAAATGATTAGATCTGGTTAAGTGTATAAACTTGGAGTTAAACAGTCTCTGTGGAAATTGAAATCAACACAGTATCTGTAATATTTCTTAATGTCATTCATTTTGATAAATACAGAATAGTTGTTTTCCCCCGGTATTACAACTTTAAAAATAGAACTAACTCAAGAAGTCATATTCATTTGAAATTTATGATTACATTTAGATTTTGCTGTCTAAAGTTTTTTATTGTCTTTAATATTAAAAATCAAAATAATATCTCTTCATACTGGATAAAATCCTAATGAGTTTGAAATGAAAATTCATTGGTGCAGTAGAAACAAATACAAGCAAAGACAACAGAGTTTAAGTAATGGACATATAGAAACACAAAGTAAAAACCTACAATAGGAAGACCCACTCCTCACACCCTGACTTATTTTCAATTTCTCTCTGTCTACTGGTTCATTCCTTACTGTCAATAAACATGCCTATGCCTCCTCTATCCTGAAAAAAACCCCAACTCTCACTTGATCCTTCCATGCCTGCTAACTATTGTCCTATATCTCTTCTGCCCTAGGTAGCTAAATTCCTTGGAAGTCTCTCCAACAGGTGCCTCCACTTTCTCTCCACTCACTCTCTTATTAAGCCCTTACTGGTCTGGCTCCTGATCTCATTATCGCACCTAAACCACTCTCTCCAAAGTTACTAATGATCTTTTAGTCGCCAGATCCAATGGCCATTTCTCAGTCATAACCCTCCTTATACTCTCTGAAGCCTTTGACACTGTTGATCATTCTCACCTCCTTGATACTCTCTTTTTTTCTATTTTTTTGGGACCCTACCTTCTCCTTGTTCTCCTCCTACGTACCTGACCATTTATTCTCTGTCTCCTTTGCTGGATTTTCCTCCAGATGACACCCTTTAACTTTAGGTGTCCCTCAGGGTTCTGTCCTGGGTCCTATTTTCTTTCCCCTCTATACTACTTCACTTGGTGATCTTATTAGCTCCTGTAGGTTTAATTACCATCTTTGTGTTAATGACTCTCAAATCTCACTAATCCTGTACTAATCTCCTGGCTGACTTCCAATTTTACTTCTCCAATTGCTAAGTATCTAGTAGACATCTTGAACTCTGTATTTCCCAAACAGAATTCATTATCTTTCCCCCTAAACCCTGCCTTCCCTATTACTGTAGAAGGCAATACCATCCTTTCAGTCCCTCAGGCTCTCAACCTAGGAGTCTTCTATATGAAGCCTTCCCTAACCTCTCTTAATTCTGGTGATTTTCCTCTTTTAATTAATTTCTATTTATCCTGTATAGTTTGTTTTGTACATATTTGTTTAGATATTGTCTCCCTCACTAGACTGTAATCTTTGGGGTAGGGACTGTCTTTTGCCTCTTTTTGTATCTCCCTGGCTCAGCACAGGGCCTGGCAGACAACAGGTGCTTAATAAATGTTTATTGATCAATTGATTGATTGATTGCTATGTATGAAAATGTTGGTTGCAGATAGCATGAGACCTAGTAAATTGAAATATTCTGAAAATGTGTATGTAGAATATATTGGAAAGATAAGAATTTTTTTCCTGGAGAAAAATGGAAGCTTTTAATAAGTGACTTTTTTTTCAGAAAGAATGTAACACCAAAGGAATAGCTATAAAGTTGCTTATAGAATTGCTACATATAAAAATTATTATTCCATAGGAAAAACTTTGGTGATTGATACTTGCAGCTATTAATAATTGAAATTACACTCATCAAATCATGCAAAGCAGCATCCAATAGTTCCACTTGTAGATAATGAGTAGGAAAGGTAAATTAAATTCCCATATATCTAAAGACCTTTTTAGGCAATTAAGATACTAAAATCTTGTTTTACATAGCAGGTGGCTGAAGCCATAAACATAAAAAGACTCAATTGATTACATTTTAACAATTTGCTCTCAATGACTTCTGGGTTATGTGAGCAACAAGATGGCAGGTTAGACATTTTCTCTGATCCCCAGTACTTTTCAAATTTCTCCAAAACAGAAATGATACATCACAGATAAAGCAACTTCAGCTGTTTCCGTGGTCTAAGATGAGAAAAATCCAAGAGAAGTTTAAAAAAAAACACCCAGACCCAGGAACTGGTACTCACTGACCCTGAGTTCACTCAGCACCCCTCCCCCATGTTCCATGCTACAGGTAACAGGGACACATTAGAAGACCTAAGGACATGGCACTGGCTTATGTCAACCCTCCCACCCCTTTCCCCTTACACCTCTGTCCCACCACCTCTTTTCAGGGCTATAGAGACTGCAATTCCAGGCTATGAGAAGTTTTCTTGAGGCTTGACAACCAGCCTGATGACAGCCCTTCAGGAGCAAAAGCCTGCTAAGGGCATGCAACCCCCAGGCACCAGTATTGCACAGCTTTGAACTCCACCAAGTATGAAGGAAGAGCATGTCATCTTTCTGAGGCCAGCTCTGACTACCTAAAAGCCAGTGGGGAAAGAGACTGGTAATGTTAATGGGATATGAAGATCTTCCCCACCCATTGATAGATCTTATATGGAGCCCATTAAGGGAAGCTTCCTTAGGGGAGGTTTGCTTGTAGGAAGGCTTTCACACTTCTTGGTACCAAGCTGATTAGGCACTGAGTGTGTGTGTGTGTGTGTGTGTGCGCGTGCGCACGTGTGTATGTACTTTTTTTGCTTTCAATTTTATTGAAAATCTTTCCTTTGATTTTCAGGATTTCTATTTTGGGGAATTTAAACAAGTTGTTTTTCTAGGTTTTTTTTTTCAGCTGCATGCCCCAATTCACTGATCTGTTCTCTCTTTTTTATTGATGTAAACATTTGGAGACATAAATTTTCTCCTAAGTACTACTTTGGCTGCATCTCACAGATTTTGGAATGTTGTTTCATTGTTGTCATTATGTTTAATGAAAGGAAAGGTATATACTTAGGTATATGCATATTTCTTGAATGTGCATGAGACTTCACAAAATTTGACTATACATTAGGACATAGAAGCCTCACAAATAAATACAAGTCATCAGCCTCACTCTCTCTTCCAGAGTCAGTGAAGTCCAGTGGCAAGACAAAAGTCAAAATGACTGGTGATGATTTGGGATGTAGTCAATGACCTTGGTGTCTTGACTGTTTAACCAAGCTGTAAGCATGCCACAATGCTTCAGCTGCCTTCAGAGCCATTGGGAAAAATTTTCCTTATCTGCCCATTCCACTAGGGAAAGTCTTCACATGCTTGGTATAGACACCCTCTTAACTGACCCATGGATTTGAGACCTGTTAGCTACTCTTAACCTGGGTTAGCCAGTCTGCTGAGATGGCTTACTGGGGTGTATCCACTGTGCATACTACAGCTTTTTGGAGTCATAGCTGAGAGTTAAGTGCCAAGTAGACACTAAAGAGAGATGAACAGCCCTAAAAAGGGCTGGGCAAGCCAGTGACCTGGAGTCAGGAAGATCTGAATTAAAATCTGTCCTCAGACATTTACTAGCTGTGTGAGTCTGGGCAAGTCATTTAACCCTTTTGCCTCAGTTTTCTTATCTGTCAAATGAGCTAGAGAACAAAATGGCAAAGCATTTGAGTATCTTTACCAATAAAACCCCAAATGGGGTCACAAAGAGTTGGACACAACTGAAAAATGACTGGAGGACAACAAAAATTGTACTATGATGTGATGGACATAGACAAAAATGAAACACTCCCCATCTTAATGAAACTTACACTTCTGGGGAGAAAACAATGAGTACATATATAAATATATACAAGATACAGAATAAATGAATGGAAATGCATTTATTAAGGGCCTTCTGTGTGACAAGCACTGGCCCTACAAATAGAAAAGAAAGGTAGTTTCTGCTTTCAAGGAGTTCACATTCTAATCTAATCAGAGTAGACAGGATAGAAAATCTTGATGGTTGTTGGGGGTGCAGCAACAGGGCAGATGGTAATGCTTAGTGTTCCTTAAGACACAGAGTCAGAGTATGTGGTGGTTCTCCTTATGACTGGAAGGATGATGATGATGATGATGATGATGATGATGATGATGATAACTAGAATTTATATATCTCTTTAAGGTTTGCAAAGTACTTTATAAATATTATCTCATTTGATTGCATTTGATGACTCCCTGCTAATCAAACAAATGTGAGTGGCTACATCTGTCCCACCAAAAAGGGCCTAGAGGGACTGTGAGGAAGTGAGGAATGGATCCTAAGTTTAGAATGGATCTAGTGCTCCTTCCCTCCCAGAGGGGATGAAGATTAAGGGTCAGCATTTAGGGGAGAAGGGAAAAGGGGAAGAGAATGTTGGCAGCAAAGTTGGTGGGAAGAGTAGATTCCAGTGGGCTCTGGGCTGCAGTATGACAGTCTTGGGGAGGGAGGAAAGGCTCCCTGTAGCCTATTCCCCTTCACTCTCTGGCATTCACTGGCATAACAAAATAGATGCCAGGTGATTTTGGGGGGAGTGTAGAGACAGCTGAGTGAGAGTCACAAACTGAAAGTGGTATTTGAGCTGAGTTTTGAAGGAAAAAAAGAATTCTAAGAGATAAAGAGGAGGAGAAAGTACATTCTAGGTAGCGGGGATAGCCTGCATAAAGGTACAGAGACCAAAGATGGAGTATTGTGTGGGAGGAAGAGCAAGAAGCTGAAAGGAGAATAATGAATAACAAAGTTGGAAAGGTAGGTCAGGGGGCAGATTATGAAAGGCTTTAAAAACCAAAGAGAGAGTATTCATATTTGATCCTAAATGGCAATAGGGAGCCATTAGAGACTGCCGAGTGAGAGAGATGAAAACTTCTGGAAAATTGCTTCAATAACTGTAGAAGATGAATTGGAGTGAGAAGTTATAACTATGGAGGCTGTTTAGGAGGCTATAGCAAGAGTCCAGGCAAGATGAGGGCCTAAAGTAGAATAGTGGCAATGTGAGTAGAGAAGAGGGGACAAATGCGAAATAAGTCACAGAGGGAGAAATGACGCTATGTGACCTGATTGGATATGTGGAATGAGGAAGAGTGAGAGATGGAGGATAACACCAAGGTCGTGAACCTGGACAACCGGAAGTTTAGGGAAGTTTAGAAGAGATATAGATGTTATGATTATGTAGGGAAAGAGCATGGGATCTTATAAATATGATTAAAATATATATTGAATTCTTTATGCCAAAATACTTTAAAGGAAGTTAGAGCTAAAAGAAGAAATTGCTATTTTTCTTAATGATGATAAATGTGAAAGAAATTATTTTATAAGAGAAATTTGCTATCCAAACTCATGCATCTGTTAAATATTTTGAAAAAAAATTATAAATAATTAATAAGTATAGTTTTCAAGCTCATACTTTGATTCATAGAGATAAGATGACTGCATTTATGAAAAAGTACAAAGAGTTAATTTACAAAGCCACATTTTATACATCTCTTAATTAAAAGATAGCTTCTCTAAAAATGATATAAAGGAAAGGAAAGATGCTTATGAATCAGTTCACTGGTCTCTGGAAGCAGCTGTCACTTTACAGAACTAGTATTTCTAGATATCAATCAATAAGGAACCCATTTGCCTCCAACAAATATAATCTATTTGGTCTTGGTTGATCTAAATAAGAGTAGCTAAAATAAAATTTGTCTTGTGAAACTGAAATAAGTATTTGAACTTCAGAATTCTATTGTGTTTTGTTACTGGTGCTCTTTGGTTCAGAAAAAAAGTGATATGAATTTTATTACCATTCATAACAGATCCAAAGGTGATCCTCAGACTAATCAATTGGTCAGTAAGTCAGTCGATTAGCATTTATGAAGTGCTTACTATGTCACTGTTCTAATCTCTGGCAGAAAAAAAAGCTATAAAACACATTTTCCTAAATCGGGGTTTTGTCATAAACTGCTAGATACTTGCTCTCTCTATCTAATCCATTCATTCACGTATTCATTCACTTATTCGTTTGTTTTGGTAGACAAGTATCCAGGAAGGCCTTTTCTGGCCCTATGTTACATCTACAGCAAAGGGCCCCCCAATGGCCTTGTTGCCCCTGTACCTCTCTCTTGGGGCCACATTGCACTTTAGTCCTTGTCCTATAGGGCAGTGGAGATGTCTTTTGCTTTTCCACATTGCCATAGTCCCAGGATACACTTCCTGGAGGAGAGGTGTAGAGGATTGTTGGCACATGAAGAGTTAGGTAGTGCAGTGGATAAAGCACCAGACTCTAAGCCAAGAAGATCTGATTTCAAATCAAGCCTCAGATACTAGCTGGGTGACCCTGGACAAGTCACTTAACTTCTGCCTACCACAGTTTCCTCATCTCTAAAAAGAGGATAATGATAGCGTCTACATCCCATGGTTGTTGTGAAGATGAATTCAGATACTATTTGGAGAGTGATTATCGCAGTGCCTGGCATATAGTAGGTGCTATAAAATGTTAGCCATTATTGTTATTATTATTATCATCATCATCATCATTATCATTATTATTATTGGCTAGCATCTCTGGAGAATTTGAAGCCTTGTCCCCTGAATGACTGTACTTTAGTTGAGAGGCCTGAATACTGTACCTTGATTGCAAACAAAGATAAAGACAAGTTCTGTCTCCTCTCTAAAATAGGATCCTTAGGCCTACTAAGCCTACAGCTAAGGTCTTCCCCACCCAGACCCTCCCCTCCTCCCTGAGGTCACCCCAGAAAGAGCATCAAGTCTTTGTCACCTACACTAGCCAGCTCTTAGGTGTCTTTCCACCACTCCCTGCCCCACATGTTTTGAGTCTGAGTCATCTCTCCAGTGTTTTTCTCCCCATTCTCTCCTGCTTGCCCAAAGTGCCAGAAATGCTAGCTAATGCTATAATTTGCCCAACATAGTGATTTTCCACCTGTGTGATTAAATGCATATATGCTCTGAATATATGTATATACGTATGCATAGGTATATTCATGTATGTGCATACAGATAGAAAACATAGATTCTGCATTTTATATAACCACTAGGCATCACTATAGAGCATGAGGGTGGCTGGCTGACAGCCAAGAGAAACACAAAGAATAAGTGGCAGAAGTTGAGATTTTAATTCATTGCTTAAAATTTTACTCCAGATATAGCCACTTCCTGTTTCCACCCCACCCCAACCCTGCACCGTCAATTATTTTGAATAACTATAAAATGAGGAGATCAGACTGGACAACCTCTAATATTTTTCATACATTCTTATACTTTGCTGAGTCTGTGGTTCTATAACTTAACTAAAACCTATGGGCATTTACCATTTTACACTCCTTACTTCTGCTGATCATAATGCTTTAGAAAACACATATGTATGGACAGTTGGTTATTTTTCTGCCAACTTCCCTTTCTAACTATGGTCTACAAAAAATTAAATTACATTGGACAACAAAAGGTTCACAATGCTTCTCCTCAAATATGATTTATTTAGCAATATTATAATAGGAAATATGGACAAGTACAGATAGTAAAAACACTATTGTAGTGGGTTACCATGATAAAATTTAAATTAAAGTTATTAGCTAGATCCCAAAGTGCACTATTTTTACAGGAGAGCTCTGTTAAACAGCAAACGTTTGAGTCCATGGTGCAACAGGATGGTACAGCTTGAATGATGTCTCCTTACAACAAGCCGAAGGGGGATGGGAATGGGGGTAGGGTTCTGTATGACCAGTAGGGAGAGGCACAGGGAATAGATAGTTTTGCTCTCAGAGTAGGCTTGGTTATACTCCCATCCTTCACTGATACACTTGCTGTCCTGGGAGGATCTGGATTAAATGGACCTCTTAAATTGTCTCAAGCAGCAACAGAAAAAGGATTTTTTTTAAATGTGCATCAAGTGGTCCAGAAGAGGTGACACAGGTGAGAAAAATGGAATCACTCTTCTATGGGACACTACCTCAGGACAGTCTCTCACAGTACCTGGAAGGTTAACATGAAAGAAGGGGCTGTTTATACTTTCATTCATTTAGAGAACTCTTTGGAAAGGAAACTCCCTCTATTAATGAAAGTTGGCACTTTTTTTTTCCACTGACAGCCTAAGAAAGCTGCCTAAAGGACTGAGAGGTTAAGTACCCAGGCTGACACAGCCAGAGATGGGACTTGAGCCCAAATCCCCTTGGCTCAGAACCCAATTCTCTATCTACTATGCCACAGTGCCTCTCAGAAAGGTAATATAAGTGGACAATTTTGGTTAAAAACAAGACAGAGGAATTGATGAATTCTGTACAGATGTATTTGTTTGGTTTTTGGCAATAAAAGCCAGTAGTGCTTAAGTTATTCATAGAGGAACAGAGTGGTCAAACTCCCTATAACATTTCAGAATCAGTTTTTTCACTCTTCTTATTTTGAGAGGATCTAAAGCTTTATTAAAAGGCCACCAAGAACAGCATTGCACACTAGGCTTTACAAACAGTTAAATTCTAAGTTTTAAATGAGTTTAGTGTGGACATAGTCTTTTTTTTACCTGATAAATAGCTAGCTAAAACTAACACCAAAAACCAATCATAACATTTTTCTTCCCATACAGGAAAAATGAAAACAAGGAAACGAAAAGGAAAAAAAAAAGAAAAAGAAAATAAGGAAATAAAGAAAAGAAAGACTTGGATTTTTTTAATGATAGAAAGTGGCCATGATACACATATAGAATTAACCTCTTCAACGCTATCAGTATAGATCAATCTTTACTCTTAAAATAAAAATATCAAGTGCATTGTAACACCTATGATACAATTTCCTTATACAGCTGTGCTGTGTCAAAGGCTGAGGCTAAACAAAAACTAAGGGCTTCATTCAACAGACATGGAAATGCACTTTTTACACTTCTTATGCAAATATATTTCATACATTAAAATTATGCATATGAAATATGCATATTGAATATGGCTTACACATTAAAAGTGATCTAAGTTGTAAATGGCACAGCTCCTCAACCTTGATTTGCAAGCGTAGAGTTTTACTCATTTTAAAAAAAATATTGCTTAACATTACGCAAACCAGAAAGGAAACAGGCCCAAAGACAGACAGAGCTCCTAAGTTTTAATGTGACAATTGGCTCATTTCTTAATCTATGGTGACTCCGGTGATATTTTCAACAGATCTTTGTGCTCTGCAAAAATCATGGACAAATCAAACCCATGAAGTTCTTGTCCACCTCAAACTCTCAATGGAAATTTAGTGTCTGATCCAAGTTAATCGTTCTATCAGTTCTCAACAAAAACATTCTTCATCTTGGAGCAGCCTAGAAGTTCTTGTACATGCACACAGCATTACACCACTGAGAACAGACTGAGGGAGATGAATAAGAGACAACAAGGCTGGAAGTTCTTCTCTGATTAGTGCATTGGGGAAATATATATGTATATGTATATGCATATACGTGTGTATATACATACATAATTGGGATTCCACATAAGACATGTCAACCAGCATTTGTTGAATATACATTTTCTTTTTATATACATACATCTTTTATTATCATTTTATCAATGATATCCAATATTTTTCTCTTCCCTGCCAGGCCCAACACTCCAGGTGGTAAGTTCATGATTCAGTTGCAAAGTTTCCTGTTAGCAATGACTGTAGACTCCTCCTTGAAACTGTAAGCCTATGGCAGGTAGGGTCTGTGTTTGACTGATATTGACATCACCGAACTCAATATCACATGCTCTTAAGATTTTGATGACGATAACATAGACGATTATGATGAGCTACAAGTTGACCAGATAGTTTGTGAGAAAGGTTCCACTGACTTTATCAGAAGTTCTCAGTCATGATGAGGTCTCCACTACTTTGCAGCCCAAGACAATTTTGTATATGCATTGCTGGCTTAAGTCTCTGATTTCAGTTTTAGGGTTTTCCAACTTTGTTCCCAATGATAGACATCTAACAAGGATAATCTAAATGGTCTGCCATCCAAGACTGCAGAAATAATTTTTTTTTCCCACAAGGTTTAAAAAAAGAAATTGCCAGCTGTTCAGAACACAGTACACCAGAGAATAGATAATGAATGAATGCATCATATATTTATACACATTTCACAGTCAGCTAAGTTAGAATAGCTTTCAATAATGCAAATTTCAAAAGTGATCCAACTTTTTTTCTGGCTTGATTGAAGGCCAAACAGTAGAGGAAACACAATGATGATGACACGATGACATTAACAATAATGAGAAAACATTACAGAAACCTTGAGAATATCGAAATGGCCTGAGTTACCAGCTCAGGGTTCCATGTTTTTAACATTATTTTCTTCCATTATCGTCCATTAAAAAGGGCAGGGTCAAAAATATGCTTAGAGTAGAGCCTTCTGGCCATTTGAGGATTTAGGACATTTATGTGCTGTTCTGATTTTCCTGAAACAAGATCCAAATAAAAACCAGGGATCATAATTTCATCATTCCATAACTATCTCTCATTTCTAGTTAAGCCAATATTCATTTTTCACAAACAGATTTAAATGTAAGACACCAGTGGCTTAGCCTTACAAATAGCCAACTTCAAGAAAACTATAAGTAAACAAAAGTTTCTTTTAATAAGAGAGCACTGGATTTAGAGTGAAGATTTGAGTTCTAGTTTTGGCTCCATTGTTTGCTACCTTGGGAATTGGTGAGAATTGGTGTCCTTTTCTCAATCCATTTTCTCATTGGCAAAATTATTGAGGTGAAATAGATAGTCTCTACACTCCCTTCTGGATCTAAATCCTGTCTCGTCAAAAGGAGATAAATGTCTCCGCTACCTCTTTCACAAGGCTGCTGTGGGGCTCGAAGGAGATAAAAACAAGAACAACAACTCCAACAATCTACCACACCACAACCATATAAGGCCATGGCCTAGGCTTGATCCAGGGAGGAAAGGTATTCCCAGGACAATTCTTTGAGCTATCATTGCCAGTTTTTCATGGGGGAGAGGGATAGCTTTTAGATTGATATTGTTCTCAGATGGATAGCTTGACGAGATATTTCCATGTATACTTGAAACTATGGGTACAACTATTCATACCACAACCTTCTTTGAGAGTTTTTTAATGAACCTTGTGAAGTGTTTATGTTCCAATATTTTTATTCAGGGCTTAGAATGGTGCCTGGTATAATGTAGGTGCTTAATAAATGCATGTGGCTAGTCATATCCTTTACCTATAAAACAGTTTACAGAACTTTAAGTACCAGGAGTCCCCAAAGTCTTAGTGCAGTTATAAGTTTTACTAACTTCAGAAGTATAAATGCTACAGAATTTTAAAAGAAACATTTGGCTAATTATTTAAAAATTTAATATAACCACCATCTTCTTCTACACTTTGCTCTAGTTTATTTTCAAACTTTGGAAATTAATATCAAACAATGTTTCATCCACCTTTTGAGGGCACTCAAGTACATATATACACCTGTTCCCTCTTGTTCCATTACTCACTAAAATCACAAGAGGATATTGCATATTTTATGACAGTAACTTGTTGTTATGTCGCTCAATGAAAAAAATATTCACATCTTCCCAATGAACAAGAGAAAGAAGATAGGAGACTGGATTTTACGTAGTTGAGGATTAATGCTTACATTTAAAAGTAGTTTTTTTTAATTGATGAATTAAGTGTGTTTTGTGAAAGAAGATGGATTTTTCTAGTGTGTAATTTTATAGCAGTATGAAAAATGATAATATG
Source organism: Phalanger gymnotis (assembly GCA_028646595.1). Classification (NCBI taxonomy): domain Eukaryota; kingdom Metazoa; phylum Chordata; class Mammalia; order Diprotodontia; family Phalangeridae; genus Phalanger; species Phalanger gymnotis. The sequence goes on along the minus strand of CM053622.1, from coordinate 621,257,829 downwards.
TCCGATGGAGGAAAAAAGAATGCTGGTTTAAAATCAGAAGACCTGGAGCCTAAATTTCCACTCAAACACCTTCTCCCTGAATGGCCTTAAACAAGTCACTTCTACTCTGGACTTATACTCAATTATCCATAAAATGAGGGAGTTGGAATAGATGAGTATTAACATTACTTCCAGCTGTAAAATTCAATGATCCGATGGTGAAAAATACAAACACCATTCCTGACCAGAACCAAAACCAATAGCATGTTTGAAGTTGGCTATTACTATTTTGAAACACTGAAAATCGAAGGCAACAACATAATTGAATCAAAGAAATATGGAGATTGGAAGTATGAACTAGATGAGGGATTCCATCAGAATACTGGGCCAGGTTGTACAGCCTAAACACTTTCAAAGTGATCCTGGAGAACACAAGAATTTGTCTGTCCTACATGTATTTTATATGTACCTATCATCATGTCTCCCCCATTTGAATATACATATTTTTCCTTTCTTTGTATCTTTAGCATTTAGCACATGTATGTGCCTGGTGCATAGTAAGGGATTTATAACTGCTTTGGTTGCTTGATCTATGGAACTAGCTGCCTTTATCGGTTCAAATCAAAAGACTCTAGAGCCTTCAGCTAATTTCCTGATGCAAATTCTGCCAACCTAACACTACTTAAAGAAAGCCATGAAGGGGAGGATCCATCCCGCCAAAAGTTGAGCAGTGATCTTTAGAAATGATCACAATATATGCAGGATGCCCCTATACATTAATTATAGTTTGTGGTATTCAGTTAGGGTAAAAAGCCATAGCTCTTTATTTTAATTGGTAACTATTGTTTCTATAGAGTGCATTTCCAAACTCTTGTTCCTTCATTATTTTCTCATTCTGTCATTATGGTAACAACAGCAGTCTACAACATTTAGTTTGCTTTTCATTTAGATCCTAAAATCTTGGCTATTGATTTCAGGTATGAATAAAACTGTTAGTGACCCAGAAGAGCTATGCAGTTATGAATGTTCTTTCTTTTATAAGACTGCTAATAACAGTTACCTAAGAACTTTTAGGGAAAAATATTCTAATAGAATATTCAAATAAAGTAACTCATACATATCTGTATTGTAAACTATATACTCTTTGGGAATTATGTTTCAAGCCTATTAAAAACGGAATCACCTCTCATTTGCAATATATCAGAAGCCTTTAAGATGTCTCAAACCTACTGGTGGTGAATCACATCACATTTTTCTTCTGTGGTATTTATTGCAGCTTCTGAGTTCTTACGAAGCTCAGGCTCACCTAAAGGAAAAAGAGACAGATTATTGGGAAGACTAAGTAAGCAGGTCAAGAGGCAGCTATCAAATTTGGCAGACTGCATATTATGCTTACTGGACTTGGTAGCATATTTCTCCAAAATCATCAGGCATTTAACTTTCATTGAGTAAACTAAAGATTAAAAAGTTAAGAGTAATTTTATAATACTTCAAAAGCTACAAAAATATGAACTATGAACACAAAGAGGAAAAAGAAGGCGGATTTAAACACATATTGAATTTCACAGACATTCTGTCTTCAGTCCTTTTTCTTCAGGGAAAAAATGTTAAAACTGAAGAGACATAGGAAAATCCCAGGATTACTTGTCTTCATGTTCCATTGAAATTCCTGCGGATAAATGAATTTAAGAGATCAGATCATGTTTAAAGAACAGTGTATCTGGCTAGACAAACTTGAGTGGAATTTATAAGCACTCAACTCATGTAATTTTTCAAGGCCAAAAAATTTTTAAAGGTCTTGAAGAAGATCTGTGACCTAAAAAAAAGATGATATAAATCTGACAGATGGGGAGATCTAGGTTTATGACTAAAGGAAAATGAAGAGAAATGATAACAAAGAACAATTGTGACATAAAACAAAATCTCAGGACTATATTATTACATCTCCCATACTCTGTTTTCTAGTCTAGAGTTTTTGCTTGGTTCAAAAAGAATTAGTCAATGAAAACCCATTGGCTGTGAAATAAAATGACTTAGGAATGGATCCTGGTTCTGCTATTTAATATCAGAACGATCTTGGGTCCTTTACTTAACTTACATGGGCCTTGGTATTCTCAACTATAAAATGAGGAATTTGAATGATATGGTTTCTAAGTTGCCTTCTAGCCCCAAACCTATGATTCCATGAATGACCCTATTGCCGATGTACATAATGAGGAAACAGAGATGCCAAAAATTCTTATCCGTGGTAAGAGAAATTAAGACATAAACAGTATGAGATAAATATAAGATAAAGGATTGTCAAGGAACAGAACATACTATTGGGCTTAGGAAAGACAGAAAGCAATCAATAGTTTATGAAACAAGACCTGTGAATTTCTGTTCTTTTAAAAAAAGACTTTCAGAGATGGGAAAGGGCACATCAACGGACTGTCCATTGGCTCCCCTCACCATCTCTGTGATTTTCCAGGCCAAAAATAATTCCCTGGCCATCATTCTCCCAAATGTGTTGTCTTCAGGACTGTTTTACCTTTTTCTATTTGTTTCTTTCAGCCTCAATATAGTACTTGGTATATAATAAGTGCTTATTAAATATTTTAATTCAACAAAATTAGTTTAAAAAGTTAAAACTTGAGGAATAGTATTGTTGATGCTCTGTCCACCTTTAGGTCTTGCTTTACAAATTTACCTTAAGATTCATGTGGTACCATGGGGTTAGGATGATGAAAATTAAATAGACGTTCTTTTTTTAAAAAAATTATTAAAGCCTTTTAGGACCGGAATCAAATGGAAGTCAAATTATATTTACCTCTCCATCTATTTTCGTACTCATATCTATGTACGAATATATAAAACGAAAGAAATATATAGATACGTATACATGTCTTTGTGTCTAAATTAATATCACACCTCGCTTCCAGTTACACTACTGGAAGAAGATTTCAGGCTTATGTCACACAATAATAGTTTTGAGACTATATGAACCTCCATCATTCACATCCTTCAAGTAAAAACAAATTGAAAATTAAATAAGGTTTATGATTGATCAAACAGAGCATCACTTACTGAGAACTTAGAGTCTCTGTCTGGCCAAGAACAGATTACTTGTGTACACAATCTGCAGCTGTGGGCCAAGCATGTGTGCTGCTGGTCCCACCATTGAGGCACCATTGGCTATTGAAGTAGATATTGGTTTGTCTTAGGCACTATACTATTACATGGTACACTTGTATAAAAGGTAGGGAAGAGGGGAAACATATTCTTCTGCATTTACAAAATCTATTCTCATGGTCCTACTTTCTGACCATTTCCTATCCCTTTGGAAATTTGAAGTCTGACCATGGGTTTATCCCCCACCCCCAACTCTGATGGATGAGCTCTTTGCCTTATATTGCCTGGAAGCAGGCCACTAAGCCACTTCCTGCAGTATCTCTTGACATGTACCTTCAATTCCCTCCCTCCCTTTATAGCTCCTCTGTATGCATCTTTCCCCATTAAAAAAATCCACTATTTGGTAATAGAGACTATCTTGCTTGCTTGGATTTGTTTTCCCTGTACTTTAGCACAAACCTCTGCTCATAGTGCTTAATAAATGCTTACTTTATATCTATCATCTATCTATCTATCATCTATCTATGTATCTATGTATCTATCTATCTATCCATCAATCATCTGCCATCTATCTGTTGGGGCATTTATGTTCTAGCATGGGGGAATGGGAAGAGTAATGAGTTTGGAGTCAGAGGACCTGGGTTAATATACTGCCTATGCCTCTTGCTAGCTGGATGACATTGGTCAAATCACTTCATCTCTACTATACAAAACTATTTTTTCTCTGAAGAACTTCAGAATTGATTGTGTGACATAGGAGACACTGGCACAGGACGGTCCAGCCTGTCATGCCCGTGTCAAAGAAGACATTGTGCTCTATAAGCAAAGCAGAATTGTAGTAGTTCCAAAAATATGAAGTTCAGAAATGAAGAGACATCTCTCTCCCAAATGGTCATGTGGATTATTTGTGCCCAAAGTGTGGGACAGCCTAATTAGCCAGAGTTGGACACACTGTACCTTGACCCCAACATAGTGATGTCATTTTGGTCCTCTTTAAGAGTGAAGGACGACAACCAACCAACCAACCAACAAAGCTATTAAGAGGCCCAAAGGAGATAATGGATATCATGCCTCTTTAAAATTGCTATGTAAATATTAGCAATTAGTCTCTAATGGCATACAGATGGTCCAAAGTAATGATAGCAGAAGGTACTCTATCTAAAATACCATCAAATATTCATTAGGAAAAAAAAGGAGGATCATAATCCTTTAGGGATTGTTATTTTAATGACAATAATGTGTATATACACAAATACATACTATATATATATATATATATATAATGTATATATACATATGTCCTTATATAGAAAAGTATATGAATACTTTTCATCTATACCTATGTGTATGTCTATGTGCATATATGTACATTCTCATTTGTAGATGACGATGTATTTATGAGAATTTAATTCAATTCATACCATAGAGTATAGGGTAGATTGTTTTGTTGCTGCTGTTGTTTTCCAGAAGGGTATTGTATTACTGCTTCAAATTGATTGATGGGCCACTGTGATTTCTCTCATAGATCTTTAATCTATCCAGACTTTCCCTACCAATTCTCTCATTTCTACTTTCAAACTTTCTTTCTGGATCCACTCTTTCCCAGAGTCCATCAGATCAGGCAATTTCAACCATTGCTTCTGTATTGAAAATTTTCACATCAATAGCTCAAATCTTAACTTCTAAACCCCTATCTATGTCCAACTCCTTGCTAGACATTTCTATCAGAATGTACAACTGTAGACTAGAACTTGGCACATATAAAATCATAATTTCCCCTTCATTTCAAATTCTACCTGTTTCGAATGCAAATTTATTCTTTCCATTATCCAGTCCTGAAAACTTGGAGTGACCTTTGGCTCCCCTAAGTTCTTTACCACCTATATTCTATTTGTCATCTTATTTTCAGTTCATCACAGAAGGACCTTGGATCTATGTCATATTCTTCAATCAACCAGCCTATATCAAATACCTACTATGTGCCAGGCAGCCAGGTGGCACTTCTGACTCCAGGCTTCGAGTCAAATATGGCCTCAGACACTCTGGGCAAGTCACTTAACCCTGTTTGCCTCTGTTCTCTCATCTATAAAATGAGCTGGAGAAGGAAATGGCAAACCACTTCAGTATCTTTGCCAAGAAAACCCCAAATGGGAGCATGAAGAGTTGGCCATGGCAGAAATGAGTGAACGACAAATGTACAGGAACTGTTAGGTTCAAGAGATACAAAGAAAAAGTTGAAAAAGTCCTTGACCTCAACAAGCTTCCATTCTGTCAGAAGAAATGACTTGTGCATATACAAGCAGGGGCTCCATATATACAAAGTAAGTAGACAGGCGAGGCATTAGCAGTTAGAAGAAGCAGGGAGGGCTTTATGTAGGAGGTGGCACTGGACCTGAGCTTTGAAGGAAGCTGGGAATTTTGAGAGGCATAGGTGAAGAAAGAAGGAATTCATTCCAGATATAAGTGACAGCTTATGAAGAGGCACAGAGATGGAAGATGGAATAATATGCATAAAGAAGAGCAAAGCTGGCTTGGCTGGATTGTAGACAGAAAATACTGTACAGTAAACCTAAACAGCTAGGTTAGAATCATGTTGTGAAGTGCTTTTAATATCAAACTAGAGTTTGTGTTTGATCCTGGAGGGAACAGGGAGCTACTAGAACTTATTAAGTAGAGGAGTGATGGTCAAAGCCATATCTTTAGAACATCACTTTGGCAATTATATAGAGAATGGATTATAGAGAGGAGAGATGAAGCAAGAGACAAATTAGGAGGCTATTGTGGTAATTTGGGCTAAGTAGGTGGTGCAGTGGATACAGCACCAGGCCTGATGTCAGGAAGATCTGAGTTCAAAAATCTGGTTTCGGATACTTATTGGCTATGTAACCCTAGGCAAGATGCTTAACTTTGCTTCAGTTCCTCATCTTTAAAATGAGCTGGAGAAGGAAATGGCAAACCATTTCAGTATCTATGTCAAGAAAATTCCAAATAGAATCATGAAGTGTTGGATACAACTGGAAAAATGACAGAACAATAAATTGTTGTGATGTAGGCAAGAGGTGATAAAGGCCTCACCTATGATAGGAGCCACAGGGTCAGGGAGATGTCAGTAGAGTGAAGGGGACAGATATGAGAGATATCAGGAAGAGAGTTCCAATGAGAACTGGCAGCTCAATGGATAGAAAGAGAATGAGGAGTTGAGCATGACTCTAAGGTAATAAAGCTGGGTAAATGGAAGGATGGTGGTAACTTTTATACAGAACTAAGGAAACTCAGAAGAGGTGTGGCTTTGGGGAAAATTATAATGAGTTATGTTATCAGGATCAATTAAAGAAAATGGGGATGTTTAGCCTTAGGAGGAGAAGACTGAGGACAGTCATGAGATCTATCTTCAAACATCTGAAGTCTGTCATGTGGAGGAGGGACTAACAGTCAAGAAGCATTTCGTAAGGTCTTATTATGTTCCAAGCACTGTGCTAAACTCTGAGGATACAAAGAAAGACAAAATCATAGTTCCTGCCTGCAACATCACATTCTAATATGGGGATTAGACATTTGTTTTCACCCCAGAGGACAAAATCAGACACAATGAGTGGAAGCCATAAAGTGGCAAATTTAAATCTAATGTCAGGAAAACAAACAAAACTTCCCAACAAGTAGACTTATCTATAAGAATAATGGGCTGCCTCAGGAGGTGGAAAGTCCCCTTTTCCAACTCTTAAGATTAGAAGCCAAATGTGATGTAACAGTTTGGTCATCTATTGCAACTTGTCATTGAACAGCAATACATTATAATCCAGCTGACAAATCGTTATCTGCCTTCTTCTTGAAAAACTCTTCTGAGGGGCAATCACGGACCTCCCCTCACAGCAGCCCTTTCTACTTTTGGAGAGCTCGACTTATTAGCAAGTGTTTCCGCAAAGCAAGTATAAAGCTTCCTCTTTATAATATTCTCTCTTTGCTCTTAATACTGTGCTCTTTGGCCAAGTGGAAATAAATGAATTGCACTTCTGAATGACAATCCCACAAATACCCGAACATAGTTATTATGTTCACCCCAGGCTTTAATTCTCAAGACTAAACAACCCCAGTTCCTTCAACCAATTCTCTTATGGCATGATTCCATGGCATGAGTCCAAGCCTTTCTCCATCCTGGTTGTTCTTCTCTGAATGTCTTCCAGGTTTTTTTTCCCATTGTAATATGGGATGCTCAGAACTGAACACATCTCAGATGTGTTCAGATCCCAGGGCAAAGTACAGTAGGACCGTCACTTCCTGAGTCATATATAACATTTTAAATGCTTAAAGTCACATCTGTTTTCCTGGCTATCTTAATTACACGCTTAATGAACATGGAGCTTGAAAGCCACTAAAAAAATCCATATGTTTTTCAGAATAGTTTTTAGCTAGACATCTCTACCCCATCTTATGATTACGGAGTTGATTTTTGGAAATTTACTATTACATCTATATTATAGTTTATCTTATTTTATTCAACCCATCAGAGTCTTGTGAGACATTTTGTATCTTGACTTTGTAATCCAATAAATTTGCTATACCTTTCAGCTTTTTTTGTCATATGAAATTGATGAACATGCCACCTATGCATCTGTCCAAGTTATCTGTAAAAAAATACAGAAGCAGAAACCAAGCCCAGATAGACACTTGGGGGTACTCTTCTGGAGCTCAGCTTCCTAAAATGACTTAAGTGATTAAGGACTTTGCACCTGATAATTCTATCAGTTCTCAGTCTACCTATTATTTATTGTGTATCTCTTCATGTAGTCCACAAAATGATAAGAATGATGATGTTCAACGTTTGCTAAGATCTAGGTAAATATGTCCTCCCCATTCCCCTGACCCACCAGAGTACAATGACAAGTCAAAACACAAAGTTAGTCTGACCTGGTCTTGAGGAATACATGCTGGCTCTCTGTTATCACTACTTCCTATTCTAGATGACCACAATTAGTCATTTACCAATATGTCCTAGAATATTACCAAGAATCTAACTTAAACACCTTGCTCTATACTTTTCAGAACCCTCTCTTCCCTCTTTTTGCTTATTGACTAAGAACAATCTCTTTAGGGTTTACAGGTGCCACAGGGCCTCCCTCCGCATTCCAACAGAATTGCAAAAGATATCCCTGGTTGTCTCCATGTGAAATTGCTAAGAGTTGTTGTCATGCACCTTCAGTGGAGATACTGAAAAACTTATGTACTGCACAGACTGGTGTGTAGTTTAATTAGATCATCTTCTTTGTTAGCTAATTTTAAAGCTACCCTTTGGCACCATTCAGAGCTACTGAATTACAGAAAGAAATATTGGCCCTTGCTCTGGGAACATTTTAACAAATGGACCAAATACTGACTTAATTACTGTAATTGTCTTTTGGTATGTATAGTATTTGCAAATCTGACTGTGTATATGATCAAAATGAACAGAAGATAAGGAAAAGAAACAGAGTATGTGGACCCTGAGAAATAGTTTGGGTTTTTCATAGTCTAAACTCATGATCTCATGGTTTAGGGAGCTCCTAATGGAGAAATTCATTCCACTGATGCAAAGGGGCACTGTGAAAACAAACACAAAATTGAAACTGTCCCCACAACCACCCTAAAGGAGCTGACTGATATTCTGCTGGCTGGGATAGGAACTCTGCTGGCCTATACTCAGAATGTACTCCACTACTTTATGTATGAGAGAAGTCTCCAATCTCTTTCTTTCACTGACAACATGGTTTAGCAGCATGATCAAATGGAAAGAGCTGCAATTGGAGACAGAGAGAATGAGCTCGAATCTCACCTCCACTGCTTGCTGCCTATGTGACCCTGTGTAAATCATGAATTTCCACGAACTTGTTACCTCATCTATAGAATTTAGGTGTTGGGCTGGGTGGATTTTGAGCCTCCTTTTAGCTCTAGCTTTGACCTCTCAGGGCAGTGCAAACCACTTTGGGTTCATTCTAATTGCCAGGAAGCTCTTCTTTATAGAAAATCTCAATTTAGCCCTTCCAACTTCTCATTACTCCTAGTTACAGCCAGGCAGAATCAGTCTAAATCTTTCCCAGAACAACTATTTAAATCCTTGAATGATGACCTCCTCCAAGCATTTTCTTCTTCAGGCTAAACATTGCCAGTTCCTTTAACTGATCTCGGCCCTGTACTCCCTTTCTCACCTTCCTCTAAACTCTGAAATACACCCTATTCCCCCCAAGGCAGTCTAACGACGGTTAATGATCTCTTTGATCTTAAAACAGTTGGCATTTTTATTATGCTTTAAGGTTTATAAAAAACATTTTCCTCAAATTTCTCTCATGAAGGAGGGACTATAGAGGCACAGATGAGAAAACAGGCTGCATGGTGTGGGAGACAGAGGCCTCTAAACCAGAAAGACCTGGGGTCGAGGCCTGCTTCTGACATCTCCCTGTTATGTGACCCTGGCAAGTCTCTAGGACTAAAAGTTACAAAGAAGGTAAACATCTGCCTTGGTAGACTATGGTTTCCTCTCTTGGGCATTCCCTTAAAAACATGGGCTCAATCTCTACCCCTATCCCCTGTGTATGAGGACTCAGAAACTTAGAGAGCATGAGTTCAGAAGCTTCAGAGATGGGTGACTTGCCACAGTTACAAAGCTAGTGAGTGAAAGTGGATTTGGGCCCATGTCTTATGACTCCAAGTTCAGTACTTTCCCCTTAAACCAGATATAGAGCTATGATTAACTAGAATTCTTAAAGAACGGGATGCTCTTGTCAACTGAATTTTCTGATTCTTTCATGGTGAAACTGAATACTTGTTTCTACAGTTGTTTAAAAAGCCTTTGTATTGGATCTGCTGATCCATGGAAACCATAGCCAACATAGGATTTTCATTACATATGATCATCTTGTCTCAACTGGGGCTTATCATTATCAGAGCAGAAGTCCTCCAGTCCTATTTCTATAGATAAAAAATGGCCTTATAAGCTCATAAATGGCTTATAAGCTTATAAGCTTATAGGTTTAGAACTGGAAGTTACCTTATAGATGACCCTACCTTTCTTATTTGGGACATAAGAATTGATGGCCAATGGAGTGAAATGACTGCACACAGTCACACAGCAAGGAAATAGTACAGCTGGGATCTGAACTCAAGTCCTTTCCATATATACTCACCCTAGTGATTCTGCCTTAAAAACAATAATAAATCTCTAATGTCAGCCAGCTTAATTTGTTATCATTTGTTTTTCTTTTCAAAGGCAAGTCAAGAAAATAATACATTTAAGGTTTTGTTGTATAATGATTTAATTTAAAATTTTATTGTTCAGTTGTGTCTGACTATGACCCAATTTGAGGTTTTCTTGGCAAAGATAATGGAGTGGTTTGTCATTTTCTTCTCCAGCTCACTTTACAGATGAGGAAACTGAGGCAAACAGGGCTAAACAACTTGCTCAGTTGCACAGCTAGTAAGTGTCCAAGGCTGGATTTGAACTCATGTCTTCCTATTCCAGGCCCAGTGTTCTATCCACTGTGCCACCTAGCTACCTGAATTTAAAATCTCTCAATGTAAATAATAGATTTGTATACAATATACAGGTAAACCTTGGATATAATGATAATATTTTTCCTCTCCTGTCCCTATTCAGCTAAGTGAGAATAGAGTAACTGTCAATTTCCCCATAATTTACTCGGTTTAAAAAATATATATAACCAGGACAAAGTAGCACACTTGCCACAGATCATTGACTAAACTGCTTTTCCCCTCCAGATTAAAGTTAACACCTGCTTTCTATAACATGTCAGGCTGGGCCATTTTATTAATTCACTCACAGTTTCTAAGCTTTGGTAACATTTGCTAGGAAATATTTCTGAGGGTACTACCTTATCTAATGCCACTTATTCATGGATTTTGGGGCTTGGTCCGCTTGCTACTTTCAGGTAGGGGTAGGAGAAAGGAAAGATGGGATGTGAAAAGTTTCAGTTGGCTTGTCTATCTAAAATACCAGGGAAGAAGAAGATGGAAGAAAAATACTGAGGAAATGAGAAGGGCAGGGGAATTCAGCAAGTCCAGGGCATCATCTTTCATTAGGAATCAATCCAAACAATGGGGAAGGGAAGACAGTTGTACAAAGTAATAAGAAAGGATCAGACCAGGAATGCCAGCCAAGGAGCTAAGCAAGGATCTAGGAAACATCAGAAATTCACGAGGGCTTCAATGGATGTGTGAGATGGAGAAGGAGCAGAATGGTATTTTGAATACTCAAGGACCATCTCTTATTCAAGTGTGTCTCACCAGCAGAGAGCTTATGAATATTAACAGGCATCAGCACTGATATCTAACTATATTAAAGGAATAGTAAGGAGCATTTTCAGAAAAAGAAATCTTGTAATAAAATTCATGTAATGCATAGTAAGAAGTAAAAGGAAAAAAAAAGGCTGAAGAAAAAAAAAGTAAAAGAAAAAATGCCAACATGATTTCTCTTTGTTTCAGTCTGGACCTGTGATTTTTATCAAAAAAAAGGCACCCCCAATGTGGAAATTCCCTCCATCAATGAAAATTCACAACTCATTTGTAATTTGTAGTTTTAGAGTTGATAGGGCACTGAACAGTTAAATGACTTATCCAGGGGTTGTATTACTAGTGGGTGTCAGAATCATGAGTAGAACCTAGGTCTTCCTGGATGCTATACTGACCCTTCATCTATTAAATCATACTGCCCTTCTGCTAAGGCTATTATTTCCCAAGTTACATCACTCTGGGAAAATCTGGCAAGAATAGATGATAGATATGTATTGCCTATACAGATATTCTTCATTATCTGAGGAGTCATTTCTAATCTATTCACTTACTATATTTGATATGTATTTTTGAGGGAGGAATTGTATCTTTTGAACATAACTGCAAATCACACTCAATGAAATATACTATTGGAGACGACTCCACTAACATCTTAGTGTAGAACTATCTTCAGCCTCTGGAAACGATGTGCCGAAAGAATTCCTGTTTGTATAGGCTATTAACAGAGTAATATACCTCATAATGGCAGAACTTATCTAACATTGTTGGTGCCTCATACATTACTAATATCAAAAGAGAATTTTGTGCTGAATTATTTTTATTTGATGAGATTTCCATTTCCTGCAGTTTCAGTGTTTCTTTTTCTGTTCAGTATCTTTCTGCTTTCCTTTTAATTAGCTAGTTTGTATAAACCCATTCCCACAAGGTATGAGACAGCCAAGAATATAGCTCCCCACTGAGCTAGTCCCTTACTCAGAAATAAGGATCCCGTTGAGCTATTAGAATTCAGTGGCTTCCTACGCTGCATTTTTTTCCTTGACCGAACGACACTTTTTTTATCTACATCAGACTTAGCGCTTGACTTCCAAGGAGACTCACTACCAGAGGGCCTATGGCAAATTTGTCTGAGGGTGGATCTAGAAGGTGACGTTCTTGAGAAATACTGGTCATCAGTTTCCTGAGAATTTTCACCAGCTGTTTCTGCCCTGCATGACAGGACCTTTACCTCTGGGTGAACGAACATTTGCCCTTGATGAATGCACAAAATTTCTGTGGAGAGGGAACAAAATATGGAAATTAAATATATACTGGAAAATTAAGATTTATGTCATGTTGTTCTTGCTTTCATTTTTAAAAAGGGTCTGAAAACATGAGTAATTTTTTTTCCCTCTTTTGTGGCCAAGGCATGGAAGATAGACAACACATCCAGACAACCAGAAAAACAAAGGAACTAAGCAGTTGTATACAAACATATATGTATGTGACCCAAAATTTTTACTAAAATTCTACTTCAGTAAATGAAGGTACTATATCCTCTACGCTTGAGTCCCTTGTCCTGGGGCTTATAGCTGGTTATACCTTACCAAGCCCTAGTCAGACTTGGCTTCCTCTCACTATTTATTGCCTTCCCCCTTCCCAATTCATGTGCTGCTTGCCAAAACTAAAGAATGTCACAAAACCTTGATGACTGGGTCCACTGAATATTTATGTTTTACCAATAAAAGTAACAATGGCTGGCCCTTATGTAGTATTTTAAAGTTTGCAAAGCGCTCCACAAACATTATCTCATTTGATCCTTACAACAACTCTGAGGTAAATGGTGTCATTGATCCCATTTTAGAGATGAAGAAGCTGAGGCAAAAAAGAAGTTAAATGACTTTAGTTACATGGCTAATGAATGTTTGAGAATGACTATGAACTGGGATTCATGACTCTATGTCCAACATTCAATCTACCATGTAGCTAGCTGCTTTTCTATTGGGCCCTCTGTTTGATATTCAAATAGCAATGCAATCTTTTTGACCTCATCAATGGATTCATTTCTTGCTTACCACAGTGGTTATTCCCAACCTTTCCTGAAGCCAACTCATCTTTCTTCATACTTAACCATACTTAACCACAAATATCAAGGTTATTTGTCAAGAACTTTCTTTTCTTCCTCTTCCTCATCTCATGCCATTCAGATATCATTCCTCGCTATTTCTTCCTTTGTTCCTGCCCCATAAAGAAGTAGCTTTTCTCCTTGACAAGGCAAATCTTTCTACTTTCACCCTGGATCCCATGGTCTGCCAGTCAATAAACGTCTATTAAGAACTTGCTATGTGTCCGACATTGTGTTAAGTTCTAGGGATACAAAGAATGGCAAAAGACAATCCTTGCTCTTTAGGAGTCCACAGTCTTGGGTGTGTGTGTGGCGGAGGGAAGACAATATGCAAAATACTATGTACAAACAAGGTACATAGAGGATAAACTGGAAATCATCCACAGAAGGAAACCACTAGATTTAAGGGAGATCCCACCTATAGAAGGTGGGATACTAGCTGGGACTTGAAGGAAGCCAGGAAGCAGAGCCAAAGAGGGAGAGCCTTCCAGGAATGGAGGACAGCCAGCAAAATGCCTAGAATTCAGAGGTCAGAGTGTCTTGTTCTAGGAACAGGAGGAAAACCAGTGCTGGGTGGGGAGTATAATGTGTGACAAGACTGGAAAGGTACAAAGGGGTCAGGAATTACATAGATTTTATATTTGATCATAGAGGTAATGGAGAGCCACTGGAATTTATTGAGTAGGGCGAAGGACATGGTCAGATCTGCTTTATAGGAAGATCACTTTGACAACAGAATGGAAGATGGACTGGAGTAGAGAGAAACTTGTGGCAGAGAGAGACCAACCAGGAGGCTAATGCAATATTCTAGGTATGAGGTGATAAGGGCCTGCATCAGGGTGGTGGCACTCTCAGAGGAAAGAAGAGAAATGTTTCAAAGGTTAAATCTATAGGCCTTCCTAACAGATTGCATATGGTTTGGGGGTAAGAGAGCATGAGAAGTTGAGGAGGATAACTTGGTCGCAACAACGGGTTACTGGAAGGATGGTGGTACCCTCAAAAGGAATAGGGAAGTTGGGAATATGGGTCATTTTGATGGGCAAGATAAAGAGTTCAGTTCTGGACACGATACATTCTGTTTTCTATAAGAGATTGTTCCTTCCGTCACCTTCATTCTCACTAATCTTGAGTCTCTCCTTATCTACTAGCTTCTTCCATATTGCTTTATAAATGAGGTAATTTCTCCCATACCTTTAAAAAATGTATTTGAGCCATCTATCATCAATAGCTTTCATCCTATACATCTCCTCCCTTGAGAAAGTAGCCTACAATCAATGCCTCTACATTCTCTCCTTTTAACTCAGTTCTGAACCCTCTGCAGTCTGGTTTCTGATCTCATCATTCAACTGAAACTGCTCTCTCCAAAGTTTTCTAATTGCCATATCTAATGATCTTTTCTTGATCCTCATATTTCTTGACCTTTCTGCAGCCTCTTATATTACTAGTTACCCTTTTCTGCTAGATTCTCCGTCCTCCCTAGGTTGTCATGGCACTGCTCTCTCCCAATTCTCCCCTTACAATGACTAACCGTGCTTTCTCAGTGTCCTTTGGTGGATCTTCCTCCAGACCATGCCCACCAACCTTCGGTGTGCCCCAAGGCTTTGTCTTGGTCCCTCTTCTCTTCTCTCTGTATACACTATCTTGATTAACGTTCTTATCACTTCTCAAGGATTCACTGATCATCTCTATGTAGATATGTAGGCAGGTAGGTGGTACTGTAGATTAAATGTTGGGCCTGGAGTTAGAATACATGAGTTTAAGTCTAGCCTTAGACGTTTACTGGATATTAACCCTGGACAAATCTGGCTGCCTCAGTTTCTTCATTTGTAAAATGGAGATAACAACAAAACTACCTCCCAGGGTTGTTTTGAAAATTAAATGAAACAATATTTATAAAGCATTTTGCAAACTTTAAATCAATCAACCAAATAAGTGCTATTCTTGTTGTTCTTACTATGTTTACAGATAATTTCAGATCAATCTATCTAGCTTTAAGCTCTCTTTTGACATCCAGTCTCATGTTACCAATGTCCTATTGTTCACCTCAAAATGGATGTCATACAAAATCTCAACCTCCACGAGCCTAAAACAGAATTCATTATCTTCTTCCTCAAATCAATACCTTTCGTGAACTTCCTTGTTACTGTCCAGGGCATCACATCTTCCCAGTCATTTTGGCTCATAATTTCGATGTCCTCCTTGACTCTTCATTCACTTCAACCCATATAGCTGATACACTGCCAAGTCCTATCTTCACAGCATCTCTTATAAATGCTTTCTCCTCTCTCCTCACACAGCTATCACTCTGGTGCAAATCCTCATCACTTGACCCCTAGACTACTGCAATAGCTTTGTGGTTGGTCTTCCTGTCTTGTCTCTCTTGACCAATCTCCAGTCAGCTGTAAAAGTGATCTTTCTAAAGCACAGGTCTGACTATACCATCCCTGTACTCAACAAACTCCAGTAGCTCCCTTTAGCTCCAAGCAACTAAAACGAAAATCTCATTTGACTTTCAAAGTCCTCACTACCCATCCCCTTATTACCTTTCCAGTGTTCCTGTACTTTGTTCACCTCCCTACATTCTACAGTCCAGAACCACTGGCCTTCTTGCTGTACTTCAGACATGATATTACACCTTCTGACTATGTACAGTTTCACTAGCTGTCCTCCCTGCCTGGAATTCTCTTCTTCTTCATCTCTGCCTCCTGGCTTCCTTGAGGTCTTAGCTCAAATTCTACCTCCTGCTAGAAGCCTTTCCCTTTCCCTTTTTACCATCCTTCCATTAGCTCCCATTACACTACATGTGTATGTGCATTCACACACTCACATAATGTGCATATATACACAAATATATACATATGTATATATTTACATGTCAACAGATATATTTGTATGTATAGGGTATTCCTAAAGTCTGGATACATAGGCAAAAATGCATATTTTCAAGAAATGAAACGAATGAAATTTTCAACAACATTTTATTTAATTGGAATATTAACAAATAACATCTTCAATATGATTTCCATCATTTGTGACGCAAAGGTTGATGTGCTTTGCAAGATTCACATGAACTCAATACAATAACTCCACATTGCTGTCAATTTTAGCACATTCAATCTTTATGCATTTATGCATTCAATCAAATGTGTTGCACCTGTGATTTTCATTGCAAATACCTCCTTTAGCATACCTCAGAAAAAAGAAGTCAAGGGGGCTAAGGTCTGTTAATATTCCAAATATTTCAAAATATGCATTTTTGCCTATGTGTCCAGACTTTAGGGCCACCCTGTACATAGTTGATGTCTTCTCCACGAGAATATGAGTAGGAACCATGTTTTTGCCTTTCTTTTTATTCCCAGTACTTAGAACAATGTCTGGCACATAGTAAGGCTCAGTAAATGTTTTTTTTTTTGGGGTGGGGGTTTGACTGAGAAAATTTTTGATTTACAATAAAACTACCCTACTGACTCACAATACTATAGATTTTGCTATGTTACTGAATAGTATTCAGGACAAATACTTAATACAAAAAAGGGCCAATATAATCTACTTGAAAATGGACATATAAGGAACATATGCTTCTTTCCTTGTTAGTACAGAAAGATAACCTTTTGTATTCTTTATTCTTAAGAAAATTAAATTCAAAAATGAGTCACGTTTAGAAGGAAGTTGAATTCTATAGAGATCCTATGTATTTTCTATATTAGTTTATATATCTAAATTATATATGAATTTATAGATGTACATATTCTATAGTTTATTTTATATAGTATAATACTTATATCTATTATATATTCATATGCATTCTAACCTGTTTATAGCCTCTATACTGGAAGGACTAGAAGATAAAGGTCATAATATATGGCACCATGGTTGCCAGGAAAAAGTCTGCTTACATTTTTTTAGAACAAGGATTCTAACCCTAGAATGTGTGAACTTGTTTTTTAAAATATCTCGATAGCTATATCTCAATATAATTGGTGTCTTTTATAATCCTATATATTTCATCTTACATATTAATTTTTTTTCTATGAAAGGGTCCATAGGATCCATCAGACTACCAAAGGGGTCTGTGACGCAAGAAAAAAAAAAGTTTAAGGATCCTTTTTCTAGAGTATCAGCTTTCTATCTTTTTCTTAATCTCCAGGAAAAAAACAACAACAACAAATCAAAAGCCCTCTACAATCTTTCCTAGTAATGCATTCTAATATCTCATAGTTGTAACAGGATGAGAAACCTAACACACCCCAACCTCCTAAATGTGAAGTAGATTTTCCACTGAAATATCTTCCATCTGCCAAAAGCTATTTGAATGCCATTTAAGTTTTACTGTAGTGGAGTGGGGACTGAATGATCTACATTCTCTACTTTAGCAGCTAGTGATCTGTTTAAATACAAGGTCATATCAGTTACACCAAAATGTGGTCAAAAGACACAGGAAACTTACTTCACTCATAAAATTATAGAAAATCACTGATTTTTTTTAAATAGATTTTTAGTGGAAGGAAGGTTTATTTCTAGATATGCAAAACTTATCTTCTCATGATAAACTA
This sequence comes from Phalanger gymnotis, assembly GCA_028646595.1. NCBI lineage: Eukaryota > Metazoa > Chordata > Mammalia > Diprotodontia > Phalangeridae > Phalanger > Phalanger gymnotis. The sequence goes on along the minus strand of CM053622.1, from coordinate 621,239,808 downwards.
GCTTAATGGGATAGTCTTAAGGTCTAAAAATTACCCTTATACTCTGAAGTATCCATATTTTCAGATTCTCCTGGATGAGCAGAATCTAAGGAAGAAGGCTTATAAATAAAACATGTGATGTCATCTTCTCTAGGTACAGACAAAGAAGACATAGATGTGTGTGACACAGCAGTGCCTCCTCTCATACTGCTAATCTTGCAGGTCAAATTGATTTTCCCTCCTGCATCATACTCCTGTCTTCTTAAAAACGATCTTCTTTCCTGAAGTTCCTTTTCATACTTTAATAAATCCTCTGAAAAGGAATGAAATGCATAAGTGCTATATGTATAAAGTTGTACTTGGAGCTATTTGCTAAAATTGGTATGTTTGTAGAAGGTGTTTTTGTCAAAGAAAGGATTATTCTGTAGCAGGGGTCTTTAGCCATGGATTTCTTGGGCAGTCTGGAGAAGCTCCTGGACCCCTTCTCTGGATAATGGCATGCAATACATAAGTAACATACAAAGAAATAAAAAGAAAACCCATTATGTCGAAAGAAAGATGGAATTCTTTCCTCAGCCCAGTTCATTAAGGCCCTGACCTTCAAGTTAATAACCCTATTCTATAGGTCATATTAGCATTTTTACATAAAGTGATGAGCACGCAAGGTTGGTTATGTCAAAATAATGAATTTTATATATCTATTTACCATATAACAATGAACTTCATATCAAGTCAACATGAAAAAAATGAAGATATTTTCCCCACACCCTGGAAATCTCTCTAAAAGAGGGGGAAATCTCTGAAAGAAATCCTTTAAAAATCTTCCAGCGATGATGATCTATTTTAATGTCTTTTCTTTATATGATCAGGCATCACATACATCATAAGAAAAATCTAAACATAATTGATTAATAAAAGTTTTAATTTTATTCACAATTTAATTCTTTTAAAGGTAATTAAATTGAATTATGTTATTTTATATACGTAGCCATTTCAGATTAATGACAATGAAACTAAGAGGTAAGGAAATCATGAATATATGAGTGCTATTCTTCCTATTGGATCTAAAACAAGGGCAATTATTCAAAACCTAGGCAACTGAAAACCATTGTACTGGTGAAATGAGGACAGTAAGTGTGTGTGTGTGTATTCATACAAAATGTCATCGGAATAACAATTCATAAATGCACAGTCAGCAGCGTCTATACCAGCCTCCCCACTTTTGTTCAACGTCTCTAGCCTTCTCATTCTAGTCTTTAGAATCTGCCATATTGCTAGTCCCCATCTTCTTCCTCAATTACCTTCCTAATTACGCTCTTCTATCTAAAAATATTTTTATTGATATTTATTGTTGTTTACCACTTGTAACAAAAGAAGAGCCCTGGTTCTACAGTTAGAGCAAATGGGTCAAATACTGCCTCTATCTCATTTATTATAGCCTTAGACCAATCACTTAATCTTTTAGGGCCTCAGTTTCCTTAACTGGAAAGTAAGGGGGCTGGATGTGCTAGCACACACCTGCATCTCTGCTATTGGGGATGCTGAATTGGCGGACTGCTTGAACTTGGGAATTCTGAGCTGTGGTAGTCTCCTTGGTCTAGTTTGGGTGTGCACCCAAAACCTGGCAGCAATATGGTAAGCTCCTAGGAGTGGGGTACCACCAGTTTCCCTAGGGAGGGGTGAACTGGCCCAGGTCAGAGGAGGAGGTCCAAGCTTCAGCACTGACTAGTAGCAGTCTTGGGCCCATGTGTTAAAATTGTTCTGGCCCTTGGAATACTCCGCACCCCCCTCAACACCACCTCCCCTTGCCCTGCTTCTAGTCAGTATAGTAAGTCTATAAGTAGCCAATATAAAGGAGGCAAAATAGTGGGAAATAAGATGACAAAGTAGAACCTAGGAGTTATATGTAACTGTCCAAAAAATCAAAGGAGCATAATATACAAATTGTATCATATATTAACCAAAATTCATATCCAGATATGTGCGAAATCAGTAGAAGCCATGTAGGTGCTGTTGTCAGAGCCTTTTGGTCCCATGATATGTAAATCCCAGACAAATTCCAGACCCCCATGGTAAAGACCAGCCAATTACCAAATGGTGCTGAGAATTTTGAGAAGATGTGAACATGTTAACTTGAAAGTTTTACTGACAACTCTGAAATGATCTGGATATGTTAATGAGCTAACCTCAAGTTGGCACAGATAAGAGTCTGTTTCCTATAAAAATGAGACCTTAAACTCCTGTCTCCACCCCTGCCATCTCCCCCAGCACTCTTCCATCTTTTAAGGGTGTTGCTCGAATGCCCCCAACTCCAATCTATGGTTAAGTGACTCATCTCCTCCCCATTTTCTTCCTCACATTGCCTTCCTTCACCATCCCATCCCATCCCCATGCTGTGTGCCTTTGTATCCCTTTCACTTCTTGTCTCTGCTGTATTGTTTGCCCTCACACCCTCTGTGACTAATTAAAATGTGATTGCTGCCTGCTTCATGCTTCCAGTTGTGGTCTGTCCTGGCAAGTCCCCAAGGAACCAGGTATGCCTGTCTCCATTTCATAATTTCATAAATTATCAGTTCAGCACATGAATAGATGCTACACTTCCAAGCCAGGAGAGATAGGGAGATCCAATATTAAATAAATGAATGAATGGATAACATAGAATGGATAAATGGCAGAATGAACAAATGAAAGATTAATAAAGTTTTTTTTTAAAAGAAAGTAAAGAGATTGAATTGGATAGCCTTTAGGGTACTTTCAAAGCCTTAATCCTACGATCTACGATACTATTAAACCTGAAAAATAAGCTGTTTGGCCAAAACATCAGCACAGTATTGTGATACTCAACCGTCTTAGTTCTACAAAGAAAGGAAAGAGTATGAGGTTGTATGTTAAAGATGAAGAGACTTTGAGGATGCTGTAGTACTTTGTACCATAAGAACCCTGTGTGGAACATAGCGTAAACATTATCTTACAGTTGAGGTAAGCAAGGCTCTGAGATTTAGTGGCTTCTGTGGCATCACACAGCTAATGAGTATCAGAGCTGCAACACAAATGCAAGCTTTCTGACCCCAAAGTCTTGCTCGTTCCTCTACATGATACTGTCTCAATGCCTTCCCATCTGTGTTATCCCCTTGTTTCTACAATCTGGCTAGCAGATATTGTGGGGGTGAAAGACCAACACAGCCCCAACAGCAAGAACGCTACCAGCACGCTGCAAAAACACAGGTTCTTTTGATCTGCTTTAGTAAGGAAAGCAACGTTAAGGGGTTTGACAAGCTTACTTTAATTCAGCATACAAATATCATTCACTTAGTTCAGGGGAAAAAAAACCCACCACCCTGAACTTCAGAGCAAAATACAAAGTACAAACATGGACACGTAGACCTTGTCTGATTCAAATCCCAATACATAGTTACCAGAGTTTAACAAAGTCCCAGCATCCAGGTTACAAGCCGGAGGGCCCTTAGCTACAGCTAAGTCTCCGCATCAGCATCCAGAGTCTCCGCATCAGCACCAGCACAAGTGAGAGCCATAAACAAATTACAAACATCGACAGACAGACCAAATACAGATTCATAGTTACCAAAATCTAGGTTCAGCCCGGGAACTCATAAAGAGAGCTGGCCCAGAGTCACTCACGCCACCACTGCTGTGGGTAAGAGCTCTGAAAAACAGAAAGCCAACCCCTGGTTTTATATCTTTTACAGGGTCAGGGGTGAGTCCCACATGCGACTCAACCATGTGACCTAGAATCGTCACAAAGAGGCAACTTAAACCCACATGGTCTAAAAGCCTCTGCTGTCCCAGACATGTCACTCAAACTTATGTGTAAACTAGGCCCTCCCCCTAGTCAGCCCCACCTTAGGCCCCACCTTAGTTACCAATCTACACTCACATAGGTTTTACACATAATAGGGGTTTGGGCCTGGGGCTTAGCATCTAGTAAGGCTCAGTGAAATACACTGAATTACTCAAAGGAAACAAAAGCCAAACTCTTCAAGGGCACTTGGTTGAACTAAGTGCTAAGTGCCCATTTTGCTTACCAACACATCCCGGCAGCTCACCTATGCTTCATTACTACATCAAGCTGCTTCTGATGAGACAGAGCCTCATTGGACACCAGGTGGTTTCCTGCCTTTCCTTACTCACAGGTCATTTGTACCCAATGGACTTTTTAAAAAACCAGATGTCATTCAAAACTGTACCACAAAGCCATCGAAACCATCAGACTTTTGATGGCATAGTGGATAGAGCTCAGCCCCAGCTGGAGTCAGAAAGTTGTTATTCCACAGAGTCCAACTCTTCATGACCCTGTGGACCACAGCTCATGGACTTTTCTTGGCAAAGATACCAGAGTGATTTGCCATTTCCTTCTCCAGCAGATTGAATGACTTGCCCTGGGTCACACAGCTAGTGTCTGAGGCTGCATTTGAACTGAGGCCTTGCTCACTCTAGGTCCAGTGCTGTATCCAGTGAGCCATCTAGCTCCTTCTGTAGTCTCTGTGACTGGCTTTCAAACCTAGCCTCAGACACTTATCAGCTGCATAGTGCTGGGAAAGTCATTTAAACCTCTATCTGCCTCAGTTTCTGCTGTAAAATGGGAATAATAACAAACACCCCTCTCCCAGGGTTGTGAGGCTCAAATGAGGTTATAATTGTAAAGTGCTTAGCACAGCACCTGGCACACAGTAACCACTGTATAAATGTTAGCTATTATTACCTCAAAACAAAAGATGTGGAAGTATAGGAGAATGACATGTGATTTACAGCTGTCAGGGTGAAGGGGAGGGGCCTCCCTCCTTCCCAATTAATTACTGAAGGCCCAGACAGGGAATTAAATCAATAAGGTGGGAACAAGTCCTTTATTACTTTTCGTGGAGTTAGTCCTTTGACCCTTAGATAAAGACCATGGACTCCTATCAGAAAATGCCTTGTGACTGGTTAAAAGCGTAAGAGATACCTTTGGGACTATGTGTAACAATTCAGTTTAGAAATTGGCCTTCCAGCAACAGCTCTACTAGTAGTAGAGCAACTCCAGATAAGGTCAGGGAACGGGAACTGTTTGTGGGAGATGGGGGACAGGATGAAGAGAGAGAGAGACAGACAGACAGACAGAGAGACAGACAGAGACAGAGAGACAGAGAGAGAGACAGAGACAGAGAGAGACAGAGACAGAGAGAGAGACAGAGAGAGAGAGACAGAGAGAGACAGAGACAGAGAGAGAGAGAGAGCGCTAGCTCATTCTCTGGCCATCTATTTTCTCTAAGTTTGAGCCCACTCTCTGCAGGAACCTTGTGTGTTCAAGGGGAGAGTTAACTCTTGGTTTGGAAGGAGGTTTCTACAACAACTGTCCTTACTATGCCTACATATTAAAATATCCGAAGGCAGCAGATAAAGCACTGGGTTTGTAGTCAAGAAGACATGAGTTCAAATGTGAGCTCAGGACACTGGGCGAGTTGCCTAACCTCTGTTTGCCTCAGTTTCAACTATAAAATGAGGTTAATAATAGAACTCACCTTGCAGGGCTCTTGTGAGAATCAAATGAGATAATATTTGTAAAAGTACTTAGTGCAGTGCCTGGCACATAGTAGGAGCTATATAACTGCTTATTCCCTTCCTCTTCCTCTTGCCAAAAACTACATCCGGCTGATAAAAAATGGGAAACACACTGGGGATCATGAGTGACAATACTAGAAAATTCTACAATTTCTCAAGGTTCCAGGGAAACCCTAAGCTAGCTAGCATTTATATGGCAAAATGCTTTCTCTATGTAAACTGACTGAATCCTCACAACTCTTTAAAGCAGGACAATTAATTATCTTTGTGTTGCATATGAAGAAACTGATGTGCAAAGAGGGTGACTTTCCCAGGATGGCACAGGAAGTATCTGAGGCACAGTTTGAACTCATCTTCTTGACTCCCAATCTTGTGCTCTATCCACTGAGGTAGAATAAGCAATAATGACTACCCTCTGAGGACTCCCAGCTATGACTATGAATTCTACTGGGGGGTGACCTCATAGGGGGCGCTACACAGGTATTGGGTGGCCAGGTGGCACAGTCAATAGAGTAGTACCAAGCCTGGAGTCAGGAAGACTCATCTTTCTGAGTTCAAATCTGGTCTCAGGAACTTAGTAGCTGTGTGACCCTGGGTAAATCACTTCACCTTGTTTGCCTCAGTTTCCTCATCTGTAAAATGAGCTGGAGAAACAGCAAACCACTCCAATATCTTTTCCAAGAAAACTGCAAATGAGATCATGAAGAGTCAGACACAACTGAAAAACAAATGAACAGCACCATATAGATATTGCTGTCCAATAAGAGAAGAAATAAATGTGGAGATACTTAAAATAGATCTTCCTCCCAAAGATCTATGACATGAGAGTATGTAAGAGTGATACACAATCTAGATCTTAGTAATAATCCATTGTTGTTTGTGAAATACTTCATATAAAACATCATACACACTATAAGAAAACCATACTATTAAAAGAGAGAGAGATCATGGACCTCTCACAGCTTTGCGTAAGAGATGTATTCTTAACCAAACCAGAGACAGAGGTGATTAAAAAAGTTAACTGAAAACCTTCCAAGAAGACAATATTAATGGATCCAGGATAAGAAGGAAAGTGGTTGAACTGGGAGGATGGGGTAGAGGGGGAGGAGTCTTTGTATCCAATTTCTCTGTTAAAGGTTTGGTATCCAAAATATATAAACCATATATAAATGAACAACTAAATAAATAAGCAAACATCTATCTATACACAATATATACGTATATATGTATGTATATGCATATACATACGTATTTATATATATACACACATACATACATATGAACTACTAGCCATTCCCCAATAAATAAATGTTCAAAGGGTATGGACTAATAGTTTTCAAAAGAAGACCTGCAAAATATTGGCAAAAATGCCCCAAATTACTAATAATAAGAGAAATATAAATCGAAATCCTGAGATTTCACCTCACATCTTGCAAATTGGCAAAAGTGACACAAAATAACAACAATGTTGGGGGGGCTGTGGTGAGATAATAACATTAATACATTGTTAGTGGAGCTGTGAAGTTAACCATTTTGGAAAGCATTTTGGAATTAACCAAATAAAGTGACTAAAATGTCCATACCCTTTCAACCAGAGAATCCATTACTAAGCTTATACTTCAAGGAAGCTATTGAATAAGAAAAAGAAGTCCCCATAAACTCCAAAACATTTGTAGCACCACTTTTTTGATAGTTATGAACTGGAAACAAAGTAGATAGATGTTCACCAGCTGAGGACTGGCTAAACAATTTGTGGAATGTGAATGTAAAGGAATAGTAAGAAAAAAAGTCCCCATAAACGCCAAAATATTTGCAGCACCACTTTTTTGATTGCTATGAATTAGAAACAAAGTAGATGCCCATCTACTAAACAATTGTGGTGTGTAAATGTAATGGAATATTATTGTGCTGTAAGACACTATGAAGAGAAGCATGATTATATGAACTAACGCAGACAAGTAAATAGAGTCAAGAAAACAGTATAGACAGTAACAATTTAAATGGAAATGACGCACCACAAACTTCAAAGTAAATATAACAACACTAAAAGACATGTGGGACTGAAATGAAGAAACAGGGCAAAATACCACTATGTACCCCTCCGCAGACAGGGAAGTTCCACGGCCTCGCCCATGGCGCGTGGACTTTCTCAGGCGCATGGACTTTCTCAGCCGCATCATGTTGGGCGGACTCATTTGCCTCTCTAAGAAAAGACCGTCCGCGGTAGCGCCACCCCGTCCTTCCCCTCCTCCCCCCACCCCCGCTCGTGACCCGCGCAGTTCTGCGATCCAATCTTGGAGACGAGGACGGTCGCTACTTTGGCGGCAGCGGCAGCGCCCAGGCTGTCAGCGGCTCCCGGCATCATGAAGGCCCAGGGCCAGTCGAGGCCGGCCTCGTCGCCTCTGAGCACCATGTTCCGCCACGTGCGCTACGAGAACCTGGTGGCGGGCGTGAGCGGAGGCGTCCTCTCCAACCTGATGCTGCATCCGCTGGACCTCGTGAAGATTCGCTTTGCCGTCAGCGACGGCCTGGAGCTGAGACCCAAGTACAAGGGCATCGTCCACTGTTTGGCCTCCATTTGGAAAATGGACGGTATACGAGGCCTATACCAGGGCGTAACCCCCAACGTGTGGGGCGCGGGTTTGTCTTGGGGACTCTACTTTTTATTCTACAACGCCTTTAAATCCTATAAGACGGAGGGGAGGAAGGAACGGCTTACGGCCACAGAATACTTGACTGCGGCCGCCCAGGCCGGGGCCATGACGCTGTGCCTAACGAACCCATTGTGGGTAACAAAGACCCGGCTGATGCTGCAGTATGACCACAGCCCCGCCGAGCGGCGCTACAGCGGAATGGTGGATGCGGTGGTCAAGATCTACAAAGCCGAGGGCATGCGGGGGCTGTACAAGGGCTTTGTGCCCGGGCTGCTGGGCACCTCCCACGGAGCCCTTCAGTTCATGGCGTATGAGGTGCTTAAAGTGAAATACAATAAGCATATCAATCGATTACCGGACGCGCAGTTGAGCACGGGGGAGTACGTATCCATTGCCGCGCTGTCGAAAATATTTGCTGTGTCAGCCACGTACCCCTATCAAGTAGTGAGAGCCCGGCTTCAAGATCAGCACATGGTTTATGACGGCGTGCTCCACGTGATCAGGAGGACGTGGAGCAAAGAAGGCATTCACGGATTTTACAAAGGAATCGTTCCTAATTTGCTTACAGTGACTCCCGCCTGTTGTATTACTTTTGTAGTTTATGAAAATGTCTCCCAATTTTTATTTGACCTCAGAGAGAAAAGGTAAACTTAAAGAAGACGACACAAAAATATCTACTACCCCAGCAGCAACCTACATACATACGCCTGAAGTTCAAAAACGTGTACCCTTACGCATGATTGAAATCCATCCCTGATTGTTGCAGGAAGTCAAAGAACTGATGAATTCTCACAAGCTTTCTGCCTTTGCTTTCTTGTTTATGTGACTTGGCTGTCGGTGTCTAGAATAGCTGCCATCAAAACAATATTAAAATTGACATGAAGCATGTAGCTCAGTGAATTTGTCCATTTCGTTATTCAAATAGAAGCAGATTTTGCAACATTTGTCTACTGGATTAGATGGGTTGGCATTACTTGCTAAACTGAATTGTGTGGATTGGTTTTTAAAATGCACTACTAAGAAGTTGTTCTCCTTGTTAAGAATAGGTGGTAGCATATATGTAATAAGTTACTTTATAGGAACGATTTTAAATTTTAGGAAGTTTGCCGAAAAAAGTGCCCAAATTCAAAGCACAGCATATCAGAATCAGTGGACAGTGAAACAAGTATTCACTGGCGATATGCTTTTGTCTTAGGTGGAGAGATGCATATATTTCTCAAGATTAGGGAGCCGATATTGTAATACAGATTCCTCCCCCTCCTCCCATTTAAAGTTTAATTTTGGATCCAAGTTTTCTAAATACTGGCCTGAATAGACCTTTGATTTTGCAACTTTTTTTTTGTGCTGTAGGATTAAGAGTGCCTCAGTTTTCATTTAACCTTTAAGTACCATTTAATAGAAGATACTTAAATAGTCCCTGTGCAGATTCTGAAGTGTCTGGGTTATTTGGGTTAATTGACAGATTGATTACATATAGAGAGGGAAACAGCCCTGCCATTTAGGCTTGCAACTTTGGGATATCTGGGTCTGGATCCCATTGGTTGGTCAAATTTGCGTTTCAGATACAAGTTGTACCTATGCCCACTATTGTTGATTTTATTTTTATGAGGCATTACAGGAGCAGCTGAAATAAAAGGATCTTTCTTTTCCACCTAAAAGTTGAAAAAGTAATTACATTCTCCTTTGTCATAAATACCTATGACTACTATTGCACTACCATCTGTCTTTCATAAATTACAATTTTCAAAGCCCTATTTAGATGGTCCTTTGAAAATGGATCTATTTTTATATTTTGAGTGGTATTGTTTTTCAAATAGAGATGGAATTATAAATTAAAAAAATACTATTTGTCATATAGGATCGTTCTCCCAGAGAGGGCAAGGGATATGTGGATACCATGGAGATGTAAGAAACAGAAAACATCAAAATGTAATTGGGAAATATTTAACAAAAATGAAACAGAAAAAAATTGATCCAGTACCATCCTCTTATTTGACAAATGAGAAAACAGTTCCATGTAGTTACAGTATCCTCAAATTGTCAAGAAGCAAGTGCTTAGTATTTTCCAGGCACTGTGCTAAATGTTGGGAATACAAATACAAGCAGAAAGACAGTTTCTGACTTCAAGGGGCTTATATTCTAATGAGGAAAAGATGACACATGAATTAGAAAAGTAAGGGGTTGAGAAAGAAGACTTGAAGGTCTTGGAGTCAGGGTCATGACAGACAAAGGATGGAGGGTCAGGGGTGTAGCCTGTAAATGAATAACTTGTTCCAAATCATGAAGTTACTTAAATGGCAGAATGAATGAGAGCCTAGCTTCATAGAATTGTAATTGAGAACATCAGGGAGACTCATCTGAATTCAAATTTGGCCTCAGTCATTTACTAGGTGTGTGACCCTGGGCAAGTCACTCAACCGTGTTTACCTCCATTCTCCATCCATAAAATGAGCTGGAGAAGGAAATGGCAAGCCACTTCAGTATCTTTGCCAAGAAAACCCCAAATAGGATCGTGAAGAGTCAGACACTACTAAAATAACCGAAAAACTACGAAAAGCAAACATGGAAAGCATCTACTTCAACCCCTTGATTTTATAGATGGAGAGCCTGGGGCCTTAAGAAAGGGATTAATTGCCCAGGGTTACAAAACTGGCACATGGCTGAACCAGGATTTAAACCCAAGTTCTTTAACACTAAATCTACCGATCTTACCATGGCAATAAGATGTCTTATTTTATGTGACTTAAATATGTAGAGACCGTATTTAATGATTTAAAAAAATTGCTGTGCAATTGATTCATTTTGGGCTTAGTTTAATAATAAATCCCATGCTTCCAGACAACTTTCCACTTATAAATCCAAAGGTACCTTCAAAGTATTGAAAAATTAATGGGGATGGAGAGAGGGAGGGTAATGATGACCATTTTAAGGATTGTCTAGTTGAGCATTCCGTTTGACTCAGCAATGTCACTACAAAGCCTATATCCTAAAAGATGAAAAAAGAAAATGACCCGTAAGTACAAGAATAATGATAGCAGCTCTTTTTGTAATAGCAAAGAACTGAAATCTAAGGGGACACCTATCAACTGGGGAATGGCTAGTAATGGAATACTATTGTGTCATAAGAAATAAATCATCTCAGTGAAAACTGGGAAGACTTGTATGATACAATTATGCGAATAGAACAAGGAGAACGATTTATCCAATAACAACACTGTTAAATGACTTCGAAAGACTTAAGGATGATGATCAATGACCAGCCATGACTAGAGAATTTCTGATTAAAGCATGCCACCCACATCCTGATAGAGAGGTGATACAGACTCAGAGTATGAAATGAGATATATTCTTTTAGACATGACCAATGTGGGAATTTACTTCGCTTGACTATACACATGTGTTAACAAGGATTTTTATTTTCTTTCTCTTTTTCAGTGGCATAGAAGAGGGTATGAGGTAAAGAAAATCAATTTTTATTTATTGAAAAAAAATTTTAAATAAAGAATGGCTAGGCCAAAACCCATTCACCTTTAATTCTCCTTCTGTGAAGGAAAAAATTTTATTCCTGACTTTTACACTAAGGGAAGAAAGAAGAAAGACAAAGGGTGTAAAGATAGTTCAGATCAGTGGAGGGAGACTTCACTGGATGGAATCACAATGAAAGATTTGGGCTGACCTTGATGATGTGATTTTCTTGAAGTTCGAGGAGTTAGCAGAAGAATGTAAAATTACAGGGTTTTTTTTTTCAATGACATCTCTAAGTTCTCTAGGATTTGGGACCCAGAGGTAAAACAGCTATTACATGATATATCACATTGGCTATCATGATAAATAATTGATAAGCTCATTTGTGATCACTGTCTGGTGAACTGAGCCACTTAAAAACCCAAAGTAAGGTTAGCATTGATTTGTAAGCTCAGTAATTGTATTGATCAGACGAGAAAATATACCAGAAATCTTTCTGCTGAATTATGCTTATAGACATAGCCCACTTATGGGCACGAGATGATGACAGGGTGAGTGGGGAGGGGGGAAACCAACATATATACACACATACATGCAAATACACATGCATACACAACACTAGTTTTGTTCACTTTGTAACTAAATAGCTAGCTTGAGGAATACCTTAGTGAAGGATTTCTTTTTTTCAAAATTGCTTTAAGCAATTATGGCTTTAGAGTTGGAAAGGGATCTTTGAGGTCACTCGGTTCAAGCCCTACATTTTACTTAGGAAGAAACTAAAGCTCAGGAATGTAAAATTACCTACTTGCCCGAAGTAGGATTGGGACTTAAATCCTGGGTTTTGGGCTTCCAATTGTATTATCATGGTATTTACTTTTTAAATTTTTCTGAGTTTTTAAATTATTACAGCATATTTTCTCTCTAAATATAGTTTACTATGTAATTTTTATATAATAAAAATCTTGGGTCTTGGGGTTTAGATTAAGTTTACTGTGTATAGTACAGAACAGATTTGTCCATTGTGCTCTGAGCTTACCCTGAATTACCCTGAACTCGATTGATTGGTCATACTTTACTCTTCCGATAATTTCCTTTTGTTCAAACCATCTATTTCAAGCTTATGTTTCACTAAAGTTTTTTGTATAAAGCTGTTTGCTGCTTGGTGAACAGTTAACCTGTGTACCTTGAAATGCTTTTGAAAGGTAAAATCAGTAGAATCATGGAACCACAGAAATTCAGAGCTAAAATAGGCCTTGGCTTTCAACTAGTCTATCCCTCGTGTTTTATAAATGAAGAAACTGCATACTAGAGAGGGAGACTTATTTATATGAAGTCATACAGCTGGTTAGTGGCAAAGTCCAGTCTCTTGTTGCCATTCTAGAGCTGCTTTCTCTATAACTGTTTCAAGGTAAGGGTTAAAAAAAATGAACTTACCAGGAGAGTGCCAAAAAGATCTGTGCTCTGCCCAGTACTATCTTATCAAAGACTAAGATGAAGGCATAGACAATTTACTTATCAAATCTTTAGATTGCACAGAGCTTGTTTAATGATGGGTTAGCCATGGATAATGAGAGACTAGATAAAACAGGTATCAGACTTGAAAACAGAATGCAGCCTGAACCAGATTAAAATGTAACTGTGGAATGTTTAACAAAATATATAAAAATATAATATAAATGTTAATTTATGATTTTCTAAATCAGTTTGTTGAGGGTAGGATGCTTTTCTATTTGAGTTTGACTTTACCGGGCTAGAAGATTTAACTAAAATGATTAAGATGAAATGTAATAAGGATAAATATAAAGTTGTAAAATTAGGATCAAATAATCAACTTCACAAATACATGAAGAAAAAATGTAATAAGTAGTTACCTTGAAAAGTTTCCATTAACTATAAACTTTATATAAATTTACCATTAGTGTGATAGCTGACCTTGATGCTCTGTTTGTTCTCATTGGAGGCGTTTGACAACATGGCTGAAAACATCATGCTAAAAAGCATGGGAGCAAGCACAAAGCTTTGTTTGACTCCATTAGTGCCAGGGAAAGCTTGAGAGCATTGTCCATTATCTAGGACCTGGGCAAATATGGTGTTGTGAAATTGACGTACATACTGATGAACTTTTCCAGGCAACCAAATTGAGACATAATTTTTCACAAGTTCTCATGACCAAGAGCATCAAAGGCCTTTAGAACAGACAATCTGTGTGTTCAGTAATCTTACATAAGGTTCTATTTTCCAATCCTCTCCTCTCCCCATTTAATTGCTGCTCTTAAGATTATCCTTATGTCTAAGAACCAATTCTTCACCGACAGCCAAAATTCAAATGTATTTGAGACAGAGGGGAAAATCGCCTTACGAAGCAATTTGCTTTTTTCTCAATAAGTAGTCCTTTCTTCCCTGCAACTGGCCTTTTGAATCTTAGCAGTAACTAGGCAAATGAAGTCTGGGTTTGTTTTTTTTTGTTTGTTTTTTTTTTGTTTTTTGGATGTCGTTTACACTAACTCGCCAGCTTACATGTTACTTCTTTTCCCTAATAAAATACTCTTCAGAGATAATTCAAGTGATAAAAAGAAAACTGCTTTATCTCTAAGTTAAAAAAAAATCCTCAAAGAGTCCTCTGATGTAGGTATAGAAAATCACCTAATTTTGCAGATGGCAAAGCTGAAAAGCAAGAGTAAAATTTTCTTAAGCCATATATTGACTTAACAGCATGATATTCTTCAACTGTTTTTCACATTTCTCTTCCTCTCAATATGCTTTCATTCTTTTTTCTCTTCTAATTTTTAATCCTTCTGTATTTTTTTAAAAGGAGCTATCCAGTTTTAACATTATCTTCATTAATATCATCATTACATTATAAATCTTTCAAGACTAAGACTAGCTTTTAAGGACACTATCTTTTTTTCCTCTGGGAAATCTGGATAAAAATCAGTATTTTAAATGATTGAAATCACAATCTGAGTATGAACTTGTATTCTGACACAAACCAGAGAAAGAAGTCCCTAGTATTCCCTGCTATTCACATATAAAACTCATTAAAAAGTACCTTTTTCATTCTTAATTTTTATATGCAAAGAGCCAATTTCTTTTGGTTCATTTTTTAGTATAATCTTTTACAGATCATTATCAAAATGTAATTTAAGCATTCTTAAAGTAATTTTATCTGATTTGATTTTTGTTTTGGTTTTCTTAATTCACAGAAAGATGACCCTTGAATAACTTTTCTTTGTATTAATTTTCAAAAATACCCAAATGGTATTTTAAACAAATACCATTGAATCAAGTATAGAATCAATTCATTGTCTTAATTTCTCATTCATTTATTGGAAAAAGAAAACAAAAGATTTTTCCTTACTTCTCTTAATTTGAATAAATTATTCCAAATCCTCAATGTATAATATATGCATCATATTTGCTCTTCTCAAAATGTTCTAAAATACATATGGAGAATTTTTTTCCATAGTAAAACAACTAATAAAACATTCTACCATTTCAGCATCATCACTGTCATTCTCCATTGGTATCACTGTCACCTTTTGAAATATACTTAAGAGAATAGTCTTCATTATAATTGCACTGAGGTGAACAATGGCAGATTATCAGAACTTCAGGATATTAATTAAACATCAAGGCCCCAAATTGGAATGCCATATATTTGATCATTATGGTAATAGCCTGTTAGGTGAATTCCTTACAGGCCTTAAAAATATATCACTAACCCAACAGTGGGGAAAGGTTGAAGACCCTTAGGCTATGAAGTATTGAACTCTTGGGCCATCAATTATACAAGACTTGGCTTCTTAAGTGAAAGAGAATGATTTCATTCAATGAGCTTTACGTTACAGAACTCCCGGAACAACTGTCTAAGTAGATTGCATGTAAACACATTTCTTAGTAACATAGGGCCTTTTCAAGAAGGAAAAAAATGCTTCTTTCTTTCTTATGTTGCTTCCTTTAAATCAGGGATAGGGAACCTTCAACCTCGAGGGCACATGTGACCTTCTAGATCCTTGGATTCAGTCTTTTGACTGCATCCACGTTTTACAGAACAAATCCTTTTATTAAGAGAATTTGTTCTGTGAAGTTTGGATTACACTTGAGGACCTAGAGAGCCACATGTGACCTTGAGGCCAGAGGTTCCCCACCCCTGCTCTAAATCAACATTCTTTACCTTGAACATTTGTTTGTCATTCAAAATGTTCTACATTTGAAAAGGAAGTGTCAGTAATGAAGCCCTTGTAATATCTTCTCGTGATGGGTTCATTCATTCAAAAATATTCATTGAATATCTACTATGTATAACATGTTCCTTGCCTGTATGGAATTTACAGTCTCATAGGGGATGTCATAGGTACATGGGTAACTATGAGACAGGGGATAGAATGGGAAAAGACAAAAAAGAAACCCAACACTGTTATTGGAGAGAGGGAGAGAGAGACAGACAGACAGAGACAGAGAAATAGAGACAGAGAGAGAGAGATCACTTCCGTCTTGGGGAGTACCACTGAATTTTACTTCTACCAACATGACAACCTTAGCACTTATAGTCAGTTGACTTCTCACTTTCACTAGGTCAATATCATTGATTGGTCATTGAGATGATATCAAGTCCACCATCTCACTCTGGAAGA
Organism: Phalanger gymnotis; assembly: GCA_028646595.1. Lineage (NCBI taxonomy): Eukaryota > Metazoa > Chordata > Mammalia > Diprotodontia > Phalangeridae > Phalanger > Phalanger gymnotis. The sequence continues at coordinate 621,223,520 of CM053622.1, read as the reverse complement.
CTTGATGCTAACTAACATAGGAGAGTGGGTTGAATCTACACAGAGAAGCATTAGGAGGGATAGTACACTTTTGTTAGCACCCAGGGAAGCACAGTAGCCACAACATTAGAGTAGGAGAAAGGATTTACCCAGGAAGTTCATTTAGGATTTTGTATTTATGCTAGAAGCATTTTATATTGATGGTGCTTGATCCTCTTGGTCCTAAGAGCCATGTATTAACTTTACTAATATTTCAAAGTAAACAGTTGTTATAGAGTAATCTAAAGGCCTGGGGAGAGCCTGACACTGCTCAAAGAGGATGCCTCTATGGCATGCCTAAATTGAGATTATAGGGATTTCAGTTAGAATCTGCCAAGAGACCCAAGTCTTAATCCTCACTGGAAGCTAACATTCCCACTGGCTATCATCCTCTATATCTCCTCTCTTTCTCAGTGAAATAACTTTAAAAAAAATTTGAAGTTTCGTGACACTACTACATTTTGGTTCTCCACCTACCTGGCTGATTGCTTCTTTTCAGTCTTATTTGCTAGATCTTCATATAATGATGCCTAACACAGGGTATACCCAAGGCTCTACTTTGGCCCACTTTTCTGTCGATGATTTCTTTAACTCCTATGGGTTCGATTATCATCTCTATGAAGATGTCTTCCAAATCTGTATATGCAACCTGATTTCTCTCCTGAGCTCCAGTTCTACAATACTAACTACCCTGTTAGACATTTTGAACTGGATGGCTCATAGCCATCTCAAACTCAACATATTCAAAACAGAATAAAAAAAAATCCCTCTTTAGAATTCTATTTTTCTCAAAGGCACAACTATCTTTCTAATTACCTAGATTTGCAAACTCATTATTTTCCTCAGCTCCTTAAACACAAACTCACAGGACATATTCAAATGATCGCCAGGTTTCTACTGTCATCACATTTCTTGCTCTTGCTCCTGTCTCTTCACTCAAGCATTTACTACCCCCGTTGAAGATCACATTACCTTTTACCTGGACTATCATTATAGCTTCCTAATTGGTTTCCCTGCCTCATTTTGCAGTATAATTCATCCTCAACCAAGTTGCCAAAGTGATTTTTTCTAAACAACAAGTCTGATATATCATCTATCATCTCCTTCCAATAAATTCTAACAACTCCCCATTAAGTCTAGGATCAAAAATAAATCCTCTGGTTAGCATTTAAAGCCTTATGAAGTCTGCCCCCAACTTAGCTTTCCAGCTCACACAATACTCCTCTTCATGCACTGTAAGATCCAGGGAAAAAAGTCGTCTTGCTGTTCATATTCAACACCCTACCTTCTCATCTCCATGTCTTTGCCCTACCTATCCTGGATACCTAGAATATACTCCCCTCCTCACCTCTGCCTTTAAGAATCTTTAGTTTCCTTTCAGACTCAGTTCAAGCATTACATGAAGCCTTTTCTAATCAACACCCCCCCACAACTGTCAGTGCCCCCTCTAATTATGTTTATTTGGCATATACAAATATACATATGCGTGTATGTATATGTGGTTGGGTTCAGTGTAGGAGAGAAAATTCCATATCTTTGAAGCAAGTCCATAAGCATACTAATAGAGCTCTCTGTGAGACAGCATTGCATTTACAGAACAGGCATACCAGACCTATAAAGCAAAGTCATTTTGCGGTCACATTATTCCATTATAAACAATACAGCACTAGCTGGGAATTCTGACCCTGTATGTGAGGGTGGACAGCGGCTCTCACATCCCAAGCCAAGATTCTTCACCAACAATCGACTAGTATTGATTGCTCAATTTGTCATGGGTCTCCAAACAGGTGACATGTTTACAAGTCACCATGGTTGGATGAGACAATATCGGTGCAGTGATAGAGGAGACCTCTCTCCACAAGGGGTGTCTCAGAAACTTGATGATGGGGTAGTGGTGGTAACCCAGGGAAAGAAGGGATGAACTTCTGCAGGATTCCCAGGATTATATGTGCTTTGTGGCATTTTTCCAGCCCTAGGCAATACCCAGATTGGGAGGAAAACACATTTTACTCCCCCACCCACCCACGTAGATACCATTTGTCTAGTTGGGCTCGTAATGGCTCTGATAACTACACCCCATCATAACGCTGTAAAACCCTATTGTAATTTCTTTTGGCCAATTGCCCAGTTTTGGTATGGTTCCTGCGGAAGTAGTTGGTTCCTATAAGACTATTCCTTCTAAGAGTTTTCATGGAACCAATTAATGATGTTCAATGGGGCGTGTTTGTCAGCAGCCATTACAATGACTAGAAATATTCAGCCTTTTCAATTTACTAAGTTCTTGAGATTCCTGTACAAACTTGGTGCTGTGACGCTTCTTGGTAAAGAACTTTAGAACTTGAAAAACGTTAAACGGAATAAAATTATCAGAAAGGTTACTGGAAATTTTCTACCTACCCTTGGAAAGTGGTTTAAGCCTTTCCTATAGCTACGTCCAAATAACAGACCGGCCAACAGGGCTCTCTATTATTTACTCTTCATTCTAGTGATGTTCCCGTAAGGCCAGCCTTGTCACTGCTGTCTTCTCCTAGCCAGACCTCCAAAGACCACCTTTGAGGATCTAAGGCACTCAGTAATGTACCACTTAATTAGGAGTCTGTTGGAGTCCCCGCTCTGGTGTCTTGATGTTGTGATGGGTAGCACACTATATTTAGCCAAATCCACACTCCTAGCCTCATGCTTCACTCTCTCCATCTTTTTGCCTGGCTTTTACATATGTAAATCAGCATCTTTTCCTGATTGTCTCCTTTCCTCGCTTTCACTTCTTACTTTGAGAACTGTAATCAAATCAATAGTACCATTGCTTCTGGATAAGAATTTGTCAATCTATTGCCCTCTAGTTCTGTCTTTGTGATTTTTCAGACCAAAATGCTGTTTTCTAGCCACAACTTTCCTATCTGTGTTGTCTGTTTTAGAATGTAAGCTGCTTAAGATCAGAGACTGTCTTTATTTTATATATATATAATATACATGTATATATATAGGTAGATAGATATAGATATAGATATATAGATATAGATATATAGATACATATATATATATAAATATTCATCCTCAGTGATTGCACAGTACCTGGCACATAGTAAACACTTAATTTTTTTTATCCATTCATTTATCTTCATGAGAATGATCTGAGGGTGCTATAAAAAGATACTATTTAACTTGTTTGCAACAGTCTATTCTGAATTAATTAGATTTTCTAACTAATCAATGAGAACCCATTTTGTTTTAGTTGATACTGCAAATATCTCTAAATTGTGTTTATTTACTTTCTTGACATATAAGTCAAGTGTATTCAAGAGGATTGAACCTTTGGTTACTCAGACCTGGGAGTCTGTGAAACATTACTGAATAGGGAAGTAGATGGAGAGGAAAATAGTTATCTAGTAAAACCATATAATGATATCTAGTTATACTTGTTGCTTTTGGCCTGGACTTTTGATTTCATTTGGTCTAAGGAGTCCCCTATATCAATGCAGATGGACACCTGCTCTGAAACTTGTCTTCTTAAAGGACTGCTTAGAGCATAGAGAAGTTATGGGTCTTGTCCAAGGTGACACAGCCAGCATGGCTGTTTTACTATAGTTATATTACAATTTTTTTTTAGCACTTTGTGTCCAAGAAAGAACAAAATTTAATTCAATTTAATTCCCTTCTACCAACATTTATTAACTTCTAACAGTGTGTAAAGTACTATGCTAGGCCCTGGGGGCTACAAAGACAAAGACAAAAGAGTCCCTGTAGGCAAGAAGCTTGCAACTCTCTAGGTGTGGGGGTTGCAAATGAAGCTATGAGATAAAAGTTGGAAACAGATAAATCCAAGTTAATTAGGGAAAGGAGGGAGCACTGAAGATGAGGGGGATAGGAAAAGGCTTCTCAAAGGAGATTGCTCCTGAGATGAGCTCTAAAGGGAGCTGGGCATTCTAAGAGTTGGAAGTAGAGAAGGAACATATTCTAGGCCTGGAGGATGGCTTCTGAGAAGCCATAGAGGCAGGGGATGTAATACTCAGTTCATAAAATAACAGTTTGGCAGGTAAGTGAAAATAGCACAATGTGAAATAGATCTGCTACAGTAGCCTATAGCTCAAGGACTTGTGTTAATGGTTTAAGAACTGGCTATTTCAGAAAAACAACAAAACATATGATTAAATAAACAGATGCAGAAAAAGCTCTTCACAAAATATAATACCCATTTCTATTAAAACATTAGAAAGAGTAGGAATAAATAGAACCTTCCTTAAAATGATAAATAGTTTTATCTAAAACCAAGAACAAGCACTATCTGTAATGAGGATAAACATGAAGCCTTCCCAATAAGGTCAGGGGTGAAGCAAGGATATTTTTTACCACCACCATTAATCAATAAATTATTAGAAATATTAGCTATAGCAATAAGAAAAGAAAAACAAATTTAAGGAATAAAAATAGGCAATGAGGAAACAAAACGATCACAGTTTTTAGATATGATGGTATACTTAGAGAACCCTAGAGAATCAACTGAAAACTAGTTGAAACAATTAACAACTTTATAAAAATTGCAGAATACAAAATGAACACACATGAATCATCAGCATTTCTATATATTACCAATTAAGCCTTAATCACTGAATGGGTGCTGCCTCAGTCAAACTGAGACCTATTAAAGACCTTAGCTTGAAAAGGCCTACGTCCCCCATTGCATTGTGGGCCATTTCCAGTTGTCCTGATCCATATTTGGCTACTGGACCCAGATGGCTCCAGAGAAGAAAGTGAGGCTGGTGACTTTGCACAGCTCTACCTCACTTAAATCCAGTTCACTTGCATGTCATGGCATCACCTCCCTGATGTCATGGTCCTCTTTGAGAACGAAGGGCAGAGAATAACGTCTGTGAGCAGAGAAGGAGCTGCGCACTAGGGAATAAACTTCCAGTTGGACAACACAGCTATATTGCCAACAAAACTCAGCAGGAAGATATAGAAAGAGAAATTCCATTTAAAATAACTGCAAATAATATGAAATTCACGGGAGTCTACCTGTCAAGACAAACCCAGGGACTATATGAACAAAATTACAAAACATTTTCACACAAATAAAGAGAGATCTAAATGACTGGAGAAATATCAATTGCTCATGGGTGGACCAAGCTAACATAATAAAAATGACCATTCTTCCTAAGTTAATTTACTTTTTCAGTGCCATACCAATAAAACTACCAAGGAATTATTTTATACAGCTAAAAAATAATAATAACAGAATTCATCTGGAAAACAAAAGGTCAAGAATGTTATGGGAATCAATGAAAAAAATGTGAAGGAAGGAAGTCTCGTAGCACCAGTTTTCAAACTACATTCCAATTAAGCATCAAAAACAATCATCAAATCGTCAAAATCACCAAAACAGAAATAGGTGATGGATCAGTTAAATTGATTAGTTACACAATTGTAAATGAGCATAGTGATCAAATGGATAAACCCAAAGAGTCAAGCTTTTGGGGCAAGAACTCACCAATTGACAAAAATTGCTGAGAAAACTCGAAAACAATTTGGCAGAAACTAGACATAATGCATACCAAAATAAAGTCAAAACAGGTAAATGATTTAGACATAAAGGGTCATATCATAAGTAAATTAGAGGAGCATGGAAAAACATTACCTGTTAGATCTATAGATGAAGGAAGAGTTTATGACTAAATGAGACAGAGAGGATCACAGGAAGTAAAATGGATAATTTTGATTACGCGAAAATAAAAAGGTTTTGCAGAAACAAAATCAGTACAGCCAAGATTAGAAGGAAAACAGGACGCTGGGGGGAAATTTATACTAAGTTTCTCTGATAAACACCTGATTTTGTCCATTTAGTGGGAGATGAAGGAGTTGGTACAGTGCTAGTTCCTAGATGCGAAAGTAAAAGTAGGATCAAATGAATATAAATTGAGCATAAGAATGGCAAAGTACAGGGACATATATAGCAAATAAAGCCCCTGCTCATAGGAGAGTCACAGCAGTCTAGTTTCATCATTAGATTGGTTGATGAAGAAGAAGAGGAGGATTGGGTATGCAAAGATGATTTCTATTTGGTTTTTAATATAAGAACTTGCTTCCTGCTTATCACTGTACATAATTCACACCTTACAATGAGATAGTTGGAACCCAAGAAGCCTTGAAGCCAGCTTCTACCAACTCATAGGCATTGATTGTTAAATTTTCAGCACTGACATCTCAGAAATTGGCAAATACTACAAATCAGGGCTTGATTTATGATTCTGTTAATTTTTGCAAGTTATTAAATTTCCCAGCATACCACTGGTTGGAACTTAACCAATTACTGTGTATTGACTTTTGAGAGCTTTATTTTTTTCTAAATTTGTGCTGCCTTTTGTTTTTATATACTTTTATTCCCTTTGGAAAAAGGATAAAGCATCACAAACTTGTGATAATGTAAACATTGTTATTGTCTAGGACTAACTAGAATAATAGCTAAAAATAGTAATTATCATTAGAAATGTTTCTACTAGAATTTGCTAGGAAAATATTCTCTCTGTTAGAATACCATGACCTCTTGAGAGTTAAAATAGTATTGACCCAAAGAACAATGGAGAGTTACATGATTAGTGTCATTAGATTATGCCACTTGCTAACCACTTGAATAGAAGATACCGTCTCTGTTACTTCTAGAAGTTTCTTGGTTTATTCTTCATAATTTGGTTTTACTATAGTCACATCCATGCCAGATAAACATAAAAGGGTAACATATAGCAACTAGGAAATGTGTGACTGGAGAAGCAAATGAACTATTAATGTAATAAGAACAAGGGCTAATAAATTGATAGCCTGAGTGAAGCACTTTTCCTAGTGTAAAGTTCAATGACATGGAAAAGGATTCAGTATGTTCAACATTAATAGATCCTCTGTGGATCACTCAGGGAGAACATAAGCAAGAACCATGCAGGGTGAGAAGAGGATGGTTGCAATCTTTACTGCTGGAGGAAAGAACCACATCAGTGAGATCGCAGATCCATTGCAGACTTGAAGTATAAACACATGAAAGTGATTTGAGAAAGATCTATACAAGCATAAGATGATATGACCTGATTAACCCTATCCCCTAGATTTTGGAATGGTGATGAATTGATAATAACAAATATATCAGACAATACAGAAGCTAGGTTTGTTGCACAGCCGTTTCCAGAGATAAATTCCCAATCTCAGCAGATAAGTGATCAGCCAAACAGGTGATTTAGCTAAAGCAATTAGAAACGTCAACCTCTTATGGTATAAGATGCAAGAAATCCCTATTTCAAATGCAAAGAACAAGATAGTCACAGAATGATAGAGCCTGGAAGGACCCCTGCCAAGTTTTGACCCAGAGTCTTCATTCTTCAAATCCACTGTACTTTCATAATGTTAGAAGACTCTTAGAAGTACCTTCAAAGAAACACAGGTATTATTGGTTCTGTATCAAGTATGCTTTCCCTGAACAGTCTGGATTTATATATAGCACCTAATAGAACACTTTTTCACTCACAGAACAGCCAAACTATCAAAGGGAGTAAAAGGAGGAAGGTGGGGAGGGTAATAGGATAAGGGGGGAGGGAGGGAGGGAGAAGGAGAGGGGGAGGGGGAGAGAGAGAGAGACAGGGACAGAGACAGAGGTAAGGAGGGGGAGAGAGAGGAAGAGACAGAGACAGGGAGGAAGGGAGAGAGAGAGACAGAGAGAGAAAGAGAAGGAAAGAGAGGGAGGGAGGGAGGGAGGGAGGGGGAGAGAGAGAGAGACAGACAGACAGACAGATAGACAGACACTAAAGAACATGAACATATTATGAGAGAGACAGTAAAATGAAAAATAATCCAGAGTATTCAGGTGAGGCATCATTATGGAAAAAAGGCAAATGTATTCAAGAATACCTTGAGCTGCTAACTCTTTCCACCTCTCTTTGTTCTGTTGAATGATGTCCACCAAGTTGTTCTTAAAGCTCTTCAGGTCCACTGTTGCAAGAGAATAGTCTGAGGAATTAGACCTATCACTTATGTTGCTTTTAACAGTTGACCTTTTTAGAGCATCCCCAATACTTAAAGATCCAGTGTTAGGTGAGCTACAAAAGAAAAGAAAATTTGTTCAAAATTTTATTTAAAAACATGACAAAACTTTCCCTCACCTCTCCGCCTGCCCATTCCATGTGAAACAGAAGGTAGGATATGTGAAGAAGAAACCAGAAATCAAATCCAGAAATTATTATTTACTGGCAACTAGGTCATAGCCTGGAGTCAGGAAGATTCCTTTTCCTCTGTTCAAGTCTGGCCCTAGACACTTGTTTGCCTCAGTTTTCTCATCTGTATAATGAGTTGGAGAAGGAAATGGAAACCACTTTAGTGTCTTTACCAAGAAAACCCCAAATGGGGTCATGAAGAGTTGGATATGACTGAAACTACTCAACAACAACAACTATCTGTGTGTACATTGCTCCTTTAGTTAGAAAGTAAGCTCCTTGGGGGGCAGGGACTGTTTTTAATTTTTTTCTTTCTATCCCTCGTGCCTGACACAATGTCTGGTGCACAGCAGGTGTTTATCATACTTGTGGAATGAATCAATTAAATTCCCTCAACACAAGGCAGTTGGCATGGAAAACAGGGTCATTATTGTTAGATTCCGCTTCCTTCCTCCAAAGGTAGGTAGCCCTATACTTCAGCAGCTACACATTCCAGGGTGCTCAGGGATAGTCCAACTCTGAGAAGGTGTTGACTTTTTAGGTTAAACAACATTAGGAACTCAATCATAGTTGGCCCAGAGCTGAACTCAGCGATGAAGGCCACTAAGCAGAGTAGCACCAATCATATTTGGAGAAAGGGGAGGCCATTATTAAAACCCAAAGTGCCATGCTGACGGTGGTCCCATTCATGAACACTGGCTCTCCTACAAGGTTCAACTCTGTGATTTTGAAAAACCTACAATTCAATTCAGCAAGCGTACGTGAACTGTGTTCCAGGCATTGTCTGAGAGGCTAAAGGGTACAAAGACAATAAGCAAATCGTTCCTTGCCCTCAATGAGCTTACATTCTAGTGGGAGTCGTTATAACAGCTGACAATATCTCAGAGCTGAGCCTAGTATTGAAGCCAACTCCATACCTGGACTGGAAATTTCTTTATAGCATTTCTGACAAGTACTCTCTTTGAAGACTTTTAGTTATGGGGATCCTGCAATTCCCTGAATCAACTGATTTAACTTTTAGATAGCTTTGAGTATTTTGAATTTTTTCTACACATTAACTCTAGATGAGTGTTCCTAGTTCTGTTTCTCAGTGACAAGGAGAACAAGCCTATATCCTCCTCCACATGACAGTGTGTGAAGAGTGATTCTTGTTGGATCAAGATCCCCCCTGATCTTCTCTTCTCTCAGCTAAATCTTCCTCATTTTCTTCCTTCTCTGAACTCATTTGACAGAGACCTCTTTCAAATATGTTCCCCTAAGTTAAACACAGTTTCCTCATCTGTAAAATGAAGGATTTGTACTAGACCAGAATTAGTAGTTTACTAGTATCTGAGGCAAAATTCAAATTCAGGTCTTCCTGACTACAACATTCTATCCGCTACACTACCTACCTTGCCTTAAGACTCTGACCTATTGAAAAATAAACTACACACACACACACACACACACACCCCTTTTCTCTCAACTCTTTTGAAAAAACAACCCCCAAAGTTTAAAGTTGTAAGGGTGTTTGGTAACCATCTAGTCCTGACCTATTAGGGTCAGATAACTTTTGGAATTGAGACTCACTCAGTTTCCTCATCTGTAAAACGGTAACAACCACAACAACAACAAATTCCCACAATAATAGTATCTTCCTCAGTAGCTTATCGTAAGGCTCAAATAAGATGACATATGTAAAGCAGTTTGCAAGCCTTAAAATACTATCTAAGTGTTAGCTTAAATGTCGGTCACTTTAAAAGTGGCATGGATTCTTTTGGAGATTCAGGAAAAGTGTGGAGATCTCTGTTGTATCCATTTGTCATTTTTTCTCATGGAAGTTCATTTAGAACAGGTACTGTCTCACAATGGATTATATATAGAGACCCCAGAACACTAAAGAGGATGGAGAGTTTTTGTTTAGTATTGTATTATTATCAATAATATTTCATGCTGTTTGCAGAAAATGAACTACATCTTTTTGACATTTAGGACTACCTGTCAGATATACATATTACTGGTCTTCTTCAGAAAATACATAGTTAATCTAAACATTAAAAAAATCACCAGAAATTAATTCTTTCTTTGAAAGAAATTGATTTCTTTCTTCTCATAGAAAAATATAGGATGTAGATAGTATCAGTTTTTGCTCATTACCTATGCAAACTAGAGCAAGTCATTTTTTCCTAAGTCTCAGTTTCCCCATATGTAAAATGATGGGGTTGTATTAGATGACTTCTAAGGTGCTTTTTAAGTCTATAACCCTGTACCTCGTGCATGCTAATGTGTTTGAGTAGTTGCAATTGTAGCTCTACCATATTGCCACCAGATGGCAGTGTCATATAACAAGTTCCCTAAGAGTTTCCCTTTTGTCTTTAGAAACAACGGTTATCTCAAGAAACTTGTAAAGAAAAGGCAGGAAGAAATTCAAACCTGTTTGATGCAAAGGGAGAATTTTCAGATTTTGTGGCTTCCTCTATAAGAGGAATAACAATTTTCTCTGTTGAATCCGTGAGAAGAGAAAACGTTGGCTCCACTATGAAATCAATGAAACCTGAGAAGAAGAAAAAATGACCTTGAGCTTTATGCTTTCCTGGATATCAGAGACAATTATAACCAAGGTTATTCTCAGACTCCTATGGGATAATAAACATCGTTATAGGAATCAGGTCAACTGGTCCTTTATTGTGCTCTTCTACAAAATAACTTTATGGTACAGTGGAATGAGCCAGCGGCCTAGGAATTAAAAGATGTGGATTTATCTCCCAGCTATTAACTAATTTTGTAAAATGGGTGTGCTAGTCAATCTCTCTGGGCCTCAGTTTCCACATTTGTAAGATGAATAATTTGTATTAAACTAGTAGTGTCAAGCATAAGGCCTGCATGTTGCAGGTGGCCCTCGACACTCCTGAGGGCAGCCAGAACCAAATTAAAATGCAACTAGGAAATATTTAAGAAAATAAATAAAAATACAATAAAAGATATATAATAATACATTTTAAAACTAAGTCAGTATTCAGCCTGCAGGGATCCTCATGTACCAATCCGTGGCTTCTGATTCTGTTTGACCCCATTTCCTGCCAACTCTAACAATGACATCTAATTTTAGAAATAAGGGGCAATAATTGGTACAGTGGGAACCAAACTAGACCTAGAGTCAGAGGACCTGAGTTTAAATACAAGCCCTTTCACTTAATATTTAGGTGGCCACTGTAAGCCTTACTCTCTAATCCTTACTTTCTTCATCTGTAAAATGACAGGGGAGGGCTAGGTTGCCTCTAAAATCCCTTTCAGCTCTAAATCAATGATTCTAAGTTAGATCTCACCCAAAACCAGTGGTTCTCCTCTTTAATACCATTCTAAGATTATTATTTCTTATATAAAATATTTTATTTTTCCCAATTATATGTAAAAACAATTTTTAACTTTCATTTTTTAAAAAAAATTGAGTTCTAAAGTCTCTCCATCTCTCCCTTTCCCCCATCACTGACAGGGAAAGCAATTAAATATAGGTTATACATGTGCAATCATGAAAAAAATGTATTTCCATATTAGTTGTGTTGTGAAAAAAAGACCAAAACAACCCCCAAGAAAAATAAATAAAAAGTTTGCTTCGGTCTGCATTCAGCTCAGTTGTTTCTTTGGAGATAGAGTTTTTCATGGAGTCCTTTGGAACTGTCTTGATCATTGTATTGCTGAGAATAGCTAAGTGACTCAGTTGATCATTGTATAATATTGCTGTTACTGTGTAAACTGTTCTCACTTCACTTTGTATCAGTTCACATAAGTTTTTCCAGGTTTTTCTGAAGCATCCCGTTTATCCTTTCCTATAGAACAATAGTATTCCATCACAATCATGCACTATAACTTGTTCAGCCATTCCCTAATTGATAGGCACATGCTCAGTTTCCAATTCTTTGCCATCACAAAAAGTTGCTATAAATGTTTTTGTACATATAGATTATTTTCCTTTTTTAAAAAAAATATCTTTGGGATACAGATGTAGTAGTGTTATTGCTGGGTCAAAGGGCATGCACAGTGTCATAGTTCTTTGGGCAAAGTTCCAAATTGCTCTCCAAAGTGGTTCAACCAATTCACAACTCTACCAATGAACAATGCTTTATGTCCTACTTTTCCTACCTCTCCTTCAACATTTGTCATTTTCCCTTTCGGTTTTACTAGTCCATCTGGTAGGTGCGGGGTGGTACCTAACAGTTGTTTTACTCTGCACTTTTTTTTGATCAATAGTGATTTAGAGCATTTTTTCATATGACTATGGATAGCTTTGATTCTTTCATCAGAAAACTGCCTGTTCATATCTTTTCATATCCATTTATCAATTGTATTCCTTGCATTCTTATATATTTGACTCAGTTCTCCATAGTTTTAGAATTTAGAATTTCTCAATTCTCTCTATAGAGAGAACCAAGAAATGAGGCCTTTATCAGAGAGTTTTGCTATAAAACTTTTCCTGCAATCGTGATTACTAATTGTATTTCCCTCAATCTTATTTTTCCTATTTAGTCTTCTCTTTTTCCTTTCATCCTGTCCCTCCTCAAAAGTGTTTTGCTTCTGATTACTGCCTCCCTTAATCTTCTCTCCCTTCTATCACTGCCTCTCTTATCCTCTTTCCCTCCTACTTCTCTGTAGATTTCTATACCCTACCGAGTGTGTATGTTATTTCCTTTTTTGAGCCATATCTGATGAGAGTAAAGTTTGAAGGTTGTCTGCTACCCTCTCCCCCATTTTCCCCTCTACTGTAAAAACTCTCTCACATTTCTTTTACGTGAGATAATTTACCCTATTCTAACTCTTCTTTCTCTCTTTTTCCAGTCATCCCCCTTCCTTACCTCTAAGATATCCCATCTTGTTCTTCCCTCTTTCCCAGTGCATTCTTCTTTCTCGCCCTTTAATTTTATTTTTTTTATATAATCCCATCATAGTCAATTCACACCTGTGCCCTCTTTCTATGTATACTCCTTTTAACTGTCCTAATAATATTAAAGTTCTTAAGAGTTACAAATATCATCTTCCTATGTAGGAATGTGAATAGTTTAACCTTACTGAATCCCTTATGATTTTTATATTTCTTATTTACCTTTTTAGGCTTCTATTGAGACTTGTATTTGAAAGTCAGATTTTATATTCAGCTCTGATTTTTTCATTAGGAATGCTGGAAAGTCATCTATTTCATCAAATATCCATTTTTCCCCCTGTAGGATTATACTCAGTTTTGCCTGTTAGGTGATTCCTGGTTGTAATCCTAGATCTTTTGCCCTCTAGAATATTATATTCCAAGCCCTCTGCTCCTTTAATGTTGAAGCTGCTAAATATTGTGTTGTCCTTATTGAAGCTCCACAGTATTTGAATGGTTTCTTTCTGGTTGCTTGCAATCCTTTCTCCTTGACCTGAGAGCTCTGGAATTTGGCTATAACATTCCTGGGAGTTTTCATTTTAGGATCTCTTTCAGGAGGTGATTGGTGGATTCTTTCAATTTTTGTTTTATCCTCTGGTTATAAGATATCAGGGCAGTTTTCCTTAATGACTAAGCTTTTTTTTTTTTATTATGGTTTTTGAGTAGCACAATAATTTTTAAATGATTTCTCCCTGATCTATCTTTCAGGTCAGTTGTTTTTCCAATGAGATATATCATATTTTCTTCTATTTTTTCATTCTTTTGATTTTTTTTGTTTCTTGATGTCTAATGGATTCATTAGGTTTTACTTGCCCAATTCTAATTTTTAAGGAATTATTTTCTTTAGTGAGTTTTTTGTGCCTCCTTTTCTTCCATAAAGGAGCTCTTACTATTTTTAAAATTTATTTATTTTTAGTTTTTAACATTCATTTTTATAAAACTTTGAGTTTTAAATTTTTCTCTGTCTTTTCCCTTCCCCTCTGTCTATCCCCCTCCTCCCTTCAAGATGGCATACAACCTGAAATAGGCTATACATGTACAATCCTATTAAACATATTTCTACATTAATCATATTGTGAAAGAAGAATCAAAAGGGAAAAAAACCACAAGAAAGAAAAAAAAGAGAAAATAGTGTGCTTCAGTCTGCATTCAGATTCCATAGTTCTTTCTCTGAATGTAGATAGCATTTTCCATCACGAGTCTTTTGGAATTGTCTTAGATCACTGTATTTCTGAGAAGAGCTAAGTCTATCAAAGTTGATCGTAGCAAATGTAGCTGTTACTGTGTACAATGTTCTCCTGGTTCTGCTCCCTTCACCCAGCATCGGCTCATGTTAATTCTTTCCAGGTTTTTCTGAACTCTGCCTGCTCATCATTTCTTATGGAACAATAGTATTCCATTATATTCATATATTACAACTTGTTCAACCATCCCCTCAATTTCCAATTCTTTGCCACCACAAAAGAGCTGCTATAAATATTTTTGTACATATGAGTCCTTCTCCCTTTTTTATGATCTCTTGGGATACAGATCCAGCAATGGCATTCCTGGATCAAAGGGTATGAACAGTTTTATAGCCCTTTGGATATAGTTCTCAATTGCTCTCCAGAATGGTTGAATCAGTTCACAACTCCATGAACAATGCATTAGTGTTCCAATTTTCCTACATCTTCTACATCACTTATCATTTTCTTGTTTTTTCATGTTAGCCAATATGATAGGGGTGATGTGGTACCTCAGAGTTGTTTTGATTTTCATTTCTCTAATCAATAATGATTTAGAGCATTTTTCATATGACTATAGACAGCTTTAATTTATTCATCTGAAAACTATCTGTTCATATATTTTGACTGCTTATCAAATGGGAAAAGACTTGCATTCTTATAAATTTGACTCAATTCTCTATATATTTTAGGAATGAGGCCTTTATCAGAGACACTGGATATGAAAATTATTTCCCAGCTTTCTACTTCCCTTCTAATCTTGATTGCATTGGTTTTGCTTATGCAGGAGTTCTTTTCTTTAGCAAATTTTTGTACTTCTTTTTCCATTTGGCCAATTTTTTAAGGTGTTCTTCTCTTCAGTGGATTTTTGTGTATCTTTTACCATCTGAGCTATTCTGTTTTTTAAGTTATTATTTTCTTCAGTATATTTTGGTGCCTCCTTTACCAAACTGTTGGCACTTTTTTCATGATTTCCTTATATCACTCTCATTTCTTTTCCTAATTTTCCTCTATCTCTCTATTTAATTTTTAAAATTCTTTTTGAGCTCATCTAGGAATTCTTTTTGGACTTGAGAACAATTCACATTTTTCTTTGAGGCTTTGGATAAAGATGTTTTGACATTGTGTTTTTCTGTGTTTGTTTTGGTCTTTCCTATCACCCTAGTAACTTTCTATGGTCAGGTTCTCTTTTTATTGTTTGCTCATTTTTCCATCCTAGTTCTTGACGTTTAACTTTGTGTTAAAATTGGGATCTGCTTTCAAGGTGGAGGGGATACTCTCCCAAGCTTCAGGTTTTTCATTCTGCTTTTTTCAAAGCTAGCCCTGGGAGTTTGTAAGTTTTAATTTTTTCCAGGGTAATAGAGGTGTGTTTACTCCTCTCCTGGCCTGTGTTCTAGTCTGTAAGTGAACACAAGAACTATTGTCTGCTCTGTAACTGTGACCAGGCCCCCTGTACCCTTCTGGTCACAGGCTCTGGTGTGCAGGTGTTCCTTCTCCTCATCTTCATCTGGGGATGATGACCTAGAATGGTGTATGTACAATACAACAAAGTCCCACACCCAGTGCCAGCAAAGGTTCCCTTGTAATCTCCTTCTGACTAGTTGTCTGACCCCCTTACCATCTGTGGCCTGAGAACTCAGGAAGCCACTATTATATATTCAGTCATCCCCAAGGCCTGCTGTTGGCTTGCTGGGGTAAGGGAACTATGCTGAGGTGGGGGACTGTGCTGGCATGGCCTGCAATGGATTGTGCTTGACTGTGCTCTACTCTCACCCCAATGTGATAAAACATATCTTTTCAAGATTACAAGTTGCCTTGGGCTGGAAAATTTGTTTTACTTGTTCTTTTGTTGGTTCTGCTGTTCCAGAATTCATTTTGAGGTGTTATTTTAAAATTTTGTGGAGGGAAAATTGGTAGAGCTGAGGCGAGTCTCTGCCTTTACTCCACCATCTTCTGAGATTATTCTTGAATGCATATTTAATCTTAACTGAGATTGAAACACTTTTTCCTCTCTTGAACTGGGAGGGATCAACCTCTGTGTAAAGTTTTCTGCTGTCCATTAAGTAGAATAAATAATTTAGCAAAGGCTGATGCTGAAGCACCAAGTCAATGAAATAATGAGTGATGTTTCTTTCCTATGTGACAGGAAGGCAACCATTCCCCCCACTCCTGACTCTAACCAATGCAGCTTGAGCCTTCTGTCAATGAGCTAATATTTCAAGTTGCTATTTACTATTCAGTTGATGCCAAGTGTTATTTGTTAGTGTGTAGGAGGAAGAAAGGAAATATTTCTAGGAGATGACATTTATCATGCAGCTGGGAAATATCAGCATTGAGCAATGTCTTCTACATGTTCAAATGCTCATCAAAGGAGAAGCTGACATAGTTAGAAAATGGGGGGGGGGCATCAGTCTTTGCTGAGCACTTACCACTTGAATATAGGAAGAACATGAGACAGCAGCCCATTTCAACCTTTACATAGATGCCAACTAATGCATCAAAGAACAAAAGGGAATTATAGTACTTTAACCCAAAGCTCCTAACACCTTGAATGCATTTGAGAGCAAATTGACTAACATTGGAGTATCAAAGAAAATCTGGCTGGTGGTATTTTACAGAAGAACACATCAGAGAATGTGCAGAACTGCCGCATACCTGAATCATTAGATAGTTCATCTGTTCAAAATAATTCACATTTCTAGAAACTGTTTTAACAATTATATACATTAAAGTATGTTTTTTAAAATAAAAAATGCTCAACCTTTTAATTATAATCAATGCTTCTACTTCAAAGCAAAGTTATTTGGTCATATGTAGGAATGGTTTCATTCATTTGTCTGGGAATGCCCAAAGCTTAGCACAGTGTCTGGCACACAGTAGGTGTATAATAAAAGCTTGATGATTTATTGATTGATAATGCAGTACTTTTTAGGTATCTCCATGCATAGGTTCCTGAAGTGGGCAATACCACACTCTGGGGGTACTAGACCAATCCAGGGGGCCAGTAGTAGCCTCAGGTGCAATTGGGGACATTGAATAAAAATAAGGGGCTATAGAAGCATAAGGAAAGAAGAGAAGAGAAGAAAATTTTGAAAAATCCTTCATGCATGTTTAAACTGTTGTATAACAGAGTTAAAGTCACACTGATTACATTATTTTCCAGATAAAGGCACAAAATGCAAGTTATAACCAATCAGTGGTGAAGTCTGCTGACAGGTCTTAACAAGCAAGTGTTGACAGGTGAGCATGTTGCACATTGTCAAGAAGTCCAGCATGCATTGGCAGGACTATTTATATGTAATGACTTATTTACAATATGATAATATATGGGCATATGACACAATATTATACCATCAAAATTTCAATGCAGGAAAAAACCCACAAATTTATAATAAATTATTAAATGTAAGATGTGTCATTTAAAAAAATATATATTTTTTGAAATGATACAAATTAAAAAAAATTAAAACGTTAAAGAAAGTAGATTTTCAGGGGGCTGCTGAGTAATTGTTTTTGAAAAGGGGGCTGTAGGCCAAATAGGTTTGGGAACCTCTGGTAGAGGCACTGTAATAATGTCTAGAGTGTGGAGCTTTGAAGCAGTTTATTGCCTGTATGACCCTAAGCACCTCACTTAATATCTGCATGGCTAAGGCAGCTCTCTAGGATTTATTTACTGAATCATGGACTGACTGAATATTGGTGAAGATTTCAGTGCCTTTAGAGTGAAAGGATCTGAGTTCAAACCCAGGCTCACTCTATACCTGTATGACTCTGGGGAAGTCACTTATCCCGTCTGGGCTTTAAGTTCCTCTTCTGTAAAAGCAGGACGTTGGAATTCATGACCTTTAAGAAATCTTCCTACACAAAATCCTTAATCCAGTTCAAGTATCCTATCTGATGCCCTAATCCATTCTCAATTACCCCCAGGTCTTAGACCACAGGCCATATTTGCAGTGTATTGCCATGGTTATTACATTGATTCTGGCAGTCTCTTTCTAGGTGTGCTGTGATGTTACTTAGCAAGGTTTAAAGAAAGCAGATGAATTTAAGTAAGTCAAATACCCTTTTCCAAATAAGAATCTGAGGTAGAGGAGGAGCAGTGATTTCCTGAACAAGAGATTGGAGTGGATGTTACCGAGATCATGATTGATGGAACTGTACCCCACTGAACGTAGAAACAGAACCTTAATGGAAATTTTTAGAAATATTTTTTTAATGAAGAAGCTGTAGCCCAGAAAGAAGAAGAAATTTATCTAAAGTCATATGATTAATTAGTGATGGAATTTGGGACCATAATCTCCTAACTTCCAGGCTAGTGAACCATAAGTATCATTCTTTCTTCTATTTCTTGCTTCTTTGTTTTTTTGGGGGGAAGGATGTGTGTGTGTGTGTGTGTGTGTGTGTGTGTGTGTGTGTGTGTGTGTGTGTCCATCTTTCTTTCTTCTTCTGTTTCCCCGTTTCTGTGTGTTTTTCCTGTTCCCTCGCCTAGACTTTGGACTTGTCTACAGGATCAAGTAGCTCTCGCAGGTATCACTAGTGACCCAGCACACATAGACAGGGAGCCAGACATAGCAGGAACACCTAAGTGTCTGGCAATTACCCTGTCCATCCCACATTGCAAACAAAGAAATCCAGGAGATCAGTATACACCAAAAAGAGAAAGGGGAAGTCAGGGAAACATCTTCCCATCATACATCTTCAGCATCATACCACATCGTACGTAAAAGCTCAGTTACCTTTTGGAATAAATATACCTTTCAAGGAATTTTGTTTAGAGGGAATTGTTTTAGGGAAAATATGATAATGAAAAAATCTGACTCCATTAATTAGAAAAAATATTAAGAACATTCAATGTAGCCTATACATATTACTAAACTACATACTTTTTTTTGCATAGTTTTGCATAGGTTCCCAAAGTGGATGATACCACCCCTGGAGGCGGGGGGGGGGGGGGGGGGACAGTGGAATAATCCAGAGGAGGTGGTAGTACCCTCAGGTGCAATTGGGAGGTGTTGAATAAAAATAAGGAGGCTGTGGAAGCATTGGGAAAGAAGAGAAGATTTTGAAAAACCATTTGTACATGTTTCATCTGTTGTAACAGACTTAAAGTCATAGTGATGGCATTATTTTCCAAATAAACACACAAAATGCAAGTTATAACTGATCAGTGCTCAAGCCTATTGACAGATCTTAACAAGCAAGTGTTGGTAAGTGAGCATGTCGTGCATTTTTGGGAAGTCCAGCATGCACTGGCTTAAATATGTAAATATAATGACTTGTTTATAATATGTTACTATATGGTTACATATACTATACTATATGGTTACATGATACAATATTGCATCATCAAAATTTCAATGCAGGAAAACCACACAAATTTACAATAAATTATTAAATTTAAAATGTATCATTTTTTAAAAAAAATTATATTTTTTGAAATGATGCAAATTTCAAAAAAAAAAATACCCATTAACATTTTAAGTAAAATAGATTTCCAGGGGGGTGCTGGGTAATTTTTTTTTCTTTTTCTGGAAAGGGGGCAGTAGGACAAATAAGTTTGGGAACCTCTTCAGTATAGATAATAACTCACATTCATATTACCATTTTAAAAGTTTTTAGATTCTAAAACACCTAAGATATGAATGTATTAAAAGTTTTACACGAAATTTTATCTAGGGTTTTTAAGATTTCTTTATGCAGATAATTACATTTTACAGAGTTGATTTTAAAATGAAAGCACACATACATATATCCTCTGCCACTGTTACCCACCACCATTTTTCAACATTACCTATTTGGGACTGGGCCACCAGGGTTGACTTGCGGTCACAAAGTGGGGAAAAGGGAAGGCCTAACTCAGCTTCCTTGTCTCCCTGTGGAAAAGAAATCTCATTAGCACAGAAATATTCACGAGAAATGCTGAAATGACACACTATTCTTTATGTTTTAGATAATCAGAACCAGGTGCAGAGCAAAAAGATAAAACTGGTGGTTTTTTCTTCATGTTCCTCTTGGGGGAAAAGTAAAAGAAGAATGAAGCATTAATATCTTTAGTTCTTTAGAATATTGGCTAAGTAATGTTCCTTCCTGACTGTAATGAACTAGATCTTAACTATCTGGAACTCTTTCAAATCACCACAAAATATTTCACAGCATACTATTGAATTTAATATTCATTTAGTAGTACTGCTCATAAATACTGCACCATGGTTTCCTCTTCTTGTCTACAGTGAATCAATAAGCATTTATTAAGCATCTACTATGTGCCAGGAGATATAATTACAAATAATGAAATAATTCCTACTCTCAAAGTGCCTAAGTTATAAAGGAGGAAGCAACAAGCATATATACATACATATACACATATATATATGTATATATATATATATACACACAGTCACGTACATATATTTATCTATATGTGTACATATATATATGCATACCTAGACATGAATATATATAGAGAGAATAAATACAATATCAGAAAGTCATAGTAACAAAGTATTAAAAATCCCCTTATTCTTATATACTTAACAGGCTTCTAGATAGTAGCTTCACTATGTGATATGATTCAGACATGAATGGCAATAGGACAGAGTAGACATGAGAAGCTGGGTTCAAGTCCTATTTCCATATTAATTGTATGGCCATATGCAAATTAATTAACCTCTTAGTCTCTCAGACAACTCTCTGGAACTATAAGATATAAATAACATGCTAGAAGGTTTTCTACACTGGGAGTTCCCTAAAGTGATGAAATCATAGATAGGGGCTCCTTCCAAAAATTCAGAGCCTTGGCTTGACATAAAAATGTAGAATAGTCAGGCACCTATGTGATTTCATCAGTACTGAGAATGTCTCACTCTGCCCCACATTAAACCAGGTAAGTATGTGTTCATTCATACAGACATGTTTACAGATATTCTTCCTCACAAACTTTAAGTTTCACTGGAAGATCTTTATTTATTTATCTTAGCACTGTGATGACTTTTTAAAAGTGGAAACATTCCTTGGAGGGGTAACATTTTCATCTAATTACTTTGTCCTGGGAGTGAACTATTGGAAGGAATCAGGGAAAATGAGAGTACTAGGACACCGGAGAAGAGGATATAGAGAAAAGGGAAAAGAACAGATTTAGAAGAGACTAGAAACTGCCAAGGTCAAACTACCCCTCTTTGATGTTTTCCAAAAGGCCCAACTTTGGTCTGCATTAATATGAAATGAGTTCAGAGTCATGGGTTGAATTTTTCTTGCTGTTCATTAAACTGTGTGCTGAAGGTGTGTTTGATTAAGAATTAACTTGAGGTCAAAGTGACTTCTTAAAAATAAATTATACAGGATCTCCGTAAAAAAGGCTAATTATAAGCATTCCCAGCTTTTCCTTCTTTAGCATAAATACGGCTCCATCCGGGAGATGTTGCCTAATTACTACCCATTGATCATTTCTTACCTACATTATTTGTTCATTCTATTCATACTATCCAAGAGTATGCTAGCCATAACGTTCTTGTGTCTACAAGAGCTGCAATTCTGTGAGAGCTGGTTTGAAGCTCTTTTTAGAGGCTATGCTTTCCTCCTTTTTATGACTTCAAAGAAGTGCCCTGATAGCGATGAACAAAGTGTTAAACTCTGTCTTAATAGAATTTAATATTCCCTGTTGTGTGTGTGTGTGTGTGTGTGTTTAAAAACTGAAACCTAAACACTAGCACCAGCTTTGTATAAATGGAAAATGAATGAAATGTCTAAAGGAAAAATATTCGTCAAAAAAGTTACATCACTTAACCTCTCCAGGCCTCAGTTTCCTCATCAGTAAAATGAGAGGGTATTAGATTTCTAAAGTTCCTCCCAAATCTAGCTATCATTCTATTACAGTTAGCATAGTAGCATTGAAAAAAAATTGATATAGTGAAAGCTTATTTCATGCTTTTTAGTGCATTGAGTCTGTATTGGCTTTTCTTTCCTATTATACACTCTCCTCAACCACTCTTTCTGTTGAAATTTCTCTTTTCTTTCATGTCTCAATTTAGGACTTACCCTTACCATGAAGCCATCTCTAGATATCTATATGCAAATGTTCTCCCTCTCCTTAAAGTGATTTGTCCAAATTCATCCTCTAGCCTACTCACATTTTTCCTTGTGCCATATTTATTTGTTGACATTATATTTCCCACACATTTGTAAGCTCCCTGATGGACCGTCATTTCCTTTTTGTACACCCAAGATATAGCATAATGTCTTGCATATAGTAGGCATTTAGTAAACTTTTGCTGAATTGACTTTTACTTAGAGTTGTAAACTTCTTTGGTGAGTATTGGCATTACATATAACTTGTATTATCAAAGACTGAGAAATATATATGTATATACATACATATATACACGTATATGCCTACGTGTATAAATGCACATAAATACACACAAGATGTATGTATATATTCATGTGTATGTGTACCTACAATTTGACAAACCTATTGCTACCTGGGAAAATGGAGATAAAAAAACAATACATTCCTTGTCCTCAAGAAATTTATGATAATAAAAAATTGCATTTATAAGGAACTTTTAGGTGCACGTTATCATCATAAGGACACTTCGAATTAAGTAATGTAAGGATTATTCCCTCTGTATTTCAGATGAGGAAAAGGCTCAAAGTGATTTGCCCAGAATTCCGTGGCTAGTAAACATTGGAGCCAAAATCAAACTCAAGTGTCTCCTGACTGCAAGTTGAGTATAAGTTCCATATTACTATGCTGTCTCTGCAACCTAAAAAAAGGGACACAACTGGGAGGCAAATAATTATGGCACAAAGGAGAATCTGATGAGGAAAAAAAGCCTAGATAAAGCATTATAAAATATTTGATCAATTTCAGCTGAAGGAGGTGGTCCTGAAAGAAGAGGTTTTTCTAGTGATGGGAATCAAATAAGAGTATATTCTTGGCATGGAGGATGATTTGCATAAATGAATGTAGGAAAAGGTGTCCATTTTTAAAGGCTTGGAGCTTAATTATACTGTTCAAAATAATTATAGAGATTTAGAGAGTTAGAGAGTATTTTCCTAGTTATCTAGCCTAACTCCCCAATTAGCTTTGCATGAATTTCCTCTGGAATACCCCACAAGCTGAAGACCAACCTCTGCTAGAAAGTTTCAGGGAATTCAGACAGGGAAGTTATTACTTTAACCCAAGCCAGGCCACCAATTCTCTTGATTAGCAAAAGGACACAGCAACAACAAAAATATGGTTCGAAAACTTCTAGGCCTTTTCCACCACTGGGGATGTCCCAGAACCACCTGCTTGTCTTTTAAGGCATACCTAATATTCTGCCTTGGATTAGCATTATTTTGGTAGATTTATAGTTATTTTCTTTTATGATGTATTTTGATTATGCTTATGATTTACCTGATACCAATGCTTCAACCTCCAATTATAGCATTGTCTCTATGGGAAAACGGAGGACTATTTAGAACTACTCCATGATGTAGGTTCTAGCTATGCATTACAGATCAGGGCCTGCAGGTAGATACGTTTAGGCTAAAATCGTTTTTTTCTGCTTTGCTTTTCCAATTGAGTTAAACTTTCAATTGTTAGCGTCAAGCTTGCTTCCAAACAAATCTTTTCTCCACCTGTATACAGGACACAAAATAGATGATTGAAAATTGCAAAATACACCCTTTTCATTTGGTGTAAATAGTGCCAAAGAGAGTGATGTGATAGAAATTGTCAATAAATTGAAGTTTTTTTCCCCATTGCATTGACTGAACTGCCTGGTTGTTTTAGGATCTTGTCAGCATAGTATACCCAATCAAGAAGATAAATAGAGACAAGTATCTCCCAGCTTTCTTTTCCAGACCATTCTTAGGTTTGCTAATATGTCTGCCTCTGTCTTCTTTGAGCTAAATGAAGTCACTGGGATGAGTTACCAGGCCTCGAGCTTTCAGTGGACATTACTTTGGAAGGATCTTTTGACTTTGGCACTTTGTACCAAACAGTTTATTTCTCAGTATATCTAAATGGTGAAGTAGGCCTGCCCACTTCTCCATCAGCTGTTTTCTCAAGTCAGATCACTAAATGATTGAAACTTTGAATTTTGGAACAAATTTGGATTCAAATTGGGCAAGTATATCATCCACGCCTACAAATCTCATGCTGACTTCAAAGGGATGCCTATCAAACATTTGGAGTAAAGAACGGGTAAAAACTAAAGCTGGTTTATTCAAATGCTAGCAATTGAGTCAGCACTTGTTTCTTTTGAGGAAGGGCTTTCTTTTATTAGGAATTGTAGAATAAATCCCATCTTATATATACAGATTATTCAACAGAATGGATATTGGTTAAAAACGAACTGATTTATGAGGACTGATCTCCCCTCTTTCTTTCCCCCCAATTCTTGCTGGAGGTTATTTTGCTTTGTTCCCTATGAAACTAAATCCTACAAAAACACAGGGTAGATTTATTGCTATTGGAATTTGCCACTAAGCTATATTCTAAGCTGTCCCTGCCTTGAGCTCAGATGCTACCTGATACATAAGGTCCTTTTTGATTTTAACATACAATGTCCCTCACCTCTTCCTCTTGAAATTATTCTCTATATTTTGTGTTTTCTTATATGAACACATGTTGTAGTCTCTAGGTAGCACCTAAGCACCTTGAGGGCAGGAAATATTTCTCTTTTTGCCTTTTATATCTCTAGAAGCTAGCACAGTGCCTATCTACTGGGCACTTATATGGTCATTGAATCAAATTGCCTGAATCACCAGCTTTGGGTATCTCTAATTTAGACAATAAGCCTGTTGAATACTAAGTCTACCAATATTTTCAGTAGAACACCAAGGAAAAGTTGGTGTACAGTGTTTTTTGAAAAGGACATTGCGACCATGCTCTAACTGTAACATGACCACTCTTTCCCCAGTACTCTTAAAGTTCACATTCTATGTTACCATTGGCCACCAAAAACATCAAACAAATATGACATTTTTCTTTGCGAGTATTGGCCTATGGTGCTTTTTCTATTAGGTCTTTGTGTCAGGTTTAAAATAGATCTGGAGAATGTAAAACATTTAGTCTTCCAAAATATGCCAAGTATCTGGAAATTAGCTTTCCTTTACCAAGAAGTACAATTTGAGGGCTTGCTTTTGGTGTGTTTTTATTTTTCAAGATTTGGCAGCTGAACGATGAGCACTCATAACGTGGGAGCTGAGGGTTAGAATGCCAACAGTTAGAATGGTCCTGTTCCAAGTTCTTTTTGTGAGTATAATTTGGGCATTATAACAGTGCACTAAGGTTCCATGTGAAACAGCAACAGAATGGTTGATCACAAAAATACCTGACCTTTGTAGAGGGCTATGTATGCACAGAGCACTTTATTTATCATCTCTCTTAATTTTCATAACAAACTTGAGGTACGCAGTGCAAGTATTGAGTAGTGTTATCCATATTTTTATAAATAAGGAAAATGAGGATCATGAGGCAAAATGCCTTGTGTTGCAAATGTCAGAGCCAAGAGTTGAAACCACATCTTCTGGCTCCAAGCCCAAAGGTGGTCTTTTCTCTATCCCATCTGCCATCTTTAAATTGCTTCATAAAAGTGTAATCTGAACTTTCTTGGATCAATAAACCAGCTACCTATGCAAAGATTATAATAACTACATTTTGTTCTGTGGTTATCAGCCCTGTAGATTTTTTGGAACAAAGCACAAGAAACTACACATAGTGATGGGAGAAAAGTCCTTCCAATGTATTGTCTCCATGGAAACCTGACAAGCCAACCAGGCTAAGAATAATAGCAACTTAGATTTGCATAGTGCATAATAATTTACAAGGAATTTTTATTACTAAATCCTGTGAGTTGGATAGTTCAGGCATCATTACTCCCATTTTATAGATGAAGAAATTGTTGTACAAAGGTTAAGAGACCTGTCTGAGTTTGTACATAGCAGTAATTGGTGGAAAGAGGTCTTTCACTCAGGTATTCTGACTCAAAGAAGTGTCTACCATACCATGCCATGCTTCTAGAAACCCAGAGTTAGGCATTCCACCAATGGAACTATGAACTTTGATGATACACAAAGGAATTTTCCCAAATTATTTCCCAAAGAAACTAGATGATTGACTCTTCTTTGGAAATTTTCTGGACAAGGTGGCTCAAGAATTATTTTGGGTATCACATAATTCACTTTCTTCAATCTCTGAATTTTTTTACACTGGAGGTTATATCTTGGTAAAATTATTAAGAGGATAATTTTTTAATGTAATGAACATAGTGATTGAAAATGACAAATTCTTCATCATCTACATTAACTTTCCTGAAGGTGCTTTATAAGTCTTTCACTTTTTAAAATTTGTGTTCTTACAGGACTGTGTTGTGATATTAGGCTATTATTAAAAAATTCAGGTCCCAAAGCAGCTTGTTTATGATCTCATTAAATTTCACAGCTGAAAGGATGAGGCAATCCTAACAAAGAATCCATTTCTAGTATATTTATTAACAGAGTTTATTAGAGTAGATTGTGAATTCTTCAGTAATTTTCCTGGACTTCTCTCTTTGCTATCATTTGGGTATTCTAAAGTTGGCTTTATATTCCCTTGTGCTTCTGAGGTTGTCCATTTTTGACCTTTCTTGGGCTATGCCATCGCTTCCCATTGTCCCTAGAGTTCTTTAAAATTACCATTTCTTTTTACACTAAGTGGCACCATCTGATTAATGCAAACAACCTGACCTTTCAAGGTCTCATGATGCCAAACCTCTTCAATGATATGACCTTGACTGTTTTTGGTAAAAGCATCACATTTACTATTTGTCATTCTTTAAGGACACAAAAGGTTTTGAGTGGGCTGCTGAATAGTTCCTCCTCTAACTTATAGTTCAAATTTCCGTCTCTGTGTTGTCTGGGAGTTGGATGATCACCTCGCTAGAAAACCGAGGACTCGTATGAAGAACCTCAGAAATGTATGGCCTCATTTGATTTAACTTATTGTTTGCTTAATTTCCTAATATTAGTTTTCTCAAACGTCTTAAAGCAGTAGCTTTACTTTCAGTTTTAAGCCAATAAGTGTAAAGGATAGCCTAAGCCAGAACAACACAATGAATTATGTAGCCTCTTTCATAATGACCTACTAGAATTTGTCAGGCAGTTAGGTGGTGCAATGGTTAAAGCATTTGACTTAGAATCTGAAAGACTTGAGTTCAAACCCAGCTTCAAATGCTTACTAACTGAAACTATGGACAAGTCACTTAACTGTTGCTCCTCTCAGTTTTCCCAATTGTAAAATAGGGATCATAATTGTACCTACCTCCCAGGATCAAATGAGATAATATTTGTAAATCATTTAAGTGATCCCTGGCACATGGTAGGCACTTAATTAAGGCTTGTTTCCTTCTTTCCTCCCTTCCTTCCAACATGTACTCAGGCACCATGGATAAAGTGCTGAGGAGGATGAGTTCAAATGCAGCTTCAGACATTTACTAGCTGTGTAACTCTGGGCAAGTCACTTAACTACTTCCTGCCTCAGTTTCCTGTTGTGTAAAATGGAGATTATAATAGCACCTGCTTTTCAAAGTTGGGTTTTTTTTAAGATTAAATGCAATTATATTTGTAAAGCATTTAGCACAATTACTGGCACAAAATAGGTGCTTAATAAATGATTGTTTCATTACTTATCTATATATATTTTGTGTATAATTTCTATATGCTTATGTATTTCTTTTCCCCCTATTCTGATGGAATATAAGTTCCTTGAGAGAAGAGACTGTTTCATCTCTCTCTATTTACCCCCAGTGTCTAGAGGCATTTAATGAAATTTAAATTTAATCAAATTGGACTTGGCAGAAAATAAATTTGTTTACTTAGTCCTCAATTTTCTCATATTTATTTTAATTAAATCTATTTTCATTTTAATCTTGTCTGAGATCATGACTGTCTCCTTGCTTTTTTGTGCATCAGTTGAAGCACAATAAATTCTATTCCAGCCCTTTATTTTTATTCTATGTGTATCTCTCATTTTAAAATGTGCTTCTTGTAAACAATATATTGTTTCATTCTTTTTTAAAATCCGTTCTGCTATTTGTTTCCATTTTATGGACAAGTTCATCCCATTCACATTCAAAGTTATAATTACTAGTTGTGCATTTCCCTCTATCCATTTTTCCTCATTCTTTATCCTTCTTTCCCTCTCTTTTTACCTTATCCCTCCTCAAAAGTCTAATTTCCTTTAGCTACTGCCTCCCTAACCCTCATCCATTATAAGAATCCCTCTCTTAACCTCTCTCCTTACCCTCATATTTCTTGATCTACACACCCTTATTAAACCCATTATGACTAATTTTATTCAATATTGTATTAGAAATGCTAGCAATAGGAATAAGAGAAGAAAAAGAAATGGAAAGAATAAGAATGGGCAATGAGGTTATAAAACTATCTTTTTTGCAGATGATAAGATGATATACTTGGAAAATGCTAGAGTCAACAAAAAGTTAGCTAAAACAATTAATTTTAGCAAAGTAGCAGGATATAAAATAAACCCACATAAATTATCAGCATTTCTGTGATCACCAACAAAACCTTGCAAGAAGAAATAGTAAAAGATACCCCATTTAAAATAACTGTAGACAGTATAAAATACCTGGAAGTATACTTGCCAAAGACAAACCCAGGAACTACATAAACATAAGTATAAACCACTTTTTATATAAATAAAGTCAGATTTAAATAACTGGAGAAATATTGCTTTTTCATGGGTAAGTAGAGGCAATATGATTAAAATGACAATTCTACCTACACTAATCTACTTATTCAATGGCATCCCAATTAAATTACCAAAAAATACTTTTATTGAGTTGGAAAAAATAATAATAGAATTCATTTTGAAGAACCAAAAGGTCAAAAATATCAAAGGAATTAATGAAAAAAAGTAAAGGAAGAGGTTTAGCAGTAACAGATCTTAAACTATATTATAAAGCAGTAATTATCAAAACTATCTGGAACTGGCTAAAAATAGAAAGGTGGATCAGTGGAACAGAGTAAACATACAATACAGAGTAATAAATTATCATAGTAACCTTGTCTTTGACAAATATAAAGATTTAAGCTTTGGGGATAAGAATACACTATTTGGCAAAAAAAAAATTGTTAGGAAAACTGGAAAGCACTCTGGCAGAAATTAGGCATAGACCAATACACCATTTACAAGAATAAGGTAAAAATATAAAGAGAGATATCATAAGAAAATTAGAAGAATGTGGAACATATTATCTATCAGACTTATAGATAGAAAAAAATTATGAATAAGCAAGAGAGAGAACATTCTGAGATGTAAAATAGATAATTTTGATTACATTACATTAAAAAAAGGTTTTATAAAAACAAAACCAATGTAGCCAAGATCAGAAGGAAAGCAGAAAATCAAGGAAAAATATTTATAGATAGTTTCTCAGATAAAGGTCTCATATCTTAAATATATAGAGAACTTTGTCAAGTTCATAAGAATATGAGTCATTTCCCAATTTATAAATGATCAAAGAACATAAACAGTGTTTAGATGAAGAAATCAAAACTATACATAGTCATAGCAAAAAATGCTCTAAATTACTATTGATTAGAAAAATATAAATTAAAAAGAAAACTTTGAGATATCATCTCACACCTGCCAGATCGGCTAAAATGACAGAAGGGGAAAATGACATGTGGAGGGCATGTGGAAAAATTAGGGCACTAATACGCTGTTGGTAGAACTCTGAATTGATCCAACCATTTTGGAAAACAATCTGGAATTATGCCCAAAGAGTTATAAAACTATCTATATCCTTTGACCCACTAATATTACTATTTGT
The DNA here is from genome assembly GCA_028646595.1 of Phalanger gymnotis. Taxonomy (NCBI): domain Eukaryota; kingdom Metazoa; phylum Chordata; class Mammalia; order Diprotodontia; family Phalangeridae; genus Phalanger; species Phalanger gymnotis. The sequence continues at coordinate 621,193,375 of CM053622.1, read as the reverse complement.
TCTGTTTTCCAAGGTGATCAGGGAAAAAGGAAAAGCACCTATATGTTCTAAAATATTTATAGCAGCTCTCTTTGTGGTGGCAAAGAACTGGAAACTGAGGGGATGTCCATCAATTGGGGAATGGCTGAACAAATCGTGGCATATGGTTGTAATGGAATACTACTGTGCTGTAAGAAAGATGAACTGGTTGACTTTAGAAAAACATGGAAAGATTTGCATGAACTGATGCTGAGTGAAATGAGCAGAACCAAGAGAACATTCTATACTGTGATAACAATATTGTTTGAAGAACAACTATGAACAACCAAGTTATTCTGAATATTATAAATACTCAGTTCAACTACAGAGTACCTAGGAAGATGTTATCCACTGCCAGAGAAAGAAATGACAAGTAGAAGTACACATAGTATGGTTTTACAGATATTTATAAACCTGTGTCAACTGGTAGCCTTCTCTAGAGGCATGTGGGAAAGGAGGAGGAAGGAAGACAGTTCAGAACTTAAAATGTAAGAAAAAAATCTAATTAAAAAATTTCTCATATTTTAAAATGATAGGCTTTGGACTAGCTTTTAAGTTCAATAACTCCATAAAACTGTTATTTTAGATCCAGGACACTGAGAGGCAATCCGGCCTAGCCAATAAAGAGAACCTGATCAGAAGATGTGTGATGTAATCCTGCTTCTGATGCTGACTAGCAGACCATGTTAGGCAAGGTACCAAATGTATCTGAGGTTCATCTGTAACCTGCTGAAGTCCTTTCCACCTTTAATATTCCTGGATTTTCAAAGTGTGGATTGAATATAACCTGAGGACTACCTTTTCCCTTGGATATAAGATGATTTTTCACTTGTGATCATTTTTAGGTTTTATACACATACATATGAAATTTACTGAATGGATCCTAAATGAATGGTTTCTAGGTAATAACGAATTCACTACAATAATGGAGAAATGCTGTCATTGTAAATCTTGAGAACAGATTGTCAAATTCCCAAGTAACTAGCAAGCTACTGAAAGAGAAAACAAACATTCAGCTAACAATGAGAAACAGTAATAGTCAGTCCCCTAAATGCTCAGCAAGAGGTAATGTTGTATTTATGGGGGCGTGGGGTAGGGTAGGCTGTACTGTGTGTGTGTGTGTGTGTGTGTGTGTGTGTGTGTGTGTGTGTGTGAGAGAGAGAGAGAGAGAGAGAGAGAGAGAGAGAGAGAGAGAGAGAGAGATTGAGAGAGAGTATCTTGCTTCTAATACATGCTAACTTTGTGACAATGAGCCAGTTTATTTACTTAGTGCCTCCAGGCAATGTTCTAAGGCTATGAGTTGCATTAAAAGTTGCCAATATGCATTAGTGAAGAGGATTTAGACCCTGTAATTCCCCAAATAGTTGAAATCACAAATCTGAAATCTCTTTTCTCCCCTAAAATTCAACAATATACATACACTCATTAACTGAATGAAAGTGAAGAGCGCTGATAAGTATCAAATTGTAAATGATGTAAAACCACATGAAAACACATAAAAATGGAAGTTCTCTTTCAGAAATAGCCTACAGAAAAAAGTGTGTCACAATATGCTTTGTATACAGGAAGCAGGCACTGCTCTTTATGGAATTTCTAACTGTACTTCAGAAAAGGAGATGGAAGGTCTCATATTTACACAGGTTTTCTATACATAGCAGCAGTTTTTTTTTTTGTGGTAACCAAGTGATTGCCCCTACGTTTGGGGAATAGTACATAAATGTTGTACGAACTGTGGTACATAAATATAATAGAATATTGTCGTAAGAGAAGAAATGACAAATATGAGAAATTCAGAGAAATACAAGAAGGCTTTTATGAACTGACGCAACAATACACACAATGTCTCTAACAGTGTAGACAAATGGAACAATAGAATAAAGCTGAATGTCAGATAATTATGATGGTTAAACAGCCCTAGAAAAGGATTGAAGAAATAAATATCTTTCCTTCATTTTTTTTTTGGAGAAGTAGGGGACATAGTGTGGACTGTTGTGCTCGTTATCAGATTGTCATGTAAAAATAAAAAAGTACCAATAAAACTTCAAAAGAAAGGTTATAAATGGCTTTATGCTGATTCATTCACACTCTTCCTTATGACAAAAGGCATGTATGTGTGAGATGTAGGCTGGTTAGGGTCATAGACTGGAATCAAGAAACAGAAATACTAAAACCTTTGAGGGTTGACCTTGAGACCACAGCCTGATTGCCATCTTACTCTCAACTATAACCTAATAATGAGAATGTTATCAAAACACAAGAAAACATGCTAGAGTCAGAAGCCCTGGATCCTAAAACCAACTTTGTCACTATTACTTACTGCCACTTATATGTCCTTGAACTTTTCTTTAGGCCTTGGTTTCCTTATCTGCAAAATGAGGCAGTTGAACTCCATTATCTCAAAGGTCTCTTCCAAATTCCAAATTTAGAAGACACTTAATAAAATTTCTTTTAAATCTGAAACTGCAACCCTATAATAGTCATCTTCATACTTTGCTAGGATAAGAATCTTTCCCTGAAAAGTCTGCATTTTTCTAGAAATCAAGTTGACTAATGCCATTACTAATCTTTAAGAGTGCTGGGGTACCAAGATATATACCACAGATGGTCTGTGCAATACATACATATATGCATATGTCTATATGTGTGCACAGGCATACACATGCACATTTACATATATGTAATTGTATAAATAACACATATGCATATGTCTATGTATTGGTCTAGAGCTATAATTACATCCATGTGGAGAAATTCCTGTTCTTGAAACTTGTCCCACAGTGCAAATGAGCACATCTTCTGTAATTTATAGTCCTAGAGAGCTTTCAAAAGCTCTCTTATTGCTAAGTATGTGTCAGGGGCAGCTAGGTGGTGCAGTGGAAACTTACTAGCTATGTGACCCTGAACAAGTCATTTAACCCCTATTTGTCTCAGTTCCTCATCTATAAAGTGGGCACACACCAGAGAAAGAAACGGCAAATGACTCCAGTATCTTTGCCAAGAAAAAGTCATGGACAAAGTCCATTGGGTCCTATAGAATCATATACTATTTAATGACTCAACAACAATAATAACTAATGTGTCAGAGTTAGTACTTGAATGAGGTTTCTTCTAGCTCTAAGACAGATCCTCTGTTTGCTGCCCTATGTTGCCTTTCACACACAGTATCTGTTTATCTATCTGTCTGCCTGTCTACCTATCTTTCTTTCTTTCTTTTTCTTTCTTCCTGCCTGCATGTGTATTTATCTCTGAGATGTCGGTCTTTTGGACAATTCTAACCCTTATTACCAAGGTTATTTGTTTGGCGATACATTTCTTTGGTAAAAAAAAAGAGCTTCCTAAAATGTCAAATAGAATGATCTTGAACCAGCTGGAACAGTCAAGACAAGTTTGAGGAGCCAGACTATAATAGAAATCAACCAACTACCTCTTGAATTATATGCCTTGGATGCTTCATGACCATGCTCTATACAAATAGATAGTCAGACTTTGCAGACATACTTCATTTTCCACTTCATCACTGTCTCCAGAAACTCACTTTGCTTCAAGATCCCATCACATCTTAAGCTCATACCTCCTCAGTACTTCCTGGCCCTGGGCCTCTTCTTTGGTCTGATTAAAGAAGGTGGAGGGTGGATATTGGAGAGTTCTTCCCAGATCCTCAGTTGATGAAGGGCAGCCACCTCATCATCCCCAACCTGATGTAGACTTCATCATCCTTCCTCTCCATCCCCTTAACCCTGCCAAGTACCTTTCCTCCCTCTGCTCCCCCTCACATCTCCCTGATTTTCAGTTTATTTTTATGTGTTGTCTTCCTTGTTAGATGGTGAGCTTCTTGTGGAGAGGGACTGTCTTTTGGCTTTCTTTGTATCCCCAGTGCTTAGCACAGTGCCTAGCACATAGTAGGTGCTTAATAAATGTTTATTGACAGATATTTTCACATAGTTTGAAATAGGCACCTGTCTAAAAAATTCTTCCATCAGGGCCATGGTCCACCGGTGATGCAGTTCCCAGGTTTTTGCTGGATGGCTTATGTCTGCGGCATGGAGAATCAGGGACATGGCTTTGGCTTTGTCTATCCTGTGAAATCAAGGACATGGTCTGATTATCAGAACAAAGGCACCTTTCAAAAGATGTCTATCATTCCCAGGGCCCTACTAAAAACTGCTTTTAAAAAAATTAAATGTTTCAAGATGACAAAGTCAAGAAAGGAAAAAGAAACCTACCCCTCTGGCTGCTGCAAAGTGCTCCTAATAGTTTTAATTTGCTGGAAATGACCTGACATATCAGTAGATAAAACCATCTCGATAACCAGGTTCCGAAGATCCCTGTAAGACATTCAAAGGAGGTTGATTCATTTGACATCTTATTCACTTGTCATGGAACATTTGCTTCACCAATGTTAATCACATTTTTTTTCCTTTCTGAATCTAGAAGGACACATTATGGCTATTAATTGCAATTAGATGGGGCATCATTATTGCAATCTTTATAGTCTTGATGGACTTAGGCAGGCAATAAAACTATTACTTAAGAATGAGGTTGTTTGAGATCAGTCCTAAGAGGAAGAAAACTCTTTACAAGTATTGCCTTATTTAAGTCATCCGCAAGGGAAAAAATATTAGTTTGAGTCCAGAAAAACTTTTGAGCATGCCAAAAAGCAACCTATTGGGTTTGACACTGCTTTCTAGGGTCCTAGAGAGTCAATGACCTGAAGGTTGATGTTGGGAGTGTAGGGAAGGGATAAGAAACTTAGAATTTTGAAATGGTGCCTTCTTGAAAGAAGTTACACACATTAGCAGAAGGCTGTGGGTCGGGGAAGTGCTGGGAGTAAGGTGAAAATTTTCAGAAATACGAAGGAATGGCAGATGGGGAAACAGGTTCATAGAAATGAGGCAAAATCATTCATAAGGGTTTGTGATTTTTTCAAGGTATTTGTAATTTTTCAACCAAAGAAGAAGATAACTTACCTATGACTAAGTAGATAAGTCCCAGGGAATTGCCTGCACCAAATAAAGGTTAAGTAAATTGCCCAGGATCTAACAACTAAACATCAAAGGCATTATTTGAATCTAGAACTTCTTGACTCTAAGCCAAGCATTTTTTTTCTGCAGTTCTATGCTGCCTCTGTGCCCAAGATCAAGTAACTAGTTAGTGGCAACATTAAAACCTGAATCCTGATTTTTTTAGCAAATATTTTACCAAATGTGAGTCTTAATTTCCTTGTTTCAATTTTCTTTCCTAAATTCCATTTTGTTTTCCCCTCTATTTCTACACCGTCTTCCTGGGGCTGAGCCAAATTGCAAATGGAACTGGAACTCTGTGACTAAGCTCTGAGGCTCTGGGAAACAATATTTCTTATGTACACCTAGGTTACCAAACTGATGCTTTCAGCGATGAATCTGTGAATAAGGAAGAGTTATGGTCACATCCTAAAGAGCAGGACTGCTAATTCCTCAGACTAAAAGAGACTGCCAAGAAGGAGGCTGACTCTGCAAATATGTGTGTGCACCAGGGAATCCAATGTTTACTTCTGCGAGTGAGGCCACAGAAAATTTTCCTAGAACCTCAACTTCACATATATGACATCTTATTAATATGTCTAATAATGTGAGAGTAACTGAGGTTAGAGGTTCAATTTGAATGATCCCCAAAGGATTGCTGAAATAGTTTAGATGACTTAATCAAACTGTTAAAAAAAATGGAATGTCCATTTGAATAGCATTATGTCAGTAACTTTTTAGATATGCAACATTAGAAAAATATATACATATGTATTTATAAATATTACTACATAAACATATATAAATATAAATAAGTATATGTGTATATATGGAATATATATGTATATATATGTATATATCAGCTAGGTGGTGCAATGGATAGAGTGCCAATCCTGGAGTCAGAAGGACTCATCTTCCTGATTTCAAATCCAACCTCAGACATTTACTAGCTGTGTGGCAAGTCACTAAATCCTCTTTGCCTCAGTTTCTGGATCTGTAAAATGAGTTGGAGAAGGAAATAGCAAACCACTCCAGTTTCTTTGCTAAGAAAACCCCAAATGGGATCATGAAGGGTCAGATATAACTGAAATGGCTGAACAAATGAAAATTTATATATGTATATACATACATTTAAATATTTTATTGTTAAATTGGTGGTCATATTAATAACCGATTATTGAATTAGGATGAGGGTCTTTCCCCTTTCTATTTCCTCATTCAGAAATCAGCCCCTGTAATTATTCATAAAGTCTTTGAAGTATATGCAGGGCTTGATAATGAGAGGAAATCTTGGGGAGAGACTTACCCAACTGGGAAAGTTGAGATCTGATCAAAAGTAAAGAGATTTTGGTCCACGTGAGTTCCTGCCCATTGTGTTTTAGCTAGACTGTTCAGAGTGGAAGTGGATACCCCCTTTTGTCTACATTGCCCTAGACAGGGGTGATCTAGGCAGAGATAACTCTCTTTGTCCAAGACTGAGTGATCAGAGTCACATCCCCCAGCCCCTCATTGGAATAAGCCCACCTCTCATTACAATATTCATTCTCTCATTAATTGTTAACCAGAGTTGATTGCCACCTGTCCAGAACACCCATTCTTCCAAGGGCATATAAGTATTGAGAGGCCTGTTATGTTTCATCTTTGGTTTACAAGAGACGGCCAAATGATTATCCTTTTATTAATTATTCACTGGCCATAATTAATAAAATGATTAATTACCAAGAAACTCTCTCAAGCATTTCATACCTCACACTAGGAAGTTTACTAGAACATTTTCCTTGTGATTTTAATAGCTAAAGGGAACTCATTAAAGAATATTTAATGAAATTTTTTTTATTATTTTCCAACTTTCACCAAAGTCAGTACCAGGATTATTTGCAGGAGCAATTAACCAAAAAAATCTGTTAAACAAACAGAAGCACATTATTAGAAATATAAACTATTTCATGTAAAAAAATGTGTTTCCCATGTTTGTGTGTGTGTTTTCCCCTCCAAAGCAGTGTGGTGCAGTGGAAGTAGCATCAGACTCTGACACAGGAGGACAATGGTACAAATCCCAAATCTGCTGCTTGTGAGATATGGTCCTAGATAACCACTCTATCTTTCTGAGCTTTGGTTTCCTCTTCTGCAAAATGGGTACGTCATTAACAATTACATCATGTACGATTATGCACAGAGGATTGTTGTGAAAAAATGCTTTGTTAATTATGAACTTAGAGAAATGTTATTATAATGGGAGAAAAGTAGGTAAGGAAACATGGCAATAAGTTGCCAAATTCTGCTTGCATTAATGGTAGAGTGGAAGATCACTGACTGGGACATAGATTCTTGGTTTAGCTTTGCCACCAGTTCCCTATATGATCTTAAACAAGAACATATTTTTAGTTCTTTAGTCCTCAGTTTCCTCATCTGTAAAACGGAGAGGGTAGAATTAATTTCTAGTGTTTTTCCTCCTGTAATGTTCTGATTCTATTCTCATTTAAGTGCCTATTTCCTTTCATACTACTCTAGTTGCACAAATCATAACAAAAGAATTAAAAATTCAGTTGCACAGCTACATTGTTTGGTCGTTGAAATGTTACCAGGAATTCCATGATAAATAGATCTCTGAAAATTTATAGTTAGTAGAATTGAATCCTCGAAATACAACACTTTACATTTTGTATATTTTAATATGATTATATCTGTTAAATATTTATAACACATTAATTTATAATTAGGATGACTTGAGGAACTACTGAAGGCTAGCTTACCATTAAACAAATGGGAATAGGAAAAAAATGATGCTCAAAATCTTTGAAATGATAATAGAGGAAAATATAACACAAAATGGAAAGAAATGCAAAGCAAGTAGAAAGAATAGATATGACAAATTTCTGAAAGAAAACAAATCATTTGCAGATGTGTGTTGGGGCCAGCTTGTACCTGTCCATAAAAGCCAATTGTTACACTAATCAGCGTGAGCATTTACACCATGGCAAATGCTACTCGAATCAGGTCTTGGTAATTGTTTTGTTGATGGTTTAGTTTTAAGAAAGTGATGGGGTTTATATATCAGCGTATGTCAAACATTTTCAGAGAGCTGGTTGCTGAACATCTAGCAACACCTCATTGATGCAAACACCTAATGAGGATATTTTGGGGGGTGGGGATCGCAGAAATGATTAAAGAAGATTTGGGGAAGATGTGACATCGGACTTCAGAGATTTGAGGACTGCCATGGTGAGGAGAGATTAGACATTCTGCCTGGGCTTAGAGGGCAGAGCAGTGAGGTTTCAGTGGAAGTTGCCAAGAGGCCAATGTCAGAAGTTGACATCAAGAAAAAACAATTAGAGGTATTCAAAAGCAAAATGGGCTTGGTCAGAAGACAATAGTGATGGTGATGGTGATGATGATGGTGGTGGTGGTGGTGGTGGTGAACATTTATCCAGCATCCACTAAGTTCCAGGCACTGTGCTAAGCACTTTAAAGATAGTACCTCATTTGATCCTCACAATAATCCTGCAAAGTAGGTACTGTTATTATCCCCATTTTACCATTGAGTAAACTGAGGTAGACAGAAGTTAAGTGACTTGCTCAGGGTCACGCAGCAAGTAAGTGTTGGAAGCCAGACTCAGGTCTTCCTGACCCCAGGCCCAGTGGTCTATCTACTGAGTCACCTTGCTGCCCTGTAATAGTTCCCCCCTGCCCAGTGGAAGTCTTCAAGTAAAGGTAGAGAGTCACTTGTCTGATATATGTTGCAGAGGACATTCTTGTTCAGGTATGTGTTGGATTAGATAAATTCTGTGGGTCCTTCACTTCTGAGATTCCGTGAAACAAAATGGTGATCTACAAATGTTGGGTGATTTGGATGGAATCTCTTAAAAGAGTCTGTAGGAACCCCAAAGAAGCCATTTTGTCATTCAGTGCCTTTACCAGCTAAGAACCAGTGTACATTGAGCTACTATTTACAAGTGAATAGTAAATTAGAGCTCTCAATGGTTTTTGGTGCCTGATCCTATAGCATCAAAAGACTGTAGATTTAGGGCTGGCAGGGAATGTAGAAGCCATATTTTTCCAACCCCTTCATTTGACAAATGAGAAAATGGAGGTACATGGTGATTAACTTGTCAAAGGTGGCATAGGTAGTAAGTGTCCAAGGTGAAATGTGAACCTAGGTCTTTCTGACTCCAATTCTAGCACTCTAACAATTATGTCATATGGAGATAAGTAAATTGACATGAGGAAGCAACTTTTGAACTGATCACCTTGACACTCAAATTGGTTGATTAAAATATCAATAATTTCACTAAAAATCCACATCATTATTAAAATTCCCTGTAGCTGATAGGAGTCACTATTTCCAATGAAGAAATTACTCATAGAGAACCAGAGTATCACTGAGCCAACAGAGAACAAGGGGATGGGAGTCTAGGGCTAGTCAGACCTTTACTTGGAAACCAGTTTGGTTTTAGAGGATCTTCAGTGTTTTCATCTGAAGCACTGTAGTGTCAACAACTTGCTTAGAAATAGACTTTTATTAGGGAAGGAGCCTAGGATTCTAGACAAGAAAGTGCACCAGAGTAATTGAGGATTGGGGGCTATGGCATTTCTGGTTTGGGCACAAAAATATGGGGGCATATTAATCCTTCATGGTTGATATTTTTGAGTGGGAAGTAAATATAGAAACAAAGGCCGGAAATTTGGTGAAGTCTTGTGTGTAACATCGCTCTCCTTCCCAATAAATTCCAATGTCTCTTTATTGCCTATAGAACAAAATGTAAATATGCTGTTTGGCATTTAAAACCTTTGTCAGCTTGGTTCTAACCTGCATTTCCAGTACTATTATCTATTATTTTTCTTCAGGTGCTCTCTGGTCAAATCAAACTGGCTTTCTTACTGTTCTTCAAACTTCATCTTCTGCTTCTGCTCCTGTACTTGAATATATTCCCCTGTCTCCTTTGCTTCTTGGAATCCCTTCTTTCATTCAAAACTCAGCTCAAGTACTCAAGTCCACAGTTTCTACTGCCTATCTCTAACCTCCCCCCCCCATCATGTTACACATACATACACACATGCATACATATATACATGTATACATGCATACATACACATACGTTGTCTTCCATAACTCCTTGGGGGCAGGGACTGTTTTGTTTTTGTCTTTGTTCTCCCAGAACTTAGCATGGTGCCTATGTACTTAATACATTTCTATGGATTGATTGACTGCCAATTATCTGTTGGACTGACCATAATGATGACAGCAGCCTGGTTAAGGGAGTTAAAAAGACAGAACTCGGAGTAGCAGAGAATTCTGTTTTCCAAGAATTTGTGATTAGGATTCTCCTTTGAAGGTCTGTAGACTAACCATTCCTATAGTTAGAATTCTTTTCCTAAACTATAGATTTTTAGTGAGAACCTCCCAATAAATTGTCAATTTACAATGGCAAATAGTTATTATACTCATGTCTAAGACAACTATATTTTCTACTAGTTTAGTTAATGCCTGCAGAATGCCAAAATAGCTAACAAATAAGTGGGAAAATTTCAATTAATCAATTGTTTTCTATGTCACCAAGTAACTGATTTATTCTATCCTTTCAGCTGACTAAAATGACCAGTTCTGCCATCATTCAGGAATGGCCTCAGTATAATGGATTTTCTTTAGGTCTTTGAATGTAATATTGCACATGACTTATATAACTTATGAATATTCCTCAGAACATGGATAAATGATGGATAGATAAATCTATTATATAATCAGTACATACATCCCTTGTTAATAAGTACTGTTTTCTAGAGATAGCCTGCAATAGTTTAAGAGTATTAAAGTTTAACAGAATTTCATTTTCAATAATATTTCTAGTGATACTGATTGTATGGTTATTTTTTAGTGCCAAACTCTCAAGAGAATTGTAAAAACCCAAAAGTAATGAGTGAAGATGCTTTCTAGTAAGGTTCTACAGTTTCCAGAATTTGTCAATTTCTTGAAGTTCTATAGCTTTTAAGATGTGTGAATTCTCTTCACATTCAATAATATTTCTCCAAACTGGCAAATGTCTTTAAAGAATAAGCTCTGCTTAGTGAAGCAGATAGGAAAGACGAAGATTGCTTGACTAACTGAACTTCCCTTGGGGTCCTTTAGGACCTTTAGGACTTACCTCCAGTCATCTTTGGATAAATTTGCCAATATGTTCATTTCTTCCTCTTGCATAAGCCTATACACTGCACTCACGTGATGATTTTCCAGGACAGAACGATCATTATATAAAATTGCAACGTCTGACCTAGGTACAAAAATGAACATATGCAGAGGTATTAGAAACAGTATTCCAAAAATTCAGCATTAAGGGTGTCTTTTAATGTGACTTTCCCTTCATGATGAACCTATTTAGCTCTCCAAATGTGGCAGCATTTGATCTGATTTCCCACATCTTAGTTAAAAGTAAGTGTTAAAATGTGTAAAAACATCCCCTTTTTAACCTATATTCAAAATACTTTTTTTTACTAGACCTGTGATTTCATTGCAAAGTGCCTTGGTGGATGGAGAGCTGACCTTGGAGTAGGGAAGTCCAAGTTAAATTTCACTTTCTATACATACTAGCTGTGTGAGAAGGTTGGAGAATTTATTTAACTTCTTCATACCTCAGGTGACTCTCTAAGAGAATGTGTTACAGGGAAGCTGCCAATCTTCATTGGTAAAAGTTATTCACCAGAAGGTCCCTATACCAAAAAAATCTGAGCAATACCAGTAGTAGATAAATGTGCTGCAGAAGCAAAAGGCACTATAAAATTTCTTCATTGTCAATAAAGACACAAGAATTCTTCTTGGTACCTCCATCTAGGTCGGATCAGATTAGTGTCTATATTTCCACCCATGGAGCAAAGCTTTTCTATGTACTATATGCATTATATAACATTTGTGATCTTAATTCAATTTTTTTTTCCTATGAATATGGACATGTTTCAACCTGGAATGTATAAAATAAGTGATAGTTACTCAGCTGTTAAATAAAATGAAAAATGTAACCTTAAAGTCAATATAAATCCTCAATATCAATTCACATTAAAGATCAAGAACTCAACACAATAAGGGGTTTGTTCCTCATGGGTGTCTTCATGTCACTTAAGCATCAAATCAAATCATATAGTATTAAAGTCATAAAACCTCAGAATTGGAAGGTGTCTTTGTGATCAGCCAGTATAAATCTTTCATTTTACAACTGACAAAACTGAAGTCCAGAGATTTCAGCTTTACTTATGTCATTCTTTTCCATCCGTGGAAAGGTCATAGGAACCATTATCATCAATTCCTAGTGGGTAAGGGGATAGCCGCACAGTGGAGCAAGAAAGTTGAGTCTTTAGAGTATGTTATTGTTAAGCCCTCAAAATGTTAACTTCCCTTATATTTAAGCAAAAGTGCAAAATTACATTCTCAAGTCAAGTATAAATATTAGATAATCTGAACCATCATTTAATCACTATTTGAACACATGGTAGAGAAGTGACTGTAGTTCCAGCTTCATCTTGAACAAATTATGTGTCCAATTCTGGGCTATGACATGAATCCTACTTGGTATATGCTAAAGTTTAGCAGTATTATTTCATGCCATGTCATGGAAAGAAGAAAGGATTTGGAGTCAGAGAGCTTAGGTTCAAATACCAGTTCTTCTCCTTGGGTGAGTCTCTTAAACTCTTTAGATCCAGGTTCCCTCATCTTTAACATGAGGGGGTTGGATTAGATGACTTCTAACTTCTTTTCTGGCCCTAACAATATAATGCTTGGATTCATTATTAAGTAGTTCAAATATGATAATCAGGAAAAAACACGTAATAGTCAACATTGGTCCTCCATTTGAGCTTCATGTTAACAGAAATCTTTTTCTAGGAAAAATCATCACCAAAAGTGAGCCAATAGTACGAAAGTACAGTTCAGGTTTTTCATATGCATGTATCTATTGAAACACAAGTACATCACACACAGAACCACACACACATCCTTTCCACCTACTCTGCCTTTTCACAATTTTTCTAAGACAAGCAACTCATAAGATCTGTGCAAATTCCAAAGGGAAGAGTAGAAATGTGATTTTCCCCTATTAAGTGTACTAGACATTTTTGTCACTGTAAAATTTTTATCAGATATTTATAATAGATAATTCAGGTTTTAAATATGAAATGTGTGTTCAGAGACACTTTATCTCTAGGCTCAGAGCCTTTTTACTGGCTGTTCCCTATGCCTGGAACATTCTCTTTCCACATTTCTATCTTAGAACTTTCCTAGCATCCTTCAAGTCCCAACTTAAATACCACCTTCTACAGGAAACTATTCTCAAGCCCTCTTAATTCAAATAATAATAATAATAACAACAACGATAGGTAACATTTATATAGTACTTACTATGTGCCATGCACTGTGCTAAGAACTTTACGAATATTATCTCATTTGATCCTTACAACAACCTTGAAAGGTAGGTGCTGTTATTATCCCCATTCTAGACAAAACATCCTCAGTTGTTTAAACAGTTGCTTATGTTGTACGATCTCTGGTCTACTCGACACCCTGATCATACTGTCTGGATGTGCTTGTCAATGTCCTTTCCAAATTTGGCACATAGAAATGAAAACAGTACTCCACATGAGATCTGTGCAGGGCAGAACACTCAAGGTTGCCACCTTTCTTGTTGTGGACAAACACATATCTTAATGTAGTTGAAGTTCACTGCACTGATTTATTTTTTGAAAGTACATAAATTAGGAAAAGCAAAGTTTACTGTTTCCAACAAAGAAACATTGGGAGACAAGGGAATTTCCTGGAGAAGGTGCAGGAAAGAAAATATTAAAGACATGTCATGGACTGACTTCTTCCTATATCTTCAATTATTTCCATCACAACTCCTTTAATTACTCTATGTCAATTTAGAAATGTAATTGTTATAACCAAGTAAATATTATCCCTTATCAAAGACTCCTACTTGCCATGAATTACTAATCATAAACTATATTCCTGTCAGATTGGGCAATAGGATTCAAACGAACCCTACTCATGTACTACCTTCCTCTTGTTGGAATGTAAGCTCCTTGAGGGAAGGGGCTCTCTTTCTTTGAGCTTGTATTTGTATTCCCAGCACTTAGCACAGTGCCCGGAACATAGGAAGCATTGAATGAATACTTGTTGACTTGACTAAAAAAATACCTCCAAATCATAAAACCCTTATTATAGAAACACATAGTGCAGTCTTTGATAGCCAAATATTTGTAGAGCACAGATTTCTCTTTACAGAGAATATCCATGCAAAAAGATAACTCATAATCCCATAATCTTTAGAGCTAAAAGGGACCTTTAGCCCAATTTACCCAGTTACCTCATTTTATGCATTAATAAATAGAGGTTCAGAGAAGTCAGATTAATTTGCCTCAGGTCACACAGATAACTCTTGGCAAAACTGAGAAATGAATATAGCTCCCACACTTACTTCTACTCCAGTTCTTTTTTCTACTCCATATCACTGCCTCTTGTGGAATGGGATCCACTTAGTCCCACAAACTCAACTATCTCCAGGAAGGACTTCCAGTCCTCCTCTACATGACCATGGCAAATGAAGAGCTACCTTTCTTTGTGTCTCATTAATGGATTTAAATTTCCAACAGACCATTATGCTTTATTAGCTTCATAATGGAGCATTGCTATTTTACCTTACCAGATCATTTTATAAGAACAAAGAAAGAGGCAACCGTCTAGATTAGCAGCTAGACTAGTGCTGATAGAAATAAAAGTTATGCGGGGGCTCAGATTAGTGACAGTCAAGTCAAGTCATCAAGCATTCACTACAATGTGCCAGGAAATGTGCTAGGCATTGTAAATACAAAGAAAGGCAAAAAACAACCACTATCCTAAAGGACCTAATGGGGAGATACAACATGTACACAATTACGTACACCCAAGATATAAACAGGATAAACTGAAGAGAAATTCAGAGGGAAGACACTGACATCAAGAGGGTTGGGGGTAGTGAAGGAAAAACTTTTTGCTCAAGATGGGATGGATTCTGTATCTGCTACAGTATCATTTTATCAGACCCTGCTTCTCTCCCACAGATTAGATATTTAGCTCAAAATCTCAACTTTTTTCCCTGCCTTTTCACCCCTCTCCTCCACATTTCCCAAGGTCTTACATAGTGTGTAGGCAAGGCTAAGATCCAGCCTTCTCATGCCCCATTTAAAAAAGAGAGGACCTTTGGGATAAATAGGATGCTCAGAGTCTTTCATCTAAACCACAGGTGGTTTCTCTAGACTTAGTTTCCTCAGGTCTAAAATGAACTAGTTAGACAAAATAATCTTCTGAGGCCCTTTTCAGCTCGTCCATTTTAAGGCTATGTGACTACGACTGTCAAAAGGATGAGTATATACATTCAGTGCATACCTCTAATAGTTATTTTCTTTTAATATTTTGCTCCTGACTATAAGTTAAAAAAATCAACCATTTGTTGAAAACCAGAACTGAAAGCTAATATCAAGAAAACTACAAAATAAAAGGACATATACAGCATTTGTTTAAGGCAGAATGAAATAGAGCTGGCCAAGTAATATATCCCTATTTATTTCTAGTCTCTCACTGACATCATGGGAAAATCTAAGATTTCCCACACACATACACACACACACACACACACACACATATAGATGCATGTAAAATTTCTTTAAATGCAGACCCTGTTGACCCACATAATTAATCATATCAATTTTTGTCAGTGTTACGATGTGATATGACCCCAAATGCCCTATATCTTGCTTTCAGAAATGAACAGAAATTATTTTGAAGGGATAGATTTAGTTGTGGAGAAGGATTGGGCACTATTGCATCTCATAAATCTAATAAGATCCTGAGAATAAAGTGCCTTTGGTGGTGGTAGGGGGTGGTACTTTACAATGTTCTTGACATGCTAAGAAAAGAGCAGGACTCCAAACAAGACCCAGTATCCATGGTAATATATGACTCTACAGTCTCATCCTGAAAAGAGGAAATTACTGCCCCTTCCTTTTTTATTTTGCTGCAGTTTAAGGACTTCATGATTCATATCAACATTGACTTCAAAGCTAATTTTTCAATTGGGTTCCCAAGCACTTGACCTCTCAATCATTCATTCTTAAGGATCATGAAACTGTGAAGCCCTGAATTGGTTTAACTGGAAATGATCTAACTCCAAATGTGAAGACTGAAAACAGAGTACAATTTAGCACATTTTGACTAATCAATGTCAAGAAGGCTGCTTTTTAGGTGGTTAGTGGATAGAAACAGAACCAGAAATTTCACCAATGTTGGGAACTCATGGATGGAAAGAAAACTCCCTCCACCCACACAGGTTGACACTTTTTCTGCAACTTTGAGTGTTAGAGGGTCACCTAGAAGACTGAGGGGCCATGGTCATAGGTATGTGTCAGAGGTGGCACTTGAACCTAGGTCTTCCTGGCTCTGAGGTGGATATTTGATGCAATACTCCATGGTGCCTCTCATATTTAGGTTCATAGTTTTGTAGAAAGGATGTGAAAGTGTTAGTGGTACATGCATGTGTGTGTGCATGCATTTGTGTATATGTGTGCATGCACACATGTGTGGGTGCATGTGTGTGCATGTGCGTGTGTTTATATGTGCTTATGTGTGCATGTGTGTGTGTGTATTTGTGTGTGTGTAGTGAGAAGGAAAAAGAAAGGGGAAATAATGCTCTGCCCTTGCACTAATGGCAGATGTGGAGTCAATTTGCACATGATCTTCAGTCTCATGTGTAGGGATCAAAATAATTATCCACATGAACAGTCTAATCTTTCTTTCTGGAAAACTGACTGATAAGTAAAGAGACAGGTAAAAGCAAAATAAAACACTGCTTTATTTCTCCCCTAAAACAGGGTAAGTATCTTACCAAGGTAATATTAGGGAATATAACCGCTTCATTTTCATTTAAATTGACCAGAATTTCCATCTGATTAAAAATCTTTATCTGATTGTACACTGGCTATGCTTGTTTTGTCTATTTTTATCTTTATTTTTGTACTTCGTTTAAATATAACATTTATTTGTCCACTGGATCAATCAACAAACATTTGTTGACCGCTTGAAATCTGCAATTTATTATTCTGGCTTCTGAGGGGTGATACAAAGATAATATAGCCATTGTTTTATATGAATTGAGAGCCCAGTAAAGAATCATCCTGAGTTCAAATTTGGCCTCAGACACTTACTAGCTGACCTGGGCAAGTCACTTAAACCTGTTTGTCTTGGTTTTCTCATCTGTAAAATAAACTGGTGAAGAAAATGGCAAACCAGTCCAGTATCTGCCAAGAAAACCCCAAATGGGGTCAGAAAGAGTCAGACAAGCTGAACAACAGCAACAAAAAGGAAAATGATGCATACTCTCCTAAATATAACCCTACATAAAGTGCGAAATGGGGGCTAAGTCAGGATGGCGGCTGGAAAACAGGGACTCGCTTAAGCTCTCCCCCAAATCCCGCCAAACACCTGTAAAAAAATGGCTATGAACAAATTCTAGAGCTATAGAAATCACAAAATAACAGAGGGAAACAAGTCTCCAGCCCAAGACAGCCTGGGTGGGTGGTGGCTGGGAAGGGTCTATGGCACTGTGTTGGCAGCCAAGCACAGCCCAGAATGGGCCATGCCAGGACAGACCAGACCAGGAATCTGGCAGAGCAGGCCTTAGGGCCGTGAATAACTGAACTGTGGCAGTTACCAGATTTCTCAACCCACAAATGCCAAAGACAACAGAGCAGGTTAATGGGAAAACTTCAGGTTCTGGGTGAGAGAAGTGTGTGGTCCAGTCCTAGCCCCAGCCTGCAGTGGTGGCAGTGGCAGCAGCAGGAAGCCTCTGTGGCTGCTTCCAGAGCTCCAGAGGTAGCTGCTTCCAGACCCCAGGCCCACCTGGTGGGAGAAATCAAGCCTCAGATAAGAGCAGGAGTGCAGGGATTGCTTTGCTGGCACAGAGGCAGGATTCTCTTGCTTTGCCCTGCTTGGATCTGGGTCGCAGTCTTGGTTGGTGGTTCTTGGAGGAGGAGCAGTGCAGGTGAGGCAGAGCTTGTGGTGACTGTGGAGTAGAAGTAGCTCTGAAAATAGCAGCACAAGGCCCCTAAAGCTTGGGACAAAGTACTCTCCACTCTAAAGGCACTCATATCCTGACAAAAAGCTCAAGGGTCAAATAGTTGGCTGGGAACATGAGCAGGCAGAGAACAAGGGCTCAGACTCAGACTATAGAATCTTTTTTTTGGTGACAAAGAAGTTCAAAACATATAGCCTGAAGAAGTCAACAAAGTCAAATAGCCTATATCCAAAGCCTCCAAGAAAAATATGAATTGGTCTCAGGCCATGGGAGAGCTCAAAAAGAATTTGGAAAAGCAAGTAAGAGAAGTAGAGGAAAAATTGGGAAGAGAAATGAGAGTGATGCAAAAAAAATCATGAAAAACAAGTCAATGACTTGCTGAAGGAGACCCAAAAAAATACTGAAGAAAATAGTACCTTAAAAAATAGACTAACTCAAATGGCAAAAGAACTCCAAAAAGCAAATGAGGAAAAGAATGCCTTAAAAGGCAGGATTAGCCAAATGGAAAAGGAATTCCAAAAGACCACTGAAGAAAATACCACCTTAAAAATTAGATTGGAGCAAGTGGAAGCTAGTGATTTGATGAGAAATCAAGATATTATAAAACAGAACCAAAGGAATGAAAAAATGGAAGACAATGTGAAATATCTCATTGGAAAAACTACTGACCTGGAGAATAGATCCAGGAGAGAGAATTTAAAAATTATTGGACTACTTGAAAGCCATGATCAAAAAAAGAGCCTAGATTTCCTCTTTCAAGAAATTATCAAGGAGAACTGCCCTGATGTTCTAGAGCCAGAGGGTAAAATAGAAATTGAAAGAATCCACAGATCGCCTCTTGAAAAAGATCCCCAAAAGAAAACTCCTAGGAATATTGTAGCCAAATTCCAGAGTTCCCAGGTCAAGGAGAAAA